>CAMZMU010000076.1:28512825-29217655 GCA_947311845.1 Poa pratensis | reverse complement strand
GCTCACGAAGACCTAGAGCACTTTTGAGGAAGCTCATCATTGGAATATACAACCCAAGTTCTATAGTGTAAATTCCCCACATAGTTATACTAGTAAAACATGAAAACTCTCTCACATGGAGTATAGGTGCTAAACATGAGCACAAATGATGACTATGAATACTGCAGGTGCTGAAACATGAGCACAAGTGTGGATAAAGGATAGTAATGTTGCCCCCTTTTTCTTTATTTTTTTTTTTCTTTTTTCCTTTTTTTCTTTTTTTTTCTTTTTCTGTTTCTTTTTCGATGGCCTCCATGGCTCTTTTCACTTTTAGGGGCAACATTCTAATATGACAACACACTTTTTGGTACAAATAACTCATAATGAACAAAACATGATGTATGAAACTGTATGCCTCTGCCAGTGTAGCAGGATGTGCAATGATCTAGCGTAACATGGGTAAACCACACATCAGCTGTATAGAATCATGCAAAGCAATATATAAATGATAATGACAACAAGTCATGTAATGTAAAATGGAAGTTGCATGGCAATATATCTCGGAACAGCTATGGAAATGCTGTGGTAGGTAGGTATGGTGGCTGTTTTGAGGAAGATGTATGGGCTTATGTGTAGGAGAACAAGAGAAAGTCCTCCCACGGGTTTGGATGTACTGGCGAAGTATGCACAACTCTCAATGTGAGCAGAAGGCAATGCACAGCACCGAAGAGGCTAGCAAATTTGGATGGTGGAAGTGCCAAAAACCGTAGCTTAACATTAGTCAAAAAGAACTCACAAGCTTATTGCAAACAACTAGCAGGTTCAACATTAAGAGCATGATTAAAATTCACTCCAAGAAGGGCCGTTCACGGCGGCACAAGTACCCCGCTAGATCCCTCGACCTTCAGCACAACTCAGTTATTACGATGAACCTTTAGACATGGAAAGCTATCAAGTCCAACTACACCTTCAACAATTTAGTAGAGTTTGTAGTACGGTACAAGCTTAAAGACAACAATCCACTAATGATTTTAACTTAATTAACCAGCAAGTTTACCATCTATTACTTATTACCTCAAAACGTTTGCAAAGAATCAGGTTATCAAAGTTCAATGATCTACGAGATTATGCAAGTTTTTCATTATACCACTACCACATGCAACATTTTCTGAACCAACACATCAACCAAGCAACTCTCCAAACAAATATAAGTGAAGTAAGAGAGTACTTTCTAAAAGAACTAATAGCTCTGAACAAGAGATACATGAAAACCAAGAGCTAGAAGCTAAACAGTGCGAAAACTGAATACTCAACAGATATAAGTGAAGAATAGGAGTATTCAAATGAAAAAGCGGAGCGTGTCTCTCTCCCAAACAAGATAGATAGGATCCAATATTGATATGATCAGAAAAAAAAATAACAAACTAAAAATAAAAGCACACAGACGCTCCAAGAACAGCACATATGATGTGAAAGAATTAAAATATAGTTTCACTAGAGATGACCTGATAAGTTGTTGATGAAGAAGGGGATGCCTTGGGCATCCCCAAGCTTAGACGCTTGAGTCTTCTTGAAATATGCTTGGGTGACCCACGGGGGCATCCCCAAGCTTAGGCTCTTCACTCTTCTTGATCACATTATATCATCCTTCTCTTGACCCTTGAAAACTTCCGCCACACCAAACTTCTCATAAACTTCATTAGAGGGGTTAGTACTCAAAAACATTAATCCACTTTGGTTCTGTTGTGACACATTGCAAGAACTCAATAAAACATTAGCTACAGCCCTCCACGTCTAGAAAGCCTTACTTAAAGTCCACAAGAGACAATGCAAAAAAACAGAGACAGAATCTGTCAAAACAGAACAGCCAGTAAAGATGAATTTTTTCGAGGCACTTCCGTTGCTCAAATCAGAAAACGTGAAACTAATGAAAGATGCGTACATATCTGAGGATCACGCAATTTTTCAGAATTTTTCAATTTTTCTGGAATTTATAAAGCTCAAAATGGTGGACAGCAAAAATCTGTCCTGCGCAGAAATCCAAATCTAGCATCATCTAATCATTAGAGACTCTTCTTGGCACAACAATTCAAAAAAGTAAAGATACAAAGGAGTTGTTACAGAAGTAAGCAAGCTCCTTGACTCAAAAAGCAAAGAAAAATTTCAGAAATAAAACATGGGTTGTCTCCCAAGAGCGCTTTTCTTTAATGCTTTTAGCTAGGCTTGATAGTTTTAATGATGCTCTCATGAAAATAGAAAATGAAGCAAAAGGAGCATCAAGAAGCAAATTCAAAACACATTTAAGTCTAACCCACTTCCTATGCATAGGAATCTTGTACACAAATAAATCATAAAGAACAAAGTGACAAGCATAGGAAGATAAAACAAGAGTAACTTCAAAATTTCAGCATATAGAGAGGTGTTTAATACCATGAAAATTTCTACAACCATATTCTCTCTCTCATAATAATTTTCAGTAGCATCATGAATAAACTCAACAATATAACTATCACATAAAGCATGCTTTTCATGATCTACAAACACATAATTTTTATCAAGCTCAAAAATAGTGGATTAAAACTTTCAAACCCACTTTTAACAATTTTATAACAAGATGATTGATCATCTCAAAAGATATGGGACTCTAGATAAAGTCAAGACCTCTCCAATCCCATTTTCATTAGTAGTACAATTAATATTATCAAGTAACATAGGACCATCATCTAGAGCTTTATCATAAACATTTTCAAGCAAAACTCTTAGTACCATGCATTTCGATATCAGCCACAAATAAAGGATTATCATAAGATTTTTCGAAATAGCATGGATTATCATAAATAACAGTAGCATAATCATTTTCACAAGTTTTACTCATAGGAATATTCAAGAGAATCCACAGGAACATAACATTCATCCTCCTTTGGTAAGCATGGGGACAATCAAATAGTGTAAGAGATAAAGAGTTACTCTCATTAGAAGGTAGGCATGGGTAGCTAATCCATTCTTCCTCCTTTTGTTCATCACTCTCCTCCTCTTTTTCATCTAATGAGCTTTCAGCTTCAGCAGTTTCTTCTTCCACAGGTTCCTGCAAATTGTGAGTGCATTCTTGTGCATGAATGAGTCTCTCTTTATAATCAATGATATAAGATTATTGCTGAAATTTTCTAGACAATAATCAAGGATAGAAGAGACATATCTTTAAGGTTATTACAAGCAACAAGTTTCATAATTTTTAGACATGAAGGATTCTATTTCAGAAGCTCCCATAAATAAAACAAATTGTTCTACTTGTTCAGCTCCCAGATAAGCATAGTTATAACAATGATAGCTCATAATTATATCTTCTTTACTAAAGCCACATTGAAATTTAAGATGTTTAGTATCCTGTTCAGAGCAACAATTTATATCATGGCGTTTAAGCAAAATTTCAGCAATTTGATTCAACTTTTTAACAGCCTCTCATGACTTTACCCTTTCTTGATTCTCTATACTTCATATATAATTCTTTAAGTTCCATAGAGGTTCTAGCATGTTCTTCCATAACAACAGTTTTTTAGATTTTCGGTTTTTCAATTTTTATGGATTTTCGGGTATATAAGAAAAATAAAACAAGACAAAAATAAACTAGACAAAAGTAAACTAAGCAAATAAACTAGACAGAAATAAACTAGACAAAAGTAAACTAGACAAGACAAAATAAAATAAAAACAGAGAGACAGGTAGAGTGTACTCCCCAGGTGAACTTATGAGTAGAGCTATGCTCCCCGGCAACGGCGCCAGAAAATAGTCTTGATAACCCACAAGTATAGGGGATCGCAACAGTCTTCGAGGGAAGTAAAACCCAAATTTATTGATTCGACACAAGGGGAGACAAAGAATACTTATAAGCCTTAACAGCGGAGTTGTCAATTCAGCTGCACCTGGAAAAGCACTAGTAACAGGGGTGATGTGAAAGCAGCAGTAATATGAGAGCAATAGTAACAGTAACACACAGCAGTATAGTAACACAGAGGCAATGGCACCAGAAAATAGTTGATACTACTTCTAATGGCATATAGGACCGAATGATTTGATGATGACAGATGGACCGGGGTTCCCAGCTATCTACACTAGTGGTAACTCTCCAATAACAAGTGTTGGGTGAACAAATTACAGTTGGGCAATTGATAGAATTGAAATAGCATTAAGACAGAACATCTAGTCTATTAATCATACGTAGGCATGTTTTCCATATATAGTCATACGTGCTCGCAATGAGAAACTTGCACAACATCTTTTGTCCTACCAGCCCGTTTGCAGCGGGGCCTCAAGGGAATCTACTGGTAATTAAGGTACTCCTTTTAATAGAGCACCGGAGCAAAGCATTAGCACTTAGTGAAAACATGTGATCCTCATATCTAAACCATCCCCTCCAGTTATCCAGTTGCTGTCACTCTGGGGCCTCGGGTTCCGGACAGAGACATGTGCAAACAACTTGTAGATAATCTAAGCAATAATTATAGAGCTTAAATCTAAGATCATGCCACTCGTGCACTAGTGACAAGCATTAAACACAACAAGATTGCAGCAACAATAACTTCACAAACTTATAGATAGACTGATCATAATGTAACAATTCATCGGATCCCAACAAACACAACACCGATTACATCAGATGGATCTCAATCATGTAAGGCAGCTCATGAGATCATTGTATTGAAGTACATGGGAGAGAGAGTACCAACTAGCTACAGCTAGAACCCGTAGTCCATGGGGGAACTACTCACAAACCATCATGGAGTCGAAGTGGAGGCGGTGGAGTGATGGAGATGGCTCCGGGGGTCAATCCCCGTCCCGGCAGGGTGCCGGAACAGGAACTTCTGACCCCCGAAACTTGTCTTCGATGGCGGCGGCGCTGCGGAACCTTTCTGGAATATGACGATTGTTTTAGGGTTTTCGGGGCAGGAGCATTATATAGGCGAAAGGGCGGCGCGAGGGGGTGGCCGAGTCGGCCTCACCACGTGGTGGCGCCACCCCCTCCAGGCCGCGGGGACATGGTGAGGAGGCCGTGGGCCTCCCCCGGCTTGCCCTTCTGGCTCCGTGTACGTGTCGGGAAAATAGGAGGTTAGGCTTTTGTTTCGTCCAATTCCGAGAATATTTCCTTAAGTAATTATCTGGAATAGAAAAACAGCAGAAAACAGGAACTGGCACTGTGGCATCTTGTTAATAGGTTAGTCCCAGAAAATACATAAAAATGATGTATAATGCATATAAAACATGTGACATTGATATATAAAACAAGCATGAAACATCAGAAATTATAGATACGTTTGAGACGTATCAGCCTTCGCAAAGGGAAGCAGAGATTAGATCATGTGCTAGAGCTTTTTATTTTTAAAACAGATGTAAAAATTGTTTTGAGAGGTGTATGCTAATGGTCAACAAATCAGCGATAGAGTTCTTATCATCTTCCATGCTAACCAACTTTTAGAGCGGTTCGAGGATTTATATACTTTGCATTGTATTATGCACTTATAGCTTTGACACTCCTCCCCACCATTTCTTTTCACAAACCATGGCTAACCGAATCCTCGGGTGCCTGCCAACAATCTCAAACCATGGAGGAGTGTCTATTTAATTATTTTACAGTGGTCTAACTAGCTCTTGTGCAATATAAAATAGATAAGCAGATGTAAGCTGCTAGTCTGAGAAAATTAAATTAGCATGGAAGATGACAAACCCAACTACCACGTCCTTATGAGCTTGGTAAACAGTGACACAAAAAGAGTATTTGAATGTTTTAAAGGTAGCACATGACAAATTTACTTGGAGTGGCGATGAAATACCACGCATAGGAAGTTATGTGGACACTCTGGAGGGTAGTGGCTAAAGGTTTTGGATGCACGAGAATTATTTCCTCTCGGTACAGGGTTTAGGCTAGCAAGGTTTGGTAGCAAGCATAAGAGTTGAGAGAAACAAACAAACATAGATGTAATAAAAACAATCATGATATCTTCCTTGTAAGCACAAATATTTAAACTCAAGAATGCTAATCTCATGGGCTAACAAGAAAAAAGATAACAGGGATAATATTTTTGCAAGAAGTTCTCTCTTCTCTACTTAAGCTTCAAAGTATTGTTGCTACTGACCAATGCTAAGTTTGCCACAACCAACTAGATTTACTTGCTGCACCCAAAGTGACACTACTACTACATCAAGATCAGCATATGAAAAGAATTTGCAAACTAAAATAAGGTATGCAGGAAGTAAAGATAAAACTTCTCATTAATATTCCAAACAAAAGCAACCTCACACCAACGGATACATTGATAACCAACTAAGGAGTGACACTCCACATTGCAAACCATCTCATATGATAACTTCTCTACTCATGATACTACCACAAAATTTAGAAGGTAAAAGATAAAAGATAATGATACTGAAAACACTCCCCCAAGCTTGGAACAAGCTGAGGGTGTGTTGTTACCCATGACGAATTACTCCCTTGGTGGAGATGGTGGCACCACAGTAATAGGAGTGAGGAAACGTTGCAACATCCGGCGAAGACGAGTGTTCTCCTCTTGAAGTGTTTCCACTTCTTCCCGAAGAACACGGTATTGCTCACAAAATTGATCAGCAACTCTGTGTGCTTCAGAAACGACAGGGATTGAAAAAGACTCCGGCTTGGTGGCACTCTTCCCTGTGCATTATGAGAAAAAGCACGCTGATAGTTAATGGATCCCACAAAAGTGGGGTTGCTTGGCCTTGATCCCCCAGTTGCTTCTCCTGCGGTACGACGTGATGGTACCCTCCTAACTTCCTCCAAGACGCTGCGCTCCATGTCCGTCCTCCTGGCGGCAATCTCTCCTCAGTAGACCAATCGACAAAAGCTCCATTGTTGATGTCCCGCTGAAGTTCGCGGCGACGCCTGGCAGCGTAGCCTTCCTTGTTCGAGCCGCAAGAAGACATCTCGATCTAGGGCTTGAAGACCTGGCTGACACAACTGGAAAACGAAAGACGTAGAAAACACGAGATACGGACCTCGGGGGATCCGGGGGATTATATAGCCGAAAATTGTACGACAAAAGGAAAGTACAAGTCGAAACGGGGTCGGAGATGGGCTCCGAGGCGCCCACGCCAGGCCTTGGCGCGGCCAAGGTGGGGCCCGCGCCCAGGGGTGGCGTGGTGCCCTCGGGCACCGCTTCCGTCCCTTTTTCGACTTGTAATTTCCAAAATTAAACAAAAAAACTAATATAAAAGATTTAAAGTTAAATACGAACTTTTTCTTACCGAAACTCATACCTACTCCAAATCAGCTTCTGCAGTTTCCTGTTTTTGAGTTTCAATGAATTCTTCCGGAGTTACCACTTGAATAACATCAACATTTTCATTATAAGAATCTCCAGAAATATAGTGCTTGAGTCTTTGCCCATTGACCACTTGTGGTTTGTCACCATCAAGCGAATTAATTTTTATTGCACCTGAGCGATAAACTTCTTCAACAATATAAGGCCCTTCCCATTTTGAGAGCAATTTTCCTGCAAAAAATCTGAGACGAGACCTATACAATAAAACTTTATCACCCACGTTAAATTCCTCTTTAAAATCCTCTTGTCATGCCATCTCTTAACTTTCTCTTTGAAGAGTTTAGCATTCTCATACGCTTCACTCCTCCATTCATCTAGAGAACTCAATTCAAGCAATCTCTTTTCACCAGCTAGTTTAAAATCTCTATTAAGTTCTTTGATTGCCCAATAAGCTTATGTTCTAACTCTAAAGGTAAATGACAAGCTTTTCCATAAACCATTTTGTAAGGAGACATGCCCATGGGATTTTTATAAGCAGTTCTATAAGCCCACAAAGCATCGTTAAGCTGTCTAGCCCAATTCTTCCTGGATTTATTAACAGTCTTTTGCAAAATCAATTTAATTTCTCTATTTGATAACTCTACTTGACCACTTGTTTGAGGATGATATGGTGAAGCAATTCTGTGGTTAACACCATATTTAGCAAGAGTTTTTCTAAAACCACCATGAATAAAATGAGAACCACCATCGGTCATAAGATATCTAGGTACACCAAACCTAGGAAAAATAACATCCTTAAGCATTTTCAAAGAAGTTTTACCATCAGCACTAGAGGTTGGTATAGCTTCTACCCATTTAGTAACATAATCAACAGCAACAAGAATATGAGTATAACCATCTGATGGAGGAAAAGGACCCATAAAGTCAAATCCCCAACAATCAAAAGGCTCAATAACAAGCGAATAATTCATAGGCATTTCATTACGTCTACTAATGTTACCAACTCTCTGACATTGATCACATGATAAAATAAACTTCCTTGCATCTTTAAAGAGAGTAGGCCAATAAAAACCTGATTGTAGAACCTTTTGTGCAGTTCTATCTCCAGCGTGATGTCCTCCATAAGCACTACCATGACATTTGTCCAATATTTCTTTTTGCTCATGTTCGGGAACACATCTTCGCATAATACCATCTACTCCTTCTTTATACAAATGTGGGTCATCCCAAAAATAGTGCCTCAAGTCACAAAAGAATTTCCTTCTTTGCTGATAAGTAAAAGTTGGAGGCAAATATTTGGCAACAATAAAGTTAGCATAATCAGCATACCAAGGACTTTCATGTGAACTTACCTTTATAGAAGCCAACTGTTCATTTGGAAAATTATCATTAACAGGAATAGGATCATGCATTATATTTTCCAATCTAGATAAATTATCAGCAACAGGGTTTTCAGCACCCTTCCTATCCACAATATGCAAATCAAACTCTTGTAACAGAGAACCCATCTAATAAGTCTAGGCTTAGCATCCTTCTTATCCATGAGGTATTTAATAGCAGCATGATCAGTATGAATAGTTACCTTGGAATCAACAATATAGGGTCTAAACTTATCACAAGCAAATACTACCGCTAAAAATTCCTTCTCGGTGGTAGCATAGTTCTTTTGAGCAACATCAAGAGTTTTACTAGCATAATGAATAACATTTAATTTTTATCTACTCGCTGTCCTAAAACAGCACCTACAGCAAAATCACTAGCATCACACATAATTTCGAAAGGTAAAGTCCAATCAGGTGGTTGGACGACAGGAGCAGTTATTAAAGCCTTTTTAAGAATTTCGAATGCTTCCTTTACAATCATCATCAAAAACAAAGGTACATTTTTGAAGAAGATTAGTAAGTGGTTTGAAATTTTAGAAAAATCTTTAATAAACCTCCTATAGAAACCAGCATGACCAAGAATACTACGAATACCTTTCACATCCCTTGGGCAGGGCATTTTCTCAATTGCTTCAACTTTAGCTCTGTCCACTTCAATACCCCTTTCAGAAATTTTATGCCCAAGAACAATTCCTTCATTAACCATGAAATGGCATTTCTCCCAATTAAGAACAAGATTAGTCTCTTCACATCTCTGCAAAACTTTGTCAAGATTGTGCAAACAATTATCAAAAGAAGTTCCATAGACGGAGAAATCGTCCATGAAGACTTCCACAATTTCTTCACAAAAGCCATGAAAAATAGCAGACATGCATCTTTGAAACGTAGCAGGAGCATTACACAAACCAAAAGGCATACGTCTATAAGCATACGTTCATAAGGACAAGTAAAGGTAGTTTTCTCCTGGTCCTGATGTCTAACAGCTATTTGTGAAAAACCGGAATAACCGTCAAGAAAACAGAAATGAGTTTTCTTAGACAACCTTTCTAACATTTGATCAATAAAAGGCAGAGGATAGTGATCTTTCTTAGTAACCTTATTAACTTTTCAAAATCAATGCACATCCTATAGCCAACTACTACTCTTTGAGGAATAAGCTCATTATTTTCATTTGGCACAACAGTTACTCCTCCTTTCTTAGGAACACAATGAACAGGACTAACCCATCTACTATCAAATAGGATAAATTATACCTGCATCAAGGAGTTTTAATACCTCATTCCTTACCACTTCTTTCATCTTAGGAATTAAACGACGTTGATGTTCAACAACGGGCTTTGCGTCAGGCTCCATATTAATTGCATGTTGACAGATAGCAGGAGAAATCCCTTTTAAATCATCAAGAGTATAACCCATAGCTCCTCGATGTTTCTTCAACACCTCTAACAATCTTGCTTCTTCATCACCTGAAAGTTTAGAACTGATAATAACAGGATATATTTTCTTATCATCAATATGAGCATATTTAAGTGTATCTGGTAAAGGTTTTAAATCAAAGACAGGATCCTCCTTTGGTGGAGCCGAAATACCCAAGTCTTCCACTGGTAAATCATGCTTGAGAATTGGAGGTTGACGAAGAAAGATGTCGTCAATCTCATTTCTCTCCTCTAAATACCTCGCTCTCATGATCTTCCATAAATTGTTGTAAAGCATTGTTAGGAGCAACAGCAATAGAAGCAAGTTGTTCAACCTTTAAATCCTCATTAGGCAATGCAGTTTCATAATGATTCTTAGCAAATTTGGAAAAATTGAACTCATAAGATTCTCCATCAAATTTAGTATAAATTTTCTCTTTCTTACAATCAATAATAGCACCACAGGTATTCAAGAAAGGTCTACCAAAAATAATAGGACAAGTTTTACTAGCAGCAGAACCAAGAACTAAGAAATCAGCAGGGTATTTAGTCTTACCACATAAAACTTCAACATCTCTAACAATACCAACCGGAGAGATAGTTTCTCTATTAGCAAGCTGAATAACCACATCAATCTCCTCAAGTTCGCAAGGATTAATTTCATGCCTAATTTCCTTGTAAAGATCATAAGGAATAGCACTTGAACTGGCGCAATATCACAAAGACCATAGTAGCAATGCTCACCTATTTTGACTGAAAGCACAGGGACACTTGTTTTCGGGCTCTTTTAGGATGTGTAACAATGTTAGAAGCTTCTTCGCAAAATTTAATATGTCCTCCTTCTACATTTTCAGTTACAAGATCCTTAACCATAGCTATTGCAGGTTTTACAGTTATTTGTCATCAGGTTCTTTAGCTTTCCTTTCACTTTTATTAACCACACTAGCCAAAATAGAATGTTCTTTTACTTTTACAGGAAAAGGTATTTTTTCAATATAAGGTTCTGGCAGAATGCGATCAACAGTATGAACTTCAATGTTTTTAACAAGAGCAGAATTAATGTTATCTTTATAAGGTTCATGATACTTTTTCCACCCCTTTCTAGGAATATCGAGATACGAAGCAAAAGCCTTATAACAGTTTGCAATAATTTGAGAATCAAGACCATAAGTAGCACTAAAATTACGAAAACTATCAGTCTCACAAAAGATTTAATGCATTCAAAATCATAATTTATACCTGACTCTCTACCTTTGTCGTTCTCCCATCCTTCAGTATTTTCCTGGATACGATAAGAAGGTCCATTTATCTTCTCTTTCTTCCGTGTAAATGATCCAGAACAAGAAGTATCCAATAAATCTTTATCATGAAGAGAAAGCCTTGCATAAAAGTTATTGATAACAATATTACTTGGGAGCTCATGAATGGGGCATTTGAGCATTAATGACTTCAGCCTCCCCCAAGCTTGGGCAATACTTTCTCCATCATGAGGCCAAAAATTATATATAGAGTTCCTGTCTTTATGGATCTCACTAAGAGGATAAAATTTGGAGTAAAAGAGAGGAACAATCTCGACCCAACTCAATGAGTGGCCATTTTTAAGCAGACTATACCATTCAGCAGCTCTGCCCTTCAGTGATAGAGAAAATAATTTCCTCTTGACTTTGTCCATAGAAATACCTGCACACTTGAATAACTCGCACAATTCATGTAGAAAAAGCAAGTGATTACCAGGATGGACAGTTCCATCATAGCGGTTATTCATAACACGTTCAACAATTTTCATAGGTATTTTAAATGGAATTCCCTGAGCAGGTGGAGGGTCATCTACTACCGTAGCAGTGGTAGTAGTCTTCCCAAACAGTGATTCGAATGGAGATGACTCCATGACAGAACACACTTACAGTAAATATTTCCCTTACCAATTCTTCTTACCAATAGCGCTTCACTCCCCGGCAACGGCGCCAGAAAATAGTCTTGATGACCCACAAGTATAGGGGGTGTATCGTAGTACTTTCGATAAATAAGAGTGTCGAACCCAACGAGGAGCAGAAGGTGCTGGTATGTAGTTTTGATCAAGGATTCACTGTAAACACTAGCAGACAAGTTTTTTAGGGGTTTTCAATATAGCAGATAAATACAGTATGAGTAAATAAACGAGAGCAATAATAATTGCAGCGAGTGGCCCAATCCTTTTGAGTGCAAAGGACAAGCCGGTTGTGTTACTTATGATTACCAAACGTTCCTGAGGACACATGGGAATTTCGTCAAGTGCTTTCGTTTCATGTCGTTGATTAATCTTCAATGTTTGATAAGTGTTGTGTGGGTGAATCTATGCTAACGCACTGCCCTTCCTAGGACTAATACGTACTTGTGATTATACCCCTTGCAAGCATCCGCAACTACAAGAAAGTAATTAAGATAAATCTAACCACAGCCTTAAACTCTCAGATCCTACACTCCCTTGTGCACTAACTTACCAACGGGGGTTCAGGTTTCTGTCGCTCCGGCAACCCCACAATTAGCAAGCTAAATACACAATGCATTCCCCTAGGCCCATAAAGGTGAAGTATCATGTAGTCGACGTTCACATGACACCACTAGAAGAATGACACCACAACTTAAATATCAAACCATTAAATATTACTCAACATTATTCCACTACTAAGCAAGACTTTCCCCATGTCCTCAAGAACTAAACGAACTACTCACAAGACATCATATGGATCATGATCAGAGGCGATATAATGATGAATAACAATCTGGACATAAACCTTAATTCACCGATAAAACTCAATAGCATCAACAACAAGGAGTAATTAACACCGGGAGAGTCTCCCCAATGAACTAGACAAGGTGCACCCTAGATGTTACAGCGGAACGGAGGAGTGGACAGTGAGATGATGATGGTGGAGTGGTGGATGATGACGATGATGATCCTGATGAAGTCCAGCACGATGACGGCGACGATGGCGATGATTTCCCCCTCCGGGAAGGAATTTCCCCGACAGATTTCTCCCTGCCGGAGAGCTTTTTTCTCTCTTCGTGGTTTCCGTCCCGTAGAGGCGGTAGAATATTTCGTGGACGAACCTCCTCGATGTTTAGGGTTACGGGGGAGATATACGCGAAGGGGCAGCGCTAGAGGTGGGCCCAGGTGGCCACGACAGGCCTCGGCGCCGCCCTCCTCCTGGCCGTGCCCAGGGGGTGGCGTGGGGCCCACCTGGAGCTCCCTTTTGGCTAGCTCCGTCATCTGGAAAAATAGGAACTTCGGCGAAAGTTTCGTGATTTTTGGAGTTTCGCAAATATATTAGCTTGACGGTGCTTTTTCCAGCTGAAATCTGTCTCCGGCAGATAAATCCCCAATAATCATCAAACATGCAAAATAAGATAAATAACATAAGTAACATGTATTAATATGAAATATATAGATGAATAACAGTAAATTATGATATAAAATATTGATGCAAAATGGACGTATCATTTATCTATAATTTTGCAAAAAGATCTGGCAGCGGGGTGCCCAGACCCTTAATTTACAACTTTCATCATAAACTCTCCTCACATTTTGTTCATGAGCATTCAGTCAAACATCTGCATGTGTAAACAAAGGAGAAAAGAGGAATGATCTGCTTGCTGCAGAAATAACGTTCCTCAATGAGAGCCGCTCTTAAAAAGTCTGGTTGGCGGGGGTAATACTGTATTGTTTGCTACCATTCATTGACCATTAACATGCACCTCTCAAAATATAATTTTACTCTCTATATGATTTCGGAAACTAAAAGCTCTAGCACATGACATAATCCCTGCTTCCCTCTGCGAAGGGCCTTTCTTTTACTTTTATGTTGAGTCAGTTTTCCTACCTGTCTATTCTCCACAAGCCAACACTAGTGTCAACTTTGGTACAAGAATTGTTATATGTTAGCATATTAGACTAATTATGCTACTTTGTGTTGACAATATCCATAAAATAAATATGTTGAAAGTTGAAGCAAATGCTGAAACTTAAATCTTCCTTTGTGTTGGTCAAACACTTTTAATTCGAAAATGTTGCTTGGTGAGCTAACTTTTATGCAAATTCTCATAGCTCATGTCTCCAAAGTACTATCCATGAAAAGTTTTTTTTACTTGTATGATATATTATGTTTACTCCTTGTTTAATTTTTAGCAACTATAGACAATTGTCTTGGATCACTTCATTCAGTTCATGTGCCTTACACTACTATTTGATCAAGATTATGTTGGTAGCATGTTACTCCAAAAATTATATTATTATCGTTTACCTACTCGAGGACGAGTTGGAACTAAGCTTGGGGATGTTGATACGTCTCAAACGTATCTATAATTTTTGATATTCCATGTTTGTTTTATACATATTGCTACATGTTTTATATACACTTCATAGCATTTTTATGCATTTTCTAGGACTAACCTATTAACAAGATGCCAGAGTGCCAGTTCCTGTTTTCTGTTGTTTTTCCGTTTCAGAAAACTAGTCAGGAAATATTCTCGGAATTGGACGAAAATCAACGGAGCCCAGTTTTTCACCGACACGAAGACGAAGTCCGAAGGGCGCACGAAGAGGCGACCCAGGGGTGCCAGACACCACTAGGGCGCGGCCCCCTTGCTGGCGCGCCGAGGTGGTGCGTGGGGCCCTCGGCTGGCCCCACGCGCCGCCCTTTCGCCTATATTGTCTCCGTCCCGAAAATCCTAAATACCCGAGCATTATTCCACGAAAAGTTTCGTCGCCGCCGCCGTCGTCAACCCTAGTTTGGGAGGGTTCTGAAGCTCTTACCGGCACCCTGCCGGAGAGGGTGATCATCACCGGAGGGCTCTACATCACCATGCCCGCCTCCGGAGTGATGCGTGAGTAGTTCATCCTTGGACTACGGGTCCATAGCATAGCTAGATGGTTGTCTCTCAACTTTGTTCTATCATGTTTAGATCTTGTGAGCTGCCTAACATGATCAAGATCATCTTATTGTAATGCTACATGTTGTGTTTGCTGGGATCCGATGAATAGTGATGTTATGATCAAGTTATTTATCAATCTATCTATAGTTTTATTTATGTTCTTGCATGCTCTCCGTTGCTAGTAGATGCTTGTGACTCCAAGAGGGAGTATTTATGCTCGATAGTGGGTTCATGCCTCCAGTAATCTGGGTGAGTGAAAATAACATCTAAGGTTGTGGATGAACTGTTGCCACTAGGATAAAATAACTAATTCTTAGCTTAAGGGTACTGCTGTTAAGTCTAATGCGTTTGTTTACATTACACACTTTGCTTAATGCAATAATCTGTTGTTTGCAACTTAACACTAACGGGAGACACGGATGCTATCCCGGAAGTGGATTATTTAGGCATGGATGCAGCTGGTAAGCGGTCCATGTATTATGTTGTAATGCCCAATAAATACTACAATAAACTATCTTGTCATATATTGCTTTGTCATGCGCTTGCTATTTGTCAGTTGCCCAACTGTAATTTGTTTACCCAACATGCATGTTATCTTTTATGGAGAGTCACCACTAGTGAACTATGCACCCCGGTCCATTCTTTTACACCGATAAAAACACCAACTGCAATCATCTGTTCTCTGTTACTTTCTGCATTTATTATTATTGTCCACAATACGTTATTCCTTTGTATTCAGCAAGCCGGGAAGATTGACAACCTTCCTGCTTCGTTGGGGCAAAGTAGTTTTATTGTGTTGTGTGCAGGTTGATGCATGTAAAATGCATACATGAACTTTACATTTTATTACATGTTATTCCATGTTATTTGCATCATATAAAGGTTATATTCATGATTTATATTGAGTTTTGGGGATAATTAAAACTTCCCCATTTTTCTGGAATTAATCCTGCACTGTCAGAAAACCCCTTTTTCTATATTTTTACGTTTCAGGCGACCCAAACGACGTCCAAATGACCTGAAATTTTACGGGATCACTTTTTTGGAAGGAACGAAACGAAGGCGCAAAGGAATCGAAGAAACGGAGACCAGAAGGCCAAAACAAGTGGGCCCACGCGGCCAGATTCCCTGACCGCGTGGGACCCCTCATCCTGGCCCTCGGGCCTCCGCTGCCGTCGATCTTTCTTCCCGAAGCTTCGTCTTGACCTAAAAACGACTATATATAGACCCCCAGGGCTTTCGTGAAAGAGAGCGCCGCCGAAACATAGAAACCACGAAACAGAGACCTGGAGCTGAAGATTGGAGGGGAAAACTCCGGCGGGGCGCTGCCGGTGTGGTCTCCTTCCCCTCCAACAACATCTCCACCGACACCATGATGAAGAGGGAGTAGTCCACCCCTGGACTATGGGTTTGTGGAAGTAACTTATGTATCTCTCCTCTCTATGAGCTTCACTAATTAGTCGTATGAGCTGCTGAACATGATTACGGTCATCTATGTAATTCCTTTGTGGTGGATCTTTATTATGAGTTAATACATGTTTGAGATTGCAATGGTTTTGTTTCAGTTATGAAAGTAGATGCATATTATGTACCCCGTTCTTATTTACTTGTATGATCAAGCATGTTTATGAGAGCGTGTGAGGGGGAACGTGTGCATTAGTTGGAGTAACGGGGGTGGCTAGTGCAGTGAACGTGACAGATAGTTCTGCGATCCACTTGGGTTTTCTACCTTACTTTGTTGCCACTAGGGATAAACAAAAATACCATGCTACCGGAGAGTGGATGTGACCTTGGCCACTACCTCCATGACTAGATCTAGCATGTTCTTATTTTAACTTCATGTCATTGAACTTATTGCTATGCTCTGATTTATCTTAATTACTAAGGTGTTATGATTTAGTTCGCATCTTGGTGGAGCATAATAGAGAGAACAACTTATACTTGAGATCTCTATGTTAGGACGTGATGCCCATATTATTAATAACTTGTCAAACCATGTCTTGCCATCTTACATGTTAATTTTAGTGTTCCATTGTCTACCACGTTATCAAGAGAGAGTGCATTTGTGAAACCATGAACCCCGGTCCATTTTTAATCATAAGAAACACCTTTCCAACACTTTTATCACCACTTTTGTTTGCTGCCATTATTAAATCCGAAAATACAAAAACACTTTTACATCTTGCATACATTATAAAAAACCCAAAAATATCATTTATCATTACTACCACCATCCTTGCATATTTATTTTACCATCATTGCATATTTATTTTATTATCATTCTCACACCTTGTGCTTGACAACCACTTGGTGAGGTTGAGGGCACAAAACAATTTATTTTGTTGCAGGTTCTCAAGAGAAGGATAAGGAGATAACACCTGAAATACTGGTTCCCCGAGAGTTCGATATTAAACCCTCGAGTCACCCCTCGTGGGGAAAACTGTCTTCCACTACTACATACACTCTGTACTTGGAGTCTCAACCTAACCCATATTCTTTTGACGCAGGTAATTCCACGCCATCAAGACTGTTTTCTGGCGTCCGTTATAATAGCATCATTGGGTATCAAGACGTTTTCTGGCGCCGTTGCCGGGGAACCATAGCTGAAAGGTTTATCCAAGGATCACTCACACCAAGTCAACTTCATCACCAACTTGTGTAACCTAAGCTTGGGGAGGTTGCGCCTACGTGAGCATCATCTTATCCATCTTTACTACTCATCATTTTATTTTGTTTTGTTCTTGTCTTGCATATCATCTTTATATTTCGGTTTGCATATTTATATTCAGTTTTGCATTTTTGTGTTGCATTTGTTATTTCGAGTTGCATTAGTGTCATTTTACTTTCAGTGCATAAAAAATTAAAAACATATAAAAACTTGCTCAATGGAGAAAAGAACTTTTTGGCCATTTAGTGTTAAGAATTTTCCTCAAGATAGGAATTTCCCTGTTAAAGAATTTGAGATAGATCCTAATGTCACTAAATTGATTTTTGAAAATCATTTTTCTGGGAAACCGAAAGAAGATGCTCTTCAACATCTTAGTAAATTTAATGAAAGATGCAAAGAATTAAACCTGATTCATGCCAATGCTAATGTGATCAAAGTAAAGCTTTTTCCTTATTCCTTGGCTGGAAAAGCTCTAGATTGAATATTAAAATGGCCACCTGGAATTTTAGCAATTGGTTTAATTTGAAAGCTGCATTCATGAGAGGTTTTGTTTTTCAACCATGGTCTATAATATTAGAGAAATAGTTATCACCTTTAAACAAAAATAAGGAACAAACCTTGGTTAAAACTTGGGAAAGGTTTAGAGGTATATCTTATGGAATGGAACATGGTATTAGAGATTGGATGCTTATGCACATATTTTATAAAGGATTGTCTGAAACTTCTAAACTCTTTTTAGACAATGAATGTAAGGGTTCTTTCATAAATACTACTATTGCTGATGCTTACATTCTACTTGATGGCTTGATGTTGGAAGTAAAAATTAAAGAAAGTTTAGAAAAAGCTCAAGTACTGAAGATGTGTTTGATGACCGTTATGAATTATTTAATCTATATAATAGAGATAAAAGTTGAGGAAGTTAAAATGCTTAGTGAAGTTAAGGAACCATTTGTTGATTTAGAGAAGTGTAGCTTGCATGAATTAATTTCTATCTTACAAAAATTTGCAAGTGATCCTTCTATTAATATTAACCAGGCTGGTTTTGGTTTCTATATTGCTAATCATGTCTTAAAAGAAAAGATTGCTAGGTACAATCAAGAAGCTATGATACCACCTAAGCTTGGGGATATCTGGATCCCTAAGGTACTAGTAACCATTGGAAAAGAGACACACCATGCCATTTTAGATCTAGGATCTAGTGTCTCTATATTGTCTAAAGAACTATATGAAGTCCTTGAACTTAAAATATTGAGAATGCTCTATTGAACTTGCACTTGCTGATGATTCCATTAGACATGCTCTAGGAAAAGTAAGTGATGTTATGGTAGAGTTACACATGACTTTTGTGCCTGTTGATTTTCTAATCATGGACATGGGGAATAAAACCTCTAGTCCTATTTTTGGGAAGACCTTTTCTTCGTACTACAGGTGCCATTATTGATTCAAAGAAGGGAATGTGAAGTTTCAGTTTCCACACAAGAAGAGCATGGAACACTTCCCAAGGAAGAGGGACACACCAAGGTTCAAGCTCCCTCATGAGCTACGTCCCATTTGATTATCAAGTAAGTAAGCCTAGCTATATGGCTATAAAGAAAGCGCTTTACGGGAGGCAACCCGGTGTTTTTGTTTGAGATTTTCTTTGAGTCCTCTTGCTGTAACAAGAGAGTAGTTTGTTAGTTTTGTTTCTGGGATTTTTAATAAAGAACCAAGTTTTACCTATTTTGGGTTTGAAAAGTTGCTATTCATTTTCGGAGAGTTTTCTGCCTGCACGAAGTCTGTGCACGGTTTGATTTTTCATTTTTTATCTGTAACTCCGATTGAGCTGTAATTTGAACAGTAGCTTCAACTTTTCATCCTCTGCACGCGTGATTTTTGCAGATTTTTCTGAAGTTTAAGTAGGGTAGAAAAATGCGTTTTGCTGCTGCTGTTTTTCTGGACAGATTCTGTCTTGATATTGTTTGATGCATTCTTTGAGCTTTTTGCTTGAATCTTTTTGATTCAATTGAGTTTATGAGTAGGAATACAACATTATATACTCTCTGGACATTCATATGAATTTTTGACTAAGGATTTTATGCATCAAGGAACCTATTTGTTTATCACTACTAATATCACCCACAGAAAAGAAATGAGAGAAACGGTGTTTTGAAGTTTTTTCACAGATTAGAGGAGCTGCACCAAGAGCTATCCAAGGATGGTGAAGACCATAAGCTTGGGGATGTCAAGCAACCCCACTAGACCAACACACTCTCGGTTTGCACACGTCTAACTTCTGTTTTTCGATCAAACCACTTTATCGTATAAACTTGGAGCGTCTTTTATTTGCTTTTTTGTTATTTCGGTTTGAGTTTTATTTTCTTGAGACCACCACTATCATTTATATATGAGAGAGCTACTGGAAGTTTGGGTTGAATTATGTTGGATGCTATTAAATATATTGGGATAGGGATGTTTGAGTTGATTTTAAAAGATACATATAGTTGCATAATTCATGTGATTTGAATGAATGTTAATTTGCAAGTGTGTTGTCAAGAGCTATCTTTTACCATGTTTAGATGTTGAATTTTAACTTTACTTGGTTTAACATGGATTGATTAGTTCTATGGACACTTATGCATGCATTTAGATGGTCAACTTTCTCCCTATTGCTAGCCCAAAAATTACAACAAGTAAAAAGCTTGTTTCCCAACACCTTCAACCAAAGTTTTTCCAGTGAGTCCACCATATCTACCTATTAGCTTTATGCTATTCCAAGTATGTTTATCATGTTATATTGTGTTATCTACATTTCTGAATTTAAATGCTTATGTTATTGATTGTCATGGGAAAAATTGGTTAAAAGCTCTCACGAACTTGATGCACAATTTACTTTTATTGCATTTAATAAACATGAACCATTGTGATTAAAATTATGAATTTGTGGGCTTGACAATAGTTTTGGTTGGGAGTTAGCCCATATGTGCTGTCACATGGCAAGCTTTCAACATTGCACTTATTTATATTTAGTTGATGTCATGTACTTTTGTTTATGGATGCCTATCATGGGTGAAATGAATGTGGATACTTAGTAAGTTCAAAGAGTTTGTATAAATGGTTAGAGAAAGTCCTGGGCCGCTAATCTAAGCCATGCATCATTCATGGTGGAAATTTACAGCATAACCATAATGTTCATTCAGTGATGCACCCATAATAAAAAGCTATACCCATAGTAAATAAAAGAGTGCTGAGATTGTTCATTGTCTGTTTGTCTTGTTGTTTTGACATGGGCTTGTTCATGTCGAGGGGCAAGAGGTACCCCAGTGCAGTTCTTGATGATACTATTATTACTTGCAATGACCTTTATTTGAATTTACTTTGTGGACCAAAGTGAGTAACACATGGTGTAGGTACTTGTATTCAAGGGACATGAGACATTCAACCAATACATTGTCAAGCACACCACTCATATTTGCTTTCACTTTAAACATTAATCATTCAAGATGCTATGATAGGGGTAATGAGAGCTCCACACCAATGACTACCACATTGCAAGCATTAACTTAAGTAGAAGTGTTTGGAAGTTAGATGAAACTTATTCATGCCTTACCTCTACTTATTTATCTATCCAAAGTGTCCATGTTAGTTTTATCACTTCATACTCGGGACAAGCATGGGTTAACCTTGGGGATGTTGATGCATGTAAAATGCATACACGAACTTTACATTTTATTACATGTTATTCCATGTTATTTGCATCATATAAAGGTTATATTCATGATTTATATTGAGTTTTGGGGATAATTAACAACTTCCCCATTTTTCTGGAATTAACCCTGCACTGACAGAAAAAACCCCTTTTTCTATATTTTTACGTTTCAGGCGACCAAACGACGTCCAAATGACCTGAAATTTTACGGGGATCACTTTTTTGGAAGGAACGAAACGTAAGCGCAAAGGAATCGAAGAAACGGAGGCCAGAAGGCCAAAACAAGTGGGCCCACGCGACCAGATTCCTGACCGCGTGGGACCCCTCATCCTGGCCCTCAGGCCTCCGCTGCCGTCGATCTTTCTTCCCGAAGCTTCGTCTTGACCTAAAAACGACTATATATAGACCCCTAGGGCTTTCGCGAAAGAGAGCGCCGCCGAAACATAGAAACCACGAAACAGAGACCTGGAGCTGAAGATTGGAGGGGGAAAACTCTGGCGGGGCGCTGCCGGTGTGGTCTCCTTCCCCTCCAACAACATCTCCACCGACACCATGATGAAGAGGGAGTAGTCCACCCCTGGACTATGGGTTTGTGGAAGTAACTTATGTATCTCTCCTCTCTATGAGCTTCACTAATTAGTATCGTATGAGCTGCTGAACATGATTACGGTCATCTATGTAATTCCTTTGTGGTGGATCTTTATTATGAGTTAATACATGTTTGAGATTGCAATGGTTTTGTTTCAGTTATGAAAGTAGATGCATATTATGTACCCCGTTCTTATTTACTTGTCATGATCAAGCATGTTTATGAGAGCGTGTGAGGGGGAACGTGTGCATTAGTTGGAGTAACGGGGGTGGCTAGTGCAGTGAACGTGACAGATAGTTCTGCGATCCACTTGGGTTTTCTACCTTACTTTGTTGCCGCACTAGGGATAAACAAAAATACCATGCTACCGGAGAGTGGATCTGACCTTGGCCACTACCTCCATGACTAGATCTAGCATGTTCTTATTTTAACTTCATGTCATTGAACTTATTGCTATGCTCTGATTTATCTTAATTACTAAGGTGTTATGATTTAGTTCGCATCTTGGTGGAGCATAATAGAGAGAACAACTTATACTTGAGATCTCTATGTTAGGACGTGATGCCCATATTATTAATAACTTGTCAAACCATGTCTTGCCATCTTACATGTTAATTTTAGTGTTCCATTGTCTACCACGTTATCAAGAGAGAGTGCATTTGTGAAACCATGAACCCCGGTCCATTTTTAATCATAAGAAACACCTTTCCAACACTTTTATCACCACTTTTGTTTGCTGCCATTATTAAATCCGAAAATACAAAAACACTTTTACATCTTGCATACATTATAAAAAACCTAAAAATATCATTTATCATTACTACCACCATCCTTGCATATTTATTTTACCATCATTGCATATTTACTACTGTTTGCATATTTATTTTATTATCATTCTCACACCTTGTGCTTGACAACCACTTGGTGAGGTTGAGGGCACAAAACAATTTATTTTGTTGCAGGTTCTCAAGAGAAGGATAAGGAGATAACACCTGAAATACTGGTTCCCCGAGGGTTCGATATTAAACCCTCGAGTCACCCCTCGTGGGGAAAACTGTCTTCCACTACTACATACACGCTGCACTTGGAGTCTCAACCTAACCCATATTCTTTTGACGCAGGTAATTCCACGCCATCAAGACTGTTTTCTGGCGTCCGTTATAATAGCATCATTGGGTATCACAGGTCCACGTCAACCACCAAATCATCTGACATTGCGCCGTGCCATATTTTCTGGTGCCGTTGACAACCTTCTGAAGCACTTTTGACTCCTACTGAATTGATAACCTTGGTAGATATCAAGGGAAAATTGCTGCTGCACTACATCATACCTTCCTCTGGGTCTCCTAACGAACGTGTGTTTTCACGTCATCAAGCACATTTTCTGGCGCCGTTGCCGGGGAGTCAAGAGGCTACAGCAAGGGGTGTCTCACACTTCCAATCTCATTACTTTGTTTTTGTCTTGCTTAGTTTATTTTATCTTGTTTGCTTTTAAAAATTAAAAACACAAAAAATTAAATTCCTGCGTTTAGTTTATTTCGATTGTTTAGTTTTACTTTTTGTTTTAATTATCATGTCTAGTCCTACTCCTTATACTATGTCACCTGAAACTAAAGTTCTTACTTTTAAGCAAGGGAGTGAGGAAAGTTTAAAAGATGCTTGGTCTAGAATTTTTTAGTCATATGGAAGAACAGAACCTAGAATCACCTTGAGTCTGTTTCTTAGTAGCTTTTATTTCGGTCTCGTTCTTTGCTATAGATATGCTTTGGATGCTATAGTAGGGGGGGATTTCCTTCGTCATGATGGGGATCAAGCCTTCAACGCCATAAAAACAGTAATTGCAGCATCCTCTTCCTCAACTAGTAAAATAAATTTAGCCCTTGAGGGCATCTATGAAAGAATGGATGGTCTTGAGGCAGATATGTCTAGTTTAAGAGAAGCTTATAACCAGGTTCGTGAACACCATGAGAATGCTCCTTTTAATTTCGAACCTTCAGGATGGGTTCCCTCGGTAAAAATTGCAATTAATGGGGAAATTTTCATGCCTACTATGATATTATGACAGAATTTTGCTTAATGCCCAGGACTATCTATGACTCTTTAAATCTGTGGGATCTTTCTAAATGTGGGAATCACATAACTCTTGCTGATAATTCCATTAAAATTCCTTTAGGAACTACTGAAGGAGTCTTTACAAAAATTATGGGAGCCATGGTACCTATTGATTATTATGTTATTGAGTGTGCAGGAGAAGGGCATATTACACTTGGGAGATCATTGTTGAAACTCTTTGGAGCTGTCATAGACATGAACAAGGGCACTCTGAGGTTTCACTCCCCGTTAAAATGCCACCATGTTTTTACTCAGGTTAAAAGTAAAAGTAAAAGTAAGAGGTCCAAAGGTAAAAGTTTTGATTTTTC
This sequence comes from Poa pratensis, assembly GCA_947311845.1. Taxonomy (NCBI): domain Eukaryota; kingdom Viridiplantae; phylum Streptophyta; class Magnoliopsida; order Poales; family Poaceae; genus Poa; species Poa pratensis. Next base: position 29,193,320 of record CAMZMU010000076.1, on the reverse strand, counting down.
CACACTTGATAATACTTGATTCATGCTTTGTGCCTAGCTAAAAGGCGTTAAAGAAAAACGCTTATGGGAGGCAACCCATTTTATTTTCTGTTATTTTATTTTGTTGAGTCAAGGAATTAGCTTACTTCTGTAACAATTCATTTGTATCTTTTATTTTTCGTTTTGTTGCGCCAAGAAGAGCCTCTAATAGCAAGATAGCACTAAAAGTTTAGTTTGCTGTCCAGAAACAGATTTATGTGCCTCACGGTAAAAATTCGTGAAAAATCACGGAATAGTATTTTAATCTGCAAATTTTTGTGCAGAAGCCTGAGCTTTTTACCTATCTTTCGTTAGTTCAGCGTTTTCTGATTTGAGCGACGTAAGTTCCTCGAAAAAATTCGTCTTCACGGACTGTTCTGGTTTTGACAGATTCTGTCTAGTTTTGTATTCTCTCTCTTACAAGTGTTAAGTGAAATTCTTTAAAGGTGGAAGAGCTTCACATAAGGCTAGTAAACAGTAGCTAATGTTTAAAATAATGTTTATAATGTGTCTTTACAGAACCAAGTGAGATTATGATTTGATGCACTAACCCTCTAATGAAGTTTACTCTGAGTTTGGTGTGAAGGAAGTTTTCAAATTTTAAGAGAGAAGGGTGATAAAATAAGATCAAGAAGAGTGAAGAGCTTAATCTTGGGGAGGCTCCCCTGGATCTCCCCAACATATTTCAAAAAGACTCAAGCGTCTAAGCTTGGGGATGCCCCCCAAGGCATCCCCTTCTTCATCGACAAATTATCAGGTCATCTCTAGTGAGACTATATTTTTATTTCATCGTATTTTAAGTGTTGTTCTTGGAGCGTCTGTGTGTTTTATTTTCAGTTTGTTTATGTTTTCACTACAACAAAAAAGACACGTGGAGACGTGCAAATTAGATGCTAAACACGCTTTAAAGCATCACTACACCAATATAGAGTCGCTAATCTAAAGCGTCATAAAAGCGTCTCCTTATCCACCGTCTCAAAATCCATAAAGACGCATTAGAAGCGTGTCTAAAAGATATGAGACGTCTAAAAAGCATGTATATCCTTGTAAAGACGTTGTATTAAATGTCCTCCCATATCGTCTCTACAGTGCTATATGGCGTCTTTAAGAATCCTAAGATATTTTTCAATTTACAAAAAAAATGAGTTTTATGGTTAAAATCTATTTCTCGCTTCATATGAAGATATAATTATATATTCATGCTACACGGTAGAACAGTACAATGCACTATTTGGAAAAGTCAACTTTATTTCTTCAGAACAGTACTTTACAACTGGACTGTACATTTGAATTTCAACTTGACCAAACAAAATCCTCCTAATCCTTATACATCTTTCTTCTAACTAGTTCTAGCTCAGTCTATTGGGTTGTGAAGTTTGGACACCAGCTCCTCATTGATACCCTGTAGATTAAACTTGCAGTCTTCCGTCGTGTTGCTTGAAAAATCTTCACAAACAAATAGGCTGTAGACAAAGTCAACTCATATATAGATAAGTTATCTGGTAGTAAATTTGAACACCACGGATGATTTACCATCAGGGGCAGTATGAACGTCGTAATGGAGCACCATATCTTCACGTTGCTATTTCCAATTCTTGTAGGCGCTCATTAAACCATTCCGAGTAACTGCAATAATTTTTAACATTACAAATGGGATGTGGCAGAAGATGTGACAATGTAAGAGATGGTAGCTACAACATGCAGTTAAGAACTGTATGGAAAATAATTATATATGCAGTCTTTTGACAGTAGTCAAGTACCACATTCGTTCAGAAAAACTGAGAGCTTTTGTATAGAAAACAGAAGAAAATTTGTTCTTAGTAACAACACCACACTAAGGATTCAGTGTAAAGCATGTACGAATTAAGTCTCAGTTGAAGGAGAGAGCAGTACTTGATTAAACAAACAAGTCTTTAGAAGATTGATTATGTGCTTGCACTGCTAGACATGTCCAATTTTAAAATACTACTAGATAATTGCTCGCGGTGTCTGATGAAACAGACTTTGAAGTGAGAAGAAAACAAATTAAAACCTACCTTTGGGATTGGCTTGTACGAGTACAACATGTTGCTGGACTGATTCTTCATGCCACAATATCTTGCTTATATCAGCCACTGACAACAAAATCAAAGTGAAATTGTCCTGAAAAAATTCAAAAGCAGTAACATCCGTAGCTTGCACTAAAATCCGATCTAATTATATATGGACTTTGCTATGTAGCGAACGTGCCCCAGAAACCCTCCCCCGTACGGCGCCTGCTAACCCGCGAGCGAGCGAGCTAGCGTCTTGCGCGCCAGCGAGCGACGCGCGCGCCAGCGAAGCATAAGGCCCACACCACGGGTCAACGAAGCACACGGCCCCTAATTCCACAACAGACAGGCCCAACAACAAATTACATCCACAAGACCAACTGCTCACGCACCAGAATCAACAGAGAAAACAGCCCCAGGTACGGCAAAAAAAAAAAACCATATCCTTACCTTGTGCTGCGACACCTCAACAGCACCACCCCCCTTTACCCCCCACACAAAAGCCCTGCTACAACTGGATCACATCAGTAGTTTCTTTGCCTTCGAAACCTCTTGCTACAACTCTATACCAGATTTCCAATGCAAAAAACACCAGCATATGCATAGTGATAAAAAAGGGAAACTGATTCAATTGAGGATATAGGTCTGAAAAGACTAGCATATTAGCCATAATATAGTAGAAAATAGTAGTAGCACAAGGTAACACGGTTTCATAATGAAAAACCTGACTCTGACTACAAATGTGGCAACTGTGGATATTTGACCTACAAATTGTGCACTTGGACAAAAATCTCATGATCAAAAGATATTGAAAAACAATGTGGCAACTAAGAACTAACTGCCTGGTGACTACTAACTATAAATGTGGCAACTATGACCTTTTATCCTGGCATCCTCCCATACTTGCAAAAATCGGATGACCACCTGCTTGAAAAATCTGGTAACTAGAAATTGTCTTCTACACAACCTCCCATCCATACATACACGTGTGCTTGATATCCACCTTGTGAAAATCTCATCAACAGTGACGAAAAACAAACTCTGAAAAAAGCAAAACAAAGAGATAAGTACTTAGGTGGGTGCAAATATGTGCGCTGGTAATTATGTTTTTCCTTTGGTCAAAAACTGATCATTCATAGACAGTTGCCATTGCATGCCTATATGATTGCCATACAATCCCTACTAAATTACCAGACGCAATTAGGAAAAATAGAAAAAAACCACACTGCAACAAATTCTAGTTAGGTCAAAAAACTGATCATTCATAGACAGTTGCCATTGCATTCCTATATAGTTGCCATACAATCCCTACTTAATTACCAGACACAATTAGGAAAAATAGAAAAAAGAGCCACACAGAAACAAATTCTAGTTAGGCCACAAACTGATCATTCATAGACAGTTGCCATTGCATGCCTATATGATTGCCATGCAATCCCTACTTAATTACCAGACGCAATTAGGAAAAATAGAAAAAAAACCACACGGCACCAAATTCTAGTTAGGCCAAAAACTGATCATTCAACAAAACAAATTGTGGCATGACTACATGGTTGACACGCAAGTGCCTACTTAGTTACCAGACAAAACAAATTGCCATTGCATGACTGCATGGTTGACAGGCAATGCCCTACTTAGTTACCAGGCAGCCATCAAAATGTATATTGTTGCACACTGCATCAAGAAAAAGTGATTGGTTTGCCAGACAATGCATACTGAATTACCATGCAACAAGCAGTAAATTGCCAAGATAAACCCAATCTAATTCGCATGATTATAAGTTTTCGTGCGCAAACCTTCTTCTGCACTGGCCCAGAACTCCTCCATCACCATCTTCATAGCTCGGAGCTTTCCTGCGCCTACCCATTGTGACACAACCACCCCCCTGCCGCACAAAAAAAAATGTATCCCAGTCAACTCACCAAAGACAGGTATCACTGGCGTCTGCTCCCACAATTTGCACACAAAAAACACGCAAACACGAAAAAGGCGTTGGTTGACAGACAGTGGAAACTGAATTACCATGCAACAAGCAGTTAGTTGCCAGGATATCCCAATCTAATTAATCAAGAAAAATGTTTGGCCAGACAAATGCATATTGAATTACCATGCGACAAGCAGCTAGTTGCCAGGATTACCCAATGCAACTCATCAAGAAAAAATGTTTGGTTGCCAGACAATGGTTACTAAATTACCATGCATAAAAACCAAATCTAATTCATCAAGAGAAGTAATTGGTTGCCAGACAATGGATACTGAATTACCATCCCACATAACTGGCCCATTACATCAAGTATTCCCCTTGATTTCACCTAATAATCACATCACACAAACAGAGTGTTGCCTAGATCTAGCCCACCACAACCCTTGGTTATCTCCCGCAACACAGAACAGAACTAAAATCCACACCATGCGTTCCTCCGAACAACGAGAACAGGGTACCTCACCGTCTTACCGAATGAAAAAAACTAGAACAAGGGCTCGAGATTCGATAGGACGCACCTCCAGTCGATGCCGCTAGCTGGTCACGCCGCTAGCCGGTCACCATGGAGCTGGCGACGAGCTCTCCCCTGCTCGAAACCTACGGAAAATCGCATGAGGCCACAAAAGTAAATCAAACCACCACCGCTTGAAATCTAAAAAACTCACCACAAATCTCCGGGATACGGCCGCCGGTGCGCGTCCCCCGCCTGTGGGCTTCACCACCGGCTCGCGTCCCCCGACGGCGCGCGTCCCCCACCTGTGGGCTTCACCACCGGCTCGCCTCCCCGACGGCGCGCGTCCCACGCCTGTGAGCGTCCCCGCCGGCGCGCGTCCCCCGCATGTGAGAGTCCCCGTCGGCGCGCGTCCCAGCTTGTGAGCGTCCCCGCCGGCGAGCGTCTCCGCATGTGAACATCCTCGCCGGCACGCTTCCTCCGTTGCTCGCCTCCCAGCCTCGCCGTGTAATCGCTGGAGAGGATAAGAGTGAGGAGAGAGAAATGGGCGTGGGGGAAATGCCCGTTCACGTGCCGGTAAGGAGAGGGAGCGGCTTATACGTCACGCGAATACTGGGTCGGCCGACCCGCAACGTTAGCGCGCCCGTTACGCCCAGTGACCACTCGCGCGACCTTTGATCGTCGTGAAGCGCAAATCTTGACGCGCCGGACGGAACTGGTTCCTGGGGCACGTCCCCTAGTTAGATAATCCGATTATATATTAGCAAGGAAAGCAAATGCCACAATGATGCAGTCTGACGGAAGGGCAGGCGTACATATATCACAACGATTACCTCCAGACATGAAGTGCAAAACACTTCGTTACTTTGCTAAGTTATTGCACTCCAATCTTGAAAAACAATTTCTTGCACTCCGTTTCTGCCTTGCACCCGCTACCTAATAAATCTGACATCCGGACAACAATAAACAAGAAAATCAAAGATCTGAGATGGGGGAAGAAGGAGGCTGGCGGAGGTTGCTTACCTCAGGTGTCCCTCGGAATCGCGCGCCGTCAATTGAATCACGGGGGAGTGTTCATGCATTCAGGAGATTTCGCCAGGGAAGGGCGCCGGGAGCCCGGGATTGCATCTGGCGGCGGCACCCTGCACTAATCTGCTAGGGCTGGAGATTTACCTTCTCTTTATTTTCTTTAACGGGGACTCAGTTATTTTTTTCCTTCGAGCTCGGGTGAAGTTAGGGTTGGTCACGGACGGATCGAGGCCCAACTTAATGGATAGGTGCGGTAGTACAGACGACGTGTATAACGTCTCAGGAAACGTCTCTGTGTACCGGACCAATTTAGACCTACGGACGAAATTGAAAGCGTCGAACTAAGAACGTCTTTACGTGCCCTTTGTGTTGTAGTGTTTGTTCTCTGGTCATAACTAGTTGGACCCTAGCACTCTTGTTTGGGAGAGAGACACGTTCCGCTTTTTCATTAGAATACTCCTATTCTACACTTATACTTGTTGAGTATTCTTGTCTAGCGCTGCTATGCTTCTAGCTCTTGTTTTTCATGTATCTCTTGTTCAGAGCTATTAGTTCTTTTGAAGAAAGTACTCTCTTGCTTCACTTATATTTGTTTGGAGAGTTGTTAAATAAATTGATTGGTGTTTGGTTGGAACAGAAAATGCTATGTATGTGGTAATGGTATAAAGAAAATGCTTATAGTCTTGTAAATCATTTGTTTTGAGTAACTTGATACTTTTAATTGTTTTGAGTTATCAAGTAAGTAATGTTTAAACTTGTGTATCATGTAAGTAAAGGCTCATTAGTGAAGAACTACCGTTAAAGCTTGAAGTTATTTGATTTGTCATATTTGGTAGTTCCAAAGTCTAGATATTTTCTGTTAAGAGGATGATTTGGTTAACAAGGAAGACAGTGTGGAGTCTTATAGTTTTTCTTATATGTTCATAATATGGTTCTTTTTATACCGGTCGACGTCATGTGTTTGCTTAAAATAACCTAGCTAGCCTAAACTCTGTACTGAGAGGGAATGCTTCTCGTGCATCCAAAACCCTGAGCCAAAATCCATGCCATCTGTGTCCACCATACCTACCTATATGTGGTATTTTCTTCCCACTCCAAGTAAATTTGTCATGTGCTACCTTTAAATTATTCAAAACTGTTACTACTTCTTATTTGTGTCTCTGTTTACCAGCTCATGAGGAAGTAGTAGATCATCTTTATTACACTTGTCAATCAGACTTTACTCCAGACTAGCAGCTTACATCTGCTTATCTATAATTTTGCAAAAAGAGCTGGCAGCGGGGTGCCCAGCTCCCTTAATTTACAACTTTCATCATAAACTCTCCTTACATTTTGTTCATGTGCATTCAGTCAAACATCTGCATGTGTAAACAAAGGAGAAAAGAGGAATGATCTGCTTGCTGCAGAAATAACGTTCCTCAATGGGAGCCGCTCTTAAAAAGTCTGGTTGGCGGGGGTAATACTGTATTGTTTGCTACCATTCGTTGACCATTAACATGCACCTCTCAAAATATATTTTTACTCTCTATATGATTTCAAAAACTAAAAAGCTCTAGCACATGACTTAATCCCTACTTCCCTCTGCGAAGGGTCTTTCTTTTACTTTTATGTTGAGTCAGTTTTCCTACTCCTGTCTATTCTCCACAAGCAAACACTAGTGTCAACTTTGGTACAAGAATTGTTATATGTTAGCATATTAGACTAATTATGCTACTTTGTGTTGACAATATCCATGAGATAAATATGTTGAAAGTTGAAGCAAATGCTGAAACTTAAATCTTTCTTTGTGTTGGTCAAACACTTTTAATTCGAAAATGTTGCTTGGTGAGCTAACTTTTATGCAAATTCTCATAGCTCATGTCTCCAAAGTACTATCCATGAAAAGTTTTTTACTTGTATGATATATTATGTTTACTCCTTGTTTACTTTTTAGCAACTATAGACAATTGTCTTGGATCACTTCATTCAGTTTATGTGCCTTACACTACTAGCATGTCACTCCAAAAATTATATTATTATCGTTTACCTACTCGAGAATGAGTAGGAACTAAGCTTGGGGATGCTGATACGTCTCAAACGTATCTATAATTTTTGATGTTCCATGCTTGTTTTATACATATTGCTACATGTTTTATATACACTTCATAGTGTTTTTATGCATTTTTTGGGACTAACCTATTAACAAGATGCCACAGTGCCAGTTCTTGTTTTCTGCTATTTTTCTGTTTCAGAAAAGCTAGTCAGGAAATATTCTCGAAATTGGACGAAAATCAAGTGAGCCCAGTTTTTCACCGACGCGAAGACGAAGTACGAAGGGCGCACGAAGAGGCGACCCAGGGGAGCCAGACACCACTAGGGCGTGGCCCCCCTTGCTGGCGCGCCGAGGTGGTGTGTGGGGCCCTCGGCTGGCCCCACGCGCCGCCCTTTCGCCTATATATTGCCTCCGTCCCGAAAACCCTAAATACCCGAGCATTATTCCACGAAAAGTTCTGTCGCCGCCGTCGTCGTCAACTCTAGTTCGGGAGGGTTCTGAAGCTCTTCCCGGCACCCTGCCGGAGAGGGTGATCATCACCGGAGGGCTCTACATCACCATGCCCGCCTCCGGAGTGATGCGTGAGTAGTTCATCCTTGGACTACGGGTCCATAGCAGTAGCTAGATGGTTGTCTCTCCATTTTGTGCTATCATGTTTAGATCTTGTGAGCTGCCTAACATGATCAAGATCATCTTATTGTAATGCTACATGTTATGTTTGCTGGGATCCAATGAATAGTGATGTTATGATCAAATTGTTTATCAATCTATCTACTGTTTTATTTATGTTCTTGCATGCTCTCCGTTACTAGTAGATGCTTGTGACTCCAAGAGAGAGTATTTATGCTCGATAGTGGGTTCATGCCTCCAGTAATCTGGGTGAGTGACAAGAACATCTAAGGTTGTGGATGTGTTGTTGCCACTAGGGATAAAATAACTAATTCTTAGCTTAAGGGTACTGCTGTTAAGTCTAATGCGTTTGTTTACATTACACACTTTGCTTAATGAAATAACCTGTTGTTTGCAACTTAATACTAACGGGAGACACAGATGCTATCCCGGAAGTGAATTATTTAGGCATGGATGCAGCTAGTAAGCGGTCCATGTATTATGTTGTAATGCCCAATAAATACTACAATAAACTATCTTGCCATATATTGCTTTGTCATGCGCTTGCTATTTGTCAGTTGCCCAGCTGTAATTTGTTTACCCAACATGCATATTATCTTTTATGGAGAGACACCACTAGTGAACTGTGCACCCTGGTCCATTCTTTTACACTGATAAAAACACCAACTGCAATCATCTGTTCTCTGTTACTTTCTGCATTTATTATTATTGGCCACACCATACGTTTAATCCTTTGTATTCAGCAAGCCGGGAAGATTGACAACCTTCCTGTTTCGTTGAGGCAAACTAGTTTTATTGTGTTGTGTGCAGGTCCACGTCAACCACCAAATCATCTGACATTGCGCCATGCCATATTTTCTGGTGCCGTTGACAACCTTCTGAAACACTTTTGACTCCTACTGGATTGATAACCTTGGTAGATATCAAGGGAAAATTGTTGCTGCACTACATCATACCTTCCTCTTGGGGTCTCCCAACGAACGTGTGTTTTCACGTCATCAACGGGTGAGGCCATCCAACGGCGTGCGGGGGCGGCGACCACGCCGGGGAGGCGCGCGGCGGCGGCCGGGCAATGGAGGCGCATGGGGACGACGACCTCGACGAGGAGCAGAACGCCGGTGGAGAAGCCGGGGCACGCCCACAGCCTGGTTGTTGAAATGACAGCCAGCAATGGACTGAAAAAAAGCCTACGTATTGGGAGAGGGACGACTGGAAAAATTCACATCCCAGGACGTCAAATTGCGCCGGCGCAACCCCAGCAGGATGAAAAGTTGCTCTGGGGAGGCCTTACGGCTGGAGATGCCCTTACAACTTTGATACGCAGAGCCGAGCATGGAGCCAAGCTGGAAAGTGGCCGTTGTCCTTCTATGGCAAAGTAGAACTCGTGCCTGAGCTCAACCTCTGGTTCGGCCTCTTGCGCACCAGCCCCCACTGCTTGTGTGGTGTCGACCTATCTGCCATGGATCATGACCAGCCACCTGTGCTGCAGCATACATGGGATTATCTTGAGCTGGTTAACCTGCCAGAGCCATACCAGCGCCACCTGGTTTACCTGGGTTCAGGCAGGTTTTGCATAGTGTCCTTCTTCAAGACCACGATTGATGAGGATCTCGCTGTCTTCACTGGTGTGCAGCTGGTTCCCGGAAACAATGCTGAAGCTCCTGTCCACATGATCAAGCACAAGTCTAAACGTTGCAGCCTTAAAAGCCATCGAATCGAGTTTGTGCTCTGAATCTATTTTGTTGGTAGGTTGGGTGATGCTCATTGGGGCAAAGTATGACGTGCAACATTTCATCGAGCTCGTGGCTGCTACTGATCTACTCCATGGAGTATCGTTTTGTTATATATTTCGTTTTTTTATATATTTCGTCGATGGTTTCTGATCTTGTAGTTTTAGTGTTATGCATCACTCTATCTTTGGTTGGCACCACCGACTATCAGTTTAATTGAATCCTTGTATCAATGCATCACTGTATCTTTGGTTAACCTCAAGGAGTTTCTTTTGCCAATCAACTACTCCTCCGTTTTTTAATATAAGATGTTTTACCATTTGTCCACATGCACATGTATACAAATGTATGTACACACATTTTAGTGTGCATGTTCACTCATTTTAGTGTGCATGTAGATAACATGTAGAACACTTAAAACATCTTATATTAAAAAACGGAGAGAGTAAGTGTTATTTGAGTTAATAAAGTTAGCCTAACAGGCTGATTGTGCAGTCAGACTGCTCAGAAGTCATTGAAGTTATGAAAAATGGCCGCAACACTTACGGGCTAGCTGCAGCCATCTTTGAAGATTGCATTTTTTTTTCAGGAGTTCTAGATGTCATTTTCGAGCATTGTCCTATGGAGGCGAATATGGCGGCGGATAAGCTAGCTTGTAGATCAGTTGGACCAATTCCGACTGTTTGGAAAGATAATCCCCCTGATTTTCTAGTTGATGTAATTTCAAACAATGCATCTGTGTTACCAAAATTAATATAAATCGCCATGATGGCTTTCCCTAAAAAAAAGTTAGCCTAAAGGCCTTCCCATAAAAAAAGACATTTTTAAATCACATGTTCATCACTGATTTTGTTTTTTTTCACCCAGAGCACCACAATATCATTTCTACACGAAACTTTGCACCTATGTAGATTTTTGCATATTTCTGTTGTCAATTTTTTCAGAATTTTTAGATTATTTTACTATTTTCGAATTTCGTAATTAGGCAGCAGTATATGAGCTCGAAAGCTGAATGGAATTTCCGATAGGAAAATCATCGACAAAATGGCCCATGGAGCCGCCTCGACCGAGGCCGTGTCTTTCCATAAAGCCATACTTTCGCCGTCCCGGCCCACAAAATCCTGGTGCCTTCTCCGCTCCCACATCCACTTCACCGCCGGTGCCTCCTCTACAACCTCGCCGCAGGCCTCGTTCCACTTCCCTCCTCCGGCCACCTCCGCCCACACGCCATGGCCGCCACCTCCGCCTCCCTCTCCCTTGCCTTCTCCCCTACACTCCGGCAAAAACCCCAACCCCAATTCCAACTGGGGCACTTTGACCCCAAATTTCCCAAACCCCTGCGCCGTAGCCTCGCGCCTGCGCTCTCCTGCGCCGCTCCTCTCGCCGCCGTCCCCGACGGCTTTGCCATAGACGACATCGTAGAGAAGGACTGGTCCTTCCTGAACGCCTCGGGGTCCCAGCTGCCCCGCGCGCTCTCCGCGGGGGCGCTGTCGCCGGCGTCGCGGGTGCTGGCCGTGACGCCCACGGCGTCCTTCGTCAGCGCCCTCCTCTCCGAGTCCCCCTGCGAGCTCCTGGTCGCGGCGCACGAGTCGCTGTACGTGCTGGGCGGGATCAAGGAGGAGCACGACCAGGTGAGGTGCTTCCATCTGGAGGGAGGGGGAGGAGGGCAGGGAGGCGGCGTGGTGGAGGCCGTGCCGGGGAGGTTCGACACCTTCGACGTGGTCTTCGTGTGCTACTTCCCAGGGATGGGGGTCACGGTTGCTGCGCTGCTCAAGTCCCTCGCCAAGAGGTGCTGCAAAGGTGAGACACATTATGAAAGAAATGCTACCTTATCTTCAGTTTGTTATTTCTGGGTCTGTGTTATCAATGTCATTTCGTTCTATCGATTGTTGTACAAAGATGGCTATAGATGATGTCTCTGCGACCTTATTGCTGTTTTCAGTATTCAGTAATGTCTAATCAGTACTGCCTTCGAGATGGTATGCGAGCTTAAGATGCTAGGACAGACATTATTTGGTGGAAGTTTGCGAGTTGTCATTGTCAGATTGGTCTGTCAGATTAATCTTGTTAGACATGCTGTTGCCTTGCCATATACTTGAACTACATTGATAAACTTGGTTATGTACAATAAGTATTGTTTACAAGGAAACAGCAGGTATATTTATTGCATTATTGATGCAGTATCCTACATAACGTGTTGATGATAAATTATTTCGATTTATTTTTGTCGATTTAGTTTGCTTTGGAAAATGTTGAAGAATTTGTTGGAACATACATTTATGCATGTTGAACCTTTAAAGTGTAGCCAATATCCAAACAGTATGCTGTCGCTATTTAGTAACTTTGAGTCATTAGGCTGGTTTCTTTAAAGCCTAGGAGTAGTAGATTTACAGGGTGCTCATTCTAAATCAAAGATTCTTATTACTCATTAGCTAACTTCATCCCTTACCCCCGTTTGCCTAATCCTGTTGCTGCGATATATGTTGTTAGAAATAAAAGCAACCTAGAGTTTTCTCAAATGCTTGAGTAATCTTTCATAAATTTGTCAGACTCGCCTCTCATGAGTCATGTGGCTCTCACTGGACAGTTTGGTTAGTAGTAGGACTTATCTAAAAGCATTTCTTATTGCGCAAACTAGGCACTGTCAAGGCTTCCAAACCTTGTCAACCTTGCCACACCTCTGATTGAGGCAAATTTCAGGCATTTGATAGGCTACTTCAGGTCCTTTAGATCATAAACCAAACAATCCTTAGTTTTGAAATGTCAACGTTTTAGTGTTTTACTGCATGAGGGCTTTGGTTATGCAAAAACCTTTGTCGTGATCAGTTTTATAGTTTGAAAATTTTCTTTTCACTTTACGTAGGTGCAAGAGTTGTTATCTTCTTGGATCAAGGGAGGCAGAACTTGGCGGAACACCGCAGAGAGCATCCAGACATTGTATTTGCCGACTTGCCTAGTAGATCTTTGCTGGAGAAGGCTGCAGCTGGGAGTAAGTATGAAATAGCTGAGTTTGTAGATGAGCCAGCGCTATATCTTGCTGTTTTGCAATTCCAAGGATGATACTCTTTTTTGTAAGCCAGATTATGTTGACTGCTTTATCAGCTCCTTGTTTGTAGATATGCAAGGAGTCACTCTGTCCGATTTATCATGTCGTGGAAGAGGCCGATTTGGCAGGTGATGCAACGATCGGTTTACATTTTAAAGAACCGATTTTTTTAGAACATAGAATGGTCTTAAACTTTTCATGCCACCGCAGATTGACCCCCATACACCCATACATCTCTCATAACAAATAGAGTGCTCTTATATCTGCCATGCCACCACAGATTCAGATACTTACATAGCTAGAGTGCTCTTACATAGATCCCTCAACATAATAGATAGAGTGCTCTTACATAGCTCATGCAACGGACGGATAGTTAAACATACAGGGTACATAGTTAAGCATGAAGAATATATAGATATCTCAGTCAACCCATTAGAGTATACCATTGGTGCTTATTTATACAAGGCAATGCTTAACTAGACACCTCTCCTATACAAATAAGCACCGATGTTTAAGAAAAGTTTGATTTATCTTTTTAAGCACTTCTCGAAGCACGTTGTATGGTACACGTGCTTAAGGATCCATGTCGAGGCCAAAGCGTGCCCTACTTGAGCTGCGGCCTTGCTCAATTATGTATACCAAGGTGCCCAACGCAAGACAGGCACTAATAGCCTGAGCGACGTCCGTATCCCTCTGCAACTTTCTCTGTAGCATCATCAGCTCCTCCAGATCCCGGCTTTCCAAAGAGGAAAGGAAATGCACGTCAGGATCCATGAATCGACAAAAGTATCATAAAAACTAGAGAAGTGGATATTGCTTACCGGACACCTGGATCGGCGTTCTTCAAGACATCAAACGAAATGCTAGTCTCAGCCTACAAGTATATTAGATATGATTTCAATTAATTTACCTCTCAGATTAAAAGAGCCAGCTTGCATATATGAATACATGCAGTAGCATTATGCTACTTCCTCTTCAAAGAAAAAAGATAATGCACATGATCGACGATGCAAGATTTGAAGAAACAACTACAAAGTAGAGCATGTTTAAATCAGTGGTATTTTTTAAAAGGCTTTGGCATTCAGTCACTGCGGCTGCATAACTAAAGACAAAAGTTTTGAAAGACGTCTCTATCTAATCTAGGCCCTTATGTTTTTTTCTTCTCGGAAGCTGCCCACCCCATAGCTTCCTGGTAGTTTAAATCTTGCAAACTAGTTTGAAATCCTGGCCAAATTTGGCGGCTGGCTTTTTCAAGATGGAAGCATCTTCTAGCCGTCTTGAAAGTAAAAAAGATGGCCCTAGTCTATCAACCTCGTCCCTACAAATGTGCAAAACAATGCAATATATCTGTATAGATGCAGGACTAAGAACTCAACGCAGCATGGTTACTCGGTCGATTTTCATGAACCAAAGAGAAAGATTGCATGAGTATGGATGCAGGACTAATCGCGCGACTGGCACGGTGATTCGCTCGATTGCACGAATCAAAGGCAAATATTACATGCGGTAGGATAGAATAGATGCAGGACTAATTGGCAATTGCGCTAGACGGCAATGGTGATCCGATTGAATTCATGAATCGAAGACAAAGATAGCATGCCAGGTAGGAGAGATATATGCGGAACGAATCAACATACTGGAGCACGCACGCGCATGACAGAGGAGGCCGCCTTCTGGGAGGGACGAAGCTAGAAAAAATTCTCAGTGGGGTCAGCTCTATGTTATCTCTGTTTCATTGGTGTCATTTTGCTAAAATATACACCAGTTAGTACCACTTAATGAAGAGATTACTAATTTTCGCTGGGGTCAGCTGACCCCAATGCCTATATGGCAGCTCCGTCCCTCTAGCTCAGCTTCGCGGCCATAGTGCGAAGCGCCATAGCTACCAACACCAAGGAAACAGACCTGTAAGAGGAAGACAACGGCGGCGGCGGCGGTTTCCTTCGCTCTCTCTCTCGAAATTGCTCGCGATGATTTGTCCCTCCGGAAACGACTCCGTACCGCCAGGAATGCTGGCGGCAGGTAACGAGGAGATACCGGCCCAGGGCCCAGGTAGGTTTAGACTGGACGCTCGATGAAACGTTTTTTTTTACTTGCATGAAATGTCAAACTGGCTAAGCAGGTATGTTTCGTCCGTTCGTTTTGTTTCATTTCATTCTTTATTTCTTCTTTATGGATTTCTTTTTTCTCTCTTTGTTCTGTTTTTCTTTTAAAATTTAGTTTCTTATATTTTTTATGCAACATTTTATTTTTATTTATTTTGTAATTGTTCCATGTCTTTAAAATTGAATCCAGTGTTTTTTTTTGGTTTTGCTTAGCCTGGATGTGCTCCACATGCGCTTCAACTATTTTCATTTCAATCCAAAGTTTTATTTCGCTTATAGTATGCGCTAACGTTTCCACCTACAAAGGCTACAACTGTGATTTTCTCGATGAGTGCTAAATTTTGTTTCACATAGCCTATGTTCCGCTAGTAGTTGGGATTTTTTCTTCATGCGTCTAAACTTAGTTTCGCTTGGTCTATATTTATGTACCACTTGTACTCGTGATTTGTTCCATGTATTCTAAAACTATGGACCAATTTTTGTTCCGCTTATAGATGCTATTTTGTCCATTTGGCAATACAATCCAGTTCAGTGTGCAATCTATCCGCTCGGCGGCTATTCTTAAATGGGCCTTTGTTGATTAGGCCAATCGGATTCCGGAGCAAGGGGTCGCTTGAGCAAGGGGTCTTGGGCCATGTCAATCTCCTAACTACACAAGTCTCTAGAAGTTTCACTAATAAGGAAGAAGTCCAGAACACTCAAACAAAAATTCTCGAAGTACAAAATATGTTCTTGGCATAAAAGAGACTGAAAGGATACCAACACCAAGGAAGCAGACCTGTAATGTAAGAGGAAGACGACGGGGCGGCGGTTTCCTTCGCTCTCTCTCACGAAATCACCCGGGATGATTTGTCCCTCCGGAAACGACTCCGTACCGCCAGTAATCGCTCGCGGCAGGTAAGGAGGAGATACCGGCCCAGGGCCCAAGTAGGTAAGGAGGAGATACCAGCCCAGGGCCTAAGGAGGAGATGCAGCTGAGCTGAATGAAATTTGGTGCCTCTGCCGCCCATGTTTGTTAAAAAAAAAGTAGGTTTAGTCTGGACGCTCAGCGCGATCAAACGTTTTTTTTTACTTGCATGAAACGTCAACTGGCTAATTAGGTTCCCCTAAAACAAACGGGCTAATCACGTATGTTTCGTCCGTTTGTTTTGTTTCATTTCATTTCTTTGTTTCTTCTTTCTGGATTTCCTTTTTCTCTCTTTGTTCTGTTTTTCCTTTTAAATTTATTTTCTTATGTTTTTTATGCAAGATTTTATTTTTATTTATTTTGTTATTGTTCCATCGCTTTAAAATTGAATCCGATGGTTTTTTGTTTTACTTAGCCAGGATGTGTTCCACGCGCGTTTCAACTTTTTTTCATTTCAATCCAAAGTTTTGTTTTGCTTATAGTATGCGCTAACTTTTCCACCTACAATTGTGATTTTCTCGATGAGAGCTAAATTTTGTTTCACATAGTCTGAATTGTGTTCCGCTAGTAGTTGTGATTTCTTCAACATGCGTCTAAACTTAGTTTCGCTTGGTCTATATTTATGTTCCACTTGTACTCGTGATTTGTTCCATGTATTCTAAAACTATGGTCCAATTTTTGTTCCGCTTGTAGATGCTATTTTGTCCATTTGGCAATACAATTAGGTTCGACGCGCAGTCCATCCGCTTGGCGGCTAAGTTAGCGCATCAGAAAGTCCGAAACAACTGAAACTTAAATGGGCCTTTGTTGATTAGGCCAATCGGGCCTTTGTTGGCCTTGGGCTCGGGCTATGTCAACCTCCTAACTGCACACGTCTCCAGAAGTTTCACTAATAAACAAGAAGTCTAGAATACTCAAACAAAAATTCTCGAAGTACAAAATAGGTTCTTGACATAAAAGGTGACGTTATTCTCCCCATATATCCTCCACAAAACTCTAGCCTTAGGGCGCCGTGCCCACTCATCAATGTGCTTGCCAATCTGCCTCGAATTCGGGGGCCCTCGTGGCCTTAGGAGATGTGGCGATTTTGGCTCCACGCGGACGGGCGGGAGAAGGTCCTACTCCTACGTAGGTCACGTTGTCTTGGCGAGGATGGCGAGGTGGTGGCGGTGTTCGCGTATTGGATTAATTCCTCCCCCACTCCACCCCTGATCCGACGGTGTTGGATCATGTTCCCATGGGAGCATGTGAAGGGTTCATTCCGCCAGTCCTTTATCGCATCTGCTACATTGTTCACAAGTCGGTAGTCATCTGATGCTTAGCTTCGTGCAGTGGCGGCAGTCCATCAAATAAACTCAGGAGGAGCAGATGTGGTGTCTTCGGGTGTGCGGCGGGCATATCTTGGTGTCTTGTTGAGCGACGTTCGTCGGTGGCCTCCGACTATGAAGAGAGAAGTATGGGGTGGGTCCCTGGTCATGTTGTATTAGTGAAAAATTTAAGTCCCATCTTCAAAGGTGGGTGGCTACCGCTTCTCTTAAAGCAATGCGACGATGGTGGTTCTCTTGTTCCTGGGTTGAAGGTTTGTGTATGTTGGTGGAAGCAGTTGTATCCTCTTGGTGTACGTTTGTATTTGTACTCGTTTTTCTTTATGTTTTCTTACATCTTAATATAGGGGCGAATGCTCCAACGTATGTTTTTTTAACGAGTTGCTTGCGATGCCCCGTTAGGCCTTTATCCGAAATGTGTTTCCTTTAATCCAAAATGCATTTTTATGGTAATTTTGTCGAATAAATGAAGTTCCAAACAAAAGATGCAAGCTATTGAACTCACTACGGAAAAGAATTACAATTATTGAAACTTTATTTTAAGAAAATTAACAGTATGTACATGTTTGTTTGTGTTCTGTTATATCCCTCTGAATTTTCATGGAAAAGTAAAATGAATTTTCAATGCTTCGTAAGACAAGATTTTGTTAACACTCTGTACTCAAATTTAGTGTTAGTAATCGTAACTCTTTTTTCGGTGAAACAAAAACTTGGTCATTTTGTATAGAAGATTTTAGCATATAATTGGCTAAGAGTGCTCACCACTTTTGTCTAGTAGGATAAAATCACATCAGTCTCATCAAAACTCAGTAAAGTCCAGTGAACATGAACAATTCATCATGATTTTTTGATAGTCGATTCGAGCATATTTTGCAGGTTCACGGCTCACTACATTTTTAGAGTGGCCAATACTATTAAAAAAAGTTTCTCTATCACTTTGGTGATAGCTATACATCTTGTACTCTCAACCCTCTCGACCAATATTGTCACGCCTACTATGCAACTGTCTGATAAATAGATGATGTTGAAGATGATAAATGTGTTTGTTATGAATGACTCCTTAGTTATTTCTTTGTATATTTATCATGTGAAAAGATTTGTTCATTATAGACTATTATTTATTTGTTTTTACTTGTATAGATGGATGATGAGAGCTAGGGAATTAACCTCGATGAACTTAGGCCATAGGATAGATAATGATATAGCCAAGGAGTCAATTTTGAGATGTAAGTATCTATTATTCTACGGACGCAAGTTGCTCAAAACAACTAAGAATGAAAAGAGCTCAATTTTCGTTTATGTTAGAGAGATAAAATTGTTAAAGGATAGTACTCAGGAATAAGTAGTCATGTCTCTCCTAGTTTTGAGGATCCCATGGTTTTCAAAGCTGCAACATTTGTTAGGTCGAAACACCTCAAAGTATGTTAAATCATAATGTTTTATGAACCGAGTATTTTGAGAAAACTTTAAAAATACAGTGCTACCAAACGCACCGTAGGCTTGTGTGTTTCATGTTCATCCTCCTCTTCCAGTCTTGGGGGCAAGTCGTGCAGAGATTCACAAATTCAGTTGAGTTTGTGTTAGTTCAATTTCATCATACAGCAGCTAACCCATTCGCATCGCATT
Source organism: Poa pratensis (assembly GCA_947311845.1). NCBI lineage: Eukaryota > Viridiplantae > Streptophyta > Magnoliopsida > Poales > Poaceae > Poa > Poa pratensis. The sequence goes on along the minus strand of CAMZMU010000076.1, from coordinate 29,174,407 downwards.
GTTAGCATCAGCATTCTTGAACACAAACTCTAATGAAGCAAACTGCTTCAGAAAAAAAAAACTACGGGAGCAAACTATGAACTTAAAAGGAAAATTGGATATTTACCTCATTTTAGAAAACAAAATGCTACTACATGATAAACTAACTTTTCATACACGTAAGAGGACAACAAGAGGGAAAGAATGAATAAAGAGAGAAGTCACATAATCGTAACAGGAAAAAGCACTCACAATTTTATTTCGTTCAGAGAATACAATCACTCACCATGTCTTTTTCTTTTTGACAGTAAAGTGGGAATAATACGTCTCCCACATGTGTTGGTTTTATCTGGACAAACGAAAATAGACGCTCTGATCGGTGGAGAACAGATTATACTCCTTCATATCTGTCTGCTCTCTAGAACAAGGCTGGGCTTGAACCGGAGCAAATGGCGTTCTAGCAACCAAGTCCCCACTCTTACCATCTTTGGATGATGGCGGTGCTTGCGGAGCTATGGGCAGGTTGAATTGGAATAACGAGAAGGATGCACTTCTGTCATGCAATTTGTTCCCATCTTCTGCAGCATCCTTCAGGCCTATTGGCTTCAACATGGAACTATGCATATCTGGATTCAAGCCTCCACCAGGATGACCATTGATCGGCCCTGTCCGATGTCGGTAAGGTGGAGGTGGAGGCATAACTCCGAAGCTTCCTGACATCTTGCCAATCTGCTCTGGGAGAGTACTACTAAAAGCAGGAGCTGGGTAATGATGTACATTATTGTACTGCACCGGGAAACCTGCAGATTGGTTCCCAGGTACTCGGAATCCGATTGGACTGGAAATGAAATTGGGAGGCTGACCATACTGGAAGTATCCATTTGTTGGAGCAGCACAAGAATGACTATGAGGCCCAACTGTGGCTGGCGAATATGCAGGTGCATGCATGTTATGGTGTCGCAATAGCTGATCCTGGAAGGGGGATACATTGAATCCAAATCTGTTGTTGCGGGGCGGGCATGTGACTTTGGGGTGGTATTCTCTGAAACCTTTTCCTGCACATGCCTCAAGTAAAGAGCGTGAAGCAGTTCTTGCTGTTGGAGCTTCTGTAATGTTGTCGACTCTCTCAGAAGATTCCTCTGAGTCAGACGATGATGGTTCTGGATTATGAGTGCTCAAAGAGGTCATACTGCTTGAACTGCTTTCTCTATCTGCCTCGCTCATACAAGATGAACCATCAGAACTGGCAGAGTTCGTCATCAGCTCTTCATCCAGCCTAGAACCTTCATTATTTGTGGAGTAACATTTTTGTGTATTTGTCATAGGAGTTTCATCACAACAAGCAGATTTATTTTCCTCACGGTGTTCACGTAACTGATCTGTTTCTGATTTACAAACATCCCTGAACCTTTCAGAAACCTGACCCAGTGGTTCAGGTCCTCTGTCAAGCTTTTCACCTCCACTGATATCACAGTGCACTGGTTTGGGTGAGTCGACATCGTCAACTGACCCTGACATATTATTTGTTTCCTGTAAGCAAGTCTTCTTTCGGGTATCCATTCGCTCCCATACTTGCTTTGGAATTGCATCTCTCTCTTGTGTACTACCAACACGGCGGTACTGCAAAGGCTTATCAACTCCTGTTTTCCTTGCCATCTTCATCTCCCGACCTGATCTAGCTGTTGGCGAAAAATAGTTGTCCTCCGCTCTGTCCTGATGGTCATAGCTGCAAGAACTATAGTCTTGCCGATCTCTTGTTCTGTTATTTGTACTAAACACTGAGTTACAGCTACCAGCACCACTTCTCATTCTTTCCATTGATTGCCACTGCAAATTGCCAACACTTCCAGTTTCATCTCTGCCATCATCATGCCAACACGAGGACTGGTCTTGAGGAATGTCCTTCCTCAACCTCAGATTTCTTCTTGATGGTTTTGAATACTCGGATGTGAAAGGTTCACTTCGATCAATTGGAGGACATTTTGTCACTGTATTGCAGCAATCTGCGTTGTTTTGACCATTAATTTCTCTGCATGAAGATTCAGTGTCAGCGTGGCACAGATCCACTACTGTGCAATTGTCTTCTTCTTCACTAGCTGAATCTCTCAAGTCAAAAGTATTTCCCGTTTCATTGTTAGCACATGTTGAGGAGTTGCTTAGAGATGAAGATGAAATATCATCTGATGTTTTGAATTCAAGTAGCTTTCCCCCTTATCCCTTTCCTTTTCTTTCAGCCTCTCTTTTCTCCTGATCTTCTTTTCTCTCTCTTTTATTCTCCTCCTCATTCTGCGTTCTTGTTCTTCGCGCTTTTCTTTCTCCTCTTCCTCAAGAAGCTTGTTCTGCAAAGTGCCCAATAAATTGATAGTCACAAATACAAATGAGCATATATTTTCTGAATTTTCTTTGCAAGTATAGCACATACCTGTTTTTCCAACGTAATAATTTCTTTGCATGCTACATGGACGCGCTCCTCCAAAAGTTTTAGTGCAAGTGACACAAAAACACTTTGTGCATTTTGCTGGGCTGCGCCTTCTCTAAAGGCCTTCTCAACCTGCAAAGAAAATCATATTTAGTACTATATGATTAATTAAGACCAGGTGTATGGGTGTCTAAATTTCTCAATAAAACCTGAATAAATCTGAATAGTTAGTTGCCGGCAGCAACATGAACCACAAATAGTATTGCAGGAAAAAGAGCTTGTCTGCAAACTATGTGAATGCAGTCGATAAAAAATTATCACACTAAGTAGTGATTAAAGCTGCCAATCCTTGTACATTCATTGATCAGCAGAAAACAATACAAATTTTTTAGCGAGGCGGAGAAATCAGATGACATACACCAAAGGCTAACATATCTTACTGACCTCAAACTTGTAAGCTGGAATATACGGCTAAGACACCTATACTGGTAGACGTTATCCAGTATATGTAAAAAAAGTATATTTCTTTTTCTTCTTTGTACAGCTTTGGATAAGTCTTGAGTTTTGACAATAAATTACCTGTTCTTTGAATATGACCGCAGCAGCATCCAAAAGAAATTCTCTTGCCAGCTCAGGACTCTTGGCATGCTTTTGTGGATGAGAGCCATCACCGTCAAAATCATTTTCATCCCTTTCCATGGCATCATCTTCCTGCTCATGTGTTCATCAGTCAGAATAATAAATACTCCCAAATCTTACTTAAAAATGTAAAACACCATGAGTGATATGCCACATACATCCTCTTCCTCGGCCTCTTCAGCATGCTCAAATAAACTTCTTATACCTTCACCCTTTGTCATCGTCACAAAACCATCCCCAACCACCAGCCTGTGATGGACACAAGATTGGCCCTTCAATGCATGCGCTTTGACACACAACTCCGTATGGCGGCCATCGAGCTTCCAAGCTCTCAAAGTTATGAAATAATCTTCATACTGGTCAAGATCAATCCCGCTTCTATGGACTTGGGTCTTCATCCCAACATTTTCAAAGCCAAAGACATCTGATTGTCCTTCATCTGTCCCAATAGCCCATTCAAAGTGATGATAAGATCCATTGTCACGGATAAAGATTGGCGCCAATCAACCATGACGGCATCCTCAAACACCTGCAAATAAGAGGAGCCGGATTAACTTCATAGAAATTAGAAGCCATGTCCTGATCAATTAAATTAAGATCTTGTTGGTAAACATTTTGAGGAAGTCACTCTGACCTCGCATTGAAAGGCATAATCCGCAACACAGAACCAACTAGTGCAGCGAGATTCCCTTCGCATCCGTTTGAGTTCCTTTAGCTCCTTGAATTCACGTATAACATTCCTTCGACAATCTCGGCAAAATCTCTTGCTGTCAAACCTGTTAATGTTTTTTCCATATTGTTAACTTTTCTATTAGCAATTTAACAGCTGTCAGAAAATACCAACAAATGGCAGCATTGTAGGAAATTTTAAAAGTCTAACACAAAGCAAGATTATATAGAAACTAATCAGTCAATAGTTGAACTCATCAGATTCTTACCTTAGCATATCTATACTAAATAAGACAACCCAACATATATTATTTCACAGCTGAGTAGCAAGTTTTTGGCCATCCACATTCCAGTTTCCCATCAGTCTATGCAACTATAAAAACCTTAAAATACTTTCTATGTTTCTTCTCTAGGCCATCTTCCATTTGGTGGATATAAGCAGAGTTAAGATTTCAGGTATTTTTGTTCATATGATGAATGCCTATTCAGTGAGTACTTCTTTATGTCCCTAACTTGAATTTGAATGAAACAAACAACATGTTCATTATGCTCACCTATACATTAATCTTTCAATGAAATCATCCTCCTTCATACGTAGAAGAGAAGATCTAGTTTCTTCACATAATGCTGACCAGAAATTCACCAGCGTATTACATGAAAGGTGGGCAGTATGTAGAGCACATGTTTCTCTAGTTCCATAACCCCTGTTATAGCTAGCCATCCCTTGGCTAATCCATCCTCTGCCTCCCCCACCACATGCATCAGGATAAAGCATTTCTCGTTCCCTTTCTCTTGCTCGTGCATTGTCAAACACCTGATTAACACAAATGGCAAATGCATTAAGAAATATGAGTGATCAAACTTTTCCTAATCTAGAATTAATATTTTGAGTAAAACCCGTGCATGATTTGGAGATTCCTCACATGAACAAAGAATGATTACTTCAGACATACAAAGGATCAGTAATTCAGTATGCTAAACATATCAAAGTGGTTCCTAATCATATTCACCGATGCAGAGAACAAAAAACAAAAGGTACGCAATCCACAAGTTACTTCATAATTGATTACACTCACATTTTGGAGCACCCGTAATGACTTAGCTTTTATAAAACAGTCAATAAGCGTAAGGATGCCATCCTTTGTTGTTGCAAGGCCTCCCCAAGGATGAGCAGCTGGATCCTGCTCAGTTTGTTGACTAATCCTTGATTCACCAGTTGAGCTGAGATAATCAATATCTGAAACTTCTTGCTGCAGTGACTTGAAATTTTCCAGAAGCAACCCATTGCACCTTGAACAGTAGAAATTCTTGCGTGCTTGCTCAATGAGAGTTTGCTTGTCCAATTTTAGGAGCTCCCGTCGTGCTTGTGGAGGCAAGTTATTCCAGAACTGAAACAAATCCAATCCACCACCACAAAACCATCAGTTCCCTTTGAAATAAAGTTATCATGAAACGCACATAACTTGAATTTCCATTTTCCAAGATAAAAAAATGCTACCACTTAAATATGCATTCTGGCTTGTTTCCAGTGGAAAATAGATACCCCGAAATGTGAGGAGAATAAAACAGCTCCATAATTAACTATGAAACAGAATAGCAGTAAATTGTAATTTTAATCAAGAGTACTGCAACACCACATTTACAGCCTCATACTAAGTTGGGAGTGCTTCGAATTTGAAGTGCCTCAGGAGAGTTATAAGGAAAAATTTAAGTTCATTGTAAAAAATTATAGCAGAAAATCGCAGTAATAGATGAGATGGCATATTAATATATGAGATGGGAATACAAACAAAGCAACCTTTGTTCTAGTTGTATCACCATTTGATATCCAAACTAAATTCTACTTGCAGCTTGCTAGCTTATCATTCTTATTATGCAAGGAAGTAAAGATGTAGACCATGAAGACTTATGATTGTAGAGTTAAGTACATGATTAGTTCAAATGAACCGAATCATCGCAACTTGAAAGCTTCGGAATTACATATTCCACTGCATAAGCAAGTTGTTTGAGGCAATTTAAGTGTTACGGCAGAATTTTGTTTTGTTAACTCGACCGAGCATTTTGACATTAGAATTATTGACAGAGCAATGTTTTATATCCCACTCGAAAGAGGAAAGAATCAAAACCGGATTTAACTTCCTCATTGCATCTCAAATCAAGTGTATCAAGCCTTTGCAGACGACTCCAACGCCGAGGACTTTAAACTCATAATCATGGTTTACAAAGCGTCCGAGCGCTGCAAAGCGCTGGGGGTGCGCCTTGACGCTTAAGCGCTTGAAGCGCGAAGCAAAGCGACGCTCCAGGTTGATTACTAAAGCGGGAGAAGGGAGACCGTATCCTGCACGACTGCAGCTAACCAGCCCGAGTCATCCGGAGCTCCAGCACGCGTCCACGACGCGCACGCCGCGCACGTTCGGCGCCCGCTCCTCGCGCACCTCACGCACGCCTCCCGTAATAGGATATGTACCTCCGCTTATGTAACAGGACCCCTCTGCACACAGGCGGGAGAGAAAGAAGACAAGGAGGAAGAAGAGGAGCAGTGCCTTGTTGCCCTGCTGGGGAATGGATTCGCCAGGTGGAGGAGAAGCCCTGAAGCTTGGCCAGAGAGGAGGAGGTCGGCGGAGGAGGGAGGAATTGGCCGGAGGAGAAGGAGATCTGGTGGAGGAGGAGCTGGCCGCCAGAGAGGAATTGGCTCCTCTCTCTCTCAATCGAGTCGATTAGGTCAGGGATGGATCCTCTCTCTCTTCCCTCTATTTCCCCTCTCAATCGGCCCCCAATTTCCCTCAAATCCCGCCAATTTCTGTTTTGCCGCTCGCTGGCCGTGTTTTCCCGCTCGAGCTCGCTGGGCGTCGGGAGCAGAGAGAAGGCGTCGCAAAGCACGCTTAGGACGCTTACATGACGCTACAGGACGCTTTCTGGACGCTTTACACCCAAGTCTGAAGCGACGACGACGCCTTGCGCTGCCAGGGCGCCTTGACGCTGCAGCGTCGCCTAAGCGACGCTTTCGCGACGCTTTGTAAACCATGCTCATAATAGAGAAGTCACGATGAGCCCAACATGTTTTCCGAGGTTAAGCACACCAAACCGAATGCGCAAACCTAATGGTTTAGGGTCTCTAAGAGCAATGTGCCACCAATATCAGCTCAAAGTCAATTCAATAGAGCTGCTCACAAAGTCAATATCAGTGCATATGCTCGTCAGGGGCACAGGAGTAATCCGGTTGAATCTAACCACTAAAATTCAGAAAATAATACCCAATCAAACCAAGCTTATGGAGGGAAAATAATCCTAGCCAACCAAACACCTCGTTTTCCCGGAAGCCATCTGCAGGTAGCTTTTACTCACATCACGCGCTGAAACCGAGCCAATCCAAGGCATACGACTAGGGGCAGCTAGCTCAGTCGCAGATTCGCAGGGATAGCATCCCAATTTTGACCACTAAAATCAAACCAAGCACGGTACCAAAACAACGCGCACGCGACCATACCTTCTGGAGGCGATCGAACGTGATCTCGTCCCGCCGCCGCGACCAGATCCCCGATCCCGAGGCCGAGGCCACCGCCGAATCCGCCGCAATCCCCGTCATCAAGTCTCCCCGCCGCCCTCAACGCAGCGACACGTTCGCGCCCGATCCACCGCGGCCGACGACGACGGCCGCGCAGCAGCTGGAGAACGAGGACGCGGTCGCGCAGCCGGGTCGGATCGGCCGCGGCGGTGGCGCCACCGGGGGTTTTGCTGGCGAGATGGGGAATGATGAGGTGAGGTGAGGTGATGCGAGGTCGGGTGGGGCAAAAGGAGGAAGATGAGGAGGAAGACGGGGGAGGGAACGCGACGACGTCGTACGTTTTTTAACCGCCACGGTTAGGCCGCGCAGCGATTTCTGATGGGTTCTAGCGGTTTCAGCAATTTTTGTCGGGGTGTTTGTTGTAAATCTGGTTGAAAGAGCCGCGATGGTTTGCTGGCGTTCAAAATATGGCGTCACATTTTCACATAGTGTGTCATATGTTTTGTTTTTTGAGGCAACACATGGTGTGTCATCATAAGTTCATAACTTTCTTCAGACCGCAGGATGAGTGTGTGCACGTATATGTTAACGTCTGCGTTGTACTGTGTTTTTTTTAAAAAAAAACTTTCTTCAGGCCGTAAGCCATCTCTGTAAGACTATAGCCATTCTTTGGTTTTCTTTCTTCCATCTATATATACATGCAGCGCTCCTGCTTGGTTTAGGAAACAAAAGTTCATAACTAAAATTTACATACCTTTTTACCGACATAATATGATATAATGACTTATCATCTTTAAGTTCTGTATAATGTGGCTGCATTTTTATGAAGGGAAAATACTTGGGATGGTCCATTTTGGTGTACTCCTTCAACCAATGCTGATTTTTCACACCAAAGTTTGATTAAAAAATCCAATAGATCCGAAGGCTAGAAATAGTTGACATCCAACTAAAAAAGTCTGAAAGAAGGGAAACATAATCTTATCACTTTAACGTGTTAAATATGTGGAATGACTAGACACCACATAGTACTTGTTCTGAATAGTGGGAAAATTGAGTTGACCTTGATATTTTATACTTCCTTTGTTCCTAATTATTAACTGAAGGTTTGGGTTTGTTCTAAGTCAAACTTCTTTAAATTTGAAATAGTGTGTAGTGAGATATTCTAATACTAGCACAATGCCCGTGCGTTGCTACGGGAAAATGCAAGAGATGCCTCCAAGTGGTCACGATCCTACAATTCCTCTCTCGCATCATTCTCTAGTTGACCACTATGCGATTAACCGATCCATGTGCTCTTCAAGATCAAACGGAAAGGTCTGTCTAAGAGAAGGCAATGTTGAAGGTCTGAAAACAAAGTGACCAAGAGGGGGCTCGATTTATAGTGAGTAGTGCTAACGATTTCTGTATCGTCCCATTGTCAAGGAAATTCATGGTACGTTGAACACTGAATCATTGCAATCATGCAAATCATATACTCCCTCTATCCCATAAAATAGGGCGTAAATATTTTTTCAAAATGTCCTCACAGCTTAAGGCGCAGGGGGTGATTTGTCCCGTTTCTACCAAAACTACCCCTCCTAGCAGTTAAGGTCGATCAGAAAATTGGGGAAAGCAGCAGCTACTGTACCGCTGGCATTGACTCATATGCATGCCGCATGCGGAGCAGAGAGCGGAAAATCAGGAGGGCAGCGGTAATTGTGGTGTTGCTATTCGCTGCGCATGTTGCATGCGGGAAGAGAGAAAGGGGGAGGAGAGAAACGAGGAGACAGTTCACCATAAGAGAGAAAATTCAGGAACTAACCGCATGATTAAGTAGGGGTACGTTAGTAAAGATTTGCCTCGCTACGACTCACCTTAAAAACTGCGCCTGGAAATATACGCCCTAAGCCCTGGTACGGAGGGAGTATATGGTATCACTTGTAGGTTTCCTTGAGCTTTACGCGTATCTTGAAAACCATCTGCACTAAATCCTACCCTAAAAGTATACATGGATGATAAAGAAATTAGTCTACGAAACTTACCCTCAAACCCAAAACAAAAGGCATTAACGATACTTTTTTTCCAAGGAGCCTCACTAAAGGAACAGTCCAGTACCAAATCAGAATGATTTTTTCAAGTTCATAGAGTAGGATCGTACTTCTCACATATCAAATCTTTATTATTAAGTTGTAATCCGTGGTGATGATTGTCAGTCTTGCTAGCTGATAGCATCAAGCTAAGCAAGGTAATTTGCGCATAGAATTTCGGAATTCATGGTTAGGCTATACCTTCTTCGGTCTTCTTTGTCAGTATAAATCTAGGAGAGAAACATGTCATATTCTTTTTCAACAACAACAACAACAACAACAAAACCTTTTATTCCCAAACAAGTTGGGGTAGGCTAGAGTTGAAACCCATAAGATCTCAAAACATGTCATATTCTTTTTCAGTACATGTTTATTAACAGAGAAGAAATGGTGACCTAGATTCGAGCTTATGAGTCAATCTAACAAGAAGCCAGGAAAATAAAAGGTTTTCATTGCAAGGATGACTGCGATTGAAAAAGTTGCTTTCCTTCCTCATAGCTACATCTGGATGCACAAACGAAAGGACATCCCCACTTGAAGTGTGGAATTCTGTATGTACATCGATCTCAAACTCAGCGGTGGTTTCTCCTTGTCGTTCCCATTTATCCATCGTTGATGAGATGATAGCTGAAACTTCTGGTATCCAGCCCTGCAAAAATCCCGAATGAGTAGGACCAGAAAAGCCTAAATTCCACTTGTGCAATTAATTTCAGTCCTGGGACATGCGAGGTGTGGTTATTTCCTCTATTAAAACAATATAAAGCCTAACTTTCCTGTTCGATGCAGCAAAGCCTAAAGCCTAACTTTCCTGTTCGATGCAGCAAAGCACTTGAAGAAAAGATGGGACTTACGTACACTGTCATTGTTCTTGCAGCTCGTGGCCTTTGCAACGTGTTGTGCTTGAGGATCGATCGAACAAAAACTGACCACACCACCACGGGGATCAGATATGAGTGACCAAGAGGATCCTCTAGTGCCATGGCCGCCAGGAGGACTTGGGCATTGAGCTCGTGATGGAGAATCGCCGGGATGCGAGGGCTCTTTTCATTTACAACGCCAGTCCATCTCATGCTGAGGATGGAGTGCGTCGATCACCCTGCTAGAACTACCAACAAGGAGATAATCAGATCAAGTTACTAAGAAGACGAACGATGTAAAATTAAAACAAAAAACACCGCAAGCACGCCGGCCCATGGCCACAAGTCAAGATGAGAGAGCAGAAGTATTGCAGGCTAGCTCGTCTGCCTGTTCTCCAGTCCTCGTGTGGCCAGACACCTAGATGCGCAGGGTCACAGGGTCGCTGCCAGCGGTGCCCGCCGGCGCGGGAAACCTCCAATCGAGGTTGCCGCCAACTCCCCCTCCCGACCTCCCCTGCTGGCCGCCCCACCACTGCTGCGGTCGACAACGCCTCGTGCGACCTGGAGCTGCCGTCGGATCCACTGTTCGGGGATGGTTGAAGAAGACGTCTGTCAGCGCAAGAGGGAGTTGGCTGGACGGATCCTACGGCGGAGCATCATATCGCGTCGGAAGATCAAGGGGAAAGGTTAGCCGGCTGGCCCTGATGGCGTTGGCGGAGGCCCGGCGGCGGGTACCTATCGCTGAGGGTAAAAATGCAAAACCGTGCATAAACTTAGGAGTGCGGGTTGCTTTCGAAATAGTTGAAGGGTTTAAATGAAAAACGACCCGACGTACCATACCACGTCTTTACCTATCTCTATCTACTACTAGCAAAATGCCCGTGCGTTGCAACGGGCCGGAATAATCCAATATGTGGTCATAACTGTTGTACCATTAAACCATTATAGGTATTGTCTAAAACTTGGTTTTATTATAGCATTAGAAATATGTTCAATTTCGTTATAATTTCTGTACCATTAGAAACATTTAGTTTTCACAAGCATGGCAAGTACAAATACGAATATTAAGATAATCGAAATGAGCGTTCACGGCAGCATTTAAATTTCGCAAAGAAGGTGAGAGTCAAGGTAGATTCGCACACTTTCCTAGCCTAATTAAGGGCTCCATGCATCACTGAGATATTTGCCCTCTCTAACTGAGATATTCCTCCATCAAAGCATTAGCCATGTATTGTGAAGAGATGATGCTTGAAAGATAGGCCACATTACATCCACGTGAAGGTGCCTCTGTCGATGTTTTTTTTACATCCGATGAGATCTGGTTGTTAGTGATGGTAAGCACGAAAGAAGGCTTTCGGCTAGTTGGGGAGAGCTCCATTACAGTACCTCAACTTATACAGAGGCTCAAAAACTTCCCATTGGAGAGCATCCTTAAACACACTTTGCATGCACATAGAGCGGCGACAACAACAAGAAATACATGCATATTTGTTGATTTTGGTTGTTAGTGATGGTAAGTCTGGAACCTTCGATGGGAGCACAAGGAAATCGTGTAGTAGCAGAGTAACTTGGTTGTGTGTAATTATGTGGAGTTCTGGAATTTGCATTTTATCGGTCAGTTTCAGTTGTGTAAATCCTTTCATGATGAAGCATTGCCCGAGAAGACCGATAACATGGTGATCTTTGCAAGTGTGATTAAGTGCAGCGAGCACACTAAACAGTTTATTCCCTTGTGTTCTATGAAGTGATAGCTAACGGAAGTCTCTCCAAATTCTGAAGTCTAGAACGGCTATGGATACTCTGAAAAATAACAAAAACAAGCTAGCACGGAGACAACTACTGAACGCACGAACTGAACTGATCCAAATCAAAGCTGCCGGCGCACGGCGGTATCTGGGGCAGAGCGCAAGGCTGCAACCTGAAGTTTCAAGCGGAGCGCCGCCGCTGCATCATGGATGGCGGGAAGTCATGCTATTCGGAAGGGTCGGGCGTCTCTGCCGGCGAGTACCATCCGCTTCAGCACCTGATCGCTGACACCGGCCTGAGTGCGTCTTGCAGGACTCTACTGTCGCTTGGCACACCACCGCGCGAGTACGCCGACCCGACGCTCCAGCCTCGCCGACGACATCCTTCCTCCCGTGTGGAGCAATGCGCACGTTCCCGGTCCGCCGCCGACGAAGTTGCCACTGCTGCATGTTCCCGTGTGGCTCGACGTGGCGATGCGTTGATTGGGGCGCTGTGTGGCTTCAACATCGTCGAGCGTGTCAAGAAGGTGCTCGAGGCCGCCTGTCCCAGCGTCATATCCTGCGCCGACGCGCTGGCCCTCATGGCGCTGGCCCTGGTCAAGGGACTGCTGGCGAGGCGTGAGGGCCGCAGCGCCGCATGAGATCGAATCGACGATGTGAGGTGCTCGCCTGGTCGACGATGTGAGGTGCTCGCCTGGGCTTTTGATCTGAGCGAAGTCCGTGACGGATCAGAGATCGAGTTGGATTAGCTGCGGGCGGCGGCCGAACGATTGATCGGAGACTCCCACGGGACACAGGAAAACATAAAGTTTGACGTACGACGGTCCGACGTACGACCGCCACGGTTAGCAATATTACATAGTAAAAGATATAATATAGCCAGAGGTGATGGTTGATGGTTGGTACGTTTTTTAATTTCCAATTTTACCCCTGGGTTTGGGAGAATTTATAGGCCTGCCACCGCTCAGTCAAAATAACCGTTCACAAGGACAGAAAAGAGATCCCATCCCCTACCTCCGCTCCCGCTGGACGAACAGGCGGGTTGGCGCAGGAGACCGCCTCAGTTTTAGAAGCCGTCGGGGCTCGGACGGAGCAGGTCTGTGGCGTCATCTCCTCCCACAAAATCCGGTACTCTCGCCCTCGTCCCCATCCCGGCCGGCTCCATCCCCTCCTCCGCGGAAGCAGGCGGTAAAAAAATCCCCGACGGACGGTGGTTCATCCATACCGTGAGTAACGATGCAAGTGCGACGAGACATGAGAAGCTGGGGCAGAGGATCCCGCCGCCGGGCACGGGCGGGGCGCATGGGTGCAGGCCGCAGCCGTCGCCGAGGTGGCTGAACCCGGCCGGGGCGCGCGGCCGGAGGATCTCGCCGCCGGGGCATGGGTGGAGGCTGCCGCCGTCGCCGAGGTGGCCGAGCTGGCGTCTCTCTCCCCACAGAGCTACTCTCCTCCGCCGCTTCCTCGCCGTCTCCTCCCGCCTCCCCTCGCACGCCGGCCTCTCTAACACGCGCAAGCCGGGCGGGCCGGTCGCCGGAGTGTCCGTCTTTTTTCCGCTCTTTTTCCTGCCCTGTTTCGAGCTTCTTTGGTTCCGCCGGTCGCCGCCGACGAGCTTGTCTAGAGGTTGCTGGGCGATCAATTCCGGCGAGAAAGTTTGCTTCTTTCCGTCTCCGCCGCCGCCGAATTGTTTAATCCAGTGGCGGGTGGTGTCGCTGCGTCCCGGCGTCGATCTCGGCGACTTGGAAGCCGAGATTTACGGCACCCATGGCTTCCATGGCGCACGCGGAGGTAAAAAAAAAATCCCTCCCGCTCGCCCAGCGCATTATCCTCCGTTTGCTTCAGATTGCTTACGATTTGATCCCGCGGTAAAAAAATTAGGGAGTGTCTAATGGTCAGTCGACTGATTTTGATTTCGTCGTCAGTCGAATTTTCTGTCCACTCACACGCTGACACGTACGAACTTCAAACACCTCAGGAAACGACTGACGACAAAAACAGTTTCAGTCGAATGAGATAGACCACAACTAAAACCAGGTCCCCGCCCCCCGACCCACGTACTAGCCCACCTAACGGGTCGAGTTACTCCAGCCCGACCCGAAAACAGCAGGCCGAAGAAAGGCCAGTTGGTACAAAGCCCAGGAAAAATAATATAAAGCCGGATCAGGGAAAGGACCTTCTCTCAGATCAGCTGCAGCTTTGCCCCCAGTCACTACCCCCGACGCATCCATCTCACAAAACAAAAAAACAGAGGAGTAGAGAGAGACCACAATGAAAGGAGAACAGCCACGCTACGATCCAGATGGAAGAGATACTCAAGCCTCCAGACATAGAAGTCGTAGAGCGTCATGGACGCCGGCGCCTCGTTGAGCTTCTCCAGCTCCTCCCTGGCGTCCAGCTTCCTCGGCGCATTTATCTCCATCTGCCGCGGCGCCGCCTCGCTCGCCGTCAGGTTCGTCGCAGCCGCGTCCGCGCCCAGCACGTCCTCGATCCTCGACATCACGCTGTACGACAGGCTCTCCAGCACGCGCGAGTAGCTCTCCAGGAGCGCGTACCCAACATCCTGAATATACATCCATGATGTTTCCGTCATCATCAACGACGTGCAGCATGCACAGATCGATCAAGCAGTATATAATAACATAGTAGATAAGAAACGAACCCTGTTGTACTGAATCTTGGAGATGTCGAGCTGCGACTGTGGCGTGCCGGGGAACTGGAGCTTGAGGAGGTGGAGGATGGTCTCGGCGCGCTCCTCGAACTGCTCCCGCTTCTCGAAGCTGATGATGGAGCCCCAGGAGGACTTGGTGTCCTTGGTCTGCATCAAGAACAAGGGAGCACCAGTCCATTGTGTGCAACATCAGTGACTGTTATGGTGTGGACAAAGACATGTCCCAATCCCAGACCTCGCATGAGAACAGAATGATGTTGAACAAAATTTCAAAGGCAAATAATTAAACAAAAGCAACATAGCAGATAATGAAAACTGGTCCAACAATTATACACCATTGGGTCCCTAGTTTTACTAAGAAAAAAAATATCAGTCTAGTCAGAAAGTATCATCAAGCAAACATATATAGACATAAATAACACCTACAGTGCATAGATACTTGGCAAAAACTTGGTGGACCAACAAGCACGACCAACAAGCACGCAACTAATCGAAAAAATAACACTATATCAAGATGAGTACATCATGTCGTTTCATGCTAGTAGTCACAGATAATGCGTTTGATCAATACAAGCTAAGAAAATGAATAACTACATAGATAATACAATGTAGTATAAACAGAGATCATCAAGCATCTATTCAAAAAATCCACAACACCATCATCATTCAACATGCTACAAATGAATACAGAGACAACCCTTAGAGAGATAACTACAATGACAGTACAGAACAGTTAACTGAATATAGAGATTCAGCCAGAGAGAGATTCAGAGAACATAGTGTTAGGACAGAGAAAATAGACTAACTAATTAAACTGAAACTGAGACATACCGAAACAAACTATGTATAGAGACAACCTAGCAGAAAATAGAGACTAAACTGACCTCGAAACTGAGACACTGAATCTAAACTGAAACACTAAGAGAGAAAGAGATAATAAATCGTGACTGAGACACTAAAGCAATGAAACGACAATGAGACAATAAATTGAAACTGAAAGAGGGAAGCAGGAACTGTGAGAGAGAGAGAGAGAGAGAGAGAGAGAGAGAGAGAGAGGGAAGCAGAAACTGAGAGAGAGACTCTGAGACACTGAATCACTGAAACTAAACTGAGACAATAAATCATGACTGAGAACAGTTAACTGAATATAGAGATTCAGCCAGAGAGAGAGATTCAGAGAACATAGTGTCAGGACAGAGAAAATAGACTAACTAATTAAACTGAAACTGAGACATACCGAAACAAACTATGTATAGAGACAACCTAGCAGAAAATAGAGACTAAACTGACCTCGAAACTGAGACACTGAATCTAAACTGAAACACTAAGAGAGAAAGAGATAATAAATCGTGACTGAGACACTAAAGCAATGAAACGACAATGAGACAATAAATCGAAACTGGGAGAGGGAAGCAGCAACTGTGAGAGAGAGAGAGAGAGAGAGAGAGAGAGAGAAAGAGAGAGAGAGAGAGAGAGAGAGAGGGAAGCAGAAACTGAGAGAGACTCTGAGACACTGAATCACTGAAACTAAACTGAGACAATAAATCATGACTGAGACACTGAATCACTGAAACTAGACTAAGACACTAAATCAAGACTGAATCACTGAGACACTGAAGGAATGAGAAAATTAATAACTGAGCAAAAAATCTAGACTGAGACAACGAAACACTGAAACAAGACTGAGACACTAAATCAGGACTGAAACACTGAGACACTGAATAAATGAGACAATTAACTATGCTACAACAGTGATAAATTTCAGGATATTTGCAACCTTTCTTTTAGAGATCATAAACAGAGCTATGCTACAGCAATCAGAAGATATGCTAGCATTTAGTAATCTTGGTAGAAGAAATTTCTCACAGTAACAGTCATGCATTTCCACAAAAACCCATACTAAAATATTTATACAACTTATACTTTAGCATGCACTACTGCTGACGGCCGACGAGTGAGCCAACCAACTACTCGCAGCTGACGGCCTGCCTGGCAGCGTACTCACAGGTGTCAACATGACGCTAGTGCTCTGACTTCTAATTCGTTTTCTGAACCTCACAAGTTATTGAAGTTCCAAGTTCAGCTGTCTACTAGGCAAATGGGCACATACAACATAAGATGGATTTTAGAACTAATATGGTTCAGTTTAGCTAAACTTGTACAACAGGAAAAGTGGTTTTCAGTACAGAGAAGCATGCAAACAAGGCATATGTGATATGTCCAAAACAAAGATCACAACGACTGCCATAGTGCTTTTCACCGCATTTTTTTAGAGAGGGGAAGTGAGTTGTTCAATCATGATAGCTATGCTTGTTCAACTTACACTGAGAAAAGACTGACTCAGAATAGAAAAAATGAGATAAAGAGAGACAGATAAGGAGATAAAGAGAGATTCAGGTCAGGTCACAGTGGAGCTACTTGTCCATACCATCTGTTCTAACTTCTTGACCTACAATAATTAAGTACAGATTAACAACAATAGAATCCAGATTAACAAAAAGAAGAAAACAAATGCAACAACGAAAAACATATAAGGAATTCATCTAAAAAGTATGAAAGAGGGCTGCAAACCTCATTGGTTCCAATCGTATCCTTGCAAAAAGTCAGAGAAATTCCTCTTCATACTATTCACAGCCTGCATTTATTTTTAGAAAAACATATAAGAAGACGGCTAAAAAGATGCAGTTCAAAAACTGTTTTCTGAAAAGAGAAAATAAAAAAGATAAAACCAACCTGCTTCATGAAGAAACCAAAGAAAGCTTCATCTAGGGCAGGGTCTCTCTTCTTCCCTGGTCTATAGCCTGAAACAGATCATAATTACGCAAAATTAGAACATAGCCACGTGAAAAAATCTATTGCGTGAATACAAAACTAACCAAAGTAAAACAAACACACAACATTATCGCTGGATTGACTGAGCACTTCATCAAAGCTCTCAGTGGGTGAACGTTGGGATATGCACATAAAGATAATTCAGACAGTCAATATACCATATACAAAATTCACACTGAGATAAACCCAGATAGGCTTCAGAACTACAAAAACAACAACAAAAACTGCATGAAAACACCTACTTCAAAAGAAGGTGGCACATAGGGTCTACATATAATTTGTACAGATAACAATGAGGGACAGTTTGCACATGCTCAAAAAATCTACCTATAGATCCTCTAAAATCAGCGCCAGGGCAAACACCAACCACAAAGATTCAACGCGCACACACCACCGCATACAAGCAACAGAAAAAATTACTGAACCTAGCACCAGTAAACAGACACAAAAATCCGCCCGAGGAGGAGCTCGGCGAGGTCAGAACCTATCCGCCGGCACCGACGCATCAAACCACCGCGAATCTCACTTCTCTGTTACACCTCCACCTTCCTCCCTCTCTCTCCTCACACCGGCAGACAAAAATCCTAGCGAAAATACAGACAAGCAAGCACAGATCCTCCCCCTGCCACCCTCATGCTGACAGAGACGAAGGCAATTCCCCGCGCGACGAGGGGCTCCGCGAAGTATGAAAACCAGCGGACAACGGCTGCTGAATCTAACTCCGACCTCTAACACATCGCCGCATGCATCCGCCTACCACCCCGCGTGAAGAAATGAGCACATAATCAAGCAAAACAGCTGAAGAACAGAGTACCTGGACCTCCGCCGGTGGCGACGTCTCCAACGAGACCGGATCTACGCCATGGCGAGGCAGCAGCTGCGGCGGAAGGGGATCGCCACCTCTGGTTTCCGCCGCTTACACTCTCTCTCCCTCAGACAGAACACAAGCTGAAAAGGACACGCGGCCAGAATGGAGTGACGGGCCGCCGAGACGCCGAACGGGTATGGGCTGGAAAACCCGCAAGCACGCGCGATTTAAACCCGATAGCGAGGTGCAGAACCAGAGACGGGCGCGACGACGTGGAAGATTAAGCACGAATCTTGACACAGAACGGACGGCCAGAAAAACGACTGACGGGGAAAAGAGAAACAGTCGACTGGAACAGAGCAAATCCCAAAAATTACCTCTGTGGAGGCCGATTGATTACCCTTCCAGATTTTTGCAGTTACTTCTCGGTGATTTTTGGGTACCAGTGGATAATTGGCCACACACACACAAAAAAAAGATATTTTTTTTTGATGGGTGGAGATTCTTTGCATCTGTTTATCTTGGGGGAATGCCCCGTTCTGTTCTAGATACTTCTGTTTTGGGGAGGATGCATACGGACCACGATATCTTTAGCTCCGCCAGCCCGAGCTGCTCCAACAACCGGAGCACCTCCACTCAAAATCGAAAAAGAGCTCACACCTTCGGCGTCCTCCTGGCCGGCCGACGTCCTTTCCTTAGGATGACTCCAACGGGGCGACCCATCGAGTCCGCGCGCGTCCGTCTCTGTCCGTGGGGGCCAAAAACACGGCCCAACGGGGCGACGCAAACGGACCGCGGTCCGTTTTTTGGTCCGCCGCGACGCATCCCTGGCCCAAATTTGGGTCACCGATGCGTCGGGGCGGACGCGCGGCGGAGTGAAAACGCGTCCGCGCGTCCACGCGTGGCGTCCGCCCCGAGCCCACATGTCAGCGACAGGGCACCGGTCAGCTTCCCCCTGGCCCAGTCCTTTTTAATGCCAGGGGATAGGGACGGCCAGCCCCCACCAACCCCACTTCACTGCCCCACTGCCGCACCGTCTCCGGCGACCAAACCCTAGCCAAACCCTAGCCCACTGCCACCGTCGCAATGCCGCTCCGGTGGCCTGGATTCGGCAAGGCCAAGAATGACGGTGAGGCGGGGTCATCCTCTGGCCGCCGCCGCCGCCGCTACATCTCACCTCCCCCTTCCCCACCTTCTCCCCCTTCCCCACCTTCTCCCCCGGCGCCGGTCCCCGCCGTCTTCGAGCTCGCGCCGCCCGGCGACGCGTTGCGCGACCGCGTCTACGTGCGGAAAGAAGACTGCCAGTGGTACTGGGACCACGCCACCCCGCTGCCGTGGCCAGATGTCAAGCTCCCCGAGCATTGGCACCTGAACCCGCAGCGCATCCCGGTGCCCCCGATGCCCACGAGCGAGTGGGCACGGGATGAGGAGATCGAGCGGCGCCGCCGGCGCCTCCCGGCCGAGCTCCGCAACGACCCCGCCTTCGCGGCCACATCCCGTAACTGGGTGGAGTGGTTCCGCGACGAGCACAACCTGCGGCGGCAGGCCCTCTACACGCGGGCTCCGACGCCGCCATCTGGGCGTTGGACACCGCCACCGCACACGCGGCGCCGGGACGCACCGCCAGTGCCGCGCGCGCTGCGGATTGGGTCGCCGCCGCCGCCGCGCGCGCTGCGGATTGGATCGCCGCCGCCGCGCGTGAAGACGGAGGTGGATCCCGAGCTGGATCCCGAGCTCGAGGCCGTCTTCGAGGCCTCGCGCAAGCAAATGGTGGAGGACGAGCGCAAGCGATGGGCCATCGTCCTCGCCAACGTCGCCAGGGAGCAGGAGGCGGCACTGCAGGCGCAGCAGGCGGCGGTCCTGGAGGAACCACAGCCATGGTGGCAGGCCATGGACGAGGACCTGCCACCGGCGCCTCCGCTGCCAGAAGGCCTGCGAGGGCAGCGCTGGGTCTTCAATGGCGGCGCCTGGGAGGTGGAGCAGGCGGAGGAGGAGCAGCCGCCCACGCCGCCGGCCGTCGTCCCACCGCAGGCAGGCGGCGGACCACCGGCGCACCTCTGGAGGCAGCCGGACTACGTCATCCTCGATGGGGATGACGAAGAGGAGTAGAAGCCCGCGAAGGGCAAATATTGTAGTTTTTAAATATTTTTGTTTTTAAAAATATTATGTAAAAAGGCCGTTTGTGGCCCACCCCCCCTATATATGAATAGAAAAGGCCCATATATGGCCTGTTTAGCTAAAAAAAAAACCAGGACGTACTCGATGCGTCGGGCCGTTGGGCGCACTGCCACCAACGGCGGACAGAGGCGGACTGGGCGCGTCCTGTAGGCGACGCAAACGGACCAAACGCGGACCAAACGCGCGTCCGTTTGCGTCGCCCCGTTGGAGTCATCCTTAGCCCCCGATTTGCGCCCCTCCCAGCCCTGTTCTTCTTCAAGCTGAGAGGTGCTGCGGACAGAGAGCGCGGCGGTGGTAGCGGCAAGGGGGTGCGGCCGTGCGGGGCTGCTCGCTCGGAGGCCTTGTGGACGAGGCCGTGGAGATGGAAAGGTATTCGCAGACGCTCGGCCTCGCTGGTGTTGCCACTAGCACGTTTATGCGGATGGCGGAACAAGCCGGCTGAGGTTATTTCTCTGTATCATTCTAGCAAAGCCGGCCTGATTGATTCGCTGCCGCACGTCCGTATCTAGCTGACTTGCTTCAAAACTAGGATTCCATGGGTGGGTGATCGATCTACTACTACCGAAGGCGAAATAATCCAGTCGACCATTGATGTCTTGGTGTTTGGAACATAAATCTGTCTAGAATAAGCTCCGCTTGCTTTTTCGTTGAAAATAGATACACTGCTTCCACCTAAGCACAGTACAGTATGATTTTTCTTGCCACGTGATTATAATGTGAATCCACCGGAAGCACTAACATGTTTGTCAGAAATAGGTAGACCAGGTTTCAAGGCCAACTACAACTTCTGTGAGTATGTACTGAAAGAGAAACAAAGTAATTCACTATGTATATAGCAACATCACAATACTAAGTCCAGCACGGTCCTACAGGCAGAAGAAGTATCTGGATGTATCCTGCAAAGAAAATAGAGGTTCAGGCCTGTACGTAAGGTAATTAATGACATGTTCAAAAGATCTCGACCAAGAGAATTTACTCTTGTAAATGAGTTTTTGATCAACATAATTCATATTTAATTTCATTGCATCGGATTTTTTAAAACCTAACTATCGCAGGATAATGATCACCCGTAGCAACGCACGGGCTGTTTGCTAGTATTATATAGTAAAGATAGAGATAGAAATGTACGTTTTCAAGTATATATAGTACAGTACACCATATCTGGAAGGAAGCGGGGACGGCTCTTTCTTATCCTCTCCCTCTCTCTCCTCTTTTCCTGTAGCTGAGAGCGCCTCGGTGGTCTCTGGGCTGGACCGAGGCCTCTCCTGCCGGCGCCGCTGGCCGGAGATGGCCAAGGGATAGCTCCGGTCCTCCTCTTGTACATAGTAGCTGTAGAGGCTCTGGCTGCTTGCCGGGTTGGGGCGTTCTGGCCGTAGTTTGGAGCGGAACTCTAGATCGATGCAGCCCGATTTGGAGTTTAGGGATCCTCGTCTTTGCTTTGCTGCTCCTCTGGTCGGAGCTCGAAGGAATGGAGAGGGCCGACGTTCTTCTCAACAAGGTAGTGGCTTGCTTCCTCTGCTCGGTGTGGTTCAATCGATCTTCTCCTAAGTTTCCTCTGGCCGGCCTTGGCGGCGAGGGGAAGGGACGGATGGGCGTGTCGGTTGCCGCAGAGAGTGGTGGTGGGCTCGGTGAGCTGGGTGGTGGCGTGCTTTCTTCTCTGGCCGGCCGTGGAGGCGAGGGGACGGGGAAGCTCGGCGCCGCTGGAGTTGTATCGGGTGTGGGGTGCTGCTCTGATTCTATTCGTCTTTGTCGCCGTGGTGGTGGAAGGATGGATGGAGCTAGGGGTTTTGCTGCCCCACGGGTCATCTGGAGCTGGTTCGTCTTCGCGTTCGAGCGCGGCGCGGGACGACTGCTGCTACGCGTCTCCGGCAGGCTTCCATGGTGGAGGCCGAAGCAGGTGCCGCTCGGAGCTAGCTTCTTCATCAGGCGCTGTGGTCTCCTTCTTGGTAAGTTTCGGATTTCTTCCTCCCTCTTGGCCGGCCTCGGTGGCGAGGGAGTTGGGGGGAGACGTTCGGTGACTGCTGGGCTGGGGAGGCCGTTCCTGCTGCATCTTCGAGCACCACACGCGGTGACCAAGCTTGTCGCCGCGATCCTTGGCCATAAGGGTGGCCGTTCTTCAACCTCCACAGCGGAGGCCTGCTCGATCCGGCGCTGGAGCTCGGCATCTCGAAGCAGCCAAGTGGTTCGTCCCCGGCTGCGGCGAGGTTGCCGGTGTCTGATCGCTCGCCGGCAGGGAGAGACCGAGTGCCTCAATGTGCTCCGATCTCGGCGTTTGCGCGCCTGGAGGTCGCCGGCGACTGGCGGTGGAGAAGACCTAGGACCTGATTGCATTCCTCTTTTTAGTTCTAGGGTCTGTTTTGTAAAAGTGCAGGGCCTTTCTTCGAATTTTAGGTCTTCCTGGGCAATAGATGTTAAAGGCCTATGTAAAATTTGTACCTGCCCCTGAGTTATAAATTTGCAGCACTGGGGTCCTTGGACCCCAAACCTTGTACAAAAAAAAGTATATATAGTACAAAAATATATTCTATGACAAATCTAATAAAATTAATTTGGCATTATAGATATTGATTATTTTGTTATAAACTTGGTCAAAATGAAATGTTTTGACTTAGGACAAAACATGATCTTTTAAATAATTGGGGACGGATGGAGCACAAGACTACAACAGTTTAATTAGTGCCATAAAATCAATGTATTTTCATATTGATTGGTGCCCATAAATGATTGCATGAACACCCCGGAAGGTGAGTGCATAGTATAGTTTACATAGGCGAGCAATGGTTTACATAAGTACATAAGAAACCTATTTCATGTCCTCTCACAAGATCAGATTTTTCAACAAATAATAAATCCATTAAATATACAAAAAATCTCTCTAGACAACCAAAGTGAAACATATATTTGGTTATTGTGTACAACTACTTGAGACATTATAGTCCCTTTGTAATGCAAGAGTAGGAAATAAAACATGAATGGCAAAGATGTCATGTGTGATTCATTCTTATAAGATATCGAAATATAGGAACTTGACAACTCCAATTGTATGGCTCATGGGTAATACACACATACAGAACAGTAGATAATATTATAAGACGACATGTTGGACTCCTAAAAAGAAAATTAAGATGACTATGAGCTCGTATTTGTTTTTCCTCAAATAGGGGCCTCGGTGAATTTAACGATCTTTTGTAATGCACAACCTCTAACTCTATGTATCGTATTAAACTTATACACTAATATACCATGAAAATTATAATATGTACTCCCTCTGTTCGGAAAAGGATGACTTCAATTTGTCTAAATACGGATGTATCTAGACATGTTACAAGTATAGATACATCCGTATTTGGACAAATGGAAATCATCCTTTTCCGAACGGAGGGAGTAGCTGCTGAGAAAATGTGAAATGTATAGGGACTCAAAATTCATTGGTTAGTTTGCTAGATTTATCTCTTTTTTAATCAAATATGAAAAGTTTCAAGACAATATTTTCCACCCAATACTTCTTTTTTTAGCTCAAAGTGGTCGATATCCACTACCCGAATAGATATAAGAGATGACCCAGTTTTTAAGGGAAACCAGGTCCAAAAACCATACAAACTGTACAATGAAATGCCCTGTTTATAAGAAAAACAGGGCCGAAAAACGGCACAAGCGAGGGGACCGTCGCCCACACGACGCTAGCCCACCAGACGCCACAAAACACACCATCAACTTCGGGGACGCCGCCCCGACGTACACCACTCAGCACCAAAGCCGCACACAAGCCACAACGCCACATGACCCAGCCGTCTTGTAGCCCTTGCTACCCTCGCTAAAGACGACCGCCCGCAGACCTCAACGTCGCGCCAAATCCAAGGCCGCCGCCCCGGCATAGCAACCAGATCAAACTTTGCATTGCCCGGAGGTGATCCAGCCGAGTCGACGAACATGCTGCCCTCGCAGCCGAAGGTTGTCACCTAAACCTGTGCAAGGTCACGGTCCTGCCCCGTAGGACCGCCACTGCAACAGAGACCGAGGCCACGCACCATCACATTTCGGGGCCATCGCGCCGACGCCATGGTTCCGCACCGAGCTCCGCGCCGCCGCGTCAGCCCACGCCGCCGCACCATCGTCCGCTCCGGCTCCACCGAGTCGCGCCGCTAGCAGGGCCTCCACGTAGGAGACGAGAGAGAAACGCTCCGCCGCCACCATCCTTATTAGAATATTGGGCCCATTTGTGGGCAGCCCATATACGCAAATCCTGAAATCTCAAATTGGTCCATGTGCATGGCATAATTTTGGGAGTGCAAAGTGGTGCTAAAGTTTAGTACCACATTGCTAGTTGGAGGAGAGTTGCACCACCTTATATAGTGGAGTGTTGTGCTACTTGGTGTGCTAGTTGAGAACAGAAGACTCTCTCGTGCGCACTCCTCCTCCTCCTCCTCCGCCGCCGCTCGCTCGTCTCGTCACGTCACGACAAGCCGCGGGTTGCGGGAATGAGCTGAGCCGATGCTTATATTTTTGCTGTTCAGGAAATACGAGTCAATAGCGTACGCGTACAGCTTAGCCAATTCGGGTCGCTCCCGGATCGTGGGCTGCTGTAACTGAACCGACTTGGACGTGTGCGACGTGGTCAGCCCACGTTGTACCGTTAGGGTTTCCCGAACCGCACTATATATTGCCATGCACTGCGTGCGCCGTCATACACCGAACCAATCTAGATTTTGCCAATCTCGTGCCTTGCGCCGCCACCGTAGTCTACTCCATCCCGAGCGCCGGCGTGCACCAGCGTTTGGGAGAGCAGGTCTCCGGAACCAGTCGCATTTGTGATCCTGTACGGAAGAGGGCGAATTAGGTTTTTGGGAAGCGCTCCGCGCGACTGCTCGCCGCTTCCACCACGGGTCGTCTTCCAGCCGGAGCTACGGATCGTCTCCGCAGGCGTCGTCTTCTTCGACCCGTCTTCACCAACGTCATTGTCAACAACATCACCGCTGCTTTGGGCGCGGTGAACCTGTCTGCATCGGCTACTTCCTCTACAACCGTTCGGTACGTGCGGCCTATTCCGAACTGTTTTGCTATGGATATGCTGGCGTGTATGTTGCTGCTGTTCATGTTGCTTAGTACATCTAGTATGTTTGTATTTAACATGTTAGTAGCTGCGTTTGTCATGTTTAATATTCTGGAATTAATCATGGAATTATTGCCTAATTTTCCTACAATCCAAAACCTAATAGTAGGCAATTTCGTGATTTAAATATGGCTGGTTATACCGATGCAATGAAACCGGAAAAGTTCACCGGTGTGCGCTATAATACATGGCAGGAAAAGTGCCAACTCTGGCTCGAGGCCATGGGTGTCTGGGAATTTAGTAATGGTCTTCCTGAAGGAACTATGTCTGAGGAATCTCAGAGTAAGTTCAAGAAAGACACTACTATTTTCCGGGGATGCATTCTGAGTGTTCTTGATGCTCGTCTGTGTGATGTGTATTTGCACATAAAAGACGGCAAGGAGCTCTGGGATGCACTGAATGCTAAGTTTGGTGCAACCGATGCAGGCAGTGAGCTGTATATCATGGAGAGCTTTCACGACTACAAAATGGTGAATAACCGTAGCGTGGTCGAACAAGCTCATGAGATACAGTGCACTGCGAGAGAGCTGGAACTCCTCAAGTGTTCCCTTCCTGACAAGTTTGTGGCTGGATGCATTATTGCAAAGTTGCCTTCCTCGTGGAGGAACTTCGCCACAACCCTCAAACACAAGAGAACAGAGATATCGGTTGAAAACATGATAGCGTCTCTTGATGTTGAGGAGAAGGCTCGGGCTAAGGACACTAGTGAGAGAGGTGAAGGTCAGTCTAGCGCCAACATGGTGCAGAAAAACTTTCACCACGGCAAGAGCAAGGCAAAGAGCAAGCCTTCCTTCAACATGCCTACCAAGACTACTTCTTTCAAGAAGAAGATGCTGAAAAATCTGAGCTAAAGTGCTACACTTGTGGAGAGCCCAGACACTTCTCTGTGGACTGCCCAGATCGTGCAGACAAGAAAGGGAAGACGCCAAAGCATGTCAACGTCGTGACCGCTAGCAATGCTGATGGGTACGGTAATTTACCGATTGTGCTTTCAGTATTTCAATCTCCATGTTGGTGGATTGATACGGGTGCTAATGTTCATGTATGTGCTGACATATCTATGTTCACTTCTTATCAGGTCGCAGATTCAAGCGTCTTAACGGGGAATGGATCACATGCTTTTGTTCGTGGTGTTGGCACGGTAGATCTGAAGTTTACTTCAGGAAAGATCGTGCAGCTGAGGAACGTGCAGCATGTCCCTACTATGAACAAGAATCTCGTTAGCGGCTCCCTTCTATGCAGAGATGAGTTTAAATTAGTCTTGGAGTCCAATAAATTAGTTGTGTCAAAGTTTGGACAATTTATTGGTAAAGGGTATGAGTGCGGAGGCTTGTTCCGCTTTTCATTATCGGATTTTTGTAATAAGTCAGTAAACCATATTTGTGGCAGTGTGGATTCGGATGCTAATATTTGGCACTCTCGTTTATGTCATGTTAATTTTGGTTTAATGAGTAGACTTTCCAGCATGAGTTTAATTCCTACTTTCACCATTGCCAAAGGTTCTAAGTGCCATAGCTGTATGCAATCAAAGCAACCTTGAAAGCCTCACAAGGCAGCCGAGAAGAGAAACTTGGCACCTCTAGAACTCGTACATTCGGATCTATGTGAGATGAATGGTGTGTTGACAAAAGGTGATAAGAGATATTTCATGACGTTAATTGATGACGCTACTAGATTCTGCTATATATTTGTTGCACACTAAAGATGAAGCTATGGACTATTTTAAAATCTATAAAGCTGAAGTAGAAAATCAATTAGAGAGAAAGATCAAACGTCTTAGGTCGGATCGTGGTAGCGAGTATTTCTCCAACATATTTGATGAATTCTGTGAGGAACACGGTATCATTCATGAGAGGACGCCTCCCTATTCTCCCCAATCAAACGGGGTTGCTGAGAGGAAAAACCGCACGCTGACTGACTTGGTGAATGCCATGTTGGACACTGCTGGTTTATCTAAGGCATGGTGGGGGGAGGCTTTATTGACTTCATGTCATGTCCTGAATAGAGTTCCAAACAAGGATAAAAAGAAGACCCCTTACGAGGAGTGGTCTGGGAGAACACCATCACTTTCTTATTTACGCACTTGGGGATGCTTGGTGAAAGTCAATGTTCCAATCCCTAAGAAACGTAAACTCGGACCAAAGACAGTGGATTGTATCGATCTAGGCTATGCTCAGTGGAGCATCTGCTATAGATTTTTAGTGGTTAAATCTGAGATACCTGATATGCATGTTGATACTATTTTGGAATCTCGTGATGCAACATTTTTTGAGAACATGTTTCCTATGAAGGATATGCGTAGCACTGCTAGAATTTCTTCTGATATATATGCTGAATCTAGTACATATGTTGATCATTCTGAACAACCACATGTTGAGGAAGTCCTTGAGAAGGATGACAATGAATCAGCTCCCAAGAGGAGCAAGAGACAGAGGACTGAAAAATCCTTTGGTGATGATTTCATTGTGCACCTTGTGGACAATACTCCCACGTCCATTGCAGAGGCATTTGCATCTCCTGATGCTGATGATTGGAAAGAAGCTGTCCATAATAAGATGGACTCGATTCTTTCTAATGGAACTTGGGAATTATCTGAACGACCATATGATGCATATAAAATGCATACATGAACTTTACATTTTATTACATGTTATTCTATGTTATTTGCATCATATAAGGGTTATATTCATGATTTATATTGAGTTTTGGGGATAATTAACAACTTCCCCATTTTTCTGGAATTAACCCTGCGCTGTCAGAAACCCCCTTTTTCTATATTTTGATGTTTCAGGGACCCAAACGACGTCCAAATGACCTAAGATTTTACGGGGATCATTTTTTTGGAAGGAACAAAATGTAGGCGCAAAGGAATCGAAGAAACGGAGACCAGAAGGCCGAAAGGGGTGGGCCCACGTGTAACAGCCCAAAGTTCAGAAACCTAAAAACCCGAGTAAAATTTTCGCTTTTGTGTTGCATTGCATCATGACATTCCATTTTAACTTGCTAAACGACACACAAATGGTTTTGGCACCATTTAAAAACAAATGCCAAACTTGTTCCAACAATTTTCAAAACCATGAAGGCACTAAAAACTTGCAAAACAAAATACTTTGACTTGATATATTTGTCGAGGAAGTTCTAAAAGTTCCAAAGGTAATTTTGACGAACTATTTTGAATTGTAAAAATAAAATAAAAGGAGAGTAACTCAAAATTGCCTGTGAGCAATTCCTATTTTATTTTCCTACCAAATGAGTTTCAAATAATCTGGAAAAATTAGGGGAGCTTCATATCAATATGGGGAGGCTACCTGAATTTTCTCCTAATTTCTGAACTAGTTTAAGTACCTCAGTTAAATGTTTGAAAACAATGGCAGAAAAGAAGTGAAAACAACTCTGTTCTGAAAAGTTTATCCAAATAACTTGCAAATTTTACCAGCAGTGCTTTGTGGTAAATGAGAATTTTCCACCAAGTTTCATAAAGTTTGAAGTTGCCTAAGTGCTTCAATTAAATGTTTACAAAGTTCCAGAAAAGAGAAGAGGAAAGAAACAGGAAAGGATCTATTGGTGATGGTCAAAAGTTTGCCAGGGGGCTTTTTGCGAAGTGGTCATCTTCTCTGTAGCGACCGCAGGAGATGTCCGTGCTCGCGCCGCACCAGCTCGCCGTGCTCGCCGCGCCGGACCTCCTCGTTGCATTCCCCTGCCAGGAGACGACCACCCCGAGCCGCTCTGCTCCCCCCCCTGCTCACTCTTCTGCTCCTCTGTTCCCGTTCCTCTCCCTTGCTGTTCCTCCTGAGCCAGCGACCATGGCCGTTCGAGCCCGCCGCTGCATCGCCGTCGTTGGCGAGCAACCGCAGCCAATCGAGCACCCCCTCTAGCTCCGCCGCGACGCCTGCACCTCCTCCGCCTAAGGAATCGCACTGGGACACCGGGGATCGACGCCGCCGTGCTCTTCTTCCCTGCTGCCGCCTGAGCTCCGCCGCCGGAATTCGCCGCCGTCGCGCCTCCTCCGACCACCCCGACCTCTCCCACGTGCTAGTGGTGAGCTTCCGTGCCGTGGCACCCTTTCCCTCTCCCCTCCCGCGCTGGTTCGCACTGCTCCCGTAGCCACTGTCGCCGTCGCGCTGAAGATCGACGTAGCATCGCGTGCTGCGCGTGCTTCGGAAATTCCGGTGTCGATCCCGGAATTGTTTCCGGATTCTATACCGGAATAAGAAAAGTGGTACTGGACTCAGCCACTCCCGCCCGGAATTCATCCGGAGTTAAACCGGAAATATTTCCGGATTGAATATTTTTCACCCGTGCAAAACCCAGAAAATTCCGGGCTGGCATCCGGATTTCTTACTGTTCTGAAATTTCTACTTTTCTTTTCACCCTTTATCTCAAATTGGTAAGAATAATTATAGTGTTGCTAAATAAATCATCAAAAGGGCATTTCAAAAAGGAAAGTTATAAAAATCATAACTTTTATCGGTGTATCCGAAAAATGCGTGTAATATACCAAAATGCCCAGAAAATTGTGATTAAACCTTTAAAATAAATATTATGCATTTGGATCACAATTGAGTTACGGTGCTTCTAGGAATATTAAAACCATAAATCTAAAAGAGAAAATTATAAATATAATAACTTTTTATAGGGACCTCCGAAAAATGTGTTCCTTATACCGAAATGCTCAGAAAAACATGAGTGATCCAGAATCATCATCATCATGCATAATTGATCACAATTACAACAATGTGCTCTAATAGTATTTCAAAATCATTAAGTTTAAATATGGGGTTTGTTCCGAATAATGCAATAAAAATAACGGGGACCCCATTTAACTTGTTGATCATGTTCAAAGCTTCTAGGGTGCATCTAAAATGTCATGTCATCATTTTTGTATGCATTGCACAATTGCCATGTGTTGATTGTTGTTTTTGCTTTCCGGTGTTGTTTGCTCTCCGGTAGATCACGAGTTCGGAGTTGAGCATCATTACTCCGACAAACAGTTTGACTACTCCGCTCAACAAGGCAAGCGTAATCCCCCCTCTGAGCATATCTTATCCTATTTTCCGCAAATATTTTCTCCACCATAATATTGCATGCGGTTCCAAATGTCAATTTGCTTGGATTAGAGTATCATATAGTTGCATTAAGATTCCGATGCCAATTACCTGTTTCCCCCCCTATTATCCATAGGATTGTACTGTTGGCCTGAAATACTTAACTATGCAATGTTGATGCTTAGTCATGCTTAGTTAAATGCTTAGCCGTCCGATGGATACTTCATGTTGGAAACAGGTTGTTGAAGTGTTCAGATGATGGTGGAGAAATTGTGGTGACAGGTAATAAAATGCTTAAAGGTGGGGATGAGAGGCCACTTGGTATGGTGGTGTTTTGTCTCACTCTCGCCGCCTAGGTGCGAGTTCTTTACCTCTTGAACCAAGAATGAGCGCGCTTCCTTTCGGTGGGCTATATGGAACCCCCGTCGACCAACTAACTTGAGCGGGACTAGCCAGGGTCCTCTAGTCTGGATTTCCATTTGCGTGTGCGTTGAGATGGTGACCAAGACTGGGATGAGGATGGTGGTGTTAGGAAAATGAGTGGCCACGGGGCACGGTGTTGATGATCCGCTGCTCCGTCCTCACTGATGACCCTGGGTTAGTCCTTAACAAGGTAAAGGTTGTAACCGTTCCCACTCAGCCGGCTTTCCCCGGAAGAGAGCTAAGCGTAGGCAATGAGCCGGGCGGTACCGAAGGTAAACACAGTGCACCCCTGCAGGGTTAAATCTTTTCGAAAAGCCGTGTCCGCGGTTATAGACGAACTTGGGAAGTGAAGGTAGGATCATAGAATAACTTTAACGTAATGATTAAAAACTGGGTACTAGAGGTACCATTCAAGATTGCAAGGTGAGCTTCCTCGAGGGTGATTCGGGAGGTGCCTTTGATGAACAGGTACAGTGGTTGATGATGGTAGATGTTGAGAAAAGTGATTAATAAAAGAGTCACTTCTTACCCCCTTTTTAAAATACTCAGAATAGTCGATGCCATGGAGTTATGTTTTTATTAAATAAAATCAGCTTTATGCAAAACAGCCTAAAACCTTGAAAGCCTCATCGAGCTAAAGCTCTATATATAATCTTGCGAGTTCGTCGAACTCAACGTCGTTTGTTTTGTTTCAGAGGAGGACTTCACCGACCTCGAAGGTGGGTTCTTTGTGGACGTCGACGAGTAGTCTGGGGATCCCAGGTGGCAGCTTGGGACATCCCGGAATAGCTGGCGCTGGATGTTTATTTGTAGGCCTCTTATGCCATAATTTGGTTCTTATTGTTTAGAACAACACACTTCGCTTCCGCATTTTGTAATGTTGGGTCTGTGACCTCTGGTTGTCATTTGCTATCTTTCTCTATTATAAGAGTTGAACTATATGATTTGTGTCGTAGAGTCTGTGATGTGCCAGTTATTCCACAAGTCTTGATCTCTCTATTATGCTTTGATAGTGTGTCTGGTGGTATCGGATAACCGGGGACACAGTATCACTGTATAACAGTCGGGTCGGGGCGCCACACACGCGGCCAGATTCCCTGACCGCGTGGGACCCACCAAACTGGCCCTCGGGCCTCCGCTGCCGTCGATCTTTCTTCCCGAAGCTTCGTCTTGACCTAAAAACGACTATATATAGAC
Source organism: Poa pratensis (assembly GCA_947311845.1). NCBI lineage: Eukaryota > Viridiplantae > Streptophyta > Magnoliopsida > Poales > Poaceae > Poa > Poa pratensis. The sequence goes on along the minus strand of CAMZMU010000076.1, from coordinate 29,142,270 downwards.
CCCCAGGGCTTTCGCGAAAGGAGAGCGCCGCGAAACACAGAAACCACGAAACAGAGATCTGGAGCTGAAGATTGGAGGGGGAAAACTCCGGCGGGGCGCTGCCGGTGTGGTCTCCTTCCCTCCAACAACATCTCCACCGACACCATGATGAAGAGGGAGTAGTCCACCCCTGGACTATGGGTTTGTGGAAGTAACTTATGTATCTCTCCTCTCTATGAGCTTCACTAATTAGTACCGTATGAGCTGCTGAACATGATTACGGTCATCTATGTAATTCCTTTGTGGTGGATCTTTATTATGAGTTAATACATGTTTGAGATTGCAATGGTTTTGTTTCAGTTATGAAAGTAGATGCATATTATGTACCCCGTTCTTATTTACTTGTCATGATCAAGCATGTTTATGAGAGCATGTGAGGGGGAACGTGTGCATTAGTTGGAGTAACGGGGGGTGGCTAGTGCAGTGAACGTGAGAGAAAGTTCTGCGATCCACTTGGGTTTTCTACCTTACTTTGTTGCCTCACTAGGGATAAACAAAAATACCATGCTACCGGAGAGTGGATGTGACCTTGGCCACTATCTCCATGACTAGATCTAGCATGTTCTTATTTTAACTTCATGTCATTGAACTTATTGCTATGCTCTGATTTATCTTAATTACTAAGGTGTTATGATTTAGTTCGCATCTTGGTGGAGCATAAGAGAGAGAACAACTTATACTTGAGATCTCTATGTTAGGACGTGATGCCCATATTATTAATAACTTGTCAAACCATGTCTTGCCATCTTACATGTTAATTTTAGTGTTCCATTGTCTACCACGTTATCAAGAGAGAGTGCATTTGTGAAACCATGAACCCCGGTCCATTTTTAATCATAAGAAACACCTTTCCAACACTTTTATCACCACTTTTGTTTGCTGCCATTATTAAATCCGAAAATACAAAAACACTTTTACATCTTGCATTCATCATAAAAAACCCAAAAATATCATTTATCATTACTACCATCATCCTTGCATATTTATTTTACCATCATTGCATATTTACTACTGTTTGCATATTTATTTTATTATCATTCTCACACCTTGTGCTTGACAACCACTTGGTGAGGTTGAGGGCACAAAACAATTTATTTTGTTGCAGGTTCTCAAGAGAAGGATAAGGAGATAACACCTGAAATACTGGTTCCCCGAGAGTTCGATATTAAACCCTCGAGTCACCCCTCGTGGGGAAAACTGTCTTCCACTACTACATACACTCTGCACTTGGAGTCTCAACCTAACCCATTTACTTTTCACGCAGGTACCACACGAAGGGCTCAAGACTGTTTTCTGGCGCCGTTGTGGGGTAACTACGTGAAGGGCCATCAAGACGTTTTCTGGCGCCGTTGCCGGGGAACCATAGCTGAAAGGTTTATCCAAGGATCACTCACATCAAGTCAACTTCATCACCAACTTGTGTAACAACCTAAGCTTGGGGAAGTTGCACCTACGTGAGCATCATCTTATCCATCTTTACCTACAATCATTTTATTTTGTTTTGTTCTTGTCTTGCATATCATCTTTATATTTCGGTTTGCATATTTATATTCAGTTTTGCATTTTTGTGTTGCATTTGTTATTTCGAGTTGCATTAGTGTCATTTTACTTTCAGTTTTGCATAAAAAATTAAAAACACATAAAAACTTGTTAAAATGGGAGATAGAACTAAATTGTGTGACTACACAAACACTCCTAATGATCAATTTATTGCTAAGCCTATCACCACACCTGAGATTACTGCTGAGAGCTATGAAGTTAGTCCTAGTTTGTTAAACTTGATAACTAGGGAACAATTTGGTGGTAGTGCTGTTGAGGATGCCTCTATGCATCTTCATGATTTTATTGAAATCTGTGACATGCAAAAGTTTAAAAATGTTGAAAGTAATGTCTTAAAACTGAAGTTATTTCCTTTCTCACTTAGAGGAAAAGCTAAAGAGTGGCTACATTCATTACCTACTGGTAGTATTAATTCTTGGGATGATTTAAAAGAAGCTTTCATTAAGAAATATTATCCCCCTGTTAAAATACTGCAAAATAGAAACAATATCCTCTCTTTTAGGCAAAATGAAAATGAACATGTTGCCATGGCTTGGGATAGGATTAAACTCATGCTTAGAACTTGTCCATCACATGGGGTTAATGAATGGACCATTTTACACTCTTTTTACAATGGTCTAAATTACATGTCTAGAAATATACTTGATTCAGCTGCTGGAGGTGCTTTCATGGGAAAAACTTTTAGAAGCTAAGAACATTTTGGAAAGTATCTTGCAAAATTATAGTCAATGGCATACTGATAGAGCACCTAGTTCATCTAAGAAAGTGAACTCTATAGAAGAAACAAATGATTTGTCATCTAAAATGGACACCATTCTTGCTTTTATTAATAAACAAAATTTTGAAAATATGCCTTTGCAAGAACTAGTTGGTAATAATCCTGAAAATGTTGATGTCAACTTCATTAGGAACTATGGTAATAATGGGTATGGTAACAACAATTATAACTCTTATAATAAGCCCCCATATGTTCCAAACAAATATACCACTAGTAGTAATGTTTCTAGTGATTTGGAAAACACCATTAGATCATTTATATCTACTCAAAAGGAGCTCAATAAGGAGTTCATATCCAAATTCGAAAAACATGATATTTTGTTTGAAAGAGTAGATCAACTCACTAAGGAAGTTTCCTCATTAAAGAACATCATTATATCTCAAAAAGAAAAAAAGTTGAGGAAGTTAAAATGCTTAGTGAAGTTAAGGAACCATTTGTTGATTTAGAGAAGTGTAGCTTGCATGAATTAATTTCTATCTTACAAAAATTTGCAAGTGATCCTTCTGTTAATATTAACCAGGCTGGTTTTGGTTCCTATATTGCTAATCATGTCTTAAAAGAAAAGATTGCTAGGTACAATCAAGAAGCTATGATACCACCTAAGCTTGGGGATATGGATCCCAAGGTACTAGTAACCATTGGAAAAGAGACACACCATGCTATTTGATCTAGGATCTAGTGTCTCTATATTATCTAAAGAACTATATGAAGTCCTTGAACTTAAAAATATTGAGAAATGCTCTATTGAACTTGCACTTGCTGATGATTCCATTAGACATGCTCTAGGAAAAGTAAGTGATGTTATGGTAGAGTTACACATGACTTTTGTGCCTGTTGATTTTCTAATCATGGACATGGGGAATAAAACCTCTAGTCCTATTATTTTGGGAAGACCTTTTCTTCGTACTACAGGTGCCATTATTGATTCAAAGGAAGGGAATGTGAAGTTTCAGTTTCCACACAAGAAGAGCATGGAACACTTCCCAAGGAAGAGGGACACACCAAGGTTCAAGCTCCCTCATGAGCTACGTCCCCTTTGATTATCAAGTAAGTAAGCCTAGCTATATGGCTATAAAGAAAGCGCTTTACGGGAGGCAACCCGGTTGTTTTTGTTTGAGATTTTCTTTGAGTCCTCTTGCTGTAACAAGAGAGTAGTTTGTTAGTTTTGTTTCTGGGATTTTTAATAAAGAACCAAGTTTTACCTATTTTGGGTTTGAAAAGTTGCTATTCATTTTCGGAGAGTTTTCTGCCTGCACGAAGTCTGTGCACGGTTTGATTTTTCATTTTTTATCTGTAACTCCGATTGAGCTGTAATTTGAACTGTAGCTTCAACTTTTCATCCTCTGTATACGTGATTTTTGCAGATTTTTCTGACGAGTTTAAGTAGGGTAGAAAAATGCGTTTTGCTGCTGCTGTTTTTCTGGACAGATTCTGTCTTGATATTGTTTGATGCATTCTTTGAGCTTTTTGCTTGAATCTTTTTGATTCAATTGAGTTTATGAGTAGGCATACAACATTATATACTCTCTGGACATTCATATGAATTTTTGCCTAAGGATTTTATGCAGCAAGGAACCTATTTGTTTATCACTACTAATATCACCCCACAGAAAAGAAATGGGAGAAACGGTGTTTTGAAGTTTTTTCACAGGGATTAGAGGAGCTGCACCAAGAGCTATCCAAGGATGGTGAAGACCATAAGCTTGGGGATGTCAAGACAACCCCACTAGACCAACACACTCTCGGTTTGCACACGTCTAACTTCTGTTTTTCGATCAAAGCACTTTATCGTATAAACTTGGAGCGTCTGTTTTTTTTGCTTTTGTTATTTCGGTTTGATTTTTATAAGACCACCACTATCATTTATATATGAGAGAGCTACTGGAAGTTTGGGTTGAATTATGTTGGATGCTATTAAATATATTGGGATAGGGATGTTTGAGTTGATTTTAAAAGATACATATAGTTGCATAATTCATGTGCTTTGAATGAATGTTAATTTGCAAGTGTGTTGTCAAGAGCTATCTTTTACCATGTTTAGATGTTGAATTTTAACTTTACTTGGTTTAACATGGATTGATTAGTTCTATGGACACTTATGCATGCATTTAGATGGTCAACTTTCTCCCTATTGCTAGCCCAAAAATTACAACAAGTAAAAAGCTTGTTTCCCAACACCTTCAACCAAAGTTTTTCCAGTGAGTCCACCATATCTACCTATTAGCTTTATGCTATTCCAAGTATGTTTATCATGTTATATTGTGTTATCTACATTTCTGAATTTAAATGCTTATGTTATTGATTGTCATGGGAAAAATTGGTTAAAAGCTCTCACGAACTTGATGCACAATTTACTTTTATTGCATTTAATAAGCATGAACCATTGTGATTAAAATTATGAAGTTGTGGGCTTGACAATTGTTTTGGTTGGGAGTTAGCCCATATGTGCTGTCACATGGCAAGCTTTCAACATTGCACTTATTTATATTTAGTTGATGTCATGTACTTTTGTTTATGGATGCCTATCATGGGTGAAATGAATGTGGATACTTAGTAAGTTCAAAGAGTTTGTATAAATGGTTAGAGAAATGCCTGGGCCGCTAATCTAAGCCATGCATCATTCATGGTGGAAATTTACAGCATAACCATAATGTTCATTCAGTGATGCACCTCATAATAAAAAGCTATACCCATAGTAAATAAAAGAGTGCTGAGATTGTTCATTGTCTGTTTGTCTTGTTGTTTTGACATGGGCTTGTTCATGTCAAGGGGCAAGAGGTACCCCAGTGCAGTTCTTGATGATACTATTATTACTTGCAATGACCTTTATTTGAATTTACTTTGTGGACCAAAGTGAGTAACACATGGTGTAGGTACTTGTATTCAAGGGACATGAGACATTCAACCAATACATTGTCAAGCACACCACTCATATTTGCTTTCACTTTAAACATTAATCATTCAAGATGCTATGATAGGGGTAATGAGAGCTCCACACCAATGACTACCACATTGCAAGCATTAACTTAAGTAGAAGTGTTTGGAAGTTAGATGAAACTTATTCATGCTTTACCTCTACTTATTTATCTATCCAAAGTGTCCACCTTTTATATTCAGTTTTCATAAGAAGTACTCTATGACCACCATAGGATGTTTTTACTTTTCATTATGCATACATTTGGTCCATAGTACTTTCTTCTATATTACACTTTGTGAATTTATCATTGAACATCTTTACATTGAGTATTTGATATCACTTCATAATTTATCTTGCATATTGTTATTCCTTTGAAGAATGAATCATTTGACTCTATGTAGCAATAGTAATCACCTTTGATATCCATTGATAGTATTAAAATGCAAAGTCCATGTTAGTTTTATCACCTTCATACTCGGGACGAGCATGGGTTAAGCTTGGGGATGTTGATGCATGTAAAATGCATACATGAACTTTACATGTTATTCCATGTTATTTGCATCATATAAGGGTTATATTCATGATTTATATTGAGTTTTGGGGATAATTAACAACTTCCCCATTTTTCTGGAATTAACCCTGCGCTGTCAGAAAACCCCTTTTTCTATATTTTGATGTTTCAGGGACCCAAACGACGTCCAAATGACCTGAATTTTACGGGGATCTTTTTTGGAAGGAACGAAACGTAGGCGCAAAGGAATCGAAGAAACGGAGACCAGAAGGCCGAAAGGGGTGGGCCCACGCGGCCAGATTCCCTGACCGCGTGGGACCCCCACTGGCCCTCGGGCCTCCGCTGCCGTCGATCTTTCTTCCCGAAGCTTCGTCTTGACCTAAAAACGACTATATATAGACCCCCCAGGGCTTTCGCGAAAGAGAGCGCCGCCGAAACACAGAAACCACGAAACAGAGACCTGGAGCTGAAGATTGGAGGGGGAAAACTCCGGCGGGGCGCTGCCGGTGTGGTCTCCTTCCCCTCCAACAACATCTCCACCGACACCATGATGAAGAGGGAGTAGTCCACCCCTGGACTATGGGTTTGTGGAAGTAACTTATGTATCTCTCCTCTCTATGAGCTTCACTAATTAGTACCGTATGAGCTGCTGAACATGATTACGGTCATCTATGTAATTCCTTTGTGGTGGATCTTTATTATGAGTTAATACATGTTTGAGATTGCAATGGTTTTGTTTCAGTTATGAAAGTAGATGCATATTATGTACCCCGTTCTTATTTACTTGTCATGATCAAGCATGTTTATGAGAGCATGTGAGGGGGAACGTGTGCATTAGTTGGAGTAACGGGGGGTGGCTAGTGCAGTGAACGTGAGAGAAAGTTCTGCGATCCACTTGGGTTTTCTACCTTACTTTGTTGCCTCACTAGGGATAAACAAAAATACCATGCTACCGGAGAGTGGATGTGACCTTGGCCACTATCTCCATGACTAGATCTAGCATGTTCTTATTTTAACTTCATGTCATTGAACTTATTGCTATGCTCTGATTTATCTTAATTACTAAGGTGTTATGATTTAGTTCGCATCTTGGTGGAGCATAAGAGAGAGAACAACTTATACTTGAGATCTCTATGTTAGGACGTGATGCCCATATTATTAATAACTTGTCAAACCATGTCTTGCCATCTTACATGTTAATTTTAGTGTTCCATTGTCTACCACGTTATCAAGAGAGAGTGCATTTGTGAAACCATGAACCCCGGTCCATTTTTAATCATAAGAAACACCTTTCCAACACTTTTATCACCACTTTTGTTTGCTGCCATTATTAAATCCGAAAATACAAAAACACTTTTACATCTTGCATTCATCATAAAAAACCCAAAAATATCATTTATCATTACTACCATCATCCTTGCATATTTATTTTACCATCATTGCATATTTACTACTGTTTGCATATTTATTTTATTATCATTCTCACACCTTGTGCTTGACAACCACTTGGTGAGGTTGAGGGCACAAAACAATTTATTTTGTTGCAGGTTCTCAAGAGAAGGATAAGGAGATAACACCTGAAATACTGGTTCCCCGAGAGTTCGATATTAAACCCTCGAGTCACCCCTCGTGGGGAAAACTGTCTTCCACTACTACATACACTCTGCACTTGGAGTCTCAACCTAACCCATTTACTTTTCACGCAGGTAACCACACGAAGGGCCGTCAAGACCGTTTTCTGGCGCCGTTGTGGGGTAACTACGTGAAGGGCCATCACCCTACGGCTGTAAACTTGTGGGTTGTAAGTGGGTGTTCAAGAAGAAGCTAAGGCCTGATGGTACTATTGAGAAGTACAAGGCACGGCTTGTAGCCAAGGGCTTCACCCAACGCGAAGGCGAAGATTACTTTGACACCTATTCACCTGTTGCTAGACTCACCACCATTCGAGTATTACTTTCCCTGGCTGCCTCCTATGGTCTTATCGTTCATCAAATGGACGTAAAGACAGCTTTCCTTAACGGAGAGTTGGAAGAGGAAATCTATATGGATCAGCCTGATGGGTTTGTAGTAAAAGGTGAAGAGAGAAAGGTGTGCAAATTGTTAAAATCTTTGTATGGGATGAAGCAAGCACCTAAGCAATGGCATGAGAAGTTTGACAGCACTCTAACGTCTGCAGGCTTTGCCATTAATGAGGCTGATAGGTGTGTTTATTATCGCCATGGTGGGGGCGATAGCGTTATATTATGCTTGTATGTTGACGATATACTTATTTTCGGAACAAGCATGATAGTGATAAATGAGGTCAGGTCTTTTCTGTCAAAGAGGTTTGATATGAAAGATCTGGAACAAGCTGATGTGATCCTGAACATTAAGCTGATTAGGGATGAGAGTGGGATTACATTAACGCAATCACACTATGTTGAGAAGGTCTTGAGCCGATTCGGCTATATAGACAGCAAGTCTTCTCCAACACCCTATTATCCCAGTGTGATACTCAGAAAGAACAAGAAGGAAACGAGAGATCAACTAAGATACTCTCAAGTGATCGGTTCACTCATGTACCTTGCGAGCGCGACGAGACCTGACATCTCTTTTGCTGTGAGCAAATTGAGCAGGTTCATGTCTAACCCGGGTATTGATCATTGGCATGCACTTGAAAGGGTCATGCGCTATCTGAACGGTACAATGAGCTATGAGATTCACTATTCAGGGCACCCTGCTGTGCTTGAGGGATATTGTGATTCGAACTAGATCTCAGATGTTGATGATCTCTACGCCACAAGTGGATATGCATTCATTCTTGGAGGTGGCGCAGTGTCATGGAGGTCTTGCAAACAGACCATTTCGACGAGGTCAACCATGAAAGCAGAACTTACTGCTTTAGATACAGCTTCTGTTGAGGCAGAATGCCTGCGTGAGCTCTTGATGGACTTGCCGGTAGTTGAGAAACCATTACCGGCCATCCTTATGAACTGTGACAACCAAACGGTTATCATGAAAGTGAACAGTGCTAAGGATAATGCGAAGTCGTCAAGACACGTTAAAAGACGTCTGAAGTCTGTCAGGAAAATGAGAAACTCCGGAGTAATAACTGTTAGTTATATTCAAACTGACAAACACCTGGCAGATCTCTTTACGAAGGGACTATCACGTAATGTGATAGATAGTGCATCGAGTGAGATGGGGTTGAGACCCGTGAGCGTTACACCATAGTGGTAACCCAACCTATGTGATCGGAGATCCCGTGAATTAGGATCTAGGAAGAACAAGCTAGTGGTTTAACAGAGGAGAGTTATTTTATAACCCTTTCCGTGGAAAGATGCATAACTCTCAAACTCTGTATGGTAGGTTGGCAATATGGCTTAATGTGTTTATGTTGGCTATTCGTAGCAAATGTGCTATCCTACAGAGCGACCTTGAAAGAACACACCTATATGAGTCCGACTGTTAAACGTCGCAGTCTATGAGATTTGGGTGATCTCTAGTAAGCTCATGAAGAGACCAGGGAGTATAACGCATATGCTCCACCCGCGGGGTAGGCTAGTGGCAGACACGTACTGGTTATGACTTTGAGTGAAATCTATTGGCACCAAACTTGCAATTCAAGATTCGTTCATTGTTCAAGTTGCTGGTAGATGTAGCTTAATGTTCTAAGCGGATGTTCAACTTAACAGTCTCTACTGAAACACTGGTATATAAACAAGAAACGAGGTTTGGCAAAATCTCTAAATGGGAATTTGAGATCTGGTAGGGGATTGTTAGAATATTGGGCCCATTCGTGGGCAGCCCATATAAGCAAATCCTGAAATCTCAAATTGGCCCATGTGCGTGGCAGAATTTTGGGAGTGCAAAGTGGTGCTAAAGTTTAGTCCCATATTGCTAGTTGGAGGAGAGTTGCACCACCTTATAAAGTGGAGTGTTGTACTACTTGGTGTGCTAGTTGAGAACAGATGGCTCTCTCGTGCGCACTCCTCCTCCTCCTCCTCCGTCGCCGCTCGCTCGTCACGTCACGACACGCCGCGGGTTGCGGGAATGAGCCGAGCCGATGCCTATATTTTTGTTGTTCAGGAAAAACGAGTCAATAGCGTACGCGTACAGCTTAGCCAATTCGGGTCGCTCCCGGATCGTGGGCTGCTGTAACTGAACCGACTCGGACATGTGTGACGTGGTCAGCCCACGTTGTACCCGTTAGGGTTTCCCGAACCGCACTATATATTGCCGTGCACTGCGTGCGCCGTCATACACCGAACCAATCTAGATTTTGCCAATCTCGTGCCTTGCGCCGCCACCGTAGTCTACTCCATCCCGAGCGCCGGCGTGCACCGGCGTTTGGGAGAGCAGGTCTTCGGAACCAGTCGCCTTTATGATCCTGTACGGGAGAGGGCGAATTAGGTTTTTTGGAAGCGCTCCGCACGACTGCTCGCCACTTCCACCACGGGTCGTCTTCCAGCCGGAGCTGCGGATCGTCTCTGCAGGCGTCGTCTTCTTCGACCCGTCTTCACCAACGTCATCGTCAACAACATCACCGCTGCTTTGGGCGCGGTGAACCTGTCTGCATCGGCTACTTCCTCTACAACCGTTCGGTACGTGCGGCGTATTCCGAACTGTTTTGCTATGGATATGTTGGCGTGTATGTTGCTGCTGTTCATGTTGCTTAGTACATCTAGTATGTTTGTATTTAACATGTTAGTAGTTGCGTTTGTCATGTTTAATATTCTGAAATTAATCATGAAATTATTGCCTAATTTTCCAACAATCCTCGGGGAGCGCGCGGCTTTGTGCTGGTGCCCTCCTCTGGCGGCAGCGGGGTTTTCCCGGTGTAGCCAGAGGAGAGGTGACGCGCGCGGGGGGGTGTTTTTTTTTGAGTGGCAATGCTTCGTTTTTCCTTGAGTTCGAGGCATAAACAAAAGCAACTTCTGAATCTCATCCTCGGACAACTTATGAAAAACTGCGGAGGACCATGGAAAGTACTGAGAAAAGGAGGCACCAAGACTCGAAAGATCATCAAGGACAGCGGATCAGTGGCCGAAAAGGGTCACGCTTCTTTGGATCGGGCGCTGCTGCTGGCTTGGTGTAGTCGCCTAGTCGGGCGCTCGTTGCCCTCTCTCCCATCGGCTATTCGGCTCTCTCTCGCTTGACGGTAAAGCGTGCCTGAATACTGTGCCCCGTGCAGAAAAGCGCCACCGCTTCGCGAAAGTTGCGCTAGTGTGCAGTATCTTTGCGTTCAGTGGAGCAAAGCAAAGCAGGAAAAGAAAGGTACACGATGTCTTTCTACTTCTACCGTAGAGGTCACACACTCGGCAAAGTGGAGTCAAGAACTGCGTCCCATTTTCATATTTTGCAACACCCGGCCGGTCATCCTTGGAACTTCGTGATTTTGGGCACACATTTCGGTGCAGGATTAGGGGCCAAATCTCCGGCCGGTACATGGCACCAAATGCCGGAAACAAGCGGGAGCTATTCGAAAAGTCCCAAAATAATGTATCTCAGGCAGCATCTGTACTGGGTTCCGGCATTTTGTACAGCGGCCGTGGTGGCTCAAACGTCCGTGCACGGTTCAGAGCTCTTCTTGCCATCATGTCGTCATCGCCGGGGAAGACCGATCTAGGCTGTATATGTGCTTCCTTTATCTCCGAAACAGGCACAGGACAGGAGTGATGACATTGTTTCGGTTAGCAATTAGCGAAACGACACAATGGCCACCATTTTTTTTGCTATGAGAAAGAATTATGAATTGTTGGGAGTGAGGACCAGTACCAGATCAGAGGTGGGCATAAGCTAGATGTACCCGTAAAGATAATGGAATGGACGAATACCGAATGGTGTTACTCCGTGATATGCATGATCATCTCCGTTCTCCAACTATTAACAAGCCACGGTACGATCGGGTTAAGGCTCAACAACTCCAATGATGCCCTAAGAGCATCTCTAACCGGGGCCTCCAAATCGGTGTCCGGCACCCCCAATTGGGCCTTAACCCATGTGTCCAGCCAATTGGGGGTGCCGCCCACAGCGGCGCACCCCAAAGGCCCAACCCCAAACGACACTAATTTTGAGCATTAGATCGAACACCTTGCGGGACAGGAACTGCCGCCGGTTCACCTTCGCGTCGCTTCGGAACACGGCGGTTTGGTGTGGACATGCAACCGCCGTCGCGTCGCTTCGGGGTGGCGTTCGCACCGTTTCGCAGCAATATAACCATCCTCGCGGCCGCACGTCGCTCACATTCTCTCCGCGCACCACCGCCCACAACTCGCTCGCCATGTCGTTGCCTGAGAAGGAGGTCGTGGTGGCCGCCGATCAGGAGCAGGACGCCGAGCCCGCAACTCCATCACCGGCACGCCCTGGTTTCTCACCGTGGGAACCTTGGTCCCCGTGGCCGTCCCGTGTGGCTAGTGCACATGCAGCACCGGCCGTCCCCCAGGCAGTAGCACCGGAGTGGTAGCTGGGAACTCCTGACGCGGCGCTGGCGGATGACGGGCCTGGAACACCGCCACCCAAGGCCGACTCAGATGACGACGAGTAGTGTTCTAGTTTCTAGTTGTAATCGTATGTAATAATTGGATGCATGCATTAAGAAAAGTCTCCAATAGTTGCGGCTACCAAATTGTCTAACCGCGCCAGATTAACAAGTATCAAATCCCGGCCATGACATAGTTTCGACCGCGTGGGAGAACAAATCTCCAATGCGGCCATCAAAATAGGTTCGACCGCGCCGGAGAACTAGTCTCCAATGCCGGCCATCAAAAGGGCGCCCTCCGGCGCAATGGTGCATGTCGATCACGCGTCGGCTTCCTCGTCCTCGTCCTTCTCGCCTTCCTCTTCGGATTCCTCGACCGCAGCCGCATCGGCCGCCGCCTTCCCAGCCTGAATGCGCCTCCGTTCAGCCACGAAGTAGGCCTTCTGGTTGAGGCTCATGTCGCTCGTGTTGGTGGCCATGAACAGACGCTCCTCCTTCGCATGTGCCTTGAGCTTGGTCTTTTACATCTCGAAGACGGTGTCCCACTTTTTTTCGGCCGTGTCGAAAAGCTTCTTCTTCTGGGCACTCGACGCGGCCACCTCGTTGACGTAGAGCTGCACCGACTCTTGATGCTGCACGAGGAGGCCATCGTCTTTTTGCTAGCCCTGGCGGCCGCCTTGCACGCCTTGACTCCTATCGCTGGATGATCCGCGCTGGCGGACGGAAGCTTTCTTTCATCTCCCCCGGTCACATCCTTGCAATGAGTCGTCGAAGAAGGCCGGGGCAGACGGCGACCCGCAAAAGGCGCCGGCGCCGGCTGGGCTTGAGCTACTTTTGCTCATGGCAATCAACATCTCGGCGGTATCTTTTGGCGAGGGCTCATTCGCCGCCTTGTCTTTCGCCTTCAGTCACCTGACTTGCCGAAGGTGGGAAGCGGTTGTGCGCAGGTCGGCCTAGCTCAGCGGCGCCTTCACGACCGACACCGAAAGCTCCTGCGGCTCCCGCTTCATCGCCTTCTTCTTCGGCTGCGACGACGCCGGCGGCTTGCGAACCCCTTCGGTTTCGACAGGCCGGGGGCCGCGGAAGGCGGAAGGCGAGGAGGTCGCGGCGGCGGTGCAAGGGTTTTGGAAATGGAGGGAAGATCCAGAATTTTGGCGTCGGGGCGGCAATGTAGAAAAAGAGGAATTGGGCGCGCGCCGGGGCTATGTGTATGACGGGCGGGCCACCCCTGTCGGAGGCCATGTCTGCCCCATGTCCGGCCCCCGAGAGGGCCTCCAAACTTGGGGGCAGTTTGGGGGCCCTTTCGGGTGCCGGACACGAATTTGCTCGGCCCGACCGTTTGGGGGTGTCGCTGGTAGTCGATTTTGACGTCCGGATCCTCAATGGGCATTTGGATGATCAATTGGAGGCCCCGGTGGAGATGCTCTAAGTTTGCTCCACAAGCGTGTGGTTTTATGTGGTGTTTTATTTCACAGAAATGGAATATCTTCCATCGCGTAAACCAACATTTGCGTCTCACCATTTTCGTACGCACGTGGAAGTGAAAGACACGTATACACATACATCTATTCAGTGCGTGCCTAGCCATGTGGTGGCTCCTTATTTTGCGTAAAGCCCACATGCCTCGTATCGTCCTGTTTCTTTTCTTTTGCAAGATAAAAAAGAAGTACTACAAGCCTTAGCCATTTCCCATGTCTCGGGCTCAGCTAGGAACTGACGCGGCAGCAGCCTAGAGCATGGTTTTAAATAACATGTTATATCCTTCCTATTGCGGTGCTACAGCATTTTGAGCAAGGTGTCACTAAACTGATCCATTTACAAGTGCTCGTTATAGCGCGGAAATGGCGGATTTTGAAAATTGGTACTATTTGCTATACCACACTATTTTGTTCATGACGTAGGAGAGAGGTGTAGATCTTTTATTTTATTTTTGTTTAAGAAAAACTTGAAAGTGCAGCGCGCGTTGTGTCCTTGATACACCCAGCTTCATCAAGAGGGCATATGTTTGTATTGGTAGCTACTTACTCACTCCGTTTCAAATTAGATGACTTTTATTTGCCCGCATGTGAATGTATCTAAACATGTTACAAGTATAGATATATCCACATTTGGACAAATGGTTATCTAATTTAGAACGGAGGAAGTACTTCACAAAATGCTCTGAAATGGCACCTCTTAGAAATATGAACCATAAGGAGGCAATACAGTTCATTCCAGATCACAGTATTCACCGATTCGGCAGATCAAGGCACTTTCTTTATGGCGAATGAGGTTTAATTTGCCAAATCACATGGGTTCACATGGGTTTAAGATGCTTAATTCATCTCCTTCCCATGGGTACAAACCAATGGACAAGCCGAGTCAACGAATAAAATCTTAACTCGGCTCGTCAAGAAGAAAGTTGCAGATACGATTGCACTAGGTGTTGTCTGAGGCGTTGTGGGCTGATAGGATCTTAAGGCAAGTGTGACTAGGATAACACCATTTCTACGAACAAGAGGTCGTCTTACCGGTAAAGGTGAATCTGACTGTCTTGAGGTTTGCGAAGTCGAACGATTTATCGGCTGGAGATTACTATGGTCCAATGATGGATCACACTGATGAAGTACGTGATAAATGCCTTGATGGCTTTAAAAGACACCATGAAGGAAAGTTACGAGTGGACAAGTTCTACAACAAGAAGGTCCGGCTAAAAAAAAATCCAAGTCGATGACCCGGTCTGGAAGGTGAAACTCCTAGTTGGCTCTCAGAGTTGGAAATTTGGCAAATGGTCACCGAGTTGGGAAGGACCGCTCCGGATCGTGTTGGTACGCGACAACTCTTATCGGGGGGAGTCATTGGAGGGGCATATTTTACCATGTGCTATCAACATGAGACATCTCAATAAGTATCTAAGTTGTACATATAGCCGACAGTGAGGAAAGGGAGGCGCGGCCGTCGATGAAAACTGAGTTGACTTCGGTAATGGCTGATGATAGATGTGTCTATGCACCATTACCCTGTTGAAGGACATCGTCATTGCATCTCTCATGTCCTCGCTCGTGCTACTCCAGCGAAACCCTAGATCTGGGTCTTCCAGATTGGACGATGGCGACGCTCGGCTATGTTCTCCCTCCTGGGGCTCCGTTTTGG
Source organism: Poa pratensis (assembly GCA_947311845.1). NCBI lineage: Eukaryota > Viridiplantae > Streptophyta > Magnoliopsida > Poales > Poaceae > Poa > Poa pratensis. The sequence goes on along the minus strand of CAMZMU010000076.1, from coordinate 29,126,873 downwards.
AGTAGAGACGCTGAAGGGGTCAGGAGGTGGAGCGGTGTGGGAGCTACCACGTCGACGACGTCGGGTCTCGGCTATGTGGCGCTGCAGGATTTCGGTGGCGGACACTTGATTATGGATTCGTGCAGGACGGTGGCGCTATCTGGCATCGTGGCAGCGTTGACGGCAGGACTGGCAGGCTCAATGCATCAATCCCTATCCTGAAAACGGCGACGGATTGTGGAGTGTACGCATGCCGTGCATGCTGAGCTTTTGTTGGACCAATTTGTGCTCCTCGGACGCCGTTGTTGGCTTGGTGAGGCCTCCGAATTTAATGGTGGGGCATCAGTGTGAGGTTAGGGCACATGTGCCCGATCATGCCACCCCCACCAACAAGCTTGTAGGTCTAGCGACATATGTCACCAGGAAGGTGTCTTCGGATTGATCGATGTATTATTTTTCAGATTTTATTGAATAATATAATAAAAATGTTTGTGTACATCTTTTTATGCACAATTCAGGGGTTTAACCTCCTTGTGGAATAAAAGTTGAAGAAAAATAAAATACTTCTACTCAAATTTTGAAACATCAGGCCCTTGTACCTGCATCTCTTCTCTGCTCATCTAACATGTCTGACCTCTTAGAATTATTGGGCCCAACCCATTTATATGTTTTCAATAGATTCTAGGGTAAAGTCTATATTTCCTTTTGACCAATTCATACATGGCAAGATAAAGTTTATCCTCACAGTGTTAGTTTAAAAAGAATTGAACGTAAGGAGGAACTCTTCTACCACTCAATAGAGCATGAGAAGAGGAGCGATTAACGTGAAATGGCTGAAGAGTTGGCTCTTCAGCGCGCGATGACCATCTCTCGTGATAAGGGGCTTACAGCGAGTTATATTTACTTCGGATTGCTTGGCGCCGGTCCAACGTCTGCAGGTTTCAGGGCCTGATCGTTCTGTCATTGGCTCAATGATGCAAGACATCAAATTCATGGTGGCGGAGTTCTCTTCTGCTTCCTTTCATCATGTCAAACGTTTTTTAAAGGAAGCGGCACATATTCTAGCTAGAACCTGGGATGTTTCTAGCGTAGGTTTTATTTATGTTTCTACACCGGAGTGTATCCCTCGAAACAGACTTTCGCCCCGCTATATTAATATAGCAATCAATCAATACAACTGCCATTGCTGAGGCAAACAGCACAAATAAGTCCAAAAGGAAAAAAAAAAGAACAAAGAAGAGAAAACAAAGCCGACGGCGGTTGTTGAAAACAGAAATGACTCACAACCGCTGCGTCCTCCGGAGAATTTCCACCACGCTCCTAGCACTCTGAAACGCCACGTACCAAACAACACCTCCAAGAAGGGAGCGATGACGACGACGTTGTTGTCCGGACAATGCCTAGGGTTACCCCTGACATGTGTCCTAGAGTTTCCTCCGGTACGCTGAGGGGAGGGAAAGATGTACCCGACGCCCTTCAGGAAGGATGGCGACACCCGCAGGCGTCACCACATCAGTGCCGAGACGACAAGGATTTCTCCCTTCCTCCAAAAAACCACACCCCCAGACGCTCCGTATAGTCCCGCCTATCTTGCCGCCCACCAGCGCACGCCACCACGATCTTGCAGTCATCCCCGTCGTCTCGCCGTGGTCCATATCGTGAGGCCGGAGGGACCGAGTGTAAGGAAACCGGCGAGGGTCGACGGCACAGTGGCACGCGGGAGGGATCTGCCTCCACCGCCGGAAGGCAGTAGCCGACCGGATGCAGCAGCAGAGCAAACCAGGCTCTCACGGGCCCGGCCCGGCCCAAAAGGGTTCGTAAAGCCCTGTCACCGCACTGCAGCAAGGGCGCCACCATTACCGCCGTCCCAGCCTAAATCCCCACGCTCGACCACCAGGAGAGCCACCACCACGCCGGAGGCAGCCCGCCTAGACCCAAATGAGGCCCAACGACCCAGATCTGGGCCGGGAGGGCGGGCGCCGTCCCGGCTTTCACGGCTCTCAGCCGCCAAAGGGCAGCTTCACCGCGCCATGGAACCAACTCTTTGTATTGATGTTATTTGATATATAAATAAAATGTCTTTTTCTGTCAAAAATTAAAAAAAAAAGAGGCGCGTGGCGCGCTCGAGGCGAAGGCCGCGCTAGCGGAATCCTCTGCCTGGACTGGAGAGTTTTCCTATTATTTGTGTTCATTTTTTATCGGATGCTTTCCTCTGTGCCGATCTACTTCCTTGATGGGCTTGATCTTCTATTCAATAGCTGGACCACATATTGGGCTCACGGGCTGAAAGGGCATAGTTTTTATAGGAGTATATTGTTGAAGAAACCATCTAGTGGAAGCAGTGCATATAGATCCATATATAAAGGTTGATAAGATTCAGGCCCTAAAACCGCAGGCCACGTCGCCCGCAGTTCTCAGCCCTTCGATCGCGAGATCCGACGGTCCACGGACGTCCACATCTCCCCCGCAGCTAGGCACTGTAGCAGCAACAGTGCATCCTATTTTCTTCCAATCAGAAGATGCCGCGTGTACAGGTCACCCGCCGGTGCACCCGGTTCCAGCCGGTCACCTGCCGCGCACGCTTTTTAACGCAAATTTTTACACACAACCCCCTCGGAAGGACTAAAACGCAAAATCACGAAACTACAAGGATCTTTCTGTAAAAACATCACAGACCTCACGCTCTTTCTTCTTTCTCCCGTGTGTCGCCGTGGTAGCCGCCGCCGCCGCCTCGCCACGCCGCTCCACGCCTCCTCAGCCAAATCCACGGCCACGGCTAGCTCCGCCGCCTCCGCCTCTCTCTCCTCGCCGGAGGAATCTTCCTTGGGCGGCCGGAGACGCCGCCGAACCGCCGTGCTCCGCCGCTGTTGTTCTCCACAACCGCCGCCGCGGGATCGATCGCCGGCGGCGATTCCGGCCACCATTTGCTGCACGGCGCCGCCCGTTCGACGCGCCTGCGTCTCCTCCAGCGGATCCACTCCATCTCCGGCCCGCGCGCGTACGCGGTCGCGCGGCGCGAGCTCCGCAGTGCCGCGGCAGCGCCGGCCGTTCGCCGCCCGCTGACGTCGAGGGCTGACGTCAGCGCGGTGCGGCTGACGCGGGGGCCCGCCTGTCAGCCGTTTTTTAATTACAGAAAAATCAAAAAATCAAAAAAATCATATCTCTTGACATACAACTCAAAAAAACAGGAAAAACATACCAAAATTTGGAGAAAAATTATAGCTTTGCAACCAACACACTGATATGCATGTTTACACAATTCAAAAAATAATAACTACACGAAATCATATAGAACCAATCTCTTCACGCCGCCGCGGCAGTGCTGCTCCACACCACTGCTGACGTCACTACGACGTCAGCGTGGGACCCAATTGTCAGGAATTTCTTCTTTTCCCAGAAATTTTCCACAAAAAAAATAATTCCCCTACACAAATAATTCCCAGAAAACATTAAAACAATCACAAGGAAAAAATGTTGACTAATTATGTCACATTAACAAATTTAAAATTTGCCTAAATTTCGAATTTAAACAATTTGAAAATCTTACCATTTTTTAAAGTAAAAAAAATCAAACATCACTAACTTCACAATATGAATAATTTGTAAAAAACTTAATACTTTTCAGGCACTATTAATACAAACACAGTCAAATTGTTGTACACAGATACAAATAATATTTCAAAATATGCATAAAAAAATATGTACAACATTTACACAATAAATGTTCATCTTCACTAAAATTTTGAATCTGAACATTTTTAAAAACGTAACCTTTAAAAAATTACAGAAAATTTCAAAATTTCAAACAATTTTAGAGTATGGACAATTTAAAATTTAAATTGCAGCCATACATACATATTTAACTTAAAATTTCAAATTTGAGCCCTACAAAATTTTAGAAATCTTAAAAATTTGGTTATCTTACAAACGGTAAAGTAATTTAAACTTTAAAAAATACCCAAATTCTCAAATATTTTTGAAACTTATTAATATTATCCAACATGACAAACTCTACTAGACGATGGAATGTAAGAGCTAATTTTATTTAGTTCCAACGATTATTTTTCAATGTTCTACAAAAGATAATCAAAATGTAAAATATTCTGAATATTGTTCATGCAAACAATAAAGATATAAAAAGGAAATATTGTTTAAGCAATATTCCAATTTCTTAAACAAATAGTAATGGAACCATTTTTTTATAACACTCCAAACATTTCACATCTCTTTTAACAATGAAATCATTTGTCTAAAAACCATAAACAATGTTCCAATTTGTAATAACAAAGACATTTGTCTAAAAAAAAGAACACAAATATTTCGATTATTATTCCAGCAAAAGAAAAAGATAATAGGAATTTGAAATGTAAAGTACAACAATAACTTCAAATATACCAATATGAACATTAAAAAAAACACTAGCTATAAACCATTTTTTAATAACACTCCAAGCAACTTCTGAGTTTGTAGACTTTCGAGTTTGAACTTTCCACACCATGGTACTTACAACTATGCCGATCAAAATTCAAATTTAAATATCCAACATATTGAATACCTTTCAAATCTAAAATTTAAATCCAAGCAACGTTCAAGTTTGCAAATTTTCAAATTTGAACTTTTCACACCACGGTACTTACAACTATGACAAGAAAAAATAAACATGAACACAACAGAAAGCACTAACTATTTACGACATGATATCAACATTCAAATTTGAATACTTAAATATTTTGACTACTTTTCAAACCTGATCATTCAACGAACGTAAACACAATTCAAATATGAATAACTTCTCAACTTTAACAAAATTTTAATTTTGAACAACTTGTAAGTACCAACTTACAAACATTTCTTAAATATGGTAGGGAACCTTACCATTCCCGTCTCATTTTTACAACTGTATTTCTCTACAGTAAATATGTTGTACAATAAATAGGGCTTCAATTTCCCGACGTCCTTAACATGGAAGACGGTATTGTTTTAGCTATTTTTCCCCCTAATTTCCAACCATATTTTCCCAAATAAATTTCTCAACTTCCATTAATTTTGTTATGCACTTAAAATAAAAGAGCCTAAAAATATAAATCTGCCCACATGTTTGGATTAAAATTTCATAATTTTTAAACCACAATAAAATCAAGGAAATTTTAAATTTTTTAGCCAGATTCCTACTTATTTGAAATACGAACATTCCTTAAACAATCTAAACATGTATCTATTCACGTCTATAATTTAACTAAGTTTTCAAAATGCCTCCTAAATATTAATCTAACTTTTTCCTTCAAATTAACAGTTAATCTAACTAAATTATCACTAAGGGTGCGGGATGTCATCAAACTCTTCTTCTTAACTACTAGACAACAATTCTACAACACGTCCACTACCCTTTATGACAGTTGTTAAACTACGACTATGTCAGTATTTCTTTTCCATTTCTCACCACATTTCAATAAGATCTTCAAATTCAAATTTAAACACACAAGCACGATATTTGACGCGCTCAGATTTAAACATTTTAAAAATACAAACTTTTCCCAATTTTTTTTAAAAAACATGAACTTTCCCCCCAAAAACTTTTTTTAAAAACATAAAAAATTTCCGAATTTTTTTTGAAAACATAAACTCAGAGCCAATCCAATAATTGCCTGAACATTTGTAAAATATAATTTTTTTTCGAATTTCAACAATTTTCAAATTTGAATTTTTTTAGAATGTGGACATTGTCAAACTTAAAAAAAACAACCATACTTAAACATTTTAATTCAAATTTTAGATTTAAACACTTCAAATTTTTAAAAAGTCTTTCAGAGCTGATCATTTTACAAACGTTGAAACAATTCAACTACGAATATTTAAAAACTTCACAACATTTTGAATTCCAAACATTTACAAAATTAAAATTTACCACACAAGCACGGCGTATACCTCAGAGAAAAAAAACAATATCAAAATTACCACGAAAAATACAAAATTTTGAAATACAAACAATTTTAACAACAAACTTTATCTACATTACAACAATTTTCAAGCTTACACAATTTACAAATGTGAACATTTCAAAATTTAAATTGTACCACACGTGCATGACATACATATTTGACTAATTCAAGAAATTAAATACCTTCCAAATCTACCCACTCTACAAATGTAAAAATAATTCAAATCTTAATAACATCCAAAATTCGATTAAATTACGAACACAGAAAACAATACAGATCTGAATAACTTCCCAGTTCAATTAAATTTCGAAAACTAAACGATTTTTAGACATAAACTTTCTTCACATTCCAAACAATTTCAAATCTTCCCAACTTTTACATAACAACACTTTTAAATTAAAATTCGACCAAACGGGCGCGGCATTGCCGCGCTAAGATGTCTAGTCATACTAAGTTCACAACTGAACTGATTTTGAGCTTTGCTCGCTTCATTTTTCTGCCCAGCGGTTCCACACCGCAGCCCTAGTAACACAAATACAACGACAGCTTCCAGGCAAGAAAAACTAATTCTACTCAAAATACGATGCTTAAATAGATGACTTTGCAAAGAAAGTCCATACAGTTTCCATTGCTGGTACTGAGGACATGTACAATGGGATGACGTCAACCCTCTCTTAGAGATGTCACGTAGGATTTTTGCTTAGTTGGAGGAGAGAGAACGAAGGGAGAGGGGGTTGTCTTCCCTTAGCTAAGGGATGATCTCTTAAAATTAAGAGAAGGCTATTTTCTCCATTGTACAATATGACTTCCCTTCTTAAGGTGTTTTTAATCAATTATCATTAATTGCTAGAGATGACAATAAAAGATAATGCATTGTACGACTAATATTTATTGCCTTCTCTAAATGACGTGGAGTGATAAGAGATGACTCGCCTTCTCTACCATTGTACATGCCATGATATCTCTTAGATATCCTAAACTAGAACATCATGACCAGCAATGCCTCGCTCAACTTCAGCCCTTGAGCTCTTTCATATAGCACAGGACAGCCACTACTGCAGCAGATCCTGCACGGCAAGCAACATAGCCGACATCTTCCGTCCCCAGGGTGGGATTTGAAGGGTAATCAGGGTTGGCTGCTAGGAAGCTTGCTGAGGATCGAGTGCTCTGGCTTGTGGTCACACTCAAAATCAAGGTGAACGAACGCCCGCTCGACTTCTGGGAGTTCCTCGATCTTTATCTGAAGGGATTCTCCAATGGCATGCGCCTCCTTGAGCGGCAAGTCCTCTGGGAGCTCAATATCAACCTGCCAGTCCATTAACACCATGAGTGGTGAAGTTCATCAAAATACTGAAAATATCACTTGTAATACTCTTGTATACATGTACGAAGCCACTACCAGTTTCTAACACACTGTGCATGTTCACTCTTTTTTTTCTTCAAAATACTACTATCGTCGCAAGAGAAAGTATGTACTCGTTACTATACAACTGAGTCAGAGACCAAAGCGAAGTCAAAGCCCCATAGATGAGCAACTTGTTGTCTGATTACATCGCAAAGAAGCGCCTCATACATACTTAGCCATCCCATTCAAAATCCAAACAGAACGAGTTAATGTAAAAATCTTGGTATGGCTCTGTTTTCTTTTCTCTAATGAATAAAAATCTTTCTATGCTTCGTGAAAAAGAAAGTTCAAACTATGCATTTAGTTAAGTGAATACATAGTAATAAATGAAAGCGGTAAAAGTGTTCATTCAGAATCAGCCCAGCGCCCAGGGTCTCAAACATATGCAGATAATATTCATCTCTTGGCTAATATTGTAGGGAAGTGAATGGTTCACCTAAAAGAACAATATATGCAAAAGAGCAAAAGAAAAAAAGGATATACGAACCTCAACAAAGTAAAGCACCCCAAAGGTGTATGCCCGAACTGTATCAACACGCTTAATTTGAGGATCATGCCTCATAGCTAGGTATGTCAACTTCTGCAGCACTTCCGGGGGGGCTGATTCACCAACTAGCGATACTGCATCCAGGATAGAGATATGTATTACTATATAAACTTTTTTTTTCAGGAACACGAAAGAATGCACACTTTTTTACAAAGGTCCACAACAAGGCAAAGCTGGCAAGAAGAAAGAAAAACGAAAGAGGCAGAGGAGACCACAAGGCTAAGTTAGGACTACACTTCACAGGAAACCTACAATCTTCCACCTCTAGACCTCCTGAACGATTCCATCAAGCACCAACGCTACAGAATTGGTCTTGGAGTTGAACAGATGGTTATTTCTCTCGATCCAGATCGACCAGAGAACAAGCAGCGTGAGTGACCAGACTTTGGAAGACTCCTTGGCGGGCTAGCGGCGAGACACATCAACCAACCAAGACTCCAGGGCACTGTACGAGAGGGAGTAAGGGCTGGGCAGCCCAAACTATGCATGACCTCGAACCAAATTACTACATGTTGGGGTAACCTAATCTGTAAATTGTAGCATGCAAGTAATCTGATGTCATATGGAAGCAATTTCCTTGTAGGTCAACCCCAAATATTTCAGAGCCATAAGTTTAAGTTATGTATTGATTTCAGTTATAAAATGTTTCTTAGAGTTTGAGTATTTGAGGTGGCCATGTTCAGTAGGCCTACAAACATTTTGTCCTAGCAGATGTTCTTGTCCCGAAACTTTTTCTGTGGCATCAGAATATTCATATGATTGGAGAACTATATGCAAGTGCAAGTGATGTTTCATCTGCCAATTTTTTAATATTGTAACTAGTAGTACAAACCTGCATTTTCCCACACTGTTCCAGACCAGTTTGTAATTGTGTAGACTGCAAGAATGATCGCGCCAACTGGGTCGATCCACCAGTAGAACTTGTCACCGAGGACAGCAGCAGCCAAACCAACGACATTCGTGACCACATCAAAATAATGATCCTGCAGAAACCAACCTGTCACATTAGTTTTGCCAAACATATGCACATTTGTTCATTTGAATCTAGTCAAATCGAGGAACAGAGCAAGATATAAACCTTAGCATACGCGCGGACTATGTTGTTACCAGATGTCCTGCAGTAGAACCACAGAGCTAGCTTAACAAGTGTTGCAAAGATCATGATTGAATACAGCCATAGAAGTTGTACTGGATTCAATTTATCTGGAGTCTCATTCACAACCAGCTTTTGAGCTGCTTGAAGAAATACTTGGAATCCTGGTAATTTAAAATGATTATTCTTAAAATATTGAAGACAACAGTACGCGTCCATATACAAAGGCAAACAAGTAGCAGCATCACTTGATTCTCGACGAATCTCCTTTTCCAAGGAGCAAACATACCTAAAGTAGCCATAACAGCCGCGAAGATGATAATGCCTACTGGCTGCACCCTGAGTTTACCAATGGGATACTTGTAGACGTTGATGCTCTTCATCGAGAGATGTGTGAACCAAAGAATACCACCAGCCATGAGATCCAGCAATGAATCAAGTGTTGATGCAGCTATAGCAATCGACCCACTTTTAACTGTGGCATATATCTGAAGAGAAAGAGAGAGTAAGAATTGTGTAATCAACCTAAAGGTGTTCAAGCAAGTGGACTAAAAACAAAGGAGAAGTGACAACCTTCAATGCCAAGAGAAGAATATTTGCATAATTTGATATCTTCATGGCAAATTCACTCTGTCTTTGCTCCATGAGCTCTTCCTCTTCACTTATTACATTGGATTCTTCTACTGAGTCAACTTCCTCAAATGATCTCAAGGTGGCAAATTGTTTCTCATAGTATTCTTTCTCTCCTAATAAGACCAAAAGGTAATCACATTAGAGCGTTAAACTAATAAAAGAGTGAATGTTGTGAATATCGAAAGAGAGAAATTAATAGGCCATATCCTACTTGTGGATCATGGGGAACCATCCAAAACTACGAAATATTAGGGATTGGTATATGTCATATGCTTGTAGATTCCACCACAATAAGCTATGGCATAATTATCTTGACAATAAAAACAGTTTCCAGGTAAGAAATATGTTCGAGTAACACTTGGAACATCTGGAAAACAGATAAAACTGGAACACTGAATAAAACAGGAACAATAGGAATAATAACAACAAAAAAGAATTGGAGTGGAGATTATGAACGATATAATCGCATACACTGTTCAAGATCTATTTTTGCCTCGAGAAACAGCAAAGAATAGACAAGGACATCCTGTGACATCTATCTTGAATTGGATCCAACTATGGATAGAATAAGAGGAGCTCTACGGGACATCCATATCGGGTCATGGGTGCAGATGCACCAGAAAACACTTTTCAAAATGTAAAAAAATTCAAAATAAAAATTTCGGATATACTTCAAGACATTTTATGTTAGTACAAAAAGTTTCGCGAAGAAAAGACATTTTTTATAACCTGTGCAAAAAAGAGAAATCCGGATTTTGGAACGTCCAGATTTCTCTTTTTTGCACAGGTCACAAAAAATGTTTTTTCTCCATGAAACTTTTTGTGGTAACACAATATGTCTTCATGTATATTCGAATTTTTTCCTGCAATTTTTTTATATTTTGAAAAATAAATAAAAATGTATTACATAATGGGTGCATCTGCACCCATGACCCGAAACGCCGTGTCCGAGCTCCTGCAGCAGTTACTCCTGGCATCTCTCCAGGATCCAAAACTGGACCTACAAACCAACACTAGTCTCTTCCAGGGCATTTTATCCTCACTCATGCGCACCTGGGAACTTCCTACGAGGTCACCCATCCCCCAAGTCAAGCACGCTTCCGGGTGGTCACCATCCCCAAATTGCCCCTAGCCAAGTACTCTTCCTGGAGGTCACCCATCCCCAAATTGCCCCTAGCCATCACCCATCCACAAATTGCCCCAAGCACTCCAAACCAACCACGCTTGGCTGAGATGTTTTTTTGGAGACGAGCTTCCGAAAAATGGTTGTATGTTGTCAGTATGAGTAGCCTATCGAGAGCCACTAAAGAATCAAAACGTATAGCCGATGAAATAAAAAAAATCTGACATTGAAAGTTTGCAACACTGTGTTTTGTGACTTTTGTCTGAAAGAGGTGCATATTCGGTATCTCATCCAAGAGAAAACTGAGGTGTTTCGGTGCTTTCACGAGGTTGCGAGGTTCAAGTCACTTCTGCGGTTCTACCTTATTCTCGAAGTGTAGAGGAATAATTCTCATCCCTTGCAAGTTGCAACTTGCACGATTAATTTTTCAATCAAGAAAAGTCTAAATTTCGAACTTCCCTGCTAGCATAGTTATTAAAAAAGAGCACATCGCAGATACAGAACGTCCTGAGTCCTGACAAAGATAATGGTATTAAAAAGCTAGGCCGACCGCTATTGTAGATTCTAGATGTTCCTTCCCTTTGAAAATTCGTTGTTTTGTCTTGATGTTTCTTACTCAAAAATGAATTGACCAAGGATCTAGAGAGAAAGAAGCACAAGGACCAAACACCACAAAAATGAATTGAGCAATAAGCAAGCACACTAAAAATCTGTAGTTTCAGGTAAACTGTAAACAGAGGCACCACACCATACTACACTGCCGCACCTACTGATATGCGTTATATATTCTCCAAAAATAATCAAAGTAATTGGAAGGACTTCTGACCAAATCAAGGACAAAAGCATTAGTCGATTTTGAAGAGCATAAAACGAATGAACTTTGACCAGTTGGTGGCCACTGGCCAGGACCATGACAACAAAAGAGAAAGTGGAAATGTCACCCAATACATAATACTGGGTTATGTTACAACCTGCAACCATGGAAACAGGCACAAGGACCGAAAGATAGCAAACCCAAGAACTGTTTCCATCATAAAGTAAAAAAAGGATAACATACATAATCAATGATAAGTAGCTCATTTTTTTCCAAGAATAGAGAATAAATTGCTAATTTCTATGGTTCTACCAGCAATACAGCTATATAATAACCCAATGAAGATCGCCGCTTCAACAGAAAATCGAATTATCCGTGGGATTCCAGAATCAAAGGATCACAAGCACAGCCACCAGAGATACCACCACGAGACTGCCACAAGAGAACCCAGAAAAGTGCCACCTCCGTCGCAACATTAAAGCGACCATCCAAAACGCCAGCAGAATGCCAAATACAGATCAAAAAAGGAAACAAAGAAAAAATCTTCTCCGGTACAAGAAGTGGTAATGCGAGGTCGGAGGAGGGTTGTAGAACAAACCTTCGAGGAGCCCCTTGGAGCGGGAGAAGTCGACGTGGGACGGCCTCTCCGGGTCGACGGCATCGAGCACCTTCTTGGGCAGGCGCGACACGAACTCCCCGCGCATCGACCCCACCGAGTTCCGCCGCCGCCCGGGCCCGCCGCCGGCCAGGAGCGGCGTCCGCGTTTCATTGTCCCCGCCACCCTTCGCCGCCTCGTCCATCCCCTCCACCCTTCGCCGCCTGCTCCGTTCCCCTCTCTCCTCCTCTCTCTTCCCGTGTCTGCGATTTAATCGTCTCCTTCGCCGCTTCTTATTTTTGGCGTCTCGTCTGGCGATACGGCGTATATACGGGGGCAAATAGCTCCTATGCGACCTTTTTCATCGTCAATTGATTGGGCAGCGACGTCGTTGGCAGGAATAGCTCTGCTGCGACATCGCTGTTTGCACAAATTGCTCTACTGCGACTTGGCCCTTAAGCGCAGTCTGTTAGTTAGGATTAGGATTATGGGGAGCCGGCGGGTGGGACCCACAACTTATCCACATCAGTTTGTATAAGATGAGACCCACACAGCAACGACGACCGTTATATCCTCCTCCCCTGCGCGCGCATCCTCCTTGCCTGTCTTCTTCTTCTCCGGCGACGAAGCGCCGCAACGCCGACGAGCTTGTCTGAACTGAACTGAAGATTCATTTGCGCAATTTATGAACTGAAGCAGTAAGCAGAACTGAAATTGCATTGAATTCAACTGAAATTTAACTTAAGATATACTGAAATTGCAAATATTACATAGCTTAGTTCGTGGCGATCATCGGATCAAAGCCACACACGCGGGCACAAGCCCGATTACATGGTTAGCCTAGCTAATTGGGTGTCGACGCTGCTCTACCCCTAAACGCAGATCCAAAATTGGGCGTCCGGAGCCCCGGGGGTGCGGCGACGACGAGGCGGCGGCGCCGCTCAATCGGACCAGTCGAACTCGGAGTCGGAGTCCGAGCTGACCTCGATGACGGGGGGGTGGAGGGAAGCGTCGATAGCGCTCTGGAGGCGGAGTTCGTTGAGTTCCTCCCGTTCCTGACGGCGCACCTCGACGTCCTGCTGCTGCTGCTTGCTGTGCTGGATCACCTCCTCGGTGATCCAGTCCAGGTCCTCGTCGGCGGCGAAGTCCCCGGGCAGCAGTCCGCGGCGCGGTGGGCGGTCCTGCTGCTCCTGCTCCTCCTCCCTCTTCGGCGGTGGCAGCTGTGGCGCCCGTGCCGCCATGCGGGAGCTCCCCGCGCCGGAGGAGCTCCCGTGCTCGTAGCGGCGGCCGCGCGCCGCCACGCTGCGGTCATACTCCTCCACCTGACGATGGGCGTACGCTGCCGGCGGCGTTAGGCCCATGTTGAGCCACTTGTACGCGCCGCGCTTCCGACCGACGTCGGAATGAACCCGCCTCGCGCGTTCGGGGACAGCCGGCCGCTTCTGCGCCTTCCGGCCCTCGTCGGAGCGATTTCCAGCGCCGGAATGGCCACCGCGGGAGCTGGAACCCCCGGAACCCCTACGCCTCATCATCTTCGTGCGGTGGCGCTGGATCTGTAGGTAGCGGCGGCGGTTTCACGTGGATTTGGTCGCCGGCGGCGAGTGAGTGTGGGGAGCGGCGCAGATCTGAAATAGCTAGGGTACGACACATCTGAGTGCATAAGAAGGGGAACGGGGGGCAGTCGGGAAAAAAAACGGTGGGCCGTGGCATGGGAAAGTGAACGGGAGGTGGGCCGTGAAATGAAATAACAGGCCCGTTATTTGGTTGGCCCTTATCTTATGTGTGTCTGAAAAAAACTATGCCCTCGAACACTTATCATAAAAACATGAAGATTTTTTTGATTTGCAAATAAACCATTATTATTCATTTTGATTTTTAAACTTGAGTTTAGTTTTTCATTTTCATTTTTAAACTTGAGTTTTTTTTATTTGCAAATAAACCATTATTATTCAAAAGAAAAGAAATTAGATGAAGATTAATTCAAAAAAATAGTGAGACTTCAGAATGACACTATATAGATAGAAAACAAGTCTAGGAGTTTGTTTTGGCTGATTAAGACAAGGTGAAAAAACACTTGCTTAGGAATAGAGCTGTTTACCCTACCTTTAGAGCTCATTTGAATTTTGAGAAGACAAAAAATCAAGATTTCAAAAAAATTCAAAAAAATTGTCCCAGTGCAATATCTCGATGGATGAGACAACTCACTATTATAGATATTACTAAGCACTCCAAAATGAATTGAATTGATTTATTTCTGAGAAAATAATAGCATTTTGAGAAGTTGAAGGTATCCTTTATGCATTCCAAAACTATACAACATTATGATGTCGCTTGACATCATATACAGAACACAGCTCCGCCACTGGCCAGAAAGAGACTAGCAGGGGAAGCAAGGTATGATTCATTATAGGAACTATATTAATGTTTTAGTTCCTCAAAAACTGAAATAACAATCGTAAATGACTTGGGGACAAATCATGAAGCTGACATATTTGAAGAACATGAGCTTTAGTAGTGCTATCTGTAATTTAAGTTGGGAATCTAAACTGGTTATGTATGAAGTATGGAAATTTAAGCTGCAGGCGACCAATTTCCTTGCTTTCACTCTTAATGTTGCATGATAGGAGGCCGGCAGACATGGTACAAGTTGGGGATCGAAGAGCCCGCGGCCAGTTGCACGGGCGATAGCCATGGTTATGGATTACCTTCAGCTCCTGCTGCCAGGATTGCGATAGCCATGGTTATGGAAGATAATGGCATTCATTTCTTAGGAATTAGAGAGCTCATGTTCTTCCTGATGAGCTGATGGTTAAGGTAGTTGATTCATCTGATTTTACTTTGGTTTGCTATCCATGAAAATAGTCTACTGTTTTAGCAACGAATGCACGGGTTCATCACTCACAACACATATAAATGGATAGGCTTTGGACCACTGTCTTGCTCAATTGAGGCATGATTGGGTGTTTTATCTTACTTTTAGAGATCTCTCAATTCATTTTTGATTCTCTGCAGCTATATATATTGATTTTCAGATATAAACTGCTTACGCTCATGCGTTTGTTTTCTTTTGGTTCATGGCAAAATACTTAGACTACTTCCAGAAATTATGTAGTTTGTTTTCTTGCATTCATACAATGTGGACCGAGGTAATGTGTTTTATAAATTTGTTGTTACTTACAACTAGGTTATTTTTTTAATTATTCACGGTCCATATAATTCATGTAAACACATGGCCTCGACACTAACGCTCCAGTACGATAGTGCCAAATCTAGCGACTCCTACAATACATTAGTAAATATCTCCCTGCTTATTATTTATGCTTCTTTTGGCTGCATCTCCCTGCTTAGTTTCTATAAACATGGAAGCCTGCCATATTTAGTTTGTCAGTTTCAGTTTATACAAAGCATACGAAGGAGAAAATGCCTGCATGGTTCTTATGCATTTTTATTGTTGGAACTCAGGTGCACCAAGTCATTACTTATTTTCCTATCCCAAACCAAAGTCTAGCCCATTGGCAATATGCAAATTCCATAGAACCTATAAATTTTATTAGTGGGTGTCTTGGTGTATAGTGTAAATTTAACCAGTGACACTAGACAGTCCTATTGCCACAATTCAACGTTTAGGCACACGAACGTTGCTCTTTCAGAGATCATGCTGCTACTTCATCTCTTCATATTTGAAGTTTTAGTCGTTCTTGGTGAAGCAAGATAATGTACAAGATCCAGCAAAAATTTGTACTTGGTATTACAAAGTAACAATTTTATACAGAAGGTGAGAGATGTGTTATATGTTCAAACCGAGCTAGGTATGAAGACAACTTTGGGGAAAAAATTATGTGACACTTACCATTTGGCTAGATCCAGTAGCTTATTTTTTGCTGCATTTATCTTACTGTTTCAAGACTTATATTCCAGGGTGCTCAACAATAATATGTTATCTCATTAACTTTAGATATAAAGGGGCAGTATGATACCTATGTACTACTAGGCATGTTTAAATCATTGTTTTTATTTCCAGTTCTACGTCTGATTTAATATTCATGTAGGCTATGTGCTGCGAGTATCTCTGGTTTTCCTGTTTTTTTCCTTTTTTAAACAAAATGCATTCTACTGCTATCTGGTTTTCCCCTTTTTTTGCGCTTTTTAAAACAGAATGCATTTTACTTCTCTCTGATTTTCCCTTTTGTGGTCTTTTTAAACAGAATGCATTCTACTTCTCTTTGTGAAGATTAACGTACCAGTTTTTACATGAAAATGGATTCTTCTTCTTTTTCCCTATATGCAAGTAGCGGGACTTCTCCTCGCACTTGCCTCTGTCCCCACCACAATGTTTTTTAATCCAACCATGTTCTAAAACAAGTACTGCTTAGCATTCAGATGAACAAGAATCAGTTGAGCTTCTCACTAACAATTTGAAGACAGAATTCAGTACTCCCTTGATTGCGCTTCTCACTAACAAGAATCAGTTGAGTTTCTCACTAACATTAGTAGGAATCATTTACAAAAGTATGTATTGCGCTTGCGGTTTTATGTATATGCATTGCTCTATCCGTAATTTGGAGACAAGTTTACCAACTTTCTGCTTGATAAACAGTGCTTCTTTCTGTTTGCAGGGTATATTTCTTGATGGTGAGATGAAAGTGGTTTAGCTCATCATGTCTGTACCTCCTATAGTATTTTCTTCCTGACCATATCCGATGCCTCCAATTTATTCTGCTATGTGTTCGGGCCTTCCGGTACAACTGCATCTCATAGTGATGATTGATGTATACGCTTACTGTCATTTGTAGTTCTCTTTCCAGCACATGTACACCTTATGGTTTTCACAATCAATTTTTTGTTCACGCCACCGTCTCATTTTATAATTAATGTGTGTTACTTAATCTACGTAGTAGTGCTATTGCAACAGATTATCCATAGCTAATCTCACATCTTACAAACCAAACTAGCAAATCCCATCAAGGGCGCGGCGTGCCGCCGCGCTAAATATAACTAGTCTATAATAGTGAGATGCCCGACCATTGAGCTACTGGAATAGAACAGGAAATGCAACACCCAAATTGTGAGCATGGGGACTCGAACTTGGGTGGGCAAAGGGAGGCATCAACCCTTGCCACTAGGCTATGCCCATGTTTGCGACAAATCTACCACCATTAGGAGGTAATAGTTACAACCCTCCATCTAACAAAAATACAACCCAAATTGTGAGCATGGGTAATGACACTATATAGATAGAACACAATTTGCAATGATTTCCAAACTATAAACTTGTTTGTTCTAACTTGGTCGTCAATCCGAGACTTCATGAAAAAAGTGCTAAAAAGGAGCTCCAAAGGTAGGGTAAACGACCTCATTTCTAAGCAAGCTATTTTTGACCTTGTCTAAATCAGCCAAATAACTGTTCTACAAATCTATTATGTATATAAGAAGACTATGTGGGCTGGGTTTTTCATTTTTTGAATTTTTTTGCTCATTTCAAATTTGGTCAAAACCTAAATTTGACCAAGATTTAAACAAGTTCAAAACATGAAAATGAAAAAGTAAGCCTGGATCCTTCTTAGTCACTTCAAAATGAAGTTTTGGTGAGTTTTTTTTTGGAAATTTTCATGTTGCAAATCCAAAACCACATCTCTTCACACATGAGAGTTCATAGTTTGAGATTTGAGATTTCACACTACATTCAAGCATATTTTGTTTGAATGTATCTAGACCTTGTTTATCAATTAGAGTTGTTAGTATATGACAAACTAAGAACATGTGCACTGGTTTTTCATTTTTTTTGATGTTTTTTGAATATTTTATGATTATTTTGAATTCGGTCAAACCTAAGTTTGACCAAGATTTAAACAAGTTCAAAACATGAAAATGAAAAGGTAAGCCTGGATCCTTCTTAGTCACTCCAAAATGAAGCTTTGCTGAGTTTTTTGGAAAATTTCATGTTGCAAATCCAAAACCACATCTCTTCACACATGAGAGTTCATAGTTTGAGATTTGAGATTTCACACCACATTCAAGCATATTTTGTTTGAATGTATCTAGACCTTGTTTATAAATTGGAGTTGTTAATATATGACAAACTAAGAACATGTGCACTGGTTTTTTTTTTTTTTTTTTTTTGATGTTTTTTGAATATTTTATGATTATTTTGAATTCGGTCAAACCTAAGTTTGACCAAGATTTAAACAAGTTTAAAACATGAAAATGAAAAACTAAGCCTGGATCCTTCTTAGTCACTCCAAAATGAAGCTTTGGTGAGTTTTTGGAAAATTTCATGTTGCAAATGCAAAACCACACCTCTTCACACATGAGAGTTCATAGTTTGAGATTTGAGATTTCACACCACATTCAAGCATATTTTGTTTGAATGTATCTAGACCTTGTTTATCAATTAGAGTTGTTAGTATATGACAAACTAAGAACATGTGCACTGGTTTTTCATTTTTTTTGATGTTTTTTGAATATTTTATGATTATTTTGAATTCGGTCAAACATAAGTTTGACTAAGATTTAAACAAGTTTAAAACATGAAAATGAAAAACTAAGCCTGGATCCTTCTTAGTCACTCCAAAATGAAGCTTTGGTGAGTTTTTGGAAAATTTCATGTTGCAAATCCAAAACCACATCTCTTCACACATGAGGGTTCATAGTTTGAGATTTGAGATTTCACACCACATTCAAGCATATTTTTTTTGAATGTATCTAGACCTTGTTTATCAATTGGAGTTGTTAGTCAATGACAAAATAAGAACATCTGCACTGGTTTTTTTTTTAAATTTTTCTGAATATTTTATGATTATTTTGAATTCGGTCAAATCCAAGTTTGACCAAGATTTAAACAAGTTTCAAACATGAAAATGAAAAACCAAGCTTGGATCCTTCTTAGTCACTCCAAAATGAAGCTGGGGTGAAGTTTCCCATATTTTGCATTTTGAAAACCCCAAACACTCTACTCTCTCCTTCGAACTCTATGCAATATTAGTTGAGGTTGTTCAATTTGTGAAGGATTTTTCGTGCAAATTCTTGTGCATCATCTTTTAAACAAGTGCACAAGTTTGAACAATATTTTGAATGTTTTTGAATGGACAGCGACGTCGTTGGTGAGTTTTCCGACCGGTACAAAATAGCAAAATAGTTTCACACAAGCCATTTTCATTCATATTTAGGGGGGTGGGCCACAAACAGCCATTTTACATAGTACTTCTAATAATAACAAAATATAAAAACTAAAAAATTTGCCCTTCGGTTGGCGGCGATGGTGCGGCGGCGGTGTCGTCGATCTACGGATCGACGCCGAGGTCCTCCTGCTCTACGATGCGGAAGACGGCCACGGCGACCTCCCGCGCGTCCACCGCCACACGAAAGCGCTGCTCGGCGCCCACCTCGCCGGCCTTGAACGCCTCCTCCGCAGCGGCTAGCTCGGCGTCGGCGTCGTCCACCCTCTTTCATGCTGGCAACACGACGTCGACGAGGACGCGGAAGCTGCAGGTGTCGGTGCGGCTGCCGCGCGTGACGCGGCACCCGCCCGGCGGAATCGGCGGAAAATCGTCCGGAAGGACGAACTCTTCGTCGTCCTCCTCCGCCGGTAAATCGTCCGGCTCAGGCTCCGGCTTCGGCTACGGCGCCGGCCGCTTCTTTCGCTCCTTCCGCTCCTCGTCGGAGCGGTTACCGCCACCGGAATGTCCACCTCGGCCCGCGTTTGAACCCCCCTCCTAAACATTGTGGCTACGCGGTGCTGGATCTGCAGCTGGAGGTGGATTGGTCGCCGGCGGCGAGCAAGTGGGAGCGGCGGCGACGGTGGGAGCGGCGAGTGAGTGGGGAAAATAGCTAGGGCACGACACCTTTGGGTGGATAAGAAGGCGTGGCATTGGGCCGTGGTATTGGGCCGTGGCGAGGCGTTTGGGCCTTAGTTGGTTGGGCCGTGCCGTTCGGCCGTGGCGAGGCGGTGAGAATAGAAAAAAAACACCATTTGGGCCGTGCACAATGCGTGTTTGACATATTCAAAAAACAAAACTAAAAAAACTTGTGCACTTGCGGTTTAGCATAACTAATTCAAAAACATTAAAAATATATTTCATGTTCATGTATTAAACTTGTTCATGTCATGTCTTAAACTTATTTCATGTGCACACTTTCAAATGAGTTCAAACTTGTTTAAATGTTGGTCAAACTTGGGTTTGACCGATTTTAAAATAAGCATAAAAAATTCAAAAAAAATCAAAAAATGAAAAAACCAGTGCACATGTTCTTACTTTGTCATATACTAACAACTCCAATTGATAAACAAGGTCTAGATACATTCAAACAAAAAATGCTTCAATAGATGACATCTTTTATAGTGACAAATGGCACTTTATTTACCACTTGGTAAATAAAGAAGTAAATCATTGTCTATAGATGACATCTTTTATAAGCCTCTACCTAGTTGATAAGGTTTCAACTTAAGAAAAATCAACAGAGCAGTGCCATTTGCGAATGCCACAATCGGGTGTGTCCAGAGCGCGCTCCCAAAAATGTTCGATAGTTCGCCAAAGGTGCTATATGTTGCCTCGCACAACTATCAAGAACAAGGAACACAAGAATAACGCAAAGTGAGCTAGATGTTACTCTTGTTGACAAGGTTTCACAAAAGTGTTCGACATGGTGAACACAAGAACGTGCGAATACCAACATCGGCATGTCCAGAGCACGCCCCAAGGTGTTCGACATGGTGATTACATGGCCAGTTCACAAAAGTACTCCCCCCACACGCTCCCAGCGCTGGGCAAACACTGCCTGAAAGAGTTTCAGGCAGCTAACAAAATTCACCAGACTTCCGGACTACAATCTGCAGTTCATTCTTCCAGCGTCCATCTTCCCTCCGAACGCCATGGCCCTGGAGCTGTCTCTGTAGCTGATTCCTCTAGCTCATTTTCATCTCGCAGAGAATTTCTGAGCACACCAATCTGTCCTCCGCCAGCCCGGCAACTTGACTGAAATCCTCTAGGCTCACCGCTACTTCGAAATTCAGGCTCGGGGTTGAGCGTTCTGAAATCCTGCTCGATGAGCTCCGGCCCGAGCTGCTCTGGTCGCCCGCAGCAATGTTGTGCATCGAGGCAAACCTCGGGTACCTTTGTCTCGCCCTCGGCGGCGAATGACGGCAAAGTGGAAAACCCTTGCCGTCGTAGCCGTGACGCAGCCACGCCTGCTTCAACACCTGCCCCACCGAAATCCGGTATCGCTTTGCCCTGCAAAGATGATGGGTTGGATCACTCGCCGCTGCCCGAATCACGAATCGGGCCGCCGGTCTCCTCTGCGACCGTCGACCCGCACCACCCCATTCTCCACCCTCCCTCGTCGCCGTTACCTGCGATTGCGACCGCAAGCCCTGCGTCGCCGCCCGCCTCCTCGACTCCGATTGCCGCACCGCTCGACTCGCCCGCTCCATCTACCGCCGTCGCCAGATTGATTTCCTCCAGCCCGGAGAAGCCGAGACGACAGGACAGAGAGTGAGCTCCAAGCGACGCCGGCGCGTGGCAGAGATGGTCGAGCAGAGGCAGGGGTCACTACAGTGCAGGCACGCTCTCTGTCTCATCCACTTGACGGTAAAACGGGATTGACCGCGTGGGGAAAATGAATTAACAGCCATGTCGCAGCAGAGCAATTAGTGCGTTCAGAGATGTCGCGGCAGAGGTATTACAACCAACGATGTCGCTCTCTGTCCAATTGCTACGAAAAACGTCGCATAGGAGCTATAAGCCCTATATACGGCGTGTGACGCTCAGTATCGGGCCACGTGTCCATGCTGCCATGTAGCGGACGGTTCAGATGACGGTATTAATTACAGGGAGAATGTTTTGAGCTAGCAGCCAGTCCAGAGACAGGCAATGTAGCCAGTCCAGAGTACTGCGGTTAATTAATGTTTGGCATATGTGTGCATACCGTTTGGTCCAGCTCCAGCAGCCAGGCGTATGGGCAGGTTCGTAGGGATGTGCTGGTTGTTTACTCGTGTCATCATGTGCAATGGTGCTATTTACGGCATCTTTGGTTTAAAAGATTTTCAAATGAATTGTATAGGATTTCAATCCATAAGAATTGTTTCTATAGAGTCTATTTGGTTTAAAAGAATAAATCCTTTTAAAAGTTATGAATTACTTTGCTACAATACAAATTTATATGATTCCTAGCGAGAGGTGAGACATATTGGAAAAAATCATATGTGTGTATGATAAATATTGCAGATACTCAATCAATGTAAAAATTCTACGTTTCCCTACGGTGCAACCAAAACCACCTGATACTGATTCCCTCGTTTTCGATTCACGTAGTATTTCTAGTGTCATGATATTACATTCCTGCGATATTTCTATTGCTATGTTTTTCAAATCCTACAAACCGAATATGTCCTTACTGTACAACATATAAATGGCGTATTTGAGAGCTTTTGTGTGCTCATTCCTTTTGGTATTTAAGGTCATGCTAGCTTTGCCATGCAATGCTTAAAGCGTGTTTTAAGATGATGGTAGAACACTTACCTCTACCATTGTATCATGCCATGCACACTACCTAGAAAATGCTTAAAGCATTGGTTCATTTACTCATAAGTATTTCACCTGCTGATGCATATGTACACTTAAAGTCAATTGTATCTTCGTGACAAGAGAGAATCCAACAACACTTCATCTGGATGCTAAACGACCAAGAAGAGCCCACCGTGGTGCCACAGTCCTCCCACTTCCTTCCTTCTTGCCATTGCTTGAGAAGGACAGAAGGGAAAACATGTGTGGCCATCGGTTAACGCAACGGCGAGGCCTCTTATTCCGGCTGTGTTCTTGCAGGGTAGATGGTGCAATAGCAGGCGACCCTTGTGAGGGAGATGGCGTGGCCATTGTGTGGTGCTCATGGTGTGCCTCATGACTGAAGGCGCGCGCTACTCGAAACCACCCAGGCACTTCAATCATCATACAAACTTAGTATAGCAACATATAATTGAGAAAATTTGCAATTAATGCGATGTGTGCCTATACTTGAGCACTAGAGTATGTTTGGTTCACGGGATCTTGAAAACGTAGGAATAGCAAAAACGCAAGATTAAGATAGCATTACATAGTGAATCATATATGAATACATGATACATGAATCTGTAATATGAACTATTTAGTTGCACTGCAGGAAAAATACGTAGGAATTTGTGTGAAGAAATAGGTCATGACATGGTTGTTAAAAACAAAGGTAAAATTTCATGAGATTTGACCTAAGGAACATTTTCTTGTGAAATTGCATGCAAAGTAGCCCATAGAAAAAATCCTATGGTTTTCAATCCTACAAACAAAAAAAATGTTTATAGGAAAAAATCATAACAAATGGATTCCTCCAAACTTTTTATGAACTTCCTTTGAACCAAACAAGCCCTAAACTTATAGTAAGTCGTCATTGGTGGCATGGTAGGGTTGGAACTGCTTCCTAGCTAGGTTCTCTAGCACAATGTTTTCTTGGAGGCATTCCGGTTGTGAGACCATCTTATGTCGAACTAAAAATGAATTTGAATTAGCGCCATCCTTTCTCCCCGAGCCCGGATTTTTGGCTGCATATGCCTGCATTCATATAGTTACCCCACAAGCGTGAGACAAAGAGGCAATTAAATTGGGTACCAAGCTTAGTATATTGTGTCATTCTTCTTGTGCAACCGCCTTCCCGACTCCTCCCCCTAGTCGACCCTTTTAAGAAGAGCACTTTGAACACCGCTCGTTACCCAGTCGGCCTAGATGCATTTTCCCATGGTTAATTCAGAAGAGTTATGCCTTCAACACTTTATCGACCACTCGTAGTGTAGTGATGGATCCATGAATAAATTCTCTTTGCTAACGACGACCAGTTATCATGTTCATGTGCAGACTTGAGAGTCATCATTTCCTACAATGCAAAAATTCACTAAAAGTCACTTTGCCTCCCGAGCACCATTGCTCCCCATGTTTTAAGAAATTAATAAATATTTTAAAAAATCAAAAAATGCAGGCATATTCTCAATGATGTATACTACAAGCGTGTAAAATCACAATGCGGAATCTTTGTATAATGGGCTACACAAACTGCAAAGTACATTTCTCATTTTGGAAATATGAAACGACTATACTCAGGTATGTACATTTCTCATTTTGTCTAGCTCAAACTGCAAAGTATTTCACATTGTGATTTTGCACGCATGTAGAATACATCATTGACAACTTGCAAGATTTTTTTTTCAGATTTTTCAAAAACTTTCAAATAATTGTTTTGAATTTTTTTTTCAAACAGAGGGAACACTGGTGCTCAGGAGCAAGAAATCATCTCTCAAAATTCATAATGTCATTCTGCTAAATGGATCTGTGTTGTACCCATCGTGTGGCATATGGTAGTGAAGTCAAAGTTGGGGATGTTGCATTTAGCAATCGTCTTTAAAATAATATATGTCGAGTTTCCCTCGTTGGAGGTAGTTTTGTACTCTACTCCTAAATAGTCGTATTAATTATTTTGTTCCTCAGTTGATAGAGAGAGTTTTCGTCCTTTCTGCCGAGAAAATATCTCTTCATCGGATAGGATACATCAATTTTGATTCATTGACTGAACTTGACTTCATTCCAAGCTGCAGGTCCAGCTATTTTGTTGTTTGCACACGACCTCAGCCAAAAGATTCCGCAATTGCGATGCGCGTTGTTGCTGTCTGCTGCACGCGCGCCTTGTCCGAAATGAAAGTTTCTTGTATCCCTTGTCCCTGTCTATTTGCAGCCTCTACAAGGTGCAGCCTTGTAGGCGGCATACCGAAAAATCGCATGCAACTAGTCTGGAAAACAGAAGAGGGATTCGTTCAGGTCGATGTCGCCATGGATCATCCCGGACGGTAGACGGTAGACGGCATCACCAAATATCAACATTTGGACGAGTAGCAGCTAGCGTTCAACGTAACCAGTCACCAACACGCAGTTAGCGTCAGCCAAAACTCCGGCATGCAGATCTAGTAAACCGGGGGCGGCTTTCATTTCATACCGATCAGTTCGGGTTTGAAACTGCGACATCCCTGATTAGGCAGTCGTCTACTTGGCTAAAGTGGGCCGGCACCTCTTATAATAGATTTATTGCTGACAGCTATTGTTGATATGAGCCATGAAATTCTGGGAGAGACTGAGACATAGTCACACAGACAGTGACCTAACTTAAACAAGAACTAGAAGTTGAACTAAAACGGTAGTGTCGTTCCAAAAAGAACAGATTGCAGGTCAGAACTTCATTTTGGAGTTTGCCTGTATAATAATAATCTAAAGAAAACTAACAAAGAAAAGTTTGGTTTGGCCAGCGAGCTAGAATCGACGGACGGGAAGAAACAACCAGGGGTTTGTTTGGTCAACTGGAAATCTTCTGAGATATGCATGCCTGACGTTGGTATCTCACTGCAAGGGATAAATACCATATATGTAGGTTTATCTGCGCAGATCGGGATCTACAAGCTCGGCACCTCACATGCCTTCCACTGCCGTCACCTAACAACACATGCTGCTGCCTGAGTCGCGACAATGAGGAAGAAAATAAATGATCAGGAAGAACAAAACTAGTGTGGGTCTCGATCGAGCTAGCTATCGTACTCAGAGATGAACGTTGTGATGTTTCCCTGCAGGCCTCACGCTGTTTTTCATCAGATCCAAAGAACAAAACTGTGTCATCAGATTCAGAAGACCATCTGCTCTTCGGCTAAGAAAGGAGAGAATGAAACGTCGATGAAAAACCTAGTGGTATCGCCGATCAAGGAATATGAGACACGTACGCCTCATCAGTGCGAATCCAAAGCAAAGCGACGCATCTTCTACGGCATGCGGTTGCAGCTCCGATGGCTGCTTCTCCCCTCTCTCTCTTCTTCTTGTTCCGACGCTATGAGGAGATTCCGAAAGGGACGTGTAACGCTGCTGCTAGTTCGCAACGATGCACTGGAGTTGCAGCATCACCAAAAGGACACCGGGGAGCAGGATCATCTTCTATATCCGTGAGCAAGGCTAGCCCATAACACAACAGAGTCTGAAGATAAATTACTAGGGTGCTCACGAACAAGTACTGAACTGAAACGTTGTCTCACAGTCACAGATCGAGTTCACCCTGATGCGGGATTACCGAGCGTGAAGGACAGAAAGTGAGGAGGATCATCTCATCTTCTATATTCGCGACTCGAGACAGCCTCATCTGCTCATGACAGTCTGAATATAGATAACTACGGCGGTCACAGACAGGGACTGCACTGAAAGCATTGTCTCCATATGTTAGCGTTTTCTTCTGAAACAGTTCCTCAAAGCTGTCTCTCTGAATGGAATCTTTGTCGAGATATGCATGGTTGATTATGTCTTCTGCCTTACTAGCGGTTGTCGGCTGTCGCCCACCGAACCATGGGACTGGGAGAATATCTGCTGCCAATTAATCTGAAGGCCAAAGCTATGAGCTGCTTGCAGATATGGATCTGTGCATGCTACAACTGCTGGCATTTTGGCAATGTACACACGTGAACCGATAATTCACCCAAGGACACCCGAGAGATGCAGTGTGCATCTCTGTCTCAGCACATCTCATAGGTCGGCTGGGTGGTGAGGTACAAGTCCTGACGATGATCGACGCAGAGGGGCACGTTGCTGAACCGCACGATGCACGACGCAGGGCTGCACCTTCTCGTGGAGGTACTCGATCGAGGCCATATTTTCACGTGGATTCCTGACGATGATCGACGAGTGGCACGTACCGTGTGAAGTGTCGTGCAGTGAGCCGTTCGTTGCAAACTGGTAGACCAGGATCCTGTGGCTCTCTTGCAAGTCTTGTACTTGCCCCATCAGCTGGATGAAGTACTCGTTCTTCACCTTCGAAACCGTCGACAGCTACACCGATCCAGTGGCGATGTTTTCAGTATAATTTCTGAATCTTTGGTCACTGTGCTAGAACTGTTGTACAGTAGGAGTACTGTATATCACTTGAGCGGAGAGGTCTGCAACGGAGTTGTTGGACACGCTGGGGTCGAGCTTCTTGATGGCAACACTCTTCCGGACCCGGAGGTCAGGGCGGCCCTGCAGTAGAACTGGCCTTCTGTCCGAAATTACCGGTGATGTTGTTCAGCTCGATGGCTGGCATGTCGATGGGCAGGAGCTTCTGTGGCCCGTTCTCCTTTGCGCATTCGGCTCTCTGGGCTTGCCGGGGCCTGTTGTTGCAGTTGCAGCGATCATACGTGTGAGAGTCACTAGTTTTTTTTTTTTTTTGAACAGGGAAATATATTAACATTACAGCTCAGGGTACAACACATCTCGGCGAGAAAGCGTTGAGTAGAGATCAAGGGTGCCTAAATGCACGATATAAATGAAAGATGATCTAAACACATGTAGACCAAAGATTGCCTATAAAGCCAAACATCGATCATTCATCCGTTGACAGCACATATTTGATATTGCTGCATTTGCTATCTTCAAAGGCCTCCATCCTGCTCCATACCAGTCAATGCCCGCGGGTGGCTCTCCTGACGGTCTATCCAGCGTATGCACTCGAGGCTGGGGAGGTTTGAACTGAAGATTTTGATGACCCCAGAACATGGAAGCAAAGTATACGGCAAAATTTAGGTAGGGTCGTAGGGGCCTCCCCTCCCGATCTTAGCTCACTGAACGGTAGCAAAGTATATGGCAAAACGGTAGCGATCACTGAGCTTATACGCATACGCTCATAAACCTATTCGGCTCCCTCAAACAAATACGGAACCTATTCGGCGCTTGCCGAAATTTGTGCGTATATGATGTTGTGAAGCCAGCAAAACATGATCTGATGAGACTGTACTTTCAGATTGCTTTTTAAACATTTACCAGTCCAAACTACCAACTATGATTTTGAATGACGGCACAAACTGCATGGCACAATGATGGTGAGTACATTTTGTCTCGAACGTTGTCTAAAAAAACTTCTAGAGCTTAAGCTTATAGAAGAAATACAATTTTGGTTTGTTTATCTATCTAATCTTTGTTAGGTAGAAGTTCGCGAAACCGGGGAGAAAGAAATGATTTTTTGCAAGGTCGTATGCAAGGACCGTGGTAATGGCGAGCCTTCCTAACTGCAGAATTGTGAACATTGGTACAAATGTCATGTCAAATCTGCTAGAGCATCACTACAAGGGAGAGAAACGAAATCGTGGACATTTAAACCACAAACGGTGCATGGCCAGCAGGTGGTGGACAGGAGGAGGATGTTTGAGACAGGCACCAGCAAAACTGAGGCATTCTGTTGGAGAAGATAGGATTGTAGGAAGGCATGACCGCATGATACTTACGACCAGGCACTCTCGCAAACTTTGGACAACAATATTTCTCTTAACTTGAGTAGCCCGGATCTGTTGAAATTCGAGCAACAGCAAATCTGTTGTCCTATCTCCAACATGGGCCGTAAAAAAACATGGGCCGTGGCATGCTATCAATCTGTAATCCATTTTATGAATTCAGACAGATATTCATGAAAAAATATATCCAGACTGGACTATATTTTCATGACAAAATCAAAACAGAACTGGTAAACATTTTTTTAATTAAAGGCCGAAGCACAATGTTAAAATAATAACGCTTCATGACAGAAGATACAGCACAAAACCAACTTACAACCAATGCCACATATGAAAAGTTAAAAGCACCTACTCCCTCAGTATAAAAAATAAGATTTTTTACCATTTTCTGGACTGCACGTATCTAGACGTGTTTTAGTAGGTAGATTCATATGCATCTTACACTAAAACAAGTCTAGATACATGCGTGACAGAAAAGGCTAAAACATCTTATCTTTTAATACGGAGGGAGTAGAAAATAAGGCACAAAAGTAAGCTAGGTCATAAAGACACAACACAGCACAAACCGATGGCTAAGGAGAGCTACACCGAGGAGGATGCACTTGCTAGACGGGCAAAGTCGTGTCACCTTTAGTCTTTGTCACCCCTGCTCAATGACGAACAAAGATGCCGCTTGACGAACCAGAGCTCACTCTAGAGTCAACACCCTTGACTCTGCACACCATGACAAGGCTAGAGGTGCGTTTGGTTGAGTGGCTATGAAAAACTGGTTAGGGGCACCCTAACCATGTGGTTAGTGGTAGCCATTTTTCATATTTGGTTGTGTAGGTTGGTTGAGCCAAGTTTTTGTTTGCTTAAAGTGATAAAAAGTGGCTAGGGGTAGTGATATTTATATTTATGTTTGTTTTGATAGATTATAAAATAGTGTGATATGGTCACACTTATTCAAATCACCCCCACAATATATATTTTAAAAGGAAACGGTTGTTCAAATATTTGTATTATAATTTGGTGAGGAAAATTACTTAATGTATTAGGGAAAATATCAGCACACGTGACATAAAGTCAAATATTTAAAGGGGAATATGTTGTTCAAATAATTAAAAAGTAAAGATTTTTCAAATATTCTTAATATATAAAAGGGAAAAGTTTGTTCAAATATTTAAAAAGGGTAAAAAATTCTTGATATATTTTAAAATAGAAAAGTTTGTTTAAATATTTAATAGGGTTTAAATTTGTGGTAGTTGAGCTCAACCACCTTTCTGAGTATATGCTTAAAATGTGACTACCCTCAACCACCTCACACCCGGAACCAAACACAAGGCAACCACGCAAAAACTTACCAGTCAACACCATCACTGCCACAGACAAAGAGAGAAGCAAAGGATTCCAAGACAGCAGACACAGGGACAGCGCCTTCAAGAAGGGAAGAGCGCCCATGGCAGTCGCTGCCCCCGTCCCCGACAAACAGGTTTAGGTTTTCACCCGGCAAACTCCCCAGCTGAAACCACGCGTGGCTGGACAGCCACGAGGACTGCTGAACCACACCAGCTGCTTGCTGCTCCACCATTCGTCACGCTGACCTTCAACCATTACCACCATGAAGAACTCGAGGTGCAACCAGCGCCGCAACCTCACCAGGGCGGCTGCCCTGAGAACCGAATATGCCCATGAACAATTGCCAGGATAGCAGAAGGCAACAACCACAATATTGGAGGGAACACCAACAACTAACATATACAGGCACAAGATAGCACAGCAAACAGAGAAGATTCACAATAAAGTTTGCTAACATATACCAATACTCTCAAGTACCATTATAACGATGGGCCGACCAAACAGAAATAAATAAGGTTCATCGACAACCATAGACGATAATAAAGCTTAAAACTCTGACACGGCAATGGATTTATAACCGGTCCATGAAACTGACTAGTGGCAGCACTCTAGTTCTTGATCTTCTTCTTGGGCCTCAGCTGGTTGCTGTGACCACACTTCTTCTTGCGGCAGTTGACAGCCCTTGGGTGCAGACGTGCATAGCACCTACAGGTAAATGGAAAGATTAGCATGTGGAAGATCAAACGAGATATTAGACTGTACGTGATTCGAAATATAAAAATGGGGCAACACATGGTTAACTAATCACATGGTTCAATAGATTTGTAAAAGGCAGTCAGGTTTGAGGTGGAACACTTCAAAAACTAGTAGAAGGGAAAGGTCTATAAGGACAAACAACAAGAACTAAATCCCTGACACAACAGAAAAAAATAACGAAGAATCAGCACAGAAAAAGGAATTAATGGAGGCTCTCAGTCAAGGCCAGTTTTTTCCACATAGGAAGATCCTTCAGAAGAGATTTCCCCCTTCTCTATAGTTGATGCTACCAAATCTCATTGGGTCCTTCTATCTCAACCTTTTGATGAAGAACAAAGTTAGGGAAACTAAATTCCGCTACAGTTCTTCACAAAAAGGAACAGACTTCACAAGGAACCACCAAGACAGAAGAGCAGACAACAACAGATTAAAGTTGAAATCACTTCCTCCAGTCTTCAAATTCAGTGTGGTTAAAGCAAGAGTAGTCATCATGGAGCCAAAAACTAGCTGTAACAAATACAGCACTCTTAAGCCACAAAACTTCAAAGTAAATACAAAAGTGCATGATATATACAAAAGTGAGTGATACTGAAAATGCAAGAACCTACACCTACTATAAACAAAACAACGTTCTCATCAGACAATAGGTAGAAACTCTTAATGAAAAAAAGCGTTAGGTTATCTTGATAGCAAACCTAAAACCCTGAATCTATTTCTAGGCACGATATAAAGTAAAAAATTCAATGGCGTTTTCATGATGAAAATATTGAAATGGCTGCTACAGAGTTGAACGGACCTATGTACTGGATCTAATGTCTGCATAATCTGATAAACCAAGTCAAAACTTCATACTGTTACAGTTTATTTTAGGAGCACTAACTCATTCTAGAACTAAACAGCACAGACGTGTTGAAATAAGCACAACTGGAATGTAGAATTTCCTAATGTTACTCACAAAAACATGCCATCGAGTACATATTCTAATGAGTGCAATCTTAGGATTTAAATTCTTATTGTGCATGAATGATATAAAAGTTCATGCAGATAGTTAGGCATACGAAAGAGCTGTATGTTGTGCAATTCTACGTCATAATCTAAAACACTGCAACCATATATTTACATCCAACAGTAGATAATCATGGCCTGACCAGAAATGAAAGCTAAACAATAACGGATCGATAATCGCGACCTGAACAGAAATGAAGTATGAACAATAACAGGAGTTGAAGTGTGAGGAAAAGGACTGGCAAGTAGGCTTACTTGCGGCAGATCATCTTCTCCTGGTTGTACTTGCGGGCGAGGGCCTGCAGGGAAGGCTCGATGATGCCTCCACGGAGCCTGAGGACGAGATGGAGGGTGGACTCCTTCTGGATGTTGTAGTCCGCAAGGGTGCGGCCATCCTCCAGCTGCTTACCTGCGAAGATCAACCGCTGCTGGTCCGGCGGGATTCCTGCAATACAAACACCGGATTATCATTACCCACGGCAGGAGCCAAAAATGAATGGAACGGAGAATGAAGAACATCGGAGAAGAAAAGACTTACCCTCCTTGTCCTGGATCTTAGCCTTGACATTGTCGATGGTATCGCTGCTCTCAACCTCGAGGGTGATGGTCTTCCCGGTGAGGGTCTTCACGAAGATCTGCATTTTGGCCGAGGTGAGGCGGCGGCGGCGGTGGACGAGGCATTTATAGGGGTCGTGGCTAGGGTTTGGTCTGAATAAGAGGAGTGTCTAGAGAGTGGGCTCTGGGCTCGTGAATGAGACGCCAGAACCCAGTGAGTAAGCCCACCAGGAGGATTGTGCCACAGGTCCACTCATTCTCTCCATCTCTCTCACTTGCTCCAAGTTCAAACCGACTGGTTGTATGTAACCAGGCCTTAGCCCATCCAGAGCACGGGAACTATGTAGTAGTAGGAATGTTCTCATTTTCTCAAAAAAAAAAAAGTAGGAATGTTCTCAGAAAAAAAAAGTACTAGTTTATCTCAAAAAATAAAGTAGTAGTAGGAATCAGTAGGGCTCGCGCGAGGCAAGACGTAAGGTCCTTTTCAAAATCACAAGAATGTGACCTATAGATAGTACTCCCTCCGATCCAGATTAAACGTTGCTGGAGATGAACTGATTCAGCATACTTTACACGTACAACTGACGACACTTTTATTGGATTGGAGGGAGTAGTCATTTTCCTGCATCACGTGTTGCATTCTTCTTTCTCAATTTTTTCGAGTAACACCCCGAGTAGCGCAGGAACGTTCCTGCAATTCATATAGGAAAACAGAGTTACCCCAGTTTATATGGAAGACTAGCCCAAAAATATATACATTACCATGTTTATAAGAAAGCAGGGCTGAAAAATCACACAAGCGAGTCGACCAGTCGTCCACACGACAAAAAGTCCACCAAATGCAACAAACACACCCACCGTCGGCTCCGAGGCCGCTACCCCGACTTACATCACTTGGCTCCAAAAACGCCCACGAGACACAACACCGCACGACTCAACGATCTTGTAGCCCTAGGAACCAAGTCTATATAACTTGTATTCTTTCAAAGGATAGAGTTTGGAGTACATAATGTCTCACCACACCACAGGAGACTCTATAGAGCGTCCCAAGCGCAGAAGATAGGATTGGATATTCAGTCGTTGGACTACCATGGAAGCAGGGGCGGATCCAGGATTTAATCATGGTGATGTAGGTTGGTCCCGATTTTCATGGATTTGGGCGGAGGGATCGATGAACACGAAGAACAAGGGATGAACACAAGAACACAAAGAGGGGAAAACACCAAATCAAGGAAAACTAGCAAGTAGCAACTCAGCAACATTCAACTGGTAACAAGCCCCAAGGGTAGCCCCCAATTCTCCTCTCCCAAGCACACCTTACTCTTAGAATTGATTGTCCAATTGGTCAATCCAAGCCAATCCAATCTAGCCACTACAAGAAGAAAGATTAGCAAGTACTCCCTCCGTTTTTTAATATAAGATGTTTTAGGTGGTACACATGTTGTCTACATGCACACTAAAATGATTGAACATGCACACAAAAATGTGTCTACATACATTTGTGTGCATGTGCATGTGGACAAAAGCTAAAACATCTTATATTAAAAAACGGAGGGAGTAGCAAACTACAAGAGGAAGCCTTGGTATCCACGAAGGGATCTTCTCCACAAGGGGAGGCCTTGGTTCATCTCCACAAGGGGAGGCCTTGATTCATCTCCATAGGAGGAAAGGACCACTTTGAGAAGAACGAGCACAGCTCTACTCTAATCCCAAATCATAGTCTGCCCAGATCTGAGATGGGGAACTCCTATTTATAGTCTAGAGGCAAAAGGGAAAGGTAGGTGGGGGTAGGTGGAGAATACAAGGCTCAAAAGCCTGGCTGGTTCCCGCAGCAGCGGTAGTACCGCTCGTCCGAGCGGTAGTACCGCTGGGTGGGCCAGAGCATGTGTTGACTTCGCACGGGCGGTAGTACCGCCGGCAGTGCCGCACATGGGCGCAGAGGAGGGTTTTCGGCGGCACTGGGGCCGGTAGTACCGCCGGCGCGGTAGTACTGCCCGGAGGGGCGGTAGTACCGCTGTGGCACTTTTTCCTGCTCTTCTTCTTCTTCTTCTTCTTCTTGGCCATCTTCTTGGGTCTTCTCTTGGTCATCTTCTCCATCATCTTGGACCTTCTCTTGCTCATCTTCTCCACTCCATTGTGGGTCGTCATCAAGGTGGTTCCTGAGTATGCACAAAGTATCCGAATGAAGTAGCAACTCATTCAAAGGAGTGTCGAGATCACACATAGATAGAAGTGAATTCACCTTATCATGGAGAGCTTTGACTCTTGCTCTTGTCATTGGGCCACTTGTAGGAGCCGTAGGTTGGGCTACATCGTCTCCCCCCCCCCCCCTTTGAAAAGAGTTGTCCTCGACTCTTGGTCATCCTCATCGCTTGATGTTCCAAGGTATGGCGATAGGTCGGCGACGTTGAAGGTGTCATGGACCAAGTGTTTGGAGTGGGAGATATCGATCTTGTAGGCATTGTCGTTGATGCGCTTGATGACCTTGAAAGGTCCGTCTCCACGAGGGTGAAGCTTGGACTTCCTTGCATCCAGGAAGCGATCTTTGCGAAGGTGTAGCCAAACAAGGTCTCCTTCTTCAAATATCATGGCGCGCTTGTGTTTGTTCATCTTCGTAGCATGGTCTTCGTTGTGCTTCTCAAGCGTAGTTCTTGTTTCCTCATGGAGCTTTTTAATGTAAGTGGCTCGCTTGTCGAAGTCCATGTTAACTTGCTCACGGAGTGGAACTGGTAGCATGTCGAGTGCGGTGTAGGGGTTGGAGCCATAGACGATCTCAAAGGGTGTTCTCTTTGTTGCGCGATGTAGTGCTCGATTGTAGGCGAACTCGGCGTGTGGGATGCACTCTTCCCAATTCTTCAAGTTTGGCTTGATCAACATACGAAGGAGTGTGGATAGGCTTCGGTTCACCACTTCGGTTTGGCCATCGGTTTGAGGGTGGTATGCGGTGGAGAATAGTTGCTTGATTCCCATCTTGGCCATCAAAGTCTTCCAAAAATAGCTCACGAACTTGACGTCACGATCCGACACAATGGTCTTGGGCACGCCATGAAGACGGACGATTTCCTAAAAAACAAAGTAGCAATATGTGAAGCATCGTCGGTCTTGTTGCATGGTATAAAGTGTGCCATTTTAGAGAATCGATCAATGACGATAAAGATGGAATCCTTGTTTGTTTTAGTGCGTGGGAGTCCTAAGACAAAATCCATAGCTATATCGGACCATGGGCGATGTGGAATAGGCAAAGGAGTATATAATCCATGAGAGTTTAGAGTAGACTTAGCTTTGAGACATGTAGAACATCGTCGAACTAGGCGTTCCACATCACGCTTCATTCTTGGCCAATAGTAGTTGGTGGCGAGCATGGCGTAGGTCTTGTCGCGGCCAAAGTGACCCATGAGTGATCCTCCCTGAGATTCCTTCAAAAGGATCAAACGAAGCGAATACTCGGGTATGCATAGTTTGTTAGCCCTAAACAAGAAACCTTGGTGCAAATAGAAATCACCAATTCCTTTGTGCTCCGAACATTGAGCGAAAATGTCTCCAAAGAAAGCATCGGTAGCATACAACTCCTTTATCTCATCCAAACCCAAGACACTAATGTCAGACGTGTAAGTAGGTTGGCCTTGCGGGATAGTGCATCCGCGGCCACATTGTCTTTACCTTTCTTGTATTTGATTACAAAGGTAAAGGACTCAATGAACTCAACCCACTTAGCATGTCTTTTGTTCAAATTTGTTTGACTTTTCAAATATTTCAAGAATTCATGGTCGGAATGAATGACAAATTCCTTAGGACGAAGGTAATGTTGCCACACATCCAAAACATGAACCAAAGCAAATAACTCCTTGTCATAAATAGGGTAATTCAAACGAGCTCCATCTAGTTTCTCACTATGGTATGCAATGGGTCTACCATTTTGCATAAGCACTCCTCCAATGCCCAATCCACTTGCATTGCATTCAATCTCAAATGTCTTAGAGAAATCCGAAAGGGCAAGGAGTGGTGCTTCGGTTAATAACCGTTCGAGCTCATTGAAAGCAAAATCATGTGCATTGCCCCAAATGAAAAGTACATTTTTCTTTGTAAGTTCATGGAGGGGGCAAGCAATTGTGGAAAAATCCTTGATGAAACGGCGGTAAAATCCGACAAAACCAAGAAAACGTCTCAACTCTTCAAGTGACATCGGAAAAGGCCAAGTCCGAATTTCTTGTATCTTTGTTTCATCAACTTCGACTCCATCCAAAGAAATAACAAAACCCAAGAAAACAAGTTTGTTGGTGGCAAATGTTCACTTAGAAAGATTGGCATAAAGCTTTTCATTGCGAAGAACCAACAAAAGTTGAGCAATATGAAAAGTGTGTTCTTCCAAAGATTTGCTATAGATAATGATGTCGTCAAAGTATACCACAACAAATTTCCCAATGAAAGGACGCAAAACATGATTCACAAGACACATAAAAGTAGAAGGTGCATTGGAACGACCAAATGGCATGACAAGCCATTCATAAAGACCAAGCTTTGTTTTAAATGTGGTCTTCCATTCATCACCTTCACACATCCTTATTTGATGATATCCACTTTTAAGATCAATTTTGGAGAATATAGCGGAACCACAAAGCTCATCAAGCATATCATCAAGTCGAGGGATAGGATGTCGATACCTAACGGTGATGGCGTTGATGAGACGACAATCCATGCAAAGGCGAAGAGTGTTGTCGTGCTTGGGTACCAAGATGACGGGCACGACGCACAGACTCAAGTTCTCGCGGATATGTCCCATGGCAAGAAGTTCTTGTATTTGTCGCTCAATCTCCTTGTCTCCTCGGGGTTGGTGCGGTAAGGAGCGCGGTTTGGTAGCGGTGCGCCGGGAATAAGGTCGATGCGATGCTCGATTCCGCGTAGAGGAGGTAGTCCCGGTGGCACTTCTTGAGGGAAGACATCTTCAAAGTCCTTCAAAAGAGACAACAAAGAAGGAGGAATGTTTGTGAAAGTGTTAGTCATAGAAACTTCACCCTTGCATATGAGCACATAGTGGAGGGTGGATGGGTTCTCTCTCAACTACCTCATCTCTCTCTTGGTGGCAAATAGTGTAAGTTTT
The DNA here is from genome assembly GCA_947311845.1 of Poa pratensis. Taxonomy (NCBI): domain Eukaryota; kingdom Viridiplantae; phylum Streptophyta; class Magnoliopsida; order Poales; family Poaceae; genus Poa; species Poa pratensis. The sequence goes on along the minus strand of CAMZMU010000076.1, from coordinate 29,089,696 downwards.
GTGGGAACTCTCTTTGAAGTGTCACTCTCATTTGGCTTGTGGCTCTCACTCACTTTATGGTGGGTCTCTCGCTCACCATTCATCTCACTTGACGAACGATCTTGTTGTGCCTGTGCAATAGTCTTGGCGTTGTCGGCGATGACTTGACTTGGTGTCATGGGACGAAGGACGAAGGTCTTGTCGTTGTTCTTGAAGCTATAGTAATTTGTCCTTCCATCATGCATAGCACCCTTATCAAATTGCCAAGGACGTCCAAGAAGTAAGTGACAAACAAGCTCTCCCCTTTACTTTTTTAGTCAAAAAGCAACATAAAACCTTGGCCGTCACCCGAATCACTCGAGGGCTGCGCCATACAGGTCCAAGTCGAAATCCTAGGCCGCCACCCGAAGCACTCGGGGGCTGCGCCATACAGGTCTAAGTCAAACCTAGGCCGCACCCGACGCACTCGGGGGCTGCGCCATACAGGTCCAACTCGAAAACCTAGGCCGCCACCCGATGCACTCGGGGGCTGCGCCGCACAGGTCTAAGTCAAACCTAGGCCGCCACCCGACGCACTCGGGGCTGCGCCATACAGGTCTAAGTCAAACCTAGGCCGCACCCGACGCACTCGGGGGCTGCGCCATACAGGTCCAACTCGAAAAATCCTTGGCCGTCACCTGAAGCACTCGGGGGCTGCGCCACACAGGTCTAAGTCAAACCTAGGCCGCACCCGACGCACTCGGGGGCTGCGCCGTACAGGTCCAAGTCAAAAGCCTAGGTCGCCACCCGAAGCACTCGGGGGCTGCGCCACACAGGTCTAAGTCAAAACCTAGGTCCCACCCGAAGCACTCGGGGGCTGCGCCGTACAGGTCCAAGTCAAAAGCCTAGGTCGCCACCCGAAGCACTCGGGGGCTGCGCCGCACAGGTCCAAGTCAAAATCCTAGGCCGCACCCGACGCACTCGGGGGCTGCGCCGCACAGGTCTGACTCGACACACCTCGGCCGCACTCGAAGCACTCGGGGGCTGCGCCGCACGTCTAATTCAAAATCCTAGGCCACACTCGATCCGCTCGGGGGCTGCGCCATACAGGTTTACAGAAGTCTACAAGATACAATTTACTCACTCGGGGGCTACCCCCACCTCGGCATATATACACTCATATTTCCACTTGGAAAAATTGCTTTTACAAGCTAACGCTATACAACAGCAGTCTACTACTCTTATTCTACAGGCTCGCCCTTTGGCGCATCGAGTGGCCCTACAAGGTGCTCACTAAAGCTCTGGACCTGCTGAATCATCTGACGCGCAGCCGCAAGAGTATCGGTGTAGTCACCCTCTCCAGGCAAGCCGTCAAGCACCTTGTACAGTGGAAGATTAGGCCGTGCATTCGAACGTACGCCAGCGCCACGTTCGCCCCGGCAACAAGTTGAGTGTGCACGACTTCCTTCAACGCACTGCCTTCACGGAACCTCTCCAGCAGCGCAGCCAGTCCATTAGGCTGCTCGTTGTGCGGAAAGTACACCCTGTTGATCTGCCAGAGGGTTTTTCTACAACCTTCCAAGAGCACGGCAGCCCGCCAGGTGCGATCCAACATTCGAGCCAGTACACTGCCTCTGGATTTATTCGACCAAAACTGACGCGCTTCGGGTGAGTCACCGGCGGCTTCTTTCTCCACCCGCTCGTCTACTCGACTTTGCTCGGCCTTCCAGTCAGAGTTCACATCTGCATCAAGACCCAGCACTAAGAACAGTAAAAGGATAAAGAAGTCGAAGCATAGTGCTAGAAGACCAACCTTGCAGCTGCCGACTGATCAAGTCCATCTCGCCTAGCAGAAACTCCTCTCGCTGGGAGAACGGCGCAACGGGCCGTGACCTCAAGCGCTCCAACTCCAACTCGCGCTCTTCAACTTCGACTCGAGCTCAACAACCTTGTTCCTCATGAAGGTGATCACTCGTTGATCATTCACGCTTCGCGCAGGAGCTGGAGGAACTCGACGGCGACGAGTGGGTGCAGCCGAAGAGGTGTCCTCCTCGTCGCCCGCACCAGTCGTTCCAGCGACCCCAGGAGCTTCGCCCATCTCAGACTGCCAAGTTCGACAGCGTCAAGCAAGGAAAAGACACATTCATTCAAGCTAGATATGAAAGAAGACTCGAAGGCACAAATTCACATTTCAACATCAGCATGTTGCGGCCAGAAGACCCGCAAACTATATAGTTCATTACAGACCAAGAACCAAAAGCAGAAGAATCTAAAAGAACGGAGTCTACATCACAGACTCCGACTGGGAACGGCTCTTCCTAGCAGCCAACTCTGCAGCCTTGGCAATCCTCTTTCGAAGGTGGCGATCAACTTCGCAGCCAGCTGACTCGCCTGCGCCTTCACACCGCTAAGGGACGCGGTCCTGCCATCAGGCTTCCGAGGGAAGTCGCTGACAACCTTCTCAAAATCACCTACGACTTGGTGACCAAGAAGTAGCTGGAAAGTGAGCTCTGAGCCGCGTACCGTCTGCGCACGTGTAGTCCGCCAAGGTGGTCGCATTGCCTTCGAACGGAGCCGCAAGCGCGTCAACAGCAACGGCGATGGCTGCTGGGGAAGATGCTCGGTGCACAGTCGCCAAGGCGCCTGTCGACTTCTGCAGCGCCGCCGAAGCATACGCGCAGACGCGGTCGATGAAGCCAACAGCCTCCACCAAGCCGACATTCTCGCTGGAAGTCCCTTCTGGGGAGCACCTCCAAGTCTCTGATAAAAGAAAACCATACCCGTAAGACATCAGAAGTCGACAAAAGGCAAAGTAGGCACTGAGCCGAAATACTTACTTCCAATAACATCGGCGAGTGCGAGCAAGCGGTCGACCTGGGTCTTCTCCAGATCATCCCGAGCTCGCTCACGCTCTTGGGCTTCACCCAGCGACTTCTCCAGCTCCGCGACCCGCTTCTTCATGCTCTCCTTCTCACCTACGGATCAACGGAGCAAAGTTAGCAATGAAGGCAGTCGAAGCACCCCTCGAACACAAGGGTTCACACTCACTATTCGCCTGCTCCAAGCAGTGCGGAGTTGATCCCTCTCCTGCTCCATGCGAACGAAGGCTGCGGCTCCTTCCATCTGCTGGCGATAAAACGGCTGCGGGAAACACAAGACATCAATCTGCGCCCGACTATTCTAGTCACGCACATCTTCGGGGGCTACTCCCATCGGGAGCGCTGTTCGCGCACCCGATACAGATTTTGCAGAACGAGTCAAAGGACACTTACATGCTCAAGCAGCCCAGCGTCAACCGGAGTCGCATCAGCAGCTTTCTCTGGCATGGAGGAGGTCGAAGTATTCAAGGCCAAAGCGTCACCCGCCTGAGCCTCTTCTCCGGTCTTCGCAGTTTGCTCGATCATGGGAGCAGAAGTGTGCTCCATCTCACGAGGCGAACCAGCAGTGCCAGTACGGTCGCTGTGACAAGATAACTCAATTCAAGGACTCGCAAGTCAAAAAGCAAACTCGACACAAGCAAGGCAATGGTTACGCGACTAACCTGGCGACATCAACATCATCTTCACTTCCCAGGGAGACGGAGGCCATCCTCGCAAACTCAGTCGGCGGTGCAGAGCCGAGGGGAGGCACGACCAAAGGCTCAGCCAGGTCACTCGTGAGCCTAGCGCCCGAAGACGATTCGCTCGTCTCCTCCTCGTTCTCCACACCCGCCTCCTTCACGGGCGACGAAGCCGAACCAGAGTCGCCACTCTTTCGCCTCTGCCGCTTCCGCAGCGGCTCCTCATCTTCATCATCCTCCTCCAACTCTTCACTCGAAGAGGTGGCGGAGGGAACTTCATCGTCATCAACCTCGTCCTCCTCAGGGAACTCTGCCTCTTCATGAGGTCCATTCTGCATCAACGGAGGAAGACTGACATAGCTCGAACGACCCTGTCAGCAAATGAAGCATTCGAGTCAGGCAAAAAGATACAAGACAAAAGCAAAGCAAACGAAGCTCACCTCAGGCACAGGGTTATTAGGCTCATACGGCTCGACTGGCACTTGACATTGCACGGGTCAGCGGCTCGGATACTAGTGATGCTCCTCACCTTCGACTCGATTGCGTCATCATCGAGCTCATCGCCAACATCCTCACGCGCCCACATTGGGTGGACGCGAGTGCGGAGCGGCTGCACCCGAAGCCTGAAGAAGGTGGCAATAAGGTGAACTCCACCTGTCTCGCGCCCAAGACTTTTCAGAAGGCCACGAAGAAGCGTCAGCAAGGGCTGAGTCGCCTCCCTGTCCTCCTTCGACAGCGGGTGCGCCCACGCGTTCGTCTTTCGCAACTCGCGATCAGCCGCGAAGTCGGGAAGCCCTTCCTGGTCGCACCTGATGTAGAACCACTTCTTCCGCCAGCCCAAGACGGAGTCGGACTTCTTCATCTGAAAATAGGAGGTGTCGCCACGCACCTGGATGCCGAAGCCGCCGACTGGATACACCTGCTTGCTTTTCCCCACGTTCCTCCTCACGAGGAATAGCGACTTCCACAGCAGCCAGTTGGGTGCGATTCCCAGGAAGCACTCGCAGAGCACGATATAGCTCGCGATGCTCAAGACGCTATTGGGAGTCAGATCGTGGATCTGAATCCCATAAGCATACAAGAGACCACGGACGAAATTGTGGAGGGGGAACCCGAAACCCCGCGGAAGGAAATCCACGAAGCAAACGCGTTCCCCCTCGCGAGGAGCGGGGAATACCTCTTTCCCGGGAGCGCGCACCGTCGCTTGATCTGCCGGCGGCAGCAGCCCCTGCGCGCGGAGGGCCTCGAGGTCGGCCTTCTTCACCGACGATTTCACCCAGTCGCCGTCGGGCTTCTTCATCACGCTCGCCTCGGCGGCGGCGACGGCGCCAGCAGCAGGCTTCCCCCTCTTCATCGCGGCCTTGCTCATGGAGGGCGGAGAAAAGAAACTGGCAGAAAAGAACAACAATGGCGAAGAGCAAGCAGCGGAGACGATGGCAGAATGGGGATGGAATGAACTGTTCCCCGCCGCGGTGAAAAATATATACCGCGTGGCCAGTTAATCCAGACCGTCCTCAGCGAAACCGCACTCCGCAACATCATCTGGCCGTCCACGTGTCGCGCGGAGATAGCAACCGTCGCCGGCCACGCCGCCCACTACGCACGGGAATCAAGGCGCCATCATCACACCGCGAAATTTTCGCGCCCAACGGTCAGTATAAAGCGGCAACTGCTGTCTCCAGTCAATACTGATAGTGGGACCGCAATGTCACGTCCCATCGGACACGGAGTGAGCCAAAAAAACGTCAGCGCTGACGTCAACCGCGCAGGCGTAGCAAGTAAGCCAATGGGCTGATCGAGAACTCGAACAGTTCATTCGAGTGCAAAAGAGATTCAGTAAGCTCTAAGAGCTGAATAAACTCGAACAGTTCAGTCGAGTGCAAAAGAGATTCAGTAAGCTCCAATAGCTGAACAAACTTGTGCAGTAAGCCAGACCGGCCGAATACACAGTAAGTCCCACAAAGCCAGGCACGACTCCGACAAGTCGAGTCCCTTCTTTACTCCCATCGGGAGCGGGCTTTTCGACTGAAGAAAAATTGAGTTTAACCTCAATTGCAAGCAATTCAGCTTAATCTCGGGGGCTACTCCCATCGGGAGCGCTGTTCGCGCTCCCGAGTGACTCAGAACAATAGCAGTCGAAAAATCACCGACTAAGGCTGTACTCACAGTATTTTACCCAGCTGTCGACGGTTCGACTAAGGAATCCTCCATAAGCCCTGAACGGCCGGAGTCGACTAACTTTACTTGTTCCTTTCAGGAACCCGACGGCGTGCCCAGGAGGAAGGAGTCCTTTACCCGACTCTACGATTCGACTAAGCACTCGGGGGCTCCTGTCGTGGGGTCACTCTTCGACTACCCCACGGTGGGAATACCTGGGTCACGCCAAGCCTATGAGCCTTATGACGAGGGCCCAAGGAAGGCCCAAGGAGGACGACGTGCGGCCCAAGATAGTCGACGTTAGGTCATGCGACTCCAGCCATGCTTGTAAGCGCCATCGGCACCGTTCACCTGAGACCTAGCCTACCATATAAAGGCTAGGAGGGTCCTTCGTCTAGGGTACGCTCATAGCCGCCACCACAAACCCTAGCGAGATTGCCATCTCGCCATTGTAGCCACAACTCGCCATTCAATAACAGACAAGCAGGAAGTAGGGTGTTATCCTCCGGGAGCCTGAACCTGGGTAAACGCCTTGCTTGTCAGCCGTCGTGATCACCAGCGCTCATCTCTCTCCCCTTCAATCAACCCGGGGTACACAACCCAGGGATTTGCCAAGTCCGCACCTCGTCACACTCACTTTATGGTAGGTCTCTCGCTCACCATTCATCTCACTTGACGAACGATCTTGTTGTGCCTGTGCAATAGTCTTGGCGTTGTCGGCGATGACTTGACTTGGTATTATGCTATTCCGAGTATGTTCATCATGATATTTGTGTTATCTATACCTCTGAATGAAAATGATTATGTTATTGATTGCCATGAGAAAAAATTGGTTATATAGCTCTCACGAACTTGATGCACATTTTACTATCATTGCAATAAATAAAACATGACCCATTGTGATTAAGATTATGATGCTAGTGGCTTGATAAATGTTCGAGGTTGGGAGTTAGCCCATATGTGTTGTCACATGCAAAGCTTTCAACATGCTCCTTCATCTCATTTAGTTGATATCATGTACTTTTGTCTATGGATGCCTATCATGGTGAAATGAGGTGGAAATGAAGTAGTTCAAATGAGTTTGTATAAATGGTTAGAGAGACGCCTGGGCCGCTAATCTAAGCCATGCATCATTCATGGTGGAAATTTACTTACATACTATGGTGAACATTCTGTGATACACCTTGCAATAAAAAACTATTCCAAATGGTAAATAAAAAGGGTGTTGAGATTGTTCATTTTGTTTGTTTGTCTTGTCATTTTGATATGGGCTTGTTCCATATCATGGGACAAGAGGTACCCCAGTTAACGCTCTTGATGATACTATTATTACTTATAATGATAGATAACTTGAACTTGCTTTGTTTCCTAAGTTGAGTAATCATGGTGTAGGTACTTATATTCAAGGGGCATGAGACATCCAACCTTTACTTTATCAAGCACACTACTCATATTTGCTTTCACTTTAACCTTAATCATTCAAGATGCTATGATAGGGGCAATGAGAGCTTGACACCAATGAATACCTTATTGCAATCATTAACTTAAGTAGAAGAGTTTGGAGGTTGGATGAAACTTATGCATGCTTTACCTCTACTCACATATACATCTTTCCAAAGTGTCCACCAAACATATTCAGATTTTCATCATCACTCTATGACCAATGTAGGATGTCCATACTTATCATTATGCATACATGTGTCCATACTACTATCTGTTATGTTACACTTTGTGAACTATCATGAACATCCTTGCATTGAATATTTGATATCACTTCATAAACTATTTGCATATTGCTACTCCTTCGAAGAATGAATCATTTGACTATATGTAGCAATAGTAATCATCTTTGATATCCATTGTTAACTATTAAATTGCAAAGTCCATGTTAGTTTTATCATCTTCATACTCGAGGACGAGCATGGATTAAGCTTGGGGATGTTGATGCATGTAAAATGCATACATGAACTTTGCACTTTAATTGCTTATATTCCAATCATATTTGCATCATATAAGGGTTATATCAATGTTTTATCATGATTTTGGGAATACTTCATAGTTTTCCCATTTATTTGGAATTAACCCTGCACAGGCAGAAAACCCTAGTTTTGTATTTTAATGTTTCAGGGACCCAAACGTCAACGAAATCACCTGGAAATTTACGGGCGTCAATATTTGGAAGGAAGAAGGACTACGGAAAAAGGAAGCAAGCAAACGGAGGCCGAGGGCCAAACGCATGGCCCACGCGGCCAGTACTGGCCGCGTGGGACCCACCCGTTTGGGCCTCGTGGCTCCGTTGCCGTCGATCTTCGCTCCACCGCCTTCGTCTTGACCTAAAAACGCCTATAAAAAAGGTCCCCCGACGTTCTCTGGAAGGAGCGCCGCACAAACACAGAAACACCGAAACGGAGATCAGGAGCTGCAGATTGGAGGGGGAAAACTCCGGCGGGGCGCTGCCGGCGTGGTCTCCATCTTCTCCATCGACTTCTCCACCGTCTCCATGATGAAGAGGGAGTAGTCCACCTCTGGACTATGGGTTTGTGGAAGTAACTTATGTATCTCTCCTCTCTTGAGCTTCACTAATTAGCACCGTATGAGCTGCTGAACATGATTACGGTCACCGTTGTAATACCTTTGTGGTGGATCTTTATGAGTTAATATATGTTTGAGATTGCAATGTTTGTTTCAGTTATGAGTATAGATGCATATTATGTACCCCGTTCTTGTCTACTTGTTTTGATCAAGCATGTTTATGAGAGCGTGTGTGGGGGAACGTGTGCATTAGTTGGAGTAACGGGGGGTGGCTAGTGCAGTGAACGTGAGAGAAAGTTCTGCGATCCACTTTGGTATCTTTACCTTACTTTGTTACCTCACTAGGGATAAACTAAAATACCATGCTACCGGGGATGTGGGCGTGACCATTGCCACTACTCCATGACTAGATCTAGCATGTTCTTATTTTCACTTCATGTCATGATACTTAATGCTATACTCTGAGTTATCTTAATTACTGAGGTGTTATGATTTAGTTCGCATCTTGGTGGAGTATAAGAGAGGTTAATAACCAAAAGATCTCTATGTTAGGACGTGATGCCCATATATCTAAGTAACTTGTTATCAAACCCTGTGTTGCAATCTCATATGTTAACTTTGTGTGTTCCATTGTCTACCACTTTATAAAGAGAGAGTGCATTTGTGAAACCATGAACCCCAGTCCATTTTTAATCATAAGAAACACCTTTCCAACACCATATACCACTTTTTATTTTCAGCCATCATTAAATCCGAAAATACAAAAATACTTTTCATCTTGCATACATCATTCAAAAACCCAAAAATATCATTTACCATTGCATCCACCATCATTGCATATTTATTTCTTGTTTGCATTGCATAACTATCCTGATATCATTCTTACACCTTGTGCTTGACAACCACAGGTGAGGTTGAGGACCAAAACATCTAACCTTGTTTTGTAGGTAACCAAAAGAAGGATAAGAAGATAAATCTACCACTTCAGATTCCCCGAGAGTTCGATATTAAACCCTCGAGTCACCCCTCGTGGGGAAAACTGTCTTCCACTTACTATACACTCTGCACTTGGAGTCTCAACCTAATCCCGTTTATTTGTGCAGGCATCAAGACTTGCTCTTCGGGATCATCAAGACGTTTTCTGGCGCCGTTGCCGGGGAATCGTAGCTGAGAGATTTATCCAAGGGTGTGCATCATCGCATTCATCTCACAACAAAGTCAACGTCACCAACTTGTGCTAACACCTAAGCTTGGGGAGGTTGCACCTACGTGAGCACCATCTTATCCATCTTTACTTACAAAGCAATTTATTTGTTTTGTTAGTGTCATTGCATATCATATCATATTTATTTCAGTTTTGCATAAAAAATTAAAAATACCAAAAAAAACTTGCTAAAATGGGAGAAAGAACTAAGTTGTGTGACTACACAAACACTCCTAATGATCAATTTATCACGAGAGCTATTGCCACACCTAAGATAAATGCTGAGAGTTATGAAGTAAGTCCTAGTTTGTTGAACTTGATAACTAGGGAACAATTTGGTGGTAGTGCTATGGAGGATGCCTCTATGCATCTTCATGACTTTGTTGAAATATGTGACATGCAAAAGTTTAAAAATGTGGAAAGTGATATCCTAAAACTGAAGTTATTTCCTTTTTCACTTAGAGGAAAAGCTAAAGAGTGGTTGCATTCCTTGCCATCTGGTAGTATTAATTCTTGGGATGATCTAAAAGAAGCTTTCATTAAGAAATATTATCCCCCTGTTAAAATTTTGCAAAATAGAAACAACATCCTTTCTTTTAGGCAAAATGAAAATGAACATGTTGCTATGGCTTGGGATAGGATAAAACTTATGCTTAGAACTTGTCCCTCACATGGAGTTAATGAATGGACCATATTACACTCTTTCTACAATGGTTTAAACTACATGTCTAGAAACATACTTGATTCTGCTGCTGGAGGTGCTTTTATGAGTAAGACTATAGTAGAAGCTAAAAATATATTGGAAAGCATTTTACAAAACTATAGTCAATGGCATACTGATAGGGCACCTAATCCTTCTAAGAAAGTGAACTCTATTGAAGAAACTAATGATTTGTCATCTAAAATGGATACTATTCTTGCTTTGCTTAATAAACCTAGTGTTGAAAATGTTCCTTTGCAAGAACTAGTTGGAAACAATTCTGAAAATATTGATGTCAACTTCATTAGGAACTATGGTAATAATGGGTATGGTAACAACAATTATAACTCTTATAATAAACCCCCATATGTGCCAAATAAATATGCTTCTAGTGGTAATGTTTCTAGTGACTTGGAAAACACCATTAGATCTTTTATATCTACCCAAAAAGAGCTTAATAAGGAATTTATCTCTAAGTTTGAAAAACAAGATGCTTTGTTTGAAAGGGTAGATCAGCTTACTAAGGAAGTCTCATCATTAAAGAGCATCATTACAGCCCAAAAACATGAGGAAACAATAAAATATTGCCAAGAGGTTATCAATAAGTCTTGGGAACACATTCATGAGCAAGAGAGAGTTGCTAAAGAATCTATTGGGGTAATGAAAGAGGTTGAAGTTGAGGAAGTTAAAATGCTTAATGAAGTCAAGGATCCTTTGCTTGACTTAGAAAATTGTAGCTTGCATGAATTAATATCTATCTTACAAAAATTTGCAAGTGATCCTTCCATCAACACTAACCAAGCAGGTTTTGGTTCTTATATTGCTAATCATGTCTTGAAAGAAAAGATTGCTAGGTACAACCAAGAGGCTATGATACCACCTAAGCTTGGGGATATGTGGATACCTAAGGTACTAGTAACTATTGGAAAAGAGACACACCATGCCATACTTGATCTAGGATCTAGTGTCTCTGTTTTATCTAAAGAACTATATGAAGTGCTTGAATTGAAAAATCTTGAAAAATGCTCTATTGAACTAGCACTTGCTGATGACTCTATTAAACATGCTTTGGGAAAAGTAAGTGATGTTATGGTAGAGTTACATATGACTTTTGTGCCTGTGGATTTTCTAATCATGGATATGGGGAATAAAACCTCTAGTCCTATTATTCTTGGAAGACCTTTTCTTCGTACCACAGGTGCTATCATTGATTCAAAGGAAGGGAATGTAAAGTTTCAGTTTCCACACAAGAAGTGCATGGAACACTTTCCAAGGAAGAGGGAACCACCAAAGTTCAAGCTCCCTCATGAGCTTCGTCCACAATAAAACAACAAGTAAGAAGCCTAGCTATATGGCTATAAAGAAAGCGCTTTGCGGGAGGCAACCCGGTTATTTTTATGTGTGATTTTTCTTTGTGTCCTCTTGCTGTAACAAGAGATTTTGTGTCTAGTTAGGTTCTGGAGTTTTTAATAAAGTGCCAAGTTTTACCCTTTTTGGTTTGAAAAAGTTGCTTATAGTTCGGAGATTTTATTCCTGCACGAATCAGTGCACGGTATGATTTTTAATTCTTATTCTGTAACTCCGAATGAGCTCATATTTGAACTGTAGTTGCAACTTTTCATCCTCTGTATGCATGAATTTTTCGGAATTTTTCGAGAAAGTTTGGTAGGGTAGAAAAATACGTTTTGCTGCTGCTGTTTTTCTGGACAGATTCTGTCCCATTTTGTTTGATGCATGCTTTGAGCTTTTAAGTTGAATCTTTTTGATCCAATTGAGTTTATGAGTAGGCATACAACATTATACTTTCTGGACATTCATATGAATTTTTGTTCAAGGATTATATGCAGCAAGGAACCTATTTGTTTATCACTATTAATGCACCCCACAGAAAAGAGATGGGAGAAACGGTGTTTTGAAGTTTTTTCACAGGGATTGGAGGAGATGCACCAAGAGCTATCCAAGGATGGTGAAGACCATAAGCTTGGGGATGTGAAGACAACCCCGCTGGACCTACACACTCTCGGTTTGCACACGTCCAACTTCTGTTTTTCGATCGAAACACTTTATCGCATAAACTTGGAGCGTCGTTTTTGTTTTTGTTTGAGTCTTGAGAGACCACCACACTATCAATTATATATGAGAGAGCTACTGGAAATATGGGTTGAAATATGTTGGATGCTTTTATAAGATTGGGAAAAGGGATGTTTGACTTGATTTTTAATGATACATATAGTTGCATGATTCATGAGCTTGTTTATGAGTAATAGTTTGCAAATTCTTTTTGTAGAGCTATCACTTATTCATGTTTTGGTGCTGATTGTTATTTTACTTGGTTTAACATGGATTAGTTAGTTCTATGGACACTCATGCATGCATCTAGATGGTCAACTTTCTCCCTTTTGCTAGCCCAAAAACTCCAACAAGCAAAAACTTGTTTCCAACACCTTCAACCAAAGTTATTCCAGTGAGTCCACCATATCTACCTATTGGCTTTATGCTATTCCGAGTATGTTTAACATGTTGTTTGTGTTATCTTACCTCTGAATGAAAATGTTTATGTTATTGATTGCAATGGAAAAAATTGGTTATATAGCTCTCACGAACTTGATGCACATTTCTTTATTGCATAATAAAACATGACCCATTGTGATTAAGATTATGATGCTAGTGGCTTGATAAATGTTCGAGGTTGGAGTTAGCCCATATGTGCTGTCACATGCAAGCTTTCAACATGCTCTTCATCTCATTTAGTTGATATCATGTACTTTTGTATGGATGCTATCATGTGAAATGAGTGGAAATGAAGTAGTTTAAATGAGTTTGTATAAATGGTTAGAGAGACGCCTGGGCCGCTAATCTAAGCCATGCATCATTCATGGTGGAAATTTACTTACATACTATGGTGAACCTTCTGTGATACACCTTGCAATAAAAAACTATTCCAAATGGTAAATAAAAAGGGTGTTGAGATTGTTCATTTTGTTTGTTTGTCTTGTCATTTTGATATGGGCTTGTTCCATATCTGGGACAAGAGGTACCCCAGTTGACGCTCTTGATGATACTATTATTACTTACAATGATATAATTGAACTTGCTTTGTTTCCAAGTTGAGTAACATGGTGTAGTACTTGTATTCAAGGGGCATGAGACATCCAACCTTTACTTTATCAAGCACACTACTCATATTTGCTTTCACTTTAACCTTAATCATTCAAGATGCTATGATAGGGGCAATGAGAGCTTGACACCAATGAATACCTTATTGCAATCATTAACTATCATTATCATTAACTTAAGTAGAAGAGTTTGGAAGTTGGATGAAACTTATGCATGCTTTACCTCTACTCACATATACACCAATGAGAGCTTTAACCTTAATCATTCAAGATGCTATGGTAGAAGAGTTTGGAGGTTGGATGAAACTTATGCATGCTTTACCTCTACTCACATATACATCTTTCCAAAGTGTCCACCAAACATATTCAGATTTTCATCATCACTCTATGACCAATGTAGGATGTCCATACTTATCATTATGCATACATGTGGTCCATACTACTATCTTCTATGTTACACTTTGTGAACTATCATTGAACATCCTTACATTGAATATTTGATATCACTTCATAAACTATTTGCATATTGCTACTCCTTTGAAGAATGAATCATTTGACTATATGTAGCAATAGTAATCATCTTTGATATCCATTGTTAACTATTAAATTGCAAAGTGCATGTTAGTTTATCATCTTCATACTCGAGGACGAGCATGGATTAAGCTTGGGGATGTTGATGCATGTAAAATGCATACATGAACTTTGCACTTTAATTGCTTATATTCCAATCATATTTGCATCATATAAGGGTTATATCAATGTTTTATCATGATTTTGGGAATACTTCATAGTTTTCCCATTTATTTGGAATTAACCCTGCACAGGCAGAAAACCCTAGTTCTGTATTTTAATGTTTCAGGGACCCAAACGTCAACGAAATCACCTGGAAATTTACGGGCGTCAATATTTGGAAGGAAGAAGGACTACGGAAAAAGGAAGCAAGCAAACGGAGGCCCGAAGGCCAAACGAGCATGGCCCACGCGGCCACAGTACTTGGCCGCGTGGGACCCACCCGTTTGGGCCTCGTGGCTCCGTTGCCGTCGATCTTCGCTCCACCGCCTTCGTCTTGAACTAAAAACGCCTATAAAAAAGGTCCCCGTCGTTCTCTGGAAGGAGCGCCGCAGAAACACAGAAACACCGAAACGGAGATCAGGAGCTGCAGATTGGAGGGGGAAACTCCGGCGGGGCGCTGCCGGCGTGGTCTCCACCTTCTCCATCGACTTCTCCACCGTCTCCATGATGAAGAGGGAGTAGTCCACCTCTGGACTATGGGTTTGTGGAAATAACTTATGTATCTCTCCTCTCTTGAGCTTCACTAATTAGCACCGTATGAGCTGCTGAACATGATTACGGTCACCGTTGTAATACCTTTGTGGTGAATCTTTATGAGTTAATATAGTTTGAGATTGTAATGTTTGTTTCAGTTATGAGTATAGATGCATATTATGTACCCCGTTCTTGTTTATTGTTTTGATCAAGCATGTTTATGAGAGCGTATGAGGGGGAACGTGTGCATTAGTTGGAGTAACGGGGGTGGCTAGTGCAGTGAACGTGAGAGAAAGTTCTGCGATCCACTTTGGTATCTTTACCTTACTTGTTACCTCACTAGGGATAAACTAAAATACCATGCTACCGGGGATGTGGGCGTGACCATTGCCACTACTCCATGACTAGATCTAGCATGTTCTTATTTTCACTTCATGTCATGATACTTATTGCTGTACTCTAAGTTATCTTAATTACTGAGGTGTTATGATTTAGTTCGCATCTTGGTGGAGTATAAGAGAGGTTAATAACCAAAGATCTCTATTTTAGGACGTGATACCCATATATCTAAGTAACTTGTTATCAAACCCTGTGTTGCAATCTCATATTTAACTTTGTGTGTTCATTGTCTACCACTTTATAAAGAGAGAGTACATTTGTGAAACCATGAACCCCAGTCCACTTTTAATCATAAGAAACACCTTTCCAACACCATATACCACTTTTATATTCTCAGCCATCATTAAATCCGAAAATACAAAATACTTTTCATCTTGCATACATCATTAAAAAACCCAAAAATATCATTTACCATTGCATCCACCATCATTGCATATTTATTTCCTGTTTGCATTGCATAACTATCCTGATATCATTCTTACACCTTGTGCTTGACAACCACGGGTGAGGTTGAGGACCAAAACATCTAACCTTGTTTTGTAGGTAACCAAAAGAAGGATAAGAAGATAAATCTACCACTGCAGATTCCCCGAGAGTTCGATATTAAACCCTCGAGTCACCCCTCGTGGGGAAAACTGTCTTCCACTATACTATACACTCTGCACTTGGAGTCTCGACCTAAATCCCATTATTTGTGCAGGCATCAAGACTTGCTCTTCGGGATCATCAGCGAGCCATGGATTGCTCTTCGTACTCGTTGACATTGCTCTCATCATCGAGATTTCCATCTCCTTATAGTACTCGTCAACCGACTTCAACCCTTGCTTCACTCTTGCAACTTCTTGTATAAGTCTCTAGTGTAATGGCTTGGCACGAATCGCTTGTACATTGTTTCTTTCATGTCAACCCAAGTGTCGATTGGTTGTTGGTGGTTAGCGATGCGTGCATCTTGTAGTTGTTCCCACCACAAGAGGCATACTCTTCAAACTCCATCGAGGCTAGGGCAACCTTCTTGTTGTCGGAGAAGCGTTGTACGCGGAAGATCTTGTCAACCTTGAGTACCCATGAGAAGTAGGCTTCCGGATCACTTGTGCCGTAGAACTTGGGTATGTCAAAGCGAACATTGTTCAAGTTGTCGTCGTCGTCGCGACGGTTTGGAGGTAGGAATGCACGTCCACGTCTCCTTCTATTGATTCCATCACCATTGTGGTGGCTTGTCTCGCTATCACTTGATTCGGAACGGTGGTATTGGTGACGATCATGTGGAAGTTCTTGACGAGGACGAGGATCATGTTGAGGACGGTGCTCTTGATGATGAATGGGTTGGTTGTTATTGTTCACATTGCCATGAGTTTGATGGCGTGGCCTTGGAGGATGACGGGGATGATGTCCTTGTTCATCAAAGTCATTCGCACCCGGTACGCCATTGTCATTAGCCAATGGGTCATGACGATCACGTTGTTGCGGTGGTGGTGATGTATGTGCCGCGACGTTCATCATTTTGGTGAGGTTGTTCTTGATGCGCATTGGCATTGTTTGCGTGAAGATCATGTGGTTGTTCAACGTTAGGAGGAGGTCATTCTGGGCGTCGCGCCTTGGGTTATGTTGACTTCTTGTCGAGGTTCATGACGTCCATGATGTGCTTGCGTCGACCTTGAGGTGCTTCTTGTACGGCTTGAGCGTGATGAAGAAGAAGCTCGTTGTCGCACAAGGTTGTTGAGAGCTTCGGTCACCCGCTCCATAGATGCTTCTTGCGCATGCATGCGGTCGTTGAAGTTGCCTCTTGAGCTTGAAGACGGCGCTCGTAGCGTCCTAGCCATCTCAAAGAAGGTGTCGAAGACCAACAATCTCGGTATGTGTGACATAACATGATCACCTCGAAGTCCACTATGGATTTCATCGTCCGGGCTTGAGCTTCCGTTTGTACTTCCCCTAAACATTTCTCAAGAACAAGTGAGATATGTGGTAAGGAAAAACAAGACAAACTATATCCCAAGTATAATGTGGCTTGAGAGGAGAGAATCCCGTGGAGGGGGTCCCAAAGATGGGGTTGGGCGACCAAAGGGCGAGCACTCGAAGATAGACAACCTAACGAAGACTACGTGCTCAAATGTCACACCAACACGAGAGGGACGCTAGCTCAATTGCTTTTTGGTGGGCAACGGATTTGCACAAGTGTTAAACACTCACACACACTTGGCGGTCAAGCTTTGTCGCAACCTACAAGAGATGATACTTGGCACTACTCATGTTCTTTTCTTTTCTCTTTTTTTTTGATTTTGCTTTTTGACGATGATTCCTTCAACTTTTGCTAGTGCCAAGATCTCTAACGATACCCACTCGCCAATACTTTAAGACAATCACTCGAACAAGTGCAATGCCCCGCAATATCAAAGAACTAGTCTGATAGGTCAAGGTACACGAAAGGAAGAAGGGCTCACAACGGATTATGATGATGGGGAAATGTCGAGTCCTTGGTGGCGTCGTCGCTTGCGTTGATGATGCGTTGCTGCGGAAGCTTGTCGATGTCGTAGACGTAGGGCACACCAAGAAAGGACTCAAACCAAAGAGGAAATGACAAAACGAACCGAGGAAAAAGAAAAATTTCTGCAAAAATTGGCCCTGGCGGTAGTACCGCTGGTCCGCCCGGTAGTACCGCTGATCTCGGGCGGTATACTGCTGCGCACAATCTGCGCGATTTTGACTCGATTTTGGGCGGAAATTGGCAAAATTGATGCTAGGGAACGCAAACAAAGGTGGAGGGGGTCCTAAAGAAACAGATCCATGGACAAAAACTACCAAAAACGCAACAGATCGACATATCGGCTCGAATCAAGGAAAGGCTATTTTGGTGAAAATTTTCGAATTTCTCAAAAACAAAGAAAAATTTGGTGGATTTTGGTGGAAACACAAATCAAATCCGTGGCAACCTAGAGCTCTGATACCATATGATGTAGGTTGGTCCCGATTTCACGGATTTGGCGGAGGGATCGATGAACACGAAGAACAAGGGATGAATACAAGAACACAAAGAGGGTAAAACACCAAATCAAGGATAACTAGCAAGTAGCAACTCAGCAAGATTCAACTGGTAACAAGCCCCAAGGTAGCCCCCAATTGTCCTCTCCCAGGCACACCTTACTCTTATGATTGTTTGTCCAATTGGTCAATCCAAACCAATCCAATCTAGCCACTACAAGAGGGAAGATTAGCAAGTAGCAAACTACAAGAGAAAGCCTTGGTATCCACAAATGGATCTTCCCCACAAGGGGAGGCCTTGGTTCATCTCCACAAGGGGAGGCCTTGATTCATCTCCATAGGAGGAAAGGACCACTTTGAGAAGAAGGAGCACAACTCTACTCTAATCCCAAATCATAGTCTGCCCAGATCTGAGATGGGAACTCCTATTTATAGTCTAGAGGCAAAAGGGGAAAGGTAGGTGGTGGTAGGTGGAGAATACAAGGCTCAAAAGCCTGGCTGGTTCCCGCAGCAGCGGTAGTACCGCTCGTCCGAGCGTAGTACCGCTGGGACGGGCCAGAGCATGCGTTGACTTCGCACGGGCGGTAGTACCGCCGGCAGTGCCGCACATGGGCGCAGAGGAGGGTTTTCGGCAGCACTGGGAGCGGTAGTACCCGGCGCGGTAGTACCGCTGTGGCACTTTTTCCTGCTCTTCTTCTTCTTGGCCATCTTCTTGGGTCTTCTCTTGGTCATCTTGGACCTTCTCTTGCTCATCTTCTCCACTCCATTGTAGGTCGTCATCAAGGTGGTTCCTGAGTATGCACAAAGTATCCGAATGAAGTAGCAACCCATTCAAAGGAGTGTCGAGATCACACATAGATAGGAGTGAATTCACCTTATCATGGAGAGCTTTGACTCTACTCTTGTCATTGGGCCACTTGTTGTAGGAGCCGTAGGTTGGGCTACATCACATGGCGGGGACCGAATGACAATAAATGAGATATACCAAGAAAATTTAGCCCGCCTTAATACCAAGAATATAACATTGTAAGAATGTATATTTTGCAGAGAAAAGCTGACTATTTGGAATCTAGATTGACGCTCGATCATATCAAACAAGTCAATAATCTTCTAAACATTGACCTTTGGAGCTATTTTCTTCCCAATGCATACAACCATGTAATGCTGACGTGGGTGTACCCTTCGGGTGCCCCACCATGAGGACACCTAGTGCACGTACAAGCTAAGGCTCGAAGGCGGGCTTGTCAGCAATCCACGATCCAGGCCCACGAAGGGGGCCCAAGAGGACGGCGTACGCCCCAAGACAAGTAGAACCTTAGTCGGCTTAAACTTACCTTACCTGTAAACCTAGTCGGTTGCGAATCCCCGAGACCCAGCCTCCTACATAAAGCTGGGAGGGCCGCTGATCTAGGTCATGCAATCCTCATATCACCAAAGCCCTAGTGAGATCGCATCTCGCCGGGACGTCATTGTAGCTCCTTTGTACACCTCATACATCAATACCAGATAATCAGGAAGTAGGGTGTTACCCTCCGGGGGCCTGAACCTGGGTAAACCTTGCTTGTCAGCCGACGATACTACCGACGCTGTCATATCTCTCCCCCTAATCTCAACCCTAGGTACCGAACCATGGGATTTGATGTGTTAACACCACGTCAATTGGCGTCGTCTGTGGGAAGGCCTAGCGTCGGATCCGCGGTGTCGGCGGCTCCACCAGCAAACGGCAACTCGGCGGCTCCACTAGCAAACGGCAACTCGCCGGCTCCATCAGCAAACGACGACTCGGCGACCCCATCGATCATCAAGCCGATGTACTTCGGCTCCTTCGGCTTTGATCCGCACCCTCCAGTCACGCGCCCGGCGTTCGCGGACCTCCACTCAGTGTGGATCTGACTTTTGATACCTTCGACTTCCATGTTAGTCGTTGGGGAACGCATAACTTGACAGATCCGCGTCAACTCGTGACGATCTCACCCGCATCTCCATCGACCGCATCCGCACCGACCGCGGCTGAGTCGGTGACATCTCCTCGGTCGTGCCATCTTCGGGTGCGACTACATCGACCGCAAATTTCGCACCATCTTCGGTCGCAGGAGCCGCGTCTTCGTTGACTGCTTCACCAAGATCGGCATCGGCATCCCTCGACTCTTCCGGAGAAGTCAAAGAAGATGTCGAGTCGGCTCACCAGTACGACAGGAGCGAACCTCATGTGCTCCTCGAGGACTACGTCGACTCCGATACCTCCACCGACAACTGCAGCGATGGCGGCAGAGGCAAAATTTCACACGCCATCCCTTTCCAGGTCTGCATGGCTCTGGGGAACAACGGAACGGATCCCGAAACATCCAGGGCGGCCACTCGCCGTAACGCGCCAACCTATCCGATAACGGTAACCATGTCAGACGGAAAAACAACACTCATCATCACAGCAGAGGCGGCGGCCAAAGCAAACAAGGTCATCAGGGACTGCACCATGATGCCCGAGGACTCGACACGCGAGGAGATCGCGACGCACCAATACATCCTCTGGCTGGAAAATCTTCAACTAAAGAACTACCGGGCGACGCTCAATGAGCGCAGGAGGCAAGCTAGCGCGTCGAGTGCACGGAGGGCAGGGCTATCCGTCTACTCCACGGGAAATACCGACCCGAGGCGCCGCAACAGAACGTTCCGCATCCCAAAACTGAATGGCCGGAACTAACCCGCAACCTGGGTCTCTCCTTCATGACCCACGACGAGGAGGGGATCCCTATCCCCAAGAAAGCTGCGGGAGCTCTACTCTCGGTGGCCACATACCTCAAACAACAAAACCTCCCGAAGGCGACCCCAACACAGCCCTGCATCGACAACAGATAAAGTCGCTCAATCTAGCGGCCGCAGCCGTCAATCCCGAAGCAGGGGCAGTCGAGGGGAACGGAAGTCGCCGCGTGACCAGCCCACGAAGAGAGCCACGGAGTCGCGATGATCGTGATCACGTGGCCCGAGAAGACAGAGACCGGAGCCACCGGTGTCGTGCTGAAGACCGCTCCGGAAGGGACCGAGGGCAGCTGCCCACTCGTCACCTCCAAGATGGCGAGGACGCGCGCAACGTCATAACTCAACGTAGAGTCAACAAAAGTCGCTCGAAGAGAACTTCTCGCTCTTCTAGCAGCGATTCATACTCTGATGACGAGTTCGAACCCTGCGGGTCTCTGTGCTTCAGTCGACGCATCCGCGAGACCAGGATGCCCAAATGGTTCAGGTTAACATCTGAAATACCCAAGTTCGACGGCCGCCAAGAACCATCATCCTAGCTCGAGGACTACAAAATCGCAGTCTCCTGTCAACGGGGCACAACAACAACTGCGATGCAATACATTCAGCTGAAGCTTACGGGTTCGGCTCGTGATTGGCTCAGGAGCCTACTCAACAGCTCATACGACTCATGGGACCACTTTGAGGAGGACTTTGTCAGAAACTTCGTCGCAACATGTGACCGGCCCGCGACATTCGAGGAAATGCGAGCCTGCAAACAGCGATCGGACGAGTCGCTGCGATCATACATCCGGCGTTGGACCACCATACGGAACTCCGTGGGCGCGATATCGGAAGACAGAGAAATCGATGCCTTCACCATGGGCCTCGCCAAGCGAGACTTTCGGGAGGCACTGGACACGAGAAGCCGAACTCTATCGCCCAGCTCATAAAGGTTGCCAACGAGTGGACGAATGGAGAAGATTCGGTGCGAAACGAGCGCCACGGGTCACCACACCGTGACAACGATGCTGGCAACTGGAGCCCCAAAGATAGCCGCGGCAACGATCGAAGGCGGAAGCGCAAATCTCACCACTACGACGATGCAGATGGCCCCGAGTTGGTAGCGGCCGATACGTCGACTCACGCGGCAGTAGCGGAAGCCGCCAAGACGACCGCAGTCGCGACTATGGACAACACAGCGATGGGTACCGCAGGCGAGAGTGGCGAAAAACCCGCGATGACTCACAAGATCAGCGCCCAGTCGAAGAAGAAATAGAAGAGGAGTGCAGATTCCACATGTTCAATGGTGAAGACGGAAAACTCCACTCAAGGCACCTGCTAAAAGATTGCAGGAAATTCACACGGTTGGCGACCGAGTACGCCCGACGTATTCAGTTGGCTCCCGCCGCAACCACAAACACAACCCCTCTTGCAGCTGCACCAGCAGCCAGGAACAAGGCGGGTCCGATACAAGTCCTGCCGTGCATAGAAGGCTCGGAGCAGCACAGGATCAATATCATGTGCCTCGCGGGCAGATGAACATGATACAAAAAGGGCGTCCCACCAACCGGGAACAGAAGCTGATCACTCGCCAGGTTAACATGGCCGCCATGTCACCTCCCACTGTACCCGAGTACCTGAGGGAGTCCGAGACTAGCATCACATTCTCCCGCGAGGATCACCCACCATCCGTACCTCGTCCAGGGCACGCCGCTCTGGTACTCGACGCTCAAATCAGTGGCTTTGCTACGTCCAAGGTCTTCATGGATGGAGGAAGAGGAATCAATATTTTGTTCGCTGACACGCTACGCAAAATGAATCACTCGACAGAGAATCTGGCAAAATCAGATAATACCTTCCATGGTATCGTCTCAGGCAAGGCAGTCTGCCCACTCGGCACAGTTCAGTTCCCGGTCGTTTTCGGCGAGCCAGGAAACTTCAGGACAGAAAAGATCGATTTCGAGGTCGTCGACTGGAAGTCACAGTACCACGCCATCCTAGGGCGTCCGACGTTTGCTCGATTCATGGCGGTCCCGCACTACGCCTACCTCAAGCGAGAAAATGACAAAAAACCACCACAGTTGAACACAAGGCGACGATGAACCACCACCTTTGGGTTTTTTGACACATAAATACTACTTTTGGGGCTATGTTGTGACAACGAGCACTAATCTCTCGTTGTTAGCCTTCTAACCATGTTTCTGGCAGGTGGGACCCACTAGTCAGGTCTACGTGGCAAAAAGAAAAAGAGAAAATGCAAGTCAACGCATCTGTCCAACGCCGGCCGCACTCCGTCCCGCGCTGGCCGCACTCCCAGCCGGAGGTCACGCTGTGCCTCCGGGCGAGCGTCGACATCACCGAGGGCGTCCCGCGCAACACCGCCGTCGTCTACTACCCCGACTGCTTCTCCTACCTCCAGCCCCACGCTCCTGGATCAAGGCCGGCCCGGAGTCCCCGAGCTCATGCAGATCCTCCTCCGCCGCATCAAGCACCCGCTCGCCCGCCTCAGGTCTCGCTCTCCGGCGTCGAGTTCATCTTCTCCGAGCCCCACTCCAAGCGCCTGCGCCTCAAGCTCCGCCTCCGCCGCGAGGTCCTCGACCAGTGGGTCGCCGTCGTCTAGCTCCGCCAGCACGTCCCCCACCACCGCACCTTCCTCTACCTCGAGCAGCTCCTCATCAAGCATGGCCAGGCCGCGCTCGCCAGAGCCAGGATGCGGAGAGGAGGCGGGCTAGCGACCGGGAGCCGCGCAGGTGAAGCCGGGCGCCGGGCGCGGGCAGGGAAGGCCGGGCGCGGGCGAGCCGGGCGCGGCCGGCACGGCCTCGTCGGGGTCGTGGTACTGGGCGGGCGCGCGGCGGCGGCACTGGGCCCGTAGGAGCTCGAGGTGGCCGGCGGCGTCGTGCGAGAGGCGGAGGAGGCGGGCGGGAGACGTCGAGGACGACGGCGAGCTCGGCGTCAAGGTCGCAGAAGGAGCGTCGAGGTCGCGAGCAGGCCGGTGGCGAGCGAGGTGAGCGCGCGGAGCAGCGGCGCGCCGGACAGGACGGTGGGAGCGAAGAAGGCCCCGGCCAGGGGCAGCCTCCTCCGACGCGGCGGCGGGCGGCGGAGCAGGAACTCGCTTCAGCTTTTTTTCCCGGGAGAAACGTTGACCAGCTTTTTTTCTTTTTTTTGCCACGTAGACCCGACAAGTGGGACCGATCTGTCAGAAAACGTGTTAACACGCTTAAACAGGCAAATTAGTGCTCCGCGTCACAAGGTAGCCCCAATAGTGGTATTTATGTGTCAAAAAGCCCAAAGGTGGTGGTTCACCGTCGTCTTGTGCGCAATTGTGGTGGTTTTTTTGTCATTTTCTCACCTCAAGCTGAAGATGCCGGGACCAAATGGCATCATCACCGTGAACGGCAACTTCCAGCGCTCTGATAACTACGACAGGAAGTTCAGCAAAATCTCAGAGTTCTTGGGCATGCAGGAGCAACTAAAGAACTCTCCCTCGGCAACGATCGCACACTTTTTCCAGAAGCCAAGAAACCGGCACCCGACGCTGCCTTCAACACAACAAACGACACAAGATCGCACCAGGTCCTCCCGACAGACTCATCCAAGACGGTCAACGTGTCATCGAGCCTATCTCCCGCATAGGAAGGCGCGCTCGTTGAGTTCCTCCGTGAGAACTGGAAAATTTTTGCCTGGTGTCCAGCTGACATGCCAGGTATACCCAGGGAATTTGCCGAGCACTCTCTTCAGCTCTTTCCAGACGCCAGACCAGTGAAGCAAACAATGCGCCGGTTCTTAGAGCCGAAACGCGCACCTATAGGACAAGAAGTTGACAGGCTACTCGACGCCAAGTTCATCCGCGAGATCAAGAAATCGGACTGGGTCGCCAACCGAGTCCTCGTACCTAAGAAGCACACAGAAATCCTTTGCATGTGTGTCGACTTCACAACTCTCAACAAGTGTTGTCCCAAGGACCACTTTCCGCTGCCTCGCATCGACCAGATCATCGACTCAACTTCGGGTTGCGAACGCTTGTCTTTCCTGGATGCCTACTCTGACTACAACCAGATAAGGATGAGGGTCGACGACGAGGAAAAGACAGCTTTCATAACGCCATACGGTGTCTACTGGTACACAACCATGCCCTTCGAGCTCAAGAACGCGGGTGCCACGTACCAGCGCATGATGCAAAACTGCTTCAAAACGCAGATTGGACGCAACGTCCATGTTTATGTCGACGACATCGTCATCAAAACCAAAAAGGAGGACACGCTCCTCAACGACCTGCGCGAGACATTCACCAACCTCAACCGCTACACGATCAAGCTCAATCCTAAGAAGTGCGTCTTCGGCGTGCCAGCCTGAGAGGTTTTGGGGTACCTTGTCTCGGCTCGAGGCAGACCCAGAGAAGATCCAAGCCATACTGACCATGCAGCAGTCGACCAAACTTAGAGAGGTGCAGAGGCTAGCAGGTCGGGTGGCTGCGCTCAGTCGATTTATCAGCAAGCTCGGCGAGAAAGTACTTCCATTCTACCAACTGATGAAGAAGTCAGACAAATTCGAGTGGACGCCAGAAGCTCAAAAAGCCTTCGTCGACCTCAAGCGCGCACTAACAACCCCTCCAGTATTAGTCGCGCCTCGGGAGCGTGAGCCGCTGTTCCTATACGTCTCAGCCGCCAACAGGGTGGTCAGTACCGTGCTGGTCGTCGAGCGCATGGAGGAAGGACATGCCCATGGCATACAGAGACCCATATACTACCTCAGCGAGGTCTTCTCCATATCAAAACAGCGGTACCCGCATTATCAGAAGCTGGCTTACGCCATGTTCATGTCATCCCGAAAAGTCGTACATTACTTCGCCGAGCATCCGATAACTGTCGTTAGCGCGGCGGCACTCGGGGACATCCTCACCAACCCTGATGCAACTGGACGAGTTGCCAAGTGGGTCATCAAGCTGGGACCTCGAGACATCAAGTATGAGCACCCGAAAGCAATCAAGGCACAAGTCCTTCCCGACTTCACCACTGAGTGGATCGAAGCCCAACTACCAGGAGTCCCAGATAACATGATCGCGTATCGCGAGCTGTACAACGTCATGGAGGGCATCTTTGATGGTTGCGAGCAGCGTCACATTGGGCGATAAAGCAATGAGGAAGCAGACATGTTAGCCAACCTTGGCTCCACCAAAGCACCAGTACCACCTTGCGTATTCCTCGAGCGCATCGAGCACAGATCCATCAAGGTTAAACAACCAGCAGCATCCCGGCTCCGGCCGCCGTAGACAAGGAAACTCCACCTAGCACAGAGGATCCGCCAGTCGAAGTTCTCCTCATCGAGCCAACTTGGACACATCCCTTCCTAGCATACATGTTGCGCGGCGAGCTATCAGAAGATGCGGCAGAAGCACGGCGAGTCGCTCGACGTGCCAAGGCATACACAATCATCAAGGGCGAACTTTACAAGCGTAGCATATCGGGGATCCTCTAGAGGTGCATAGCACTCGAGGATGGCAAGGACATCCTTCAAGACATTCACGCTGGAACCTGTGGGCACCACGCAAGCAGTCGAGCGCTCGTTGCCAAGGCGTTCCGGGCAGGCTTCTACTGGCCAACAACACTCAGGGACGCAGAGGACATAGTGAAGAAGTGCATCGGCTGCCAAAAGTTTGCCACCAAGCCGCACACACCTGCAGCAGAGCTGAAAACAATACCATTGGCCTGGCCCTTCGCCTAATGGGGACTCGACATGGTTGGGCCACTCAAGAAGTCCTCGCGGGGAGGACACACCCACCTCTTGGTAGCAGTCGACAAGTTTACCAAGTGGATCGAAGCGGTCCCTATCACAAACTCGACAACCACAACAGCAGTGAACTTCATCAGGTCAATTATATACTGCTTCGGGGTCCCTCATAGCATCATAGCCGACAACGGTACAAACTTCACGACTGAAGAGTTCCGTGACTTGTGTGCAGCGGAATCAAGAAGCGGCTATTGGTGCCACTCAAACGAGCTGCGGGTGCCTGGGTGGAAGAGCTACCGGCCGTACTTTGGAGCCTGCGAACCACTCCAAATAGGTCGACACAGTACACACCGTTCTTCATGGTGTACGGCGTAGAAGCAGTCTTACATTTCGACATACAGTTCGACGCACCCAGAGTCGTTGCGTACGAAGAAGAGGAAGCGGAGGAAGCACTCGAAGATAGCATCGACATGCTAGACGAAGCACGCGACATCGCGCTCGCTCGCACAGCTGTGTACCAGCAGAGCCTCCGCAACTATCATGGCCGTCGACTGCGCACCAGGTTCTTCATGGTAGGCGATCTGGTGCTCCGCCTGAAGCGGAAGAAGGTGCACAAGCTCGCCTCTCCATGGGAGGGACCCTTCATCGTCACCGAGGTCATCGACGGCGGCGCATACCGTCTGAAGCACGCAAAGACAGGAGAACCCTTGCACAATCCTTGGAACGTGGTGTACCTGCGCCGCTTCTATGCTTAGAATGCTCGGTCATCAAATATAATGGCACGTAATGGCGGATAGCTGCAGGTTTCAGACGCGCTCTTTTCCTTACCAGGGTACCTACGGGAACTGGAAGGTTTCTAATGAGTCGGCCTGCTAGCTTACATACAAAGTGGAATACTGTCAATGTTCCTCTATCTTCCTTTGTGCATCGACTCATACAGAAATCGTGGCCGCGCCCGAACACTCGGGGGCTGCGCCGTGCAAAGTTCAGAGCAAAAATTCACAAATACCTCAGCCTCACCCGAGCGCTCGGGGGCTGGTCATATAAGTTCAATGCAAAAATTCAAAAGTACCTCAGCCTCACCCGAACACTCGGGGGCTGCGTCGTACATATCAAACAAACTCGCAAAATATTCTGGCCGCACCCGAACATTCAGGGGCTGCGGCATGCAAAACTACAGCTTCGCAAAAACGCTTGGCGCACCCGAACGCTCGGGGCTGCGTCAAACAGCCTACAAAACCATATCCCGCAACACAAAATTTACAACTTCATACTCGGGGGCTGCGCCCCGCACATACATTACAAATGGTTCACTCCATACAATGTTCAACACATCAAAACTCGGAAGCATCCAAACACCCGGGGGCTCGGCCCGCCCAAATAGTACAAAATCAGCATAACTAGATCCAAGGAGCACACACACATATAGACTGCAGCAATGCATCAAATACCTCTATACATTACAACTCAAATTTGTACAACACCGTATTCTAACCTATTCTGCAGGTTCCTCCTTCGGCTCCACCCAGTTCTCTTCTTCCTTCAAAACCTGGTGGATCATAACGAGCGCGTCAACGCGAGTCGCTTCGTAGTGCTCCTGCATTGGCACAGGGCCGCCGCCAGGCACTGGTGGCGGCCCAGGGCGATCTTCTCAAGTCAAGATGCGGGCGGTGAGCTCGAACGAAGGCAAGCACAACTGTGGCTCCGCCAATGAGCTGCTCTCGAACAAACTTCTTGATGGCCTTGCCGTCGCGAAACTTCTTCAACGGTGCAGACAGACCTTGTGGTTGCTCGTTCAAAGGGAACAAAGAACGGTGCACTCGAGCCAGAGCCAACCTGCAGGTTTCCAACAAAATAGCCACGTGCCAAGAACGGTCTAGGAGCTTGGCCAGCACGTGACCTCTCACCCTATCCGACCAGAAGGGGTGGGTGGAATACCGCGGGCTGCTGGCGTAGCTATCCAGCCGATCGCGCAAGCGTACCTCTTCCGCTGGCTCATCAAAACAAGCACCTGCACAAGTGCAAGCAAATTATCATAACAGTAAGGCAACACAAAAACTCGACACTCGATTCGGATGAACTTACACTCCAATTGCAGGTTCACATTCTCTAACCGCAAGCAAAAAGGCTTCCCGCTCGGTAGTCGGCGATGGCCTCGACTGAAGGTCAGCCAACGCGTCCTTCGTGTCCTTCAGCTCTTGCTCCACCTTCGACAGTTTCAGTTGAAGGTAGTCGATGATTCTCTGGTCGTTCTTGCTTCGAGTGCTCGTCTGGGAAGCGGCGATCCCCGGTGAAGGACCGGCTGACGCACCAGGCGCTCCAAGCTACACAAGAAAGCAAGCGACACATAAACACTTTGCAATACCATATTCAGCCCCAATCAACAGACTCGGGGGTGTCTCTACAGGGTAATCATAGCAGAGGAAACAATGTACGCAAAAGTAAGCTTATATTCAACAAGATCTTTTCAAAAGCATCACGAAGTTCATTACAAAGACAGAGGCAAAAGCATAAAAGGGTCGACCCCGCTACCTAACAGGTCGACTCAGACCTAGACCTAGTGGCACGAGACGCGCGCTCGGCGACATCGGCAGCACGCCTCTCCATCATGGCTATCAAGTCCCTGGCCAGCTGCGCAGCTCGCTCTTTGATAGAACTCAGAGGAACTGTCCCAAGGTCAGATTTCTTTGGAAAGCCGGCCACAACCTTCTCTTAGTCACCGGCAATTCCGTGCATCAGCATCAGCATGAAGGCGGACTCCGAACCACATACCGTTTGGGTGCGTGTGAAGTCCGTCAGAGTCGATGATCCGGGTTCGAAGCACTGGCCAGGTCATCAATGGAAGAGGGAGGCGTGCCTCGCGGAAAAATGGCCTTGTAGATAGCAGCAAGAGCGCACTGGGACTTCGCGAGGGAGTTCTTAACCCGGGCGCACAACAAGTCGAAGGCGCCAACAGCGCCCTCAAGCGAGTCACTTCTTCCTTCAGAAGCAGCGTCTACGCCAATAGCGCCTGTTAAAGCACAAAGGGGCACAGTTAGACAAAACACAGGCCAATTGCTCCCCATTTCAATAACACAAGGGCAAAACTTACCTCCCATAACTTCAGCTAGCGCGCGGAGTCGTTCAACCTGAAGTTCTTCGAGGTCCATCACCCCCTTGAGCTTCCGCTCGGCGCTGGCTTGCTGGGATTGCAGCTCCTTTTCGAGCTCCTATACGCGGGTCAGCGTGGCTTTTTGATCCCCTGTGAAGAATACATACTTCGGGTGATAAGCTCAGGCCGGTGAAAACAGATCAACACTGGAAGACAGAAAAAGTGCTTACGCTCCAACTGCTCCGCCTTCGCTCGAAGCCGGTCTCGCTCCTGCTCCATTTGCACATATGAAGTGCCTGATTCCACCATGAGGCGGAAAAAGGGCTGCGAAAGGAAAGATTTCAGCAAAACAAGGGATGGAAGACAAATGCTTTTGAGCCTATACCCAACTATCCTAGTTGCCTATAGCCTCGGGGGCTACTCTCATCGGGAGCGCTGTCGCGCACCGATAAAACTACATAGTCAAGAATAGACTTACGTGATCACACTGCATGGGCGTGGCGGCACCCGAGGAGGAAGGCGCGTACTCCGGAGGAGTAGGGGGTGCACCGGCGGCAGCCATCGAGTGCAACTCCGCCCGGATCACTTCGCCGGTTGAGGAGACAGGAGTCACCTCCGGAACAGTCGACGGAGCATCGACTGGAGGAAGGTCATCCTTCACCGGGCTGGATAAAGAAATATCCAAAAACAAAATAAAAAACTACAAAGATACCGCAATACGCGGGTGCACAGCAAAAGCAAAAAGGGTGCTCACCTCGCATCATCTTCACCAACAAGGCTGTCGATGTCAAGAAGTGTGCTGAATTCCGAAGCACCTTCGGGAGGAGCCATGCGTAGGGGAGTCATCGCCAAGGGCTCCCTCGCGTCGGGTGATGACGAGCCCGAGTCGTCATCGTCAAGCTCGTTCGACTGGTGCTCGGTGCGCGGCTGGCGGTAGTCGAAGTGGTCTTGTTCAGGCGGCGTCTCTTGGCGACCAGCTCTCTTCTTCTTCTTCCTCCTCCTCAGGTTCTGAACCCTCGTCAGTTGGCGTGTGTGCGGAGGCAAGGGAGATCTCGTCATTCTCCAGCTCAGCCAGCAAAACCTCCACCTCCGCAGTCCTCCCATCTTCGGGTAAAGGGGGCAAGCATCGGAAAGAAGGGTGGCCCTGCACGCAAAAAATCAAAGCGCTTCAGTAGTCAAGTTTTTGCAAAAAGGAAAGGGTAATCAGGTAGAAACCCACCTCGGGCAAAGGGTGCTCGCTATCATACGCGTTAACCGGACAATCCAGGGGACATGGGTCATTCGCGGTCAGTTTGGTCACTGACCACACACGAGTTTCCACATCCCTCTTCGATGGCATAGGCTCTTCCGGGTTAGGCGCGTCGGGTCATGGGCGCCCTGGAACTGCCACAAGGGGTGTGCTCGCACCCGCAAAGGTTGCACGCCCCTCTTGATAAAGGTCGAAATCAAATGCAGGCCGCTGACTTCGTGGCCCGCAGTCTTCATAAGGTCAGCAACCTTCGCCAATAAGGGCTTCGCCTCTGCTTCTTCGGTGGGCGTGGTCTGGTGGAGCCAAGCGCGAGTCTTCTCCAGAGTCGCGCGGGCATCAAAGTCCAGCAGGCCGTCTTGCTGGGTGCTAAAATAGAACCACTTCTTCCTCAGTTCTGAGCGGAATCAACCTGCTTCAGGTCGAAGTAGTCGACTTCCTTGCGAGACTGGATGTTGAAGCCTCCCACAGCATACACGCCGCCGGACTCGGCGTTCCTCTTCACATTAAAGATCTTCTTCCACAATCCCAGTGGGGGTGCACCCCAAGAAGCACTTGCAAAGAACGATAAAACAGACGATGTGCAAAAGGGAGTTGGGGGAGAAGTCGTGCAGCTGAACCTTATACGCATACATCAAACCTCGCACGAAATCGTGAATGGGGAAGGAAAGCCCCCTGTTCACGAAATCGTGGAGCACACATGCTCGCCAGCCCTGGGTTGCGGGCTTACCTCGTTCCCGGGGAGGCGCGTCGGAAACACCTCTGCGGCCCGCCGGTATGCCTCCATCTGGGAGACCGTCATCTTGGACCTCGTCCAATCGACGGCCTTCTTCTTCTGCGTAACCGAAAAAACTCGTCACCCATTTTATTTTGAAGATGTGTCAAGCTTCATTGCTGAAAAACCTGTTCTATGGTTGTAGTTGACACAGGGAGAGTGATGACCCGACGCAAACAATCTGTTAAGACTAGTCACAATGGCAGTAATATAGGAGTAACATCAGTGCCACATAGGCAAAAAATCTGATGTGACGGATAATTAATGAGGAGAGAGATAGTTGTGGTAACTAGCTATATTACCATAACATCACACATTTCAAGTCAAGATGATATATAACCTATTAAATATGACACTACACACATGTTACTCCCCACTATGGAGGTAGTAACTTAGAGTATTAACATATGCATGTTACTAGTCTAAGTTACTCCCCATTGTGACTAGTCTAACCATTGAGTACATAGAAATCTTGCCCGTTTTAACTAGTCTGAAAATAATTAATAGCCAAACAAACTAGCCAGTAGTAATTTTTGGAATCGATCAAGCTAGCACAACTGCATACATATACTGATATACACCGTACATGTATAATACCTTGGGGCTTTACGGATCAGACAAAGAAATTGAGCGTGGGGCGTGGCGCGCTTGACGGCGGCAGTTCATAGTCGTCGTCGACAGAGGAAAGTCGCAACTTCCCTCGAATCCGTGTGGTGTCCTGAGGCGGCGGCGGTGGCGTTGCTCAATCACGAAACCTGTGCGGCTCGGCAGCGACAAAGGCGGTGATGATCGACTAGATGCGATCGTTCGTGCAGTACAAGAGGTTTGATAGGCGATCGTGTAGATGAATGATCCATCGATTACCTTTTTTTTTTTGAGAAAACTTGCCACGCTTTATTCATTGATAATATTCAGAGGTACATTTGCAATATCATGAGGGGTTCCTAGCCACAAATGGCGCCCCACTCCTAAAGAAGAAGCGAACTTAGCAAGCATATGAGCTTCAAAATTCGAATTCCTGCGTTCATGGGAGAAAATGCAGTTTTCAAACTGAGCAGCACGTCCGACAATCTCCCTGACTATTGGACCATATCTTCCAAGGGTTCCGTTCTTGACATCTTCAACCACCTCTTTGCAATCAGAAGCAACGTGCAGAACAGAAAGCTGAAGATCGGCAGCTAAACTCAGGCTTCTCGACAAGCTAGCACGCCGGTGCATTGTGGCTTTAGGCCCTTGGCTAGGTGCATTAGGTTTGGCCCATTGAAATTAGCGTCTGCAGCTGGTATAGTCGCTGGGCTGGGCAATATATACCTACTGGACCCTGGTACATAGAGTTGGGGGTGCCGAAGCATGGGGTCCTGGCGTTTTATTGTTTTTTATAAAATAATAAATATTTTTAAATAATTTCCAAACATAATACTCTTTTCAAGAAATTTCAAAACTAATAGACCCTTGGTCACAGCGTGGCCGAGCAGGCCCTATCGGCCAACCGCGCAGGCCTCAGGCGTGACAGTAATCGGCCACTTGACTGCCATAGGCTTATCGGCCAGGGCGCTGACGATAAGTCCCTGCATGCATCCGGCGAGCATCTCGCTCCCTTGCTCGCTAACTCGCATGCATCCGGCGCATCTCGCTCGCTAGCTCGCGCCTTCCCTGGCTGTCGCCACCGTCCGCGCCTGCCCTAGCCATCGCTGGTCCGTGCTCTGCCTCTCCGGCTCGGCCAGCCGACGAGCACGCATGCACGCACGGCACGGCCGGCTAGCACGCCCGGCCAGCCGGCGAGTACGCACGCACGACCAGCACGCCGCAGCCGATCAGGACCCGTCGGCCACGCCACGGCCGATCAGGTCTGCGCTGATGCGCGCGTCCGTCGCCCGACCAGCTTCTCGGCTAGGCCTTGGCCGACAAGGGCTTATCGGTCACACCGTAGCTGAGGCTGCATTATTTTTGCAATTTGTTCAAAACGCGTATTATTTTTAGAATTTCGTTAAAAAATATTATTTAAAAAAAAGTAGCCCACTGCATGGAAGTATTGCTACATTGCCAAAAAGAAGATGGAAATGGTAGCACGACCGAGGCTGTAGCTTTTCTCTTTATTGCGGAGAACAACCAAGGCCTTAGCTGGCTTTCATGCCTGTGAACACTCTGGTAGTTCCTGTTATCCCGAAGAGGTTTTCGTTTTCTCGTCCGATATCATGTCCCCAAAAGGAGGTCGCTAAAGTCGCGATTGCGACCACCACCGCGAAAATCAACGCGTGAAAAATGAAATGTTAATCGTCCGTCGAGCCCCTCACAACGACTTTGTACGCAAAGCCGAATTCTGTAGATAAATATGTAGTGGATATAGACTAATTCTGTGTCGGGAAATGTTGCTGACAATGACAAATTCACGAGCTCAACAACTCCATAACCCGCGAAGGTTCAAATCTGTCAATGAAAAGTAGTACTGCTCCACGCTCCAGGCTCTTGCAATAAATTATGCCGTTTGTTGTGTGTGCACCCAGTGCTAAACCGTATCAACACGCCGCCGGGTGACCATTTCCGCACGCCTCTGTCTCATATCCGGATGGCACCCGCCCAGTTCGGGTGCGGGTTCCCCATACCCGCACCCGCACCTCTACCCGCCCCCCGTCACCCGTACCCATACCCGCATGCGGGTATAGAATTTCCCCATACCTGACACCCGTCGGGTACCCGCCAAATTCGTGCTGAACAGCAAAATGACAGGTTTTGCACACTTTCAGCAACATATAACTAAAATTTTCAGCAACAAACTGACAACAATTTTAAGCAACAAATTGACAGCAATATTCAGTAACAAATAGACAGCAAAATATCCACACACATTAACATCCACAAATAGTTCACCGAATCAAGCAAGTTCAACAACCACGCAAGACGCAACAAACAGTACACCGAATCATACAAGTCATACATATCTAGCAACAAACACTCATGAATTATGACAAGAAATCCATTGAAGACAAAAAAGCTCCGTTGCTGCAGCTCCATCTTGAAGATCCGTTGCTCTCATATGGCGGTCACGCATGAGTCCTAGTTGCAATGAAATTGACAAGCATGTAAGTTATTAAATATGGTATACATGAAGTAGTAAACACAATGGATGGCTAGAAATAAACCTCATTCTCTTCTTATGTGTCTTGAAGACAAGTCCAGAAGCTGCCTTCACCCGTATGAGCATCTACAAGAAACAAATTTGCATCATTTACTCACAAGCATAAGTGAGAACAGACATAAGAAATCAATGATAGAAAATGCATCGTTTTACTCACCTTTGTACTTGTTTCTAAGCCAATTCTGATAGCACATCAATACCTCAAGCATTTTAGATGTGAGGCGGCTCCTATGATCAGTCACTATTCTGCCACTCATACTAAACGCGGATTCTGAAGCAACCGTTGTGACTGGAATAGCATCTAAAATCGAATGAACCAAGCCGCCAACCATCTAAATTCCTGCAACCAATCGAATGAATCATCTGAAATCAACAATTCCTGCAACTTACATGGGAGAGTTGACCTTCTTCGCGCGCTTGTCGCCGGCGTCCATGGCCGTCTTCCCCTTCTTCTGGACGGGGCCGCCGCCGTCGGAGGACGAAGCACCGGGCGTATGGCTCCGCTTCCTGCCGTTCCCGGTCGGCGGCAATCCAGCGCGCGCGGCCTCCCTTTGAGCTGGGCGGCATGCCCACCAAGAAGGCGAGCCGGGCTCCGCTTCCCGACGGGGGGATTTGGGTTGTCCCATCTCCATGCGGCGAAGGTGGCGTCAGTGTGGGGCTGGGCTCGGCTGGCCGCTCGACGGAGTTGCTCCCCTCTAGATCGACGGAGTCCATGATCGGCGGAGTAGCTCCCAGGGAGCGGCGGCGCTGGACAGCAGAAGAGCAGGCGGCGGCGGCTCGGGGTGGGGGGAGGAAATGAGACGAGAGGAGGGCAGGGAATGGGTGGGGGGAGGAAACGAGACGAGAGGAAGGCGGCGGCTTGGGGTGGGGGAGGAAAAGCATTGGGGTTGGCTCTTGGCTGGGGTTAGGGTTTCTTTGTACAATGACAGTGTGGGGCAGTGGGGGCGTGGCCGCGTGGGGCTGGGATGGGTGCTGGAAAGACACTGACAAGTGGGGTCTCCCGGGTATGCGGGTTGGCGGGTATGGGTTTGGCACCCCCATACCCGCACCCGCTATACCCGATGGGTATGGAATTTTCCTGCTAACTATCCCCGTGGGTTTTTTTTTCTATACCATACCCTCCCCATTTAAGGCGGGTACCCGTCGGGTATCGGGTTTGCAGGTACCCATTGCCATCCGGACTCATACGTAGGCTCGGGAAGAAAATCCTAGGCGACCTGGTCGTACAGGCCAGATCTCTGGACCAGCTTCCAGAGTCGACACATGGCCAACCGAATCTCAAAGCAACGAGGCAAAACCTGCTAGCAAATCCCCAAATCCGTTGCTCTCCCCGGCGTGATGTGCAGTCGTGACCACCGGCGAGGCGGCGAGCCGTACGCACTGCTCTTCCCCTCCGTGAAAGAGACAACGCTCTTAGAGCATCTTCAACAGCCGCGCTACTCATCGGCGCGTTTCATTTTTTCAGCACTAAAATAGCGTTTTATCGCGTTGGCCGGGTGTTTTGCTTTAGCATAGGTGATATATTTTTGGCGACGTAACTAGTGCTCCAGCAGGGGCGCTAAACTCCAGCGCGCCCAACACAAACAACATTTCCACTCAACATACCCCCTCTGTTTTTAATATAAGATGTTTTATCATTTGTTCACATGCATATGTACACAAATGTTTGTAGACATGTATTAGTATGCATGTTCACTCATTTTAGTATGTATCTGGACAATATGACAACCCTAAAACATCTTATATTAAAAAACGGATGGAGTATAACCAAGAAGACCAAACATGCACAAAATAAATCAACAATAAATAGTTTAATTATTATTACAACACAAATAAATAGTTTTTCTTCAATACAACAAACATACAACTTCAACTCATTGTTGTCCATTTTATGTCCACCACTCTTCTATTAGATCCTTTTGAAGCTCATCATGTGTTTCGTTACGTCGAATGGCATGATAAGAGGCAACAAAACGGGCCACCCTCTCAACCTTCCTCCGCACTCGCACGGGATGTCCGATCAACTCATATTGAGTATAGTCTAAATCTTACCCGCGCTCATTCTCGATGATCTGTTATGCATGATCAGACAAGCGGTCATGATGTACCAAAGCATGTCTTTGTCCCAGAATCTAGCCGGTCCTCTCACAATAGCAAATTGGTCTTGCAAAATCCAAATGCCCTTTCCACGTCTTTCCTGGCCGCCGCTTGAGCATTGTGGAAATTAAGCATTTTTTTACCTTGCGGTTTGTGAACCGGTTTCACAAATGTTTGCCACCTTGGATAGATGTCATCCACAAGATAGTAGCCATAGTTGTATGTATGGCCGTTTGCTTCAAAATCCACCGGTGGAGTTTCACCTTTCGCAATCCTATTCATGAGTGGTGACCATTGAAAAACATTGATGTCATTGCAAGATCCGGGTATTCCGAAAAAACCATACCAAATCTAAGTCTCATAATCGGCCACCGCTTCAAGGATTATAGTGGAATCCTTTTTGTGGCCTTGAAATCGTCCATGCCATGCCGCAGAACAGTTATTCCAACTCCAATGCATGCAATCAATAGAGCCAAGCATATCTGGAACCCCCGAGCGTCGTTGAACTCCAAAAGCCTAGCCGTGTCTGCAACATTGGGAGCTCTCAAACATTTCGGACCAAACACTTGCACAATTCCAACTACAAAGCGCTTGACACACATGATGGCTTGACTCTCGCCCATTGCCAAATAGTCATCTTCAGCTTCTCGGTCACTATACTCGACGCCCCCACTCGCAGCAGCACCGGTGGACCGCCGGCGTGCTTGCCCTCCGTCGGCTTTGCTGCTGAAAATTGTTCTTCCAGCGAGTGTGTCACTTCTTGTTGTACGATGGTTGCGTCGCCGGCGGCGAGTTGCCGGGTGCCAACCATCGTGGTCTTCTACGGCGGGGGCGAATCATCGGTGGCCGCGGCGACACAGCACGCATGAGAGTCCGTGGAGTAGTGGATTTGATAACTGTGAACCAGGGTCGTTTTGCCTCGTTGCTTTGAGATTCGGTTAGCCAGGTGTCGACTTCGGAAGCTGGTCCAGAAATCTGGCCTGTACGACCAGGTCGCATAAGATTTTCTTCCTCAGTGCAGGGGTGTGACCTCGTAGTCTCGTTAGTCAAGACCCTTTCAACCACAGTGCTAAACTACTAATCAAAACCTCGTGCTAAGCTCCGCGTTGCAGGAGCGAGTCCACTCATCATCCTCTCATCGCAGGAAAGCAACAGATTAAGCCACGGCCATGTCAACCTCCCGCGGCCTAGCTATAAGTAGAGCCATTCGGCATTGCCCCCATTCCACCAAATCACAAACAGCCAGCACAAGAACAAGGTACTAATCATCTTGGAGCTAGCAGATTACTAGTCAAGATGGCGTCTCCTTCCCCCGTGCCGGCGGTGTTGCTGGCCGTGTGCGCCTTGCTCGCCGTCTCGCTCCGAGCGCAGCAGCTGAGCCCGTCGTACTACGACGGCTCGTGCCCGCGCGTCTACGACACGGTGCGGCGCGTCGTCCAGCAGGCGCGCGCCTCAGACCCCCGCATCCCCGCCAGCCTCATCCGCCTCCAGTTCCACGACTGCTTCGTCAACGTACGTATATACTCCACCGTGCATGCCTGCTGCTGGCCGGCGCCGTGGTCTACATGTGCCGCTAGCTGCTATATGATCTGAGCTGAAACTAACATGTGTATGTGCAGGGGTGTGACGGATCGCTGCTGCTCGACGACAGCCCAACGATAAGAAGCGAGAAGAACTCCCTCGCCAACATCAACTCGGCGCGCGGTTTCACGGTGCTGGACGACATCAAGGCGGCCCTGGAGAACGCCTGCCCGGGGGTCGTCTCCTGCGCCGACATCGTCGTGCTCGCCGCCGAGGTCTCCGTCGAGCTCGCAGGAGGGCCCTACTGGAGAGCGATGCTGGGGCGGAGGGACGGCACCACGGCCAACTTCGACGGCTCCGACAACATCCCTGCCCCCACGGAAGACCTGGACGTCCTCCGACAGAAGTTCGCCGCCGTCGGGCTCGACGACACCGACTTCGTCGCCCTCCAAGGGGCACACACGATCGGCCGGGCGCAGTGCAGGTTCATCCAGGACAGGCTCGACAACTTCGGCGGCACCGGGCAGCCGGACCCGACGCTGGACGGGGCGTTTCTCAACACCCTGCGACAGAGCTGCCCGGCGTCGGCAGGCACAGACAACAGGCGCCTGAACAACCTTGACCCGGCAACCCCGGACACGTTCGACAACAGCTACTACGCCAACCTCATGCGCAACCGTGGCCTGCTCCGGTCCGACCAGGTGATGCTCTCCGCGCCGGGCGGCGCCGCCGCCTCCACCGCACCCATTGTCCAGCGGTTCGCAGGCAGCCAGGCCGACTTCTTCCGGAGCTTCGCGACGGCGATGATCAAGATGGGCAACATCGCCCCACTCACCGGGAGCATGGGGGAGGTCAGGAGGAACTGCAGGGTGGTGAACAGAAGCTGATCGCACCGGCGCCGTCAGTTGTTAATAAGATGTGATTGATTTTTTATTCCTTCCGGAGGAATTCATTTTTACTGGAATAATCGTTCAAATGTAAAAATAATATTTGTAAGGCGCTTCAAAAAATTCCAATTCTGGGAGAAAATCGTGTACAAAAACAATCAAGGAGAGTCGCCTACTTCTGAGAGCAAAACATACTACATTCCTGCAAGCAATAGACCATGCGTTACATGTTCATTACCCTTTAAGAGAAACGCTCAAGTTTGCCTTACCTGAGCTCATACCAAGCTAAGCATGCTGGAGTATAAATCTTAATGGTTTTGGTACGATTGCCACCCAGACTTGTAGCTGATGTATCAACGGGTGATAAAGTCGCAATTACCATACAAAATAAGTTACATACCTGACAGATGATAAATACATAAAGGTGAGAAATTGCATCATAGTACAAATAGTTAAGTCGTCGATCTATAAAGATTCTTGACAGACATTTACATGGAGCAAATGGTTCCGAGAGGAAAATGCTAAACTGTCCAGAGGAACAATATATTCCTAGGCTAAGATGCAAAGTTTAATGTTCGTTATCAAGCGGACAAAACAAATTCTAATACAGAGAACAGTACAACAACAGGAATGATGTCTCAGCTTCCTAGATTCTGTAAATTAACTTGACAACGCAAAGGCTACATGTAAGCCATGGCGTCGCAATCTCATCAGTTGGCTTCTACAGAAGTCCGTCATAGCTCGCTGGGTGGAGGTGGTGGTGGGGGCAAAAGAAGTGCAAGGCGCTGCTTGTATCTTTCGATCCGGCCCTGCCTCTCCTTGCGCAATCTGTCAAACAAACTTACGTTACAATGGAAGAAAATAAGTCACAGTCCAGTCAAGATTATATTCGCCTGTTCCCATTTTAATTGTGTGGGAAAAGCCCGACATTGGCGAAGGCTCGCCGAAGGGCGGGACGGGAGCGGAGATGCCGAGGCGTTGACAGAGCTCTCACGCAAGGAAAAAACAGTTTAATGTTGTGAACTGTTACTTTACCAATAGAAGCCGTCACCTCTGAACATGGAAACGCTAATCTAATCATCCATCTTAATAACCCCACAAGGCAAAAACTATTACATTCGCGTATGCTGGCTTAATCCTAACCTACAAAATTATTACTGTCCTCGCCATTTTTTTTTGCCTTATCTTCTACTGGTGATTGATTCAGCATCTATTAAAAAGTTAGAAGAGGGATAGGAGAAGAAAAATACATACTTAGCCCGGATCTTTTTTGCACGAGTTACATGCTGCTTCAATAAGTCAGCTGCAGTATATTCAAGAGTATCATTCTGCACAATAAAATATCAAATCCAATGGTATCAGAGTCTAACACCCCAACTAATAACTATAAATGTAAGCAGTATTGTATTTGGTGATAGAAAAGTATAAGAGAGGTAAATTCACTAATAGCTACAAAAAGTGTTGGGTGACGGGAGATTATAGAACAAGTAAATCGCAGCTAACATGTCATTTCAAAAAGTGCCCATTTACGTCTCAAGAAATGAGATTTCTTGAGAAATAATCTATGAAATGTAGCATTTTCTTGGTAAGGTACAACAGATGAGCCCAATCTTGACAACAGGTTAGGTTTGGAACTTTTTTTAATGTGGAGCTCACCTACCCAATTGAACCCTTCCACGGGAGAAAATGAAACACAAGTTTTCACTTTGCAGAACAAACAGATTAAGGACCCATAAGGATTAGAAGTGAAAAATAATCAAATGTCAAAGTAAAGTGTGGCAAATGGTCAAAATCCCACTGTGGCATATGCAGGATATAGGCTTAAAATACTTCTATAAACGGAAATGAAGAAGTAAAGCGTGAGAAATGAACGAAATAGGTCAGAACTGAAACTCCCGCTCTAGTCTACACAATCCAAAGAAAACAAAAAACTGTTCAAAATCGGACGATTAACCAGTTAACTGGCCGAGTAATCCTATACTCGGAGGGTCACCGAGCAGCCGATTAACTGATTTGTCGACCGATTAACTGTCCGATTCGCATATTAATCCTCTAGTAGCCAGTCGACCGAGCAGTTACCAGTTAACGATTTCCTCAACATTCCAAAAAAGGTGGAAGAAGGGAACTTTATATGAGGTAGACAAAATGGATCAAAATAAATTTAGCTATAACTTCATCTATCCTCTTTTTGACAAATCCCAGACCAAAACTAAAAAGGTTATCGCTTATCAAGTTTCGAACTAACAGTGCCTAATAACCTGCTATTCACTGGTATTAATGGCGAATTAGCATCTACCCTTACAAAGGTATGCGTCAGATTCAGATATTGCTTCTGATGGACGCTTATTAATCATTCCAAAACCTAAAACTGGCTACAGGATTTGGACAATACAGTTGTTGTGCAGAAATAAGAATTGCCTGAAAAATAATATATTTATGAGGTATGGTCGGCCGTCCATTTGTGTCAACAAAGTATTAAATCAAAGTAACAATGCTGTAAAGTTGCTTTTTAAAGGATACCTTCTCTTCTTCTGAACCTTGATCTTCAGCATCATTGTCCTTTTCTGACATCCTAGAATCTACAACTGAAGCAGGCAAAGGTCTTGGAAGAAGTGGTGCAACGTTTCCAACAAAGCTTGGCTTAAAACAAAAATGAGACAAGTAATGAGCTTTGAATAAGAGAACACAACTATATAGCCCCTGAAAGTAATAAGAGGGAAGCCTCAAAATACATGACAAAATCCAGTGGTGCGCTGACAATTGCATTTACATTAGGACACACATATCTTATAATGATCTTTTTGGACACAAACTGAAGATTGCGGTTAACTCAAAACATGTTCCAGAACACATAGATGGATTAGTGCAAATACAAGGGAGCCAAAGTTTGTCAGCGAGAACAAACAGTAATTTCCTAAACTAGATGGGTTCTAGAATACAAGTTTTAAATTCCCTTTGACCAATACACATAGATCAATTTCCTAACAAAATTGGCCTAATTAATAACATGTTTTTTTCTCTCAGATGTACATAGAATATTTATCTGATGAACATCCATCGATTTAATCAAGGACTCAAAGAGAAAATTTTGAAGTGTGAAACCGCCATAAAGACATTTGAGGTGCCTCCAAACGGAGGAGCTAATGTACAGAACGCAGAAGTAAAGAATTTTTAAACAAGCAAGTAACATATGCATTCAAATGAAAGGATAGAAGTATGCTAACCTGAATTTCGTGTGGAACACCATTACGCACCCAAGATCGGCAAAGAGCATACAAGGATCCTGACTCACTGTCCAACACGTTAACCTTCAGAACAACCAAAACAAAATCAGAAGAAATTTCACCTCTCTAGATGAAAAACAAATAAGGCATGACTTTGATCAACATAAATTTGACAAGCGAATTGCAGTGTCCTATCATTTTCATCTCTATAGTAAAAATACTGAACGTATGAGTTATGAGGTCATACTACCTTAGGAACTAAAATAGCATACCAAT
Source organism: Poa pratensis (assembly GCA_947311845.1). Classification (NCBI taxonomy): domain Eukaryota; kingdom Viridiplantae; phylum Streptophyta; class Magnoliopsida; order Poales; family Poaceae; genus Poa; species Poa pratensis. The sequence continues at coordinate 29,047,110 of CAMZMU010000076.1, read as the reverse complement.
AATCAGTAAAAAACACAAATTCATGTCGTGTGTCAGCAGTATACAAGTTAACTGACGATCCATTTGCCATTAGAACAGTTACTGGAAATGTTGAAACTAGTCAAAAATTAGAATCATTCTCCTCTTACTAGACCATTAACAATAGTACAAATGAGCGCAGATATTGCATCTCTCAACTCTATCTCTAAAGATGAAGCCTAATAAACATGCACTTACTTTGCGGTCATTAATCACCACAGTTGTGGTGTCTTCTTTGGTACTTTCTCTGCAATGAATTAAAGTTAAAATAATCACTTGCAAATTTTCCATCCAAAAGACAAATCTATATGCTTGTAGTTTGTTGTTTACCTTTCCTTTGTTTTTATGTGCTCTTGAGGGGATGGAGTAACAGCTGGAACTGGAATAACCTAAGACATTCCCCCCCAAAAGAACAATAAACGTTACAATGGAGCAAAACGAATCATAATATTGACTGCAGAATTGACCACAAAGGAAGTAAGGAAAATCCTAATCAGTACAATGCCTGAAAGGCTATAAATCAACACTATAAAATCGAATAACAAGATACTATGATTTTTCTCCAACAATCTCACAGGCGATAAATCCCCAATGCCTGGCCATTCAAAACGCTCTCCGATATACTCCAGCATAATGCCAAACAAGTGCTATAAATACTACAGCCTGCGTATGCAACCCTAGAAACATGATTCCACGGGAGAGATCCCAATCCTTACAGTGAGAATTAAGGGAAGGATCGAGCTATAGTCTAAATGTCTAATTCCCTTCAAGTCAAATCCCATGAACCGAAAGTAAGCAATTCACCTTGGGGTGAGGCTGCGGAGCTATAGGAACCCCTCGGGGAGGATGCTCGGACGCGGCGTCACACCGGCCACCACGGCCCGCGGCACGGCAGCGTACGACCGTGGCTGCGTCGGCACCTGGGGCTGCGGAGATGGCGCACGGCGTGCGCACGCGGGTAACCGACGGAGAGCTGGGGCATACGGCGGTGGTTCGCCACCGCGGCGGCGGCGGCGGGGTAGGAGGAGATGGGGTAGAGTATGCCGTGCGCGGCGGAGGCGTGGGTAGGGTTAGGGTTTAGCGGGCGGCCGGTGAAGAGCGGCGGCGTGGGGGCGATGCGCTGCGGCGTGGGGGTGGCGAGGAAGGCGCGGGGCAGCGGCTGCGCGGCGGTCGCCGGAGGAGGGGGTGTGGCGTTGGGCGGGGCAGCGGGAGGAGGAGGTGGGCGCTGCGGTGGTGGGGACGACATGGCGCTGACGCTGACACGCGAGAATCAAATAGGTTTTACACTTTTGGTTTAGGTCTCTCCTCTTTGAAAAATGGTTTTGAAATGCACAACTCGCGGGGTTTTATTTCGGAAATTTCCAGCTCGGCGGCACTCCCGCCGGATCGCAATCTACGGGGAACGTCTCCGCGGGCGAATGCTCCGAGGAAGAAGGTCACGCCTGCTCTCTCGAGGAAGAAGGTCGCGCCTGCTTCCATGGATAATCGAGTGGATGATTTTTATGAAACAAGGCAAATTTATGTTGCCATTTTCAATAAATAATGAGTGATGATTCAAAGATAAGAGCCTAGGACTCCACCTAGGATTTTCTAAAAGTCTACACCCTCGGCATTACATTATTCAAATATTTAGCCCTGGCCAAAAGTGGTGGCGATGGTTTGGCTGTTTGCGGTGCTCCACGAGTGGAGCCGAAGGCGGGCGGTGGCACCTCCCCCTGCCTCCCTTCCAATAAAGCTCGTTGCACTCGGCGGTTTCAACTGGAGGAGCTCCGAAGTGGTGCCGTGCGGGGGTGGTGGTGCTGCTGGAGAGGACCAACGCCATGTCACATCCATGTCACACGTCTACGCCGTGGGGTGCTCACTCTGCAGGTATCTTTAGGAGTTCTTCGATGGAGGAGTTACGACGACCGTCGCCGTCTTGCCTTTGTCTCCAATGGCCGAAGGGCAGCCCTCCTCGGGCACTAGACGATGGCTCCTTCTCCTCTAGGCATGGTCTGATGCAAAGTATCCCAAGTGGCTCGTCCCCGGCGACGGTGCTACTGTGACGCGGTGGTCAGGGACCCAATTTTTTTTTCCGGAGTCCTTGGAGCAAAAGTTTAGGTTTGTTCTTTAATTTTTATTTTGTTGAGTGTTTGTTAGCAAAGCCTTTTCAGAATGTTTTTCTATCAATGTGTTAATAATTCCAGCTCTCCTATTTTTACAGTGATGCTTACTCTGTGCGTGTTTACATTGCCAATCGCTACACGTGCATTGAAGGTTTTCCTCTTGAATACTTTATATTTGCTATTCAACTACCCAATGCAGTTGTAGCATAAAAATATAAACGATTAATAATAAACTTGGAGATAAAATCATACTAAATATTATTGTCTCTAGGGCATATCTCCAACAGTAAGCCGTGCTGGCTTGCTCGCCATTGTTGTCGTGCAGAACAATGCCATTGTATAGGCAGTGGCAGAACTGAACACAAGCCAGCAGGGGCCATCCCCCCCCCCCCCCAGAGAAAATGACAAAAAAAACACCACATTTGAAAACGAGACGACGGGAACCACCAACTTAGGGTTTTTTGACACATAAATACCCCTTTTGAGGCCATGCTGTGACGTGGGGCTCTAATTTGCCTGTTTAAGCCTGTTAACATGTTTTATGACAGCTCGGACCCACCCGTCAGGGCTACGTGGCATAAACAAAAGAAAAAAAAAGCAGGTAGACCTGCCGGGTGGTCCGTACTGTCATAAAACGTGTTAGCAGGTTTAAACAGGCAAATCAGTGCTCCCGCACAACATGGACCCAAAAGGGGTATTTATGTGTCAAAAAATCCTAAGTTGGTGGTTTTCTGTCGTCTCGTGTTCAAATGTGGTGGTTTTTTGTCATTTTGTCCCCCAACCACCACCATACAATGCAGAATGAATCGCCATGTACCGCCATGGGATTCGCACCACTACCCCTATCCTACAAACAAGCGACGAAAAACATGCACACTAAGACGCAGTCCATACACGACTTAGGCGATGTGTACAGAAAGAAGCAAAGAACTAGCGATTCGTTCCACGCAACATGAACAAATTAAACCACACCAGACAAATGACCAAATGACCAAACACTCTAACGTAACCAGCACCAACGGGCGCAGCAAAGCGCGCCATATCCTTCTAGTATCAACCTAACGGTGAACAACTCACAAGGTTTTCTCATGCTCACAACAACACAACTCGAATTGTAGTATTAAGGTACTCCATGATGCTTTGGCACCATCTCAACCCGACCATGCTTCCCAAGATGGCACAAAGTTAAGACCGACACATATTAACCTGCCATCGGCACTAGAGTTGTTATAATTTGGCTGATCACATTGGCTACATTTTTAACAATCGGTACCATGTAGTGTAGGCAGTTGTAGAGGTCTCACAAGCAGCTCCGCGACTCGATCAAACCAGTTGTTGTGTTCTCGTAGTAAGTCGTGCCAGCTTGCTCGCCGTTGTTGTAGTGCAGAACAATGTCACTGTAGCCTGTAGGCAGTGGCGGAACCTAACAAAAGCCAGCAGGGGCCATGATGTATGTAAAATACATACATGAACTTTGCATTATATTACATGATATTTCAATCATATTTGCATCATATAAGGGTTATATCATTGTTTTATATTGATTTTGGGAATATTTCACAGTTTCCCCATTTATTTGGAATTAACCCTGCAGAACCAGAAAACCCCTTTTTCCATGTTTTTGACTTTCAGGGACTCAAACGACGTCCAAATGACCTAAGATTTTACGGGGCCCAATATTTGGAAGGAAGAAGACGTACGAGCCAAGGATCCGCGAAAAAGGAAGTCCGAGGAGGGAATTAGGTGGTCCCACGCGGCCAGATTCCCTGGCCGCGTGAGGCACCCTCTCTCCCCCCTCGTGGCTCCGATGCCGTCCGTTTTCGTCTCCGTGGCTTCGTCTTGACCTAAAACCGACTATAAAAATAGTCCCCGAGGAGTTTCGCAAGGAGGCGGCGGAGAAACACAAAACCACGAAACAGAGAGTCAGAAGGCTGTCGCCGGAGAAGATTGGAGGGGGAAACGCCGCCGGATCACCTCCGGAAGGCTCCTCCATCCCCCCTCCGGAGTCTCATCAACACCACCGTCAAGACCAGCACCATCTCCATCACCATCTTCGTGATCCACTTCACCCCCCTCATAGTTTGAGATTGTTCGAACCCTAGCTATTGTCTAAGTATTATTCTACATGTTTGTGAATTGCTACTTGTCATTGTTTTGTGGGAAATTATATTTTCATATTGTGTTGTATCACTTATACCATTGAATCATATCATGTCTTCGCGTTGTGAGTAGTTCTCTCATGTTCCTGGGGCATAGGATGGATTGACAATGATTTCCACTTAACATGTATTGAGTATTTGGTCAAGTTTTTATCTTTTATGGTTATCTTATTGTACAACGTATGGGTGCACACATATGTTGAGTAATGCATGAAGGTGATCACACTAATGTGATGGAATGGGTAGGACCTGGGAGGACACGTAAACCTGTGGTCTAATACATGAAGTACCATTAGGAGGGGATTTATATCGGGGACCTTAGAGTTTAAGGCTATGGTGGGACTCTATGTCTTAATAACTCTTGTGCAGTCATTTACTTGGCCATAAGAACCATCATAAGGGGTTTAGTTTATTTATTTAGCTACACCTAATTATGGCTCCGTCCAAAGAAGATTAAAACTTGACAAAATGTTTACCTTGTTGTTCTAGAAATATCTATGCCATGAAATCCATGTAGCCCTTGGGAACGTTTTCCACGCATAAGAAACACACACTTAAGCTTGTCGTCTTGCTGCATAGAGGATTGGGCTTTCTCTCTTTGAGAGCTTTCACTCATCATATTTTATTTTCAGCTTTTTACTTTATTGCAAACTCTACACCAAAAACCCAAAAACACTTGCATCATTTAATCATTTTAGTTTGTCTAGTGCATAGATAATAAGAGAAGTGACACTCTTATTTGAGAGGATAAATACTTATACCTTCTACTCCTCGTGGGATCGATACTAATACTTACACATTGAAGATTTCAACGATCCCCTATACTTGTGGGTATCAAGACATTTTCTGGCGCCGTTGCCGGTGAGTGTAGCGCTTAAGTTTTTATTCTTGTTTGCACTAGATTTTTATTTTCAATTTTGCATATACTCTAGTATACTTTCAGTTTTGCATTTAGTTTAGTTTTGCTTTCAGTTTTAAATATCAAAACACAAAAAAAAATATAATGGAAAATACCATAAAAACTTCTGGTAGGGAATGGATGTTGGATTCTTACTCTGGGTACATGAAAGCTGCTAAAATTGCTAAGGAATTTAGAGAGTCAACAGAAGGAATAAGACTAGAAGGTTTCATGAAAAGATTAAAATATATTGCTGGAGAGTGGCTTTTATTCCATAATAATACAACTTGTTGCTTTAAACATAGAAAAAGACACTTTGGATTTCAATGTAAGTTCCATGAAGAACGTGTCATAGAATCTTACAATACTAATGATTATACTCATTTAGGGATGGAACAAGTAGAGAAATTTGTTACTTATTATGCATCTTGTGAATTGCACACCTTTGCTTATGAAAATGAAACTTGCCCTAGAGTTAAGAGATTTGAAAAGAGGTCACACTTATTTTTAAACATTGCATAGCCAAGTTCTCTCAAAATATTTATGTTGTTGACTATAAAGAGAGAAGCAAGGTTCCCCAAGAAAGTACTGATGTTTTGCAGGAAGAAGATGATGAAAACATAAGCTTGGAAGAGGAAGTATGTGAAGAGGAGGATAAAAACCTAAGCTTGGGGATGCCCGTGCAACCCAAGAAGATGATGAAAATGATGAACAACTAGAGAATGAAGAGAGGGAACTTCCACCTTCACCACCTATGGATGAGGGTAACACTAATTTTTTTGTTGATGATAAACTTTGTTCTTATGATTCTGATAATGAGGAGGAATATCAACCTATGCCCAATGATAACATTATTGATAATAATTTTGATGATGACGAGGAGTATGGTTTAGACATGTTTTATTATAGTACTCTAGATGATGGACCTATGCTTATTGATAATCCTCCATGTTTAGCTGTTATTACTTTATATGAGGATAAAAATGATATACTTGCTGCTTGTGACAACACTCTCACTTATGAGAGTCCTACTTTATTTTTGAATTCTCCTATTCACACCATGGAGGAGAAGCTTTTATATGTTGAAAAGTACTTATGTGGGCTGAAATTATCTTGCACTAATAACCATTCCACCCACAACCATCATGTTTATGATGTTTCTTGCAATTATTTTGAGAGAGGAAAATATGCTAATATCTTACATGATAGTTTTAATAATCCTTTATATGTTCCTAAGTTTGCAAAGTTGCACCAATCTAATAGTTGTTTTATCAAATTTGGTTCCACTACTTGTAACTATTATGAGAGAGGAAGAAAGACTTATATTTATGTTTCTATGTTAATTAAAATACAACCTACTGATCATTACATGCATTGTTAACACAAAATTGCTGCTATTTATTCATATATAAAATGCCAATGCATAGAAAAGGAGTTAGACATAAAAGTTAATGGTTTAATGTTTTGTGTTGTGCTCTTTATGCTTTTATTTTCTATTCGGTTTGAGCACACCTTTATATCTTGAGAACATGAAAAATAACTTTACCTATTGTTTTCTAATTGCTAGTTTAAGATTTTCACTTTATATAAAATTTGGGAAAGTAAATGAGAAGGATGAGTAATGGAGAAGTTGGGGTCGACCTTGAACATGTGTTGTTCATGCCAATGGAACCATTGCAAAGTCTCTATCATTAAAACTTTTCCCAAAGCTAAAACAAAATAAAAAGAGTGTTTATCTTCAGTTTAAGTTTTGGTTTTTGGGCCAAGGTGCTTGTTTACTACTGTAACAACACCTTTGTATCTTATTTTTCATCTTTATGGCAAGAATAACCTCTTTTGAGAGGTAGGATCAAACAATAGTGATTTGCTGTCCAGAAAACAGATTCCTAACCTTCACTGCGAAAAATGTTAGAAATCACAGAAGAAGAATTTTGACCTGATATTTTACGACATCAATATTCAGTTATTATTACACATTTCATTAGATCAAAGTTTATTGATTTGAGCAACGTAAGTGCCTCTGAAAATTCACTCTTTAGGGCTGTCCAGTTTTTGACAGATTCTGTCTTTATTTTGCATTACTCTCATTACTTGTGTTTTGTGTGGTTCTATTGATCAAAGAGCAATACACAACCATAGTAACAGTATCTAATGTTTAGAATCAACTCATGATATGTCTTTGCTGTACCTATGTGGATTTAATTTATGGAGATACTAACCCCTCCAAGCTTGGGGATGCCAAGACACCTCACTCCAACCATCTTGATACCAAGTAAGTAAGCCTAACTATATGGCTATAAAGAAAACGCTTTACGGGAGGCAACCCGGTTGTTTTTTACTTTTGATTTTCTTTGTGTCCTCTTGCTGTAACAAAATACTTAGTTTTTAGTTTAGTTTCTGGAATTTTCAATAAAGTGCCAAGTTTTACCTATTTTGGATTGAAAAAGTTGCTCATTATATTCGAAGATTTTATTCCAGCACGAATATGTGCACGGTATGATTTTTAATTCCTATTCTGTAACTCCGATTAAGCTCAAATTTGAACTGTAGTTGTAACTTTTCATCCTCTGTATGCGTGAATTTTTGCTGATTTTTTGGACATGTCTAAGTAGGGTAAATAAATACGTTTTGCTGCTGCTGTTTTTCTGGACAGATTCTGTCCTATTTTGTTTAATGCATTCTTTGAACTTTTAAGTTTAATCTTCTTGATTGACTTGAGTTTATGAGGAAGCATAAAACATTATACACTTGCTGGACACTTAATATGAATTTATGTTCATGAATTTCTTGCAGTAAGCATTCTATCTTTTGTACCTACTAATGTCACCCCACAGAAAAGAGATGAGAGAAAATTTTGTGTTGAAGTTTTTTCACAGGGATTAGAGGAGATGCACCAAGAGCTATCTAAGGATGGTGAAGACCATAAGCTTGGGGATGTCAAGGCACCCCACTGGACCAAACACTCTCGGTTTGCACACGTCTATTTTCTGTTTTTCTATCAACGCATTACTATCGCATAAACTTGGAACGCCCTTTTATTGTTCTTTTTATTTTTGTTTTGCTTTTTCGTAAGACCATCACTATCATTTATTTTATGGGAGAGGTACTGGAATTTTGGGTTGAATTAAGTTGGATGCTATTAAAAATATTGGGATAGGGATGTTTGAGTTGATTCAAAAAGATATATATAGTTGCATGATTCATGTGCTTTTAATGAGTATTAATTTGCAAGTGTTTTATCAAGAGCTATCTTTTATTCATGTTTTGATGCTGCATGTTACTTTACTTTGTTTAACATGGATTGATTAGTTCTATAGACACTTATGCATGCATTTAGACGGTCAACTTTCCCCCTTTTGCTAGCCCAAAAATTCCAACAAGTAAAAACTTGTTTTCCAACACCCCTCAACCAAAGTTTTTTCAGTGAGTCCACCATATCTACCTATTAGCTTTATTCTATTCCAAGTATGTTTATCATGTTATATTGTATTATCTATGCTTCCAAATTAAAACGCTTATGTTATTACTTGTTATGGGAAAAGTTGGTTAAAAAGCTCTCACGAACTTGATGAACACTTTACTTTTAGTGCACTTAATAAACTTGAACCATTGTGATTAAAATTATGAAGTTGTGTGCTTGACAAGAGTCTTGGTTGGGAGTTAGCTCATATGTGCTGTCACATGGCAAGCTTTCAACGTGCTCTTAATTATGTTTAGTTGATATCAATTACTTTTGTTTATGGATGCCTAACATTGTGTGAAATAATTGTGGAAACTTGGTAAGTTTGAGGAGTGAGTATAAATGTCTAGAGAGACGCCTGGGCGGCTAACCCAAGCCTTGTGAGATACATGGTGGAAATTTACTTACATGATAGTTGTGGCGCCCCGACCCGACTAGTATACAGTGATGCTGCGTGTCACCGGTTAGGCGATACAAGCGGAGGTTACGGGTTTACCAATCCCCGGCCAAAACCTTTGGCAGGCATTGCTGGGCACACCGCTCCCAGCAACACAACACCCCGATTGTTGCCGTCACACGGGCGCAACCCTCAAGGCATAATAGCAAGATCAAGACTTGTGGAACAACTGGCACATCACAGACTCTACGACACCAAAAACATATAATTCAACTCTTATAATAGAGAAAGATAGCAAAAGACAATCAGAGGTCACCGACCCAACAGTACAACAAGCGGAAGCGAAATAAGCTGTTCTAAACAGCAAGAACCAAATATGGCCTAAGAGGCCTACAGATAAACATCCAGCGCCAGCTGTTCCGGGATGTCCCAAGCTGCCACCTGGGAACCCCAGACTACTCGTCGACGTTCCTGAAACAAAGCAAAGACGTTGAGTTCGACGAACTCGCAAGATTAAGAGCTAATATATGCTCGATGAGGCTTTCAAAGTTATATGGTTGTTTTGCATAAAGCTGATTTTATTTATGAAAACATAACTCGAAGGCATCGACTATTCAGAGTATTTTCAAAAGAGGTAAGAAGTACTCTTTCTTTCATCACCTTTATCAACATCAACCATCATCAACCCTTGTACCTGTTCCTCAAAGGCACCTCCCCGAATCACCCTCGAGGAAGCTCACCTTGCATTTGTGAGTGGTACCTCTAGTACCCAGTTTTTAATCATTCCGTTAAAGTTATCCTATGATCTTACCTTCACTTCCCAAGTCGTCCATAACCGCGGACACGGCTTTTCGAAAAGATTTACCCTGCAGGGGTGTACAAAGTTGAAGTCCCCGGAGTCCCGAAGGGCCCCAGCTCCTTCGCCACGCGTACCGTCCGGCCCATTACCTAGCTTTTAGCCCTCTTCCTTGGAGAGCCGGCTGGGTGGGAGCGGTGTCGACTTCTCCCTCGTTAAGGACTCTCCAGGATCATCAGTGCCGGTAGGACAGGTTTGGTGACTCCTCCAACCCCCTGTCCCGCGGACACTTATTTTTCCTAATACCATCATCCTCATACCATTCTCAGCCACCAACTCACGCACGCGCAAATGGAAGCCCGAACTAGAGGACCCTGGCTAGCCCCGCTCGAGTTATTTAGTCTATGAGGGTTCCTGCAAATGCATAGGCCTCACGCATGGTTGCACGCTCAGTCTTGGTTCAAGAGGTATAGCACTCGCACCTAGGCGGCGAGAACGAGACAAAGCACCACATCCCATGTGGCCTCTCATCCCCACCTTTAAGCAATTTATTAACCACCACCATCACTTTCCATCACATCCGGTTCTTCCATACCTGTTCCCACCATTGGAACATCCACCGGACCTGCAAACCTTTATACTAAGCATGGCTAAGCATATACATAGCAAATATACTTATCCTTGGCCAACACTTCAATCCTATGGATATTAGGAAGGATACAGGTATATTGGCAATAGATTTCTAATGCAACTAGTAGGATACTCTAGTCCAAGCAAAAGACATTTGGAACCGAATGCAATATTATAGTGGGGAAAATAATTGCAAAATATAGGAGGAGACATGCTCAGAGGGGGGATTACGCTTGCCTTGATCAACGTGCTGGTAGTACGGATCCTCGGGGTATTGCGGAGTAACCCCGGTCGCTTGATCTATCGAGTCACAAAACAACGGAAAAGGAGAAATCAATCACCACACATGTGTAACAATGCAATGCACAACCACATGATGACATGTCAGGTTTATGCAATGATATCATCATTTAGTTTATTTAGCAACATTAAATGGAGGGCCAAATAATTAGTGCAATTATTTGGAAACAACCCCATGTTTAGCTTAATGACCACCTTGTTCATAACTTATTACATTACTAAGAAGTGGCTCAAATATGCATGAACATGGCAAGAATGGATAGGTTTTGTTCTCCCGATCAATTTGGTACCTCAATTGTGGTTTTCCGAGTACCGACAAAAAGTGAATAAAAGAATTAAATGAATTTAATTCTTTTATTCAAGTTTGGAAAAACATCAAATAAAACTTTGTGATCATGAACTTATGTTAACATGTTTTGATAGCATTTGAAGCACTGATCATTTTGGTATTTCATTTGTAAAATTTGGAGCAATACTTCAAAAGTTATCAATTGTTTTTATTTTACAAAAAAGAAAAACTGCTTTTACTGTGCAGGCCGGTCCGCAGCCCGGCTGGGCCGGCTTGCAGGCCGGCCAAGAGGCCGTGGCACCCGGCTCGCAGCCCGGCTAAAACCGGGCCCAAGGCCGGTTTGGGGCCCGAGAGCACCAGCCCACAGCCCGGCTAGGCCGTCCTCCTGACCGGCACGCGCGAGGAACACGGCGTCGAACGCCGGCGATGGTGGCGAGCGATTACGGCGCTGCGGAGCGAGGGGAGAGGGGGAAGAGGGGCAGCGAGGGCCTGGAGCTCACCCTGAGTGCTTGGCGAGGTCGAGGACGGCTCGGTGGCGCACGGCGGCGACGAAAACGTCCGCTGCGGCGGCCGGACGGCAGCGGAGAAAACGGGACGGCGCAGCGGAACGGCGGCTCCCCGGCACGATTCCTTCGACGGAGGTGGAGAGGACGACGAGGCGGAGAGTTCTATCGGCTTCGATTTACGCGGGACAGCTCCACACGACGGCGACGAGCTCCGCTGCCTCGGCAGCCATGGCGGCCCGCGGAAAGAGGAAAAAGGGAGAGGAGAGGGAGCAGTGGCGACTGAAATGGGGAGCAGTGGGCTCGAGGAGCTCGCTCCCGTGCAGTAGGAGGCAGGGGAGGGTCCAGAGGGTGCACGGGCGTGCGGTGGTGCGGCGCGGCCATGGCGCCAGTGCGCCACGGTCGCTACAGGGGAAGAGGGAAAAAGGTTTTGCAAAATAGTCCCTGGAAACTTTAAAACCTTCACAGACAGGTCCTTTTCAGAATTCCTTTCAAAGCCAGCAGCTTTTAGAGATTTTAAAAAGGCACCAAAACATTTTACAAAATTAGGAGAAAATTCATGGAGCTTCCCCATATGATGTAGAAGCACCACAAAAATTGGCATCCCAAAATAAAAATGTTTTGAAACACTTTTGTTCACAGGTTTTTAAATAAAGCCATTTTGATCATTTCCAAAATATAAATATTTGGAGTATTTGAGCATTTCCAAAAATAATGAAAATGTTCATGGAGGCTCTCACAATAATATTGAAGCTCCCCATGATTTTACTTGAATTTTGGAGAGTTTACATTGGTCCCAAAATAGAGTTGAATTAACCCAAGGTGGATTCCCGAGATAAAATAGTTTGACCCACTTTCCTTCATAGAGGTTTAGATGGGGCATTTTGCTAAAACAATTTCATAAACATTTGGAAATTTGAAGCAACTCAAAATATTAATTTGAACTCTCAAAACTTCCTTGACAATTATAAGTTGTCAAAGCATTTTGTTTTGCAAGTATGAGTGCCCTCAAAGATTTGTAAAAAAGGTTGGAACAAGCTTGGCATTTTGGTTTTCAATATTGCCCAAAACAATTAGTGTGTTGTTTAGCAAGTTTCAAGAAGATGCCATGATGCAATGCAACACAAAAAGTGGAATTTTTATTCGGGTTTTTAGGTTTTTCGAACTTCGGGCTGTTACAACTCTACCCTCCTTACAGGAATCTCGTCCCGAGATTCTAAGAGTAGGGAAGAGGGAGAAAGGTTACGACGGTCTTCAACGATCTTCTCGGATTCTTTCGTGAAGAGGTTGATCAAGGCATCATGAAGATCTTCATCGGCAACACTTCGAGGTCAACACCCAGTTACACCGCTGGAAGGAAGGAACAACTCTGGAAGGATGGTTTCTTGCGAGGATACTCGACCGAGCACCTCCTAGTGGAACTTAAGATGGGACTCCAAGCATCCATTGAACTGACGGTTAGGAGACACATGGAGGTAACAGTAGATTGCTAAAAGGTTTCCGGATGGTAGATAACGATTTTCTCAAAGGATCGAAAATAAGAACTTTGCACAAGGCCTAGAATTCTGAAGACGAGAGGTAAACAAGATTCCAACAGAGAAGGAGGCAATTAGTACCAGTCGGATTGAGTAGAACTTTCCTCTCGGAGGAGCAATTCAAACCACGGAGGAAAAACCGGGAAGATGGCCAAGAGCATTTTGGAAACTCCGTAAGCGATAGTATCGGGAGAAACTCCTTGATATTCTAGACATCGGAGTCGAGATTCTTGAGGATCACCAACCTTCGTCTCTGATTGCGAGTCAGATCTGGTTAGGTGTAGAGATACTTCAAACTTGACAGGTGTAGGAATAGGCAGCTTTTGCAAAGGATAACAACGGATGATAGTTGCTAGAACGCGAAGAGCTAGACTAGAATGTCTAACTCCCAGGGAGGAACGAGATTGCAGAACCCACGTATGAGCAGCTTGTCAGAAGACATCTGCACCTACATGAATTTCTTGCAATGAGACACAGATGAGCCCTTCCTGGGGAACAGCAAGGAATGAAAAAGAATTTCTGGTAATCCTTCAACTTCTTGAACAGTTCCACTAGTGGCTTGGAGGCATAGATGAAAAGTCCGAAGGAATGGAGGTAACAACATACCATTCCGAGAATATTCTGCACATGTAGGATTGAATTGTGATGATTTCGAGGAAGCTAGGGGATTTACCCGGATCCACGGTGACATCTTTCTGCACGTGAATCAGAGAAAGTCATTTCTAACTTCGAGAACACATGCCTTGTGACGACATAGATAGTGCTAACAAGTTTACAATGCTACGCCCGCTATTCCATATAAATCTACTCAAACATGGACGAAAATAAGTGGTAGTTGATGGGCTCAACAACCAACTTATCTCGTTACTCCAAGATGGTCGACTTATATGTCACATGAACTGCATAGACATTGCTCAGATTAACACATTCCCGTAGGTCGGTCGGAGTTTGAATTGACGATAACTCAACTCAAATCAAAAGATTTAGAGGGTAGCATATCCAAAGAGGGAATACCACCTAGTTTCAACACGAACAGACTAGACATCCACTCGAGAATGAATTATCACCGATAGAGAAATAATTCCGGACATCCAACACGAAAGGAGTTGTTCAGAGAACCAGAAAAGAGTTGTCCGTGATGTTGAGATTGGACAGGCGACAACCTGGCGATACTTCTGGAAGGAACAATAGAATATCACGATCCATCGGGAGGTTTTGAGTTCGAGAGAGAATCATGCCATTCAAAGCACAACGAGGTGATCTTGGGAGCTTCGGCCCGAACCTAGCTCTTTGACCGAGGAAGAGCACCGGAGAGGAAGAACTTGGTAACACAGTCGAATTCAGCTTATTGATCGGGTAACCAATCATGCTAAGGAGGACAAGGAAGGTCTTTGGATTTCCGCGCAGTGAGAAATGCTGAGAATATCCGATAGCCACATTATTGCTCACGTCTTAACATTCCGGAGTAACAAGTCACTCGGAGAACGAAGAGTAACAAGTGTGGAAGCATCACTTCATCAAGAGGATCATGATACCAGCACGATACTCTGATATAAAAGAGGGTGACACTCTAAGGTGGAGCAGCACAAACGCTAGACAAGGCCCTTATTCTGCAGATTACGATACTTTGACATGGTCCGAGAAGTGGGCAGAATATGGTGTTTGTTTCTCCTAACAAGACGAAGTGGAAAGTCTTGACGGGTCAAGAGAGCGACTTGCATCGGAACACACCAATGCACGGTGAGAACGTGACGGTCAAACGGAAGACACGGTTCGGAAAGAAGAGCAAAAGTAACAAACATACTCCGGAAAATCCGAAGATGTTGGAGATGCACCGGTTATTACTCAATTGTGATAACCATGCCCCAAAAGGAGAGACGCGGAAGAGTCAAGAACATAGTTGGGAGACGTGCTAGAAGAATCCTGGCTGTAATCCAGATGGTTCCAATACAGAACCTAGAACAAGGTTAGGGAAGAACTGAAGTGGAGTAGCCAACGGAGGTGCAGTAATTTAAGGTTCATCCAAATTACCACACAGATCACGGAAAGGACTTGGGTTGAAGATCAGCATCATGTGCTACTAGCGAGAGTTAAGTGATACAACTTAACACTCTCTAGCTGGCATAATCCGGGACCTTATGTTCAAGTCCTGGGTTAAAACCCGAAGAAAGGAACAAAGATTAGATTAGATACGGACAACAGAGTTCAAACAACTGAGTTGACATCGGATTGTAGCGCGGCGGGAGCAACTGGGCACATAACACTAAAGGTAACAGGTGAGAAGTGAAAACTTTAAACTCAAATTGAGGTAAGATTGCTCCGAGATTAGAAGGTAACCAGATAAGAAGTAAAAAGAATCCTAAGATGGTTTTCACAACACATTTTTAGGTTAAAATAATTTTCACAAACACTAGACTCAACGTCGACCAGTAGAAAGGGTTTCCTACAGGCAGTCCTGCTCTGATACCAACTTGTGGCGCCCCGACCCGACTAGTATACAGTGATGCTGCGTGTCACCGGTTAGGCGATAGAAGCGGAGGTTACGGGTTTACCAATCCCCGGCCAAAACCTTTGGCAGGCATTGCTGGGCACACCGCTCCCAGCAACACAACACCCCGATTGTTGCCGTCACACGGGCGCAACCCTCAAGGCATAATAGCAAGATCAAGACTTGTGGAACAACTGGCACATCACAGACTCTACGACACCAAAAACATATAATTCAACTCTTATAATAGAGAAAGATAGCAAAAGACAATCAGAGGTCACCGACCCAACAGTACAACAAGCGGAAGCGAAATAAGCTGTTCTAAACAGCAAGAACCAAATATGGCCTAAGAGGCCTACAGATAAACATCCAGCGCCAGCTGTTCCGGGATGTCCCAAGCTGCCACCTGGGAACCCCAGACTACTCGTCGACGTTCCTGAAACAAAGCAAAGACGTTGAGTTCGACGAACTCGCAAGATTAAGAGCTAATATATGCTCGATGAGGCTTTCAAAGTTATATGGTTGTTTTGCATAAAGCTGATTTTATTTATGAAAACATAACTCGAAGGCATCGACTATTCAGAGTATTTTCAAAAGAGGTAAGAAGTACTCTTTCTTTCATCACCTTTATCAACATCAACCATCATCAACCCTTGTACCTGTTCCTCAAAGGCACCTCCCCGAATCACCCTCGAGGAAGCTCACCTTGCATTTGTGAGTGGTACCTCTAGTACCCAGTTTTTAATCATTCCGTTAAAGTTATCCTATGATCTTACCTTCACTTCCCAAGTCGTCCATAACCGCGGACACGGCTTTTCGAAAAGATTTACCCTGCAGGGGTGTACAAAGTTGAAGTCCCCGGAGTCCCGAAGGGCCCCAGCTCCTTCGCCACGCGTACCGTCCGGCCCATTACCTAGCTTTTAGCCCTCTTCCTTGGAGAGCCGGCTGGGTGGGAGCGGTGTCGACTTCTCCCTCGTTAAGGACTCTCCAGGATCATCAGTGCCGGTAGGACAGGTTTGGTGACTCCTCCAACCCCCTGTCCCGCGGACACTTATTTTTCCTAATACCATCATCCTCATACCATTCTCAGCCACCAACTCACGCACGCGCAAATGGAAGCCCGAACTAGAGGACCCTGGCTAGCCCCGCTCGAGTTATTTAGTCTATGAGGGTTCCTGCAAATGCATAGGCCTCACGCATGGTTGCACGCTCAGTCTTGGTTCAAGAGGTATAGCACTCGCACCTAGGCGGCGAGAACGAGACAAAGCACCACATCCCATGTGGCCTCTCATCCCCACCTTTAAGCAATTTATTAACCACCACCATCACTTTCCATCACATCCGGTTCTTCCATACCTGTTCCCACCATTGGAACATCCACCGGACCTGCAAACCTTTATACTAAGCATGGCTAAGCATATACATAGCAAATATACTTATCCTTGGCCAACACTTCAATCCTATGGATATTAGGAAGGATACAGGTATATTGGCAATAGATTTCTAATGCAACTAGTAGGATACTCTAGTCCAAGCAAAAGACATTTGGAACCGAATGCAATATTATAGTGGGGAAAATAATTGCAAAATATAGGAGGAGACATGCTCAGAGGGGGGATTACGCTTGCCTTGATCAACGTGCTGGTAGTACGGATCCTCGGGGTATTGCGGAGTAACCCCGGTCGCTTGATCTATCGAGTCACAAAACAACGGAAAAGGAGAAATCAATCACCACACATGTGTAACAATGCAATGCACAACCACATGATGACATGTCAGGTTTATGCAATGATATCATCATTTAGTTTATTTAGCAACATTAAATGGAGGGCCAAATAATTAGTGCAATTATTTGGAAACAACCCCATGTTTAGCTTAATGACCACCTTGTTCATAACTTATTACATTACTAAGAAGTGGCTCAAATATGCATGAACATGGCAAGAATGGATAGGTTTTGTTCTCCCGATCAATTTGGTACCTCAATTGTGGTTTTCCGAGTACCGACAAAAAGTGAATAAAAGAATTAAATGAATTTAATTCTTTTATTCAAGTTTGGAAAAACATCAAATAAAACTTTGTGATCATGAACTTATGTTAACATGTTTTGATAGCATTTGAAGCACTGATCATTTTGGTATTTCATTTGTAAAATTTGGAGCAATACTTCAAAAGTTATCAATTGTTTTTATTTTACAAAAAAGAAAAACTGCTTTTACTGTGCAGGCCGGTCCGCAGCCCGGCTGGGCCGGCTTGCAGGCCGGCCAAGAGGCCGTGGCACCCGGCTCGCAGCCCGGCTAAAACCGGGCCCAAGGCCGGTTTGGGGCCCGAGAGCACCAGCCCACAGCCCGGCTAGGCCGTCCTCCTGACCGGCACGCGCGAGGAACACGGCGTCGAACGCCGGCGATGGTGGCGAGCGATTACGGCGCTGCGGAGCGAGGGGAGAGGGGGAAGAGGGGCAGCGAGGGCCTGGAGCTCACCCTGAGTGCTTGGCGAGGTCGAGGACGGCTCGGTGGCGCACGGCGGCGACGAAAACGTCCGCTGCGGCGGCCGGACGGCAGCGGAGAAAACGGGACGGCGCGGCGGAACGGCGGCTCCCCGGCACGATTCCTTCGACGGAGGTGGAGAGGACGACGAGGCGGAGAGTTCTATCGGCTTCGATTTACGCGGGACAGCTCCACACGACGGCGACGAGCTCCGCTGCCTCGGCAGCCATGGCGGCCCGCGGAAAGAGGAAAAAGGGGAGAGGAGAGGGAGCAGTGGCGACTGAAATGGGGAGCAGTGGGCTCGAGGAGCTCGCTCCCGTGCAGTAGGAGGCAGGGGAGGGTCCAGAGGGTGCACGGGCGTGCGGTGGTGCGGCGCGGCCATGGCGCCAGTGCGCCACGGTCGCTACAGGGGAAGAGGGAAAAAGGTTTTGCAAAATAGTCCCTGGAAACTTTAAAACCTTCACAGACAGGTCCTTTTCAGAATTCCTTTCAAAGCCAGCAGCTTTTAGAGATTTTAAAAAGGCACCAAAACATTTTACAAAATTAGGAGAAAATTCATGGAGCTTCCCCATATGATGTAGAAGCACCACAAAAATTGGCATCCCAAAATAAAAATGTTTTGAAACACTTTTGTTCACAGGTTTTTAAATAAAGCCATTTTGATCATTTCCAAAATATAAATATTTGGAGTATTTGAGCATTTCCAAAAATAATGAAAATGTTCATGGAGGCTCTCACAATAATATTGAAGCTCCCCATGATTTTACTTGAATTTTGGAGAGTTTACATTGGTCCCAAAATAGAGTTGAATTAACCCAAGGTGGATTCCCGAGATAAAATAGTTTGACCCACTTTCCTTCATAGAGGTTTAGATGGGGCATTTTGCTAAAACAATTTCATAAACATTTGGAAATTTGAAGCAACTCAAAATATTAATTTGAACTCTCAAAACTTCCTTGACAATTATAAGTTGTCAAAGCATTTTGTTTTGCAAGTATGAGTGCCCTCAAAGATTTGTAAAAAAGGTTGGAACAAGCTTGGCATTTTGGTTTTCAATATTGCCCAAAACAATTAGTGTGTTGTTTAGCAAGTTTCAAGAAGATGCCATGATGCAATGCAACACAAAAAGTGGAATTTTTATTCGGGTTTTTAGGTTTTTCGAACTTCGGGCTGTTACAATAGTGGACCTTCAATTATGCACATCACAATAAAAAGCTACTCCAATGGTAAATAAAAGAGTGTTGAGGTTGTCCACTTGTTTGTTTGTCTTGTCATTTTGACATGGGCTTGTTCCATGTCCTGGGACAAGAGGTACCCCAGTTGATGCTCTTGATGACGCTATTATTACTTGCAATGACTGTAACTTAAACTTGCTTTGTGGCCCAAGTTGAGTAGCCAGTTGGAGAGGTACTTGTATTCACGGGGTATGAGGCATTCAACCCATACTTTGTCAGGCACATTACTCATATTTGTTTTCACTTTCAACTTAACCATTCAAGATGCTATGATAGGGGTAATGGGAGCTCCACACCAATGAATACCACATTTCAAACATTAATTTAAGTAGAAGCATTTGGAAGCTAGATGAAACTTATTCATGTTTTACCTCTACTTATTTATCTATCTTTCCAGAGTGTCCACTTTTATATTCAGTTTTTACAAGAATACTCTATGACCATTATAGGATGTTTTTTTACTTTTCTTTTATGCATACATTTGGTCCATAGTTCTTTCTTCTATGTTACACTTTGTGAATTATTATTTAACATCCTTTCATTGAACATTTGATATCACTTTATAATCTATCTTGTATATTGCTACTCCTTTGAGAATGAATCATTTGACTTTATGTAGCAATAGTAATCATCTTTGATATCCAATGATAAGTATTAAAATGCAAAGTCCATGTTAGTTTTATCACCTTCATACTCGAGGACGAGTATTGTTTAAGCTTGGGATGTTGATGTATGTAAAATACATACATGAACTTTGCATTATATTACATGATATTTCAATCATATTTGCATCATATAAGGGTTATATCATTGTTTTATATTGATTTTGGGAATATTTCACAGTTTCCCCATTTATTTGGAATTAACCCTGCAGAACCAGAAGACCCCTTTTTCCATGTTTTTGACTTTCAGTGACTCAAACGACGTCCAAATGAGCTAAGATTTTACGGGGCCCAATATTTGGAAGGAAGAAGACGTACGAGCCAAGGATCCACGAAAAAGGAAGCCCGAGGAGGGAATTAGGTGGTCCCACGCGGCCAGATTCCCTGGCCGCGTGAGGCACCCTCTCTCCCCCCTCGTGGCTCCGATGCCGTTTGTTTTTGTCTCCGTGGCTTCGTCTTGACCTAAAACTGACTATAAAAATAGTCCCCCGAGGAGTTTCGCAAGGAGGCGGCGGAGAAACACAAAACCACGAAACAGAGAGTCAGAAGGCTGTCGCCGGAGAAGATTGGAGGGGGGAAACACCGCCGGATCACCTCTGGAAGGCTCCTCCATCCCCCTCCGGAGTCTCCATGAACACCACCGTCAAGACCAGCACCATCTTCGTGATCCACTTCACCCCCTCATAGTTTGAGATTGTTCGAACCCTAACTATTGTCTAAGTACTATTCTACATGTTTGTGAATTGCTACTTGTCATTGTTTTGTGGGAGATTATATTTTCAGATTGTGTTGTATCACTTATACCATTGAATCATATCATGTCTTCGCGTTGTGAGTAGTTCTCTCATGTTCCTGGGGGCATAGGATGGATTGGCAATGATTTCCACTTAACATGTATTGAGTATTTGGTCAAGTTTTTATCTTTTATGGTTATCTTATTGTACAACGTATGGGTGCACACATATGTTGAGTAATGCATGAAGGTGATCGCACTAATGTGATGGAATGGATAGGACCTGGGAGGACACGTAAACCTGTGGTCTAATACATGAAGTACCATTAGGAGGGGATTTATATCGGGACCTTTGAGTTTAAGGCTATGGTTGGACTCTATGTCTTAATAACTCTTGTGTAGTCATTTACTTGGCCATAAGAACCATCATAAGGGGTTTAGTTTATTTATTTAGCTACACCTAATTATGGCTCCGTCCAAAGAAGATTAAAACTTGACAAAATGTTTACCTTATTGTTCTTGAAATATCTATGCCATGAAATCCATGTACCCTTGGGAACGTTTTCCACGCATAAGAAACACACACTTAACCTTGTCCTCTTGATGCATAGAGGATTGGGCTTTCTCTCTTTGAGAGTTTTCACTCATCATATTTTATTTTCAGCTTTTTACTTTATTGCAAACTCTACACTAAAAACCCAAAAACACTTGCATCATTTAATCATTTTAGTTTGTCTAGTGCATAGATAATAAGAGAAGTGACACTCTTATTTGAGAGGATAAATACTTATACCTTCTACTCCTTGTGGGATCGATACTAATACTTACACATTGAAGATTTCAACGATCCCCTATACTTGTGGGTATCAGGCCATCCCCCCCGCCCCCCACTATACAATGCAGAATGAATCGCCATGTACCGTCATGGGATTCGCACCACTACCCCGATCCTACAACAAGCGCCGAAAAATGTGCACACACTAAAACGCAGTCCATACACGGCTTAGGCGTTAACAACACCCATGTACAGAAAGAAGCAAAGAACTAGCGATTTGTTCCACGCCAGAGGAACAAACCACCAACGGACAAATGATCAAACACTCTAACGCAACCAGCAGCAAAAACGGGCGCAGCAAAGCGCGCCATATCCTTCCAGTATCAACCTAACGGTGAAAAACTCACAAGGTTTTCTCATGTTCACAACAACACAACTCGGATTGAAGCATTAAGGTACTCCAGGATGCTTTGCGACCATCTCAACCCGGCCATGCTTCCCAAGATGGTACAAATTTAAGATCGACACATCTTAACCTGCCATCGACACTAGAGGTGTTATGATTTGGCTGATCACATTGGCTACATTTTTAACAATCGGCCATTTGGCTTAATGAGAAGGCATACCTTGTAGTGTAGACTTGTAGAGGTCTCATAAGCAGCTCCGCGACTCGATCAAACCAGTTGTTGTGTTCTCACAGTAAGCTGTGCTGGCTTGCTCGCCGTTGTTGTAGTGCACAACAATCCATTGTAGGCAAGGGCGGAACGTAACACAAGCCAGGGGGCCATCGCCCCCCCCCCCCCCCCCCCCCCCCCACACACACACCAGTAATTGTGTAACTCTAGTGTATATGTACCAAGATTTGAGTTGTCTTTGCTAATTAGAGTGCAAAATGGCTATCTAATTCTTGTATAATCATGGCAGCTCCACCACTGACTGCAGGGATAGGTACTCAATGTTGTGGGGCAGTATTGCTGGTCAATCAGTATGGGATTCTGCACACTTACATGTTGTAGCGCATGAATGTGACTTGCTGCACGGAGCCCGGCTTGAAATTAGCCCATGATTTGATCCTAACGTCGTTTGTGGTGATGTTCACTCACACTTTATTCACGAACTCGTAGTTGGTGACCTAAACTCCCAATATTAGTTCTTTTCTACTCCCTCCATTCCAATTTAGATGACTTACATTTGTCTACATGTGGATGTATCTAGACAAGTTATATGTATTAATACATCGACATGTAGATAAGTGCAAGTCATCTAATTTGGAACCGAGTAACTGCATGGATAGATCATGAACAAATTCATAAATAACTTATAAGTGTTCAAACTACGAACATGTTTGAGGGCATCATAGATGGAACATTACACATCACAAAAAAAACGTGAATCTGAATTCACCGCATTTCCAATCTGACCACGAATATCCTCACTCTCTAGCTTCCATTGACCTTCCTGCAGTTCTTCCGAACCTCCCCCTGGCCGCCCGTCAGCGGTTTGATGTTCCCCATCTTGACCATGGACACGGCGAAGCTCCTGAAGAAGGCCTTCTCGCTGCTGGCGAAGCGCTCGACGATGGGTGCCGTTGGCGCGCCGGGCGCCGAGAACAGCTCCTGGTCGGAGCGTAGGAACCCGCGGTTGACCTCGAGGTTGGTGAAGTAGTTCTTGTCGAAGGCGTCGGGCGTGGTCGGGTCGAGGTCGTTGAGCGCCGTCTTGTTCCCGCCCCGCCGCGGGCAGCTCCCGGCGAGCAGCGCTCGGTAGCCCCCGTCCAGCGTCGGGTCCGGCTTGCCCGTCTTGCTGAAGTTGTAGAGCCGGTCCGTCACGAACTGGCACTGCACGCGCCCGAACGTGTGCGCACCTGCACACAGTTCGCGATCCAAGTTCCAGGATTAATCAGTCGAGGGTAGATCGATCGGATGGTGATGATCGAGTTTGGTTGTTTACCTGAGAGGGCGACGAGGTCGGTGTCGTCGAGGCCGACGGCGGCGAACTTGCGCTGGAGGATGGTGAGGTTGTTGCGGGGGCTCGGGAGGAGGCTGTTGGCGCCGGTGATGTTGGCCGTGGTGCCGTCGCGCCGGCCGAGCGGGACGCGCCACCGGGGGCCGCCGGACTGCGCGCATGCGAACAAACACGCATGTGATCCATGAGACGTCCGTTCGTCTTGTGACAGTGTGTGTTGGGTTTAAGAGCGGCACGAAATGAAAGGTTTGGTGTGTGATACGACATTTGGCGCCGATATCGATCGATCGACAGCCGGTGAGTTTGAGATCCTCACCTCGTACTAGCTAGGCTCTGTTTTTTTGGGTTTTGCTGTGGAACCACGTGCATGCCTGTCCCGTTTTTCGGTTGCTCTACAAATTCAGGCAAATTATGCTATCGATCGACACCCATCGTTGGTAGCTCAATTATTGTCGTGGATCACTGCGACTCCCCATATGCAGGCTACACCTACTGCACCTTTGAGCTTAATAAAGTGGATTGCAAGTTTTTTTAAGCTACACCTTTTTTTTCGAGATTGAAAAAAAAAATCTTTTAAAGCTACACCTTTTAATTGAAGCGGTACGCACGACCGTGAGCTCCCAGGCACAGGCGATTAGGTTTTCTCAGCCTCTCGTCGGCGACGCCGCTGATCTTTCCCACCTCTGTGACCCTCGGGCCACGGAGACGCGGCGGATCTCGGCCGTCGTCGACGGGAGGGCCCCATTTTCTGGTTTTCGTGTGAAGTTTTGTTGGGGCGGCGCTCTGATGGCGGCGGCGGCGTCTCTTTCAATAAGGTCTCCCCGGATTCAGTCCCATCTCGGCGGCGACGTCGAGAAGTTTGTGGGAGTGGTGTGTTTCTCAAAGGCTTTTTCTGGCGGTGACGATCTCCGGATCTCGTGGAGCTTCATCGGCATCGGGACGGATGTGGTCTTGTTGACCCGTTCGGCGACTTCCCGTCCGCAACCAACAACGTCAGGCCGGCTTAGGGAGGAGCGGCGGCGCGCCGTCGACACGGTCTGGAGGTTGAAGACGAAGGGCATCAAGGATCTCGTTGTAATTTTCGTTTTTTTGAAATGTTTTGTACGGTTCGGTGTTTCTTGTAATGTCAGGCTCCTTTTTCCCAAAAAAAAAGCTACACCTTTTAATTAGCTTGCCAGTACATATATTGAGTTATGAAACTCTGTTCTTTCTTTTTCGGTTTTCTTATCCTGGTAGACATATATTGTCGTGTTTGGATCCGTCCATCTAAGAATTCAGGCAATCATGCTATATAGCCCTAGTTTGTAGCTTGCTCAATTATTTTGCACCGACGTTTCTGAATGATTGCTGCGGCCTCGGGCAAATGTAAGCTACATCTACTGGAGTACTGCAGCTTGCCAGTACGTTGCCAGTTTGCCCGCGTCTCCGTGATCGTTGATCAACGTACGTTGTTAGGCAAGCATATGCATGTGTCCATGCATAGGTCAACACTTCCAAATACTGGAGTTCCTTTTTGAGGAACTTCCAAATACTGGAGTTGGTGAATGCGTGAAAGTCAGTAGAAAACACGTACTACTATCCATGTATACATTGTCCGGCAGTAAAATAGCACGTACCAGTTCGACGGAGACCTTGGCGGCGATGGCGAGAATGTCGGCGCAGGAGACGACGCCGGGGCAGGCCGCCTCCAGCGCCGCCTTGACGTCGTCCACCACCGGGTACCCGCGCGCCGAGTTGTTGTTCGGCCTCGCGTACTTCTCCGACACGATGCTCGAGCTGTTGTCCAGCAGGATCGATCCGTCGCATCCTTGGACGAAGCAGTCGTGGAAGTGGAGGCGGGTGAGGCTGGCGTAGATGCGCGCGTCGGCATGGTGCGCCTCCTTCAGCACCCGCCGCACGATCCTGTGCACGCCGGGGCACGACCCGTCGTAGAACCCCTCGCTCAGCTGCTGCGCCGCGCCGCCGGAAACTAGGACGACGACGATGGCGGCGGCCAGGAGGACGGCGCGAGCGCCGCCACCGTGTAACACGCCACAAACCATCCTAGCTTCTCCCGAAGAGCGGAAGTGCCTGCGTACACGTCGTTCGTACGTTTTTGTGGCTCGGTGGTTCACGATCCCAGCGATCAGGGGCAAGCTTTATATCGGAGGCCCTGGCTGGTGTTCACGAGAGGCCCTTTGCTTGGATCCGAAGGATGGCTCAATCATATGCATGCTGTCCAGGGGAATCCGTCGCGGCGTCCTTTTCGGATGCAGTTCCTGCATGCAGGTATGCGAACAAAGGGACTTTGCATGCACGCAGGATTTTTATTTTTCAACTGATCGAGCAATAAATCAGTAATACGGTGCCAACAAACTGAAACAGTACACACTGCCTTAAGCTTGTGCTTGTTCGGTGCCTGCCTTGATTGCGCATTTGCACGGTCCTTGTATACAGTTGATCTGCACTTGAATCTACAGTGCACACAAGCACTGAAGATTTCCTCGTCAGAAAGAACTTCAGTAAGAATTGGTTGGATGTTGTCAGTGTGGCAATCCAACTCACCAGCAGAGAGCCAGAGCAGTAGAGTTTCTCATGATGGCATATGGTATATTCTCATCAAATTAGAACCACTAGTCAGCGTATCAGGCTCACCAACGAGATCGTCAAGAGATCTTTCGGTAATTCTTGGAAATCTGAACTCGGAACTTGGAAGTGCCTACTCCATGTTCGGACTGCCTGTCAAATTCAGCAACGTGATGGTAACGCCTGCAGGGTCTTTGCTCCCCTGTCAGAGCCAGATCGCATTCGCGGATGCCGGATTTGCCGCGGGACCGTGATGTTGGTTGATGCCTATGATGTGATCAGTATTCTTCTATTCAAAAAAGTATTCTTCTATTCAAATAGTCTTAGCACGTACTTTAATTTTTAATTATAGAGAAGCTTCAGAACAGTCGAACCACCAGCAAGTGTCAGAGGAATGCAAGAGCTGAAAGTCCTTGCAAATTAAGGATCCGGTGGCATTTATCTTTACTTGCGTGTTCAAGACTTCAACTGAACATACCTACTGATAAAACCGTAGCGGCAGCTACTGATTCCCTTATTAATTCTGCGTGCTATATGTCGCAGAAGCCCTGATAGATAGTCGCCACTTATCGGCAAATCGACATGTACAGACTGTCCCACTGCGATGCAGCTGCATGTTCAGAGGACGAGCAGCTTGCATCGATCCAAGCTAGATGGAGAACCGTAGCTACAGTCGCTTGAACCTAACGAAACTAAACAGTACACACCACGAGATTACAAACTCACACACATCCAAAAGCACGATAGGACGTGGATGATCAGTTGGCGGCCCTGCATTTCTTGCGGATCTGTCCGGCGGAGCCGGTGAGCGGGGCTATGTTGCCCATCTTGACCATGGCGTCGCCGAAGTCGCAGAGGAAGCGCTGGCTGTTGTAGCTGTAGGCCTGGACGAGGGCCTTGGTGGCGTTGACGCCGTCAGGGCTGGAGAAGAGGCCCTGGTCGGAGGAGAGGAGGCCCTTCTTGGCGAGCAGGTTCTTGTAGTAGTGGTTGTCGAAGGCGTCGGCGGAGCCGGCGTCCAGGTCCGCCGTCTGGTTGCCGTCGCCGCCCTTGCACAGCTGCTGAAGGCTGGACGCCAGCGACGAGTCCAGCGTCGGGTCCACCGAGTTGGTCGCCGAGAAGTTGGCCAGCCGGTTGCTGAAGAGCACGCACCGGGATCGCCCTATCGTGTGGGCTCCTGTTGGTGGTGTTATGGTTAACCGCCGATCGGTAGTCATGGATGGATGGAAACATTTGTGCTCTCGATCTACTTCGTACGTGCAGAGTACTACTATACCTGACAAGACGACCACGTCGTTTGTGTTGAGACCGACGTCCTTGAATCTCTGTGTGATTACGCTGATGGAATTGAACGGCGAAGGCAGGTTTCTGTTTGCCCCGCTCTGATTCGCCGCCAGACCGTCCCTTCTTCCCAGAAGAACATCGTAGTCAGGTCCTCCGCTCTAATCATGTCAAAGAAATTCGTATCTATCAGGCTTGCATGCTTGAACTAGTTAGTACCCTTTCAATTCAAGTACATACTGCCATACTCAAACAGTTCGATCGATCGGGGTGCACAACTTGATATTCGGTATTGCTGAATGTAGTGAGAGAAGAAGGAACGTACAAGGAGTACACCGTATTTGGCGGCGTACGCAACGACGTCGGCGCAGGAGACGATCCCCGGGCAGGCCTTCTCGAGTCGGCCTTGATGGCGTCGATGACTTCGTATCCCCTCACCGAGTTCAGGTTCGGCGCCGCCAGCTTCTCGCTGTCGGGCCCGTCCAGTAGGATCGACCCGTCACAGCCCTGCACGCACATGTGGTAAACTCAGTTTTTGATTTCAGCATACCCAAAATGATGTTCAGCGTCTAAAAAAGATGCCACGAAATGCAGACTGCAGAAGTGCAGATCAAATTTACGTACGTTGACGAAGCAGTCGTGGAAATGGAGCCTGAGCAGGGAGGCGCCCATCCTCGCCTCCGCCTTCATCGCGGCGGACACGCGCGCCTGGACGATGCTGTCCAGGTCGGGGCAGCTGTCGTCGTAGAAGTCGTCGCTCAGCTGGCCACTCGCCGCGGCGCCCAGCCACAGCAGCACCACGGCTCCGACCAGCAGGCGGCAGCTCGTACGATGATCCCTGCGAGAGTACTCCATCTCTGATCTGAAGG
Source organism: Poa pratensis (assembly GCA_947311845.1). NCBI lineage: Eukaryota > Viridiplantae > Streptophyta > Magnoliopsida > Poales > Poaceae > Poa > Poa pratensis. Next base: position 29,018,967 of record CAMZMU010000076.1, on the reverse strand, counting down.
CTGAAGGATGATATGTATCTCTAGATCAGTGTATGTGCGTTCGTGCTGGTCCGATCTCTCCTCGCTTACTGCAATGCTTATATAGACGGTTTACGGAGTGAATGAGTGATAAGTGGCACTGTGACACTATGATTATGAATATCCCGTTTGACTACTGGTCTCTGAGTAAATGGGCGGCTAGTTCGTGTCGTCAGCATGCATTGTCGAACCACCTTGCATTCTGAATATCTGCGTATGCCGATGGATTATGCGCTTTTACTGCACGCATGCATGCCTGCATGGCTAATTAAGCAGCTGACTAAACGTTTTACAAGTAGTATAGCAGTGCTGAAATTCTGTAGTGGAGCCGCACTTGGCACTGGCATGCATGCTTCATATCCTATTGGCATTTTCTGTTCTGAAACCCAAGTGGTACATAGTGATAGTGGAGCACTTACCTAATTTACCTTCACGTTTCGGCGATACATTTGCAACGATTCACCTGCATGTGGTGCATGCATGTAGATGCAGCAGCCGTACGGTGGAGCGTGACAGAGATGCGGCAGGCATGCACGCACACTGGTGTTCGTGTGTTAGGCAGAGACGTGCACTAACTATGTGGTGAGTGAATTAGGGGCCGGCCTCGGCAAGATTGACATGAATGGAAGATCAGATTACATTGTTTAACCCGTTTGCGGCGTGGATTAGGGTTCTTGGGAAACTAGGGTGTGCCACCGTGTCTGTGGTGGACTGGTGCCTTCTGACTGCATTACGTCTTGGAACCAGAAGGCAGCCAGTCTCCGGTAGATAAACACCAGTTAGTTGCTACACACGATCTGTCCACCCAGAGTGCGAGTAAGAGTATGATACTCTAAGGGCGTGTTTAGTTACTCGCAGCCCCTCCAAACAGGCCAAGTGAATATAATTTTGGAGCGTTTGGTTGCTCTCGCGAAGTCCTAGTTAGGCTCACATGAACCTTAAAGCACCCAACCTGTCCCGAAGGAAACACTCGATTCTACTGTTTTCGTGGTGTCGTCGAGCGCATAAAGGGAGAAAAACCTATGAAGGGAAGCAACCATGAATATGGCAAGAGACAAAGATTTGGTGGCACGGGATGGCGCGAAGTCTAGTCTCACCGCCCTTTAGCCGGTTAGCGGGAGGACAAGTCCCATCTTAGTTTTCGGCAGCGAAGGCGGCGGCAACGGCAACGACACATGCCAATATCTCCGTCTCCTGCCCTTCCGTTCATCCCCTTTGTCACCGTCACCGTCACCATATCATCCACGTCGTCTCCGGCACCGGTAGTCTTCGCCCTCCTTTCCCATGGAGGTAAGCAACATTGAAACCATCCTCCGATCCCTCCACTATCACATCGTTAAGGTGTAGGGTAGATTTCACTGTTTCTTATGCAACTTCGATTTCACTAGGACTCATGCAACAACACTCATAGTTGTGGTTCAGGTCTGGCTCATGTTAGCCCATAAGAGAGCAGTTCATTGCAATTTCAGGACATTCATCAGATATGCTACATTGTTTGTATGTTTCCCCGAGATAGGGAGAGGATGACCAAGCTCCAAGCTGAACTATATCTACAACTGCAACGATGTAGAGGCTGTGAACATGCTTTGAATGATCAGAGCCCCTTTTACCCTGTTTGTGAAGATGTTTAAGGAGAGGATGTAGTTACAAGATAGCATACGCACCTCTCTGGAATATCAAGTAGCAATGTTCATGCATGTTGTAGGTCATAAGGGAGGTTCAAAGGGATTCACAACACATTCAGGAGATCCAATGAGAAAATATCCCGGCATTTCAAGTAAGTCTTGCATACGGTTGGAGTGCGGTTGGAGAGCTCAGAGGAGACATGAGCAAGGCACCAACTAGTCAAACTCCACCGAAGATACAAAAGAAATATAGATAGTTCCCATAATTCAAGGTGAGCAAATCAGATTTGGTAGTTCATGGCATGGAATTATTGTATTGTTGTGAAATATAACATTTTGTTCATGTCATCACATGATTAAATTGCTGCAATTGATGATACCTATGTGACTGCTAGAGTGTCAAGGTCACATGCTCAACAATAGGGTAGAAAGCACTATATCATGCAAAATGTGCTTGATGTTGGTGATTTCGATCGCAAGTTTATATATATGTGCTAACTGGTTGGCAATGATCAGTCCATGATGCAAGCATGGCTACTGACAACTTAACATGGTTCGAGTTGTCTCCAAGGAACTATCTAGACAATGTAAGATCTAAATCTGATTTATGCCGTGTCGTTACAAGAATCTTCACTTGAAGATGCTAAATGTTAATCTCAATTTTTTTTTTAAAGATGCTTAATGTTTTAGACGTGGTGGTAGATTTAAAGAAAAAAATAGGCATAGCAAAACCGAAAAAGTGGAAGAATTACCGGAAGACAGTTGCAAACTTGCAATCACTAGTAGCTGTGCACGTGCATCGCACGTCTTCAATTGTAAATCTCATTTCTAGTTTAGTGAGTTTTCTGTTATCGGAGCAATACATTCCATGCATACACTATGTAAGGATGTGCCAACAATGTACAATCTTTATTATCTGCAAAATATCTCCACTACTATTAAACGAGAGAACTTGAGTTTCGCTAGATGTACCCAACACCGAACCAAGACCAACGCTGCCTTACCCCCACCAAACAACTTAACGAACGCTGTAGTAGCCCCACCAATCAGGTCTTCGTGTGCACGTACCGATTTACAACGACGGAATCCTACTTCACCTCCACCTCGACCGCAAAGAATTTGAAAGTGCACGACCCACGTTCCTAACCCCGCAATCACGGAAAGAAACTGATCAATCCTTCTCCGCCAGGCTCCCTGTCCGTCGCCACTTCGACGACGCGCTCGCCGCCCGGCGCGACGGAGACGGCACCTTCTTTAGACGGCGCGCTTGCCGCCGGGCAGCGTGAGATCTCCGTCCTGGACGGAGCCCACGCAGGCGGGCACCACCGTCTTCTTGCTGGACGATGCCCAACCCATCGGCGCGACGGAGACGGTACCTTCTTAGACGGAGCGCTTGCCGCCGGGCAGCGCGAGGTCGCCGTCCTGGACGGCGCCCACGCAAGCGGGCACCACCGTCTTGGTGCTGGACGACGCCCAACCCATCGGCACATTCCTCCACTGCACCCTTACCGCCCGCCAGCAACTCCGTCTCCGTCTTGTTCGACGGCGCCCTCGCCACCAGGCAGCACAAGGTGTCCTGGACGGCACCCTCGCAGTCCAGCAGCACCATTGTCTTGTTGGACAATGCCCTCGCCGGCTCGCCGCCGTTTACCCTGCCACAAAGTGGGCGGCCGTCAGCTCCTGCAAAAACGGTGACAACTTACTCTTCCAGCTACTGTCTTCCACAAAATTCAGATTGTATTCGGACGTTAATTCTGAAGATTATAAACCCTCGACAGATGCAAAACAAACAAATTGAAACTGTAAAACAATTTTAACCACATAGAATAGGTTTTTTGATTAATTCTGAAGTTATAAATTCTGACGAAAATTGTCACCATGGCACATGGAGTTTCATCTTCTTTGGGCCAATCTACCACAACACTTGTAAGATAATGTTAACTGCTCCACTTCAATTGTGAAACATTAAAATGGGCAACCACAGTTCTAGATTCTTCAAACCAATGGCATGTGAATGACAGTAAGAGAAACATATTTTTGTAAATATGGTTCCTACCCTTTCTTAATAAACAGTCTATTTGAACGTTCTGCAAAATTATATAACTTTTCAATTCATCAGTCTACGCAGCAACCATACCTGTGAGTCGTTTGCTTCTGAACCACCATTTGTGAATATTTCCTTTCCCATTTCCTAAGTGAACATGCTAAGGTCTTCCGCAAGATCCTGAAACATCACTTCTCCATCATCAGTAATGCTCCACTACTTGTAGTTAGATTACTTTTTTTCCCCAGTCCAAGACTAAAATTAACATTTTGGGATATATGGATGAATCTGTATCGACTTATATAAATTAATCTATTCAGGACATAGTCATTCTCTTTTTAATAGTTCTTGGACGGTTTTGATCAACGAAACGAAATACCTGGACTGGGTTTTTCTTCTGCACTCTCAAGCTGCTCATGCTGTACATTTTCTTCACAGGCAAGACTGCTTGTAGAGCATCTGAAAAGGACAGACTATCCCATGCCATCACCGCCCTGCACATCCGACTACGCCGGCTCGGACGAACTCGCTAACGCAGGTGTAGATTCATTTGCCAGCAAGTGAACTATGTGATCCGTTGATTGCTCGCGTTGCCTTTCTGCATATTTTCGTGAAACCATCAACATTATATATTGATTGCTCGCAATAAATGATTCTTACTGATCTCAAATATAAGCCAGAACATCAAGGGGATCAAACAATTTTATTTCCAGAACATCTACAAGTGAGGTCAGGTGGAAGTGTCTTCTTAGAGAATGCGTGCATCTCTAAGATAATAAAAACCAGTAGCTGTCTGCCCGAAGATTACACAGATGACGCACCGGGATGGGTATTAGAAAGAGTTAAAACTTACTTGCAAAATGATATGGTTAGTCTCAATTTGCTACATATATTTCTATGAATTCACTCGAGGACCAATGTTCATCTGAGACTAAATCTAACAAAAAATCATTTTTGTTCAGATATACGTTCCAATAAACGTTGACGACATTCATTGGTACGTAGCAGCTATAAATTCCAAAAAACGATGTATCCAAGTGCTCGACTCACTAGGCTCAGGAATGCACCGCAGAGACCTCACTGCCATGGTTAGTAATTAGTCCCACAGCCCCATATTTTCATAAGAAGATTTAGTGTTTTTCTTCGTTTCTGAAGCTAATATTTAGTTATTTATTTGTCCAACAGCTGGAAGGAGTGGAAAAATATATTCAAATATGCAATGCGGCGCATGGAACTAAAATCTGACAAGTGGAAGGATCTAGACGTCTCAACATGGAAACAGAAGAGTGTATAAAGAGTGGACTGCAGACAGATGGGTACCCCTGCAACCACAACGCAATTGATATTATGTGTTTTTTATGTCCCCCTTAATCCTGCTCAACTATACTCCTGTCTCTATATTCAAGAAAGGAAAGCAACAATCAAAAAAAAATTGAGCTACGCATGAATTCTATTTCAGGGAGACCTGTGCATGAACCTCTGTCAGGCTGATGGCTGATTATTACATCCTACTAAATTGAGCTACACATGAATTCTATTTCAGGAAAAGCTACTGTCTTCACTACCACAACTACACTACACTTAACTATTATTTCCAGGAAAAAACGAAAAGGACCAAAGACGTTAGTAAACTAGGCCTTTATTCAGAGTAACACCACTACTATAGCACATATGTTCAGATTTCAATAAGTATCGCAACAATCCACTGCAATTTAACAAAGGAATATGTGCTAAGAAGTTAACTGAACCTGGTATAAACTAAGTTGTTAATCCACTGAAAATCTCAACTTATCAGTCCCACATCCCCATGCATAATTGACCAAATAAACTTGCTATAGGTTGTTTATCTTCAGCTGACTCATGGATCGATTCTAAACTAATAACAAAAAATCATGCGCCATACATTTCCACAAATCCACTCTTTTGTAATCTACTATAGGAAAAAATGACATGATATCATCAATTGCATCCATACCGGGCAGCTTCAGCACATCAGCGCACTCTTTGGGAGGTCACCTGTGCGCTGCTCTCTTCGGGGCTGGCCGGGCGTCCATGAGGGGTTGCCGAGGAGGTGCTGTTGCTCCTCACCTAAGAGCCTGCTGCCTGCTAGGTTTGTTCGCCGGGCTGGCGAGGATACTGCTAGCAGCAACCTCTCTTCGACGGCAACCCCACCTAGCAGTATCCTCGCCAGCCCGGCGAACAAACCTAGCAGGCAGCAGGCTCTTAGGTGAGGAGCAACAGCACCTCCTCGGCAACCCCTCATGGACGCCCGGCCAGCCCGAAGAGAGCAGCGCACAGGTGACCTCCCAAAGAGTGCGCTGATGTGCTGAAGCTGCCCGGTATGGATGCAATTGATGATATCATGTCATTTTTTTCCTATAGTAGATTACAAAAGAGTGGATTTGTGGAAATGTATGGCGCATGATTTTTTGTTATTAGTTTAGAATCGATCCATGAGTCAGCTGAAGATAAACAACCTATAGCAAGTTTATTTGGTCAATTATGCATGGGGATGTGGGACTGATAAGTTGAGATTTTCAGTGGATTAACAACTTAGTTTATACCAGGTTCAGTTAACTTCTTAGCACATATTCCTTTGTTAAATTGCAGTGGATTGTTGCGATACTTATTGAAATCTGAACATATGTGCTATAGTAGTGGTGTTACTCTGAATAAAGGCCTAGTTTACTAACGTCTTTGGTCCTTTTCGTTTTTTCCTGGAAATAATAGTTAAGTGTAGTGTAGTTGTGGTAGTGAAGACAGTAGCTTTTCCTGAAATAGAATTCATGTGTAGCTCAATTTAGTAGGATGTAATAATCAGCCATCAGCCTGACAGAGGTTCATGCACAGGTCTCCCTGAAATAGAATTCATGCGTAGCTCAATTTTTTTTTGATTGTTGCTTTCCTTTCTTGAATATAGAGACAGGAGTATAGTTGAGCAGGATTAAGGGGGACATAAAAAACACATAATATCAATTGCGTTGTGGTTGCAGGGGTACCCATCTGTCTGCAGTCCACTCTTTATACACTCTTCTGTTTCCATGTTGAGACGTCTAGATCCTTCCACTTGTCAGATTTTAGTTCCATGCGCCGCATTGCATATTTGAATATATTTTTCCACTCCTTCCAGCTGTTGGACAAATAAATAACTAAATATTAGCTTCAGAAACGAAGAAAAACACTAAATCTTCTTATGAAAATATGGGGCTGTGGGACTAATTACTAACCATGGCAGTGAGGTCTCTGCGGTGCATTCCTGAGCCTAGTGAGTCGAGCACTTGGATACATCGTTTTTTGGAATTTATAGCTGCTACGTACCAATGAATGTCGTCAACGTTTATTGGAACGTATATCTGAACAAAAATGATTTTTTGTTAGATTTAGTCTCAGATGAACATTGGTCCTCGAGTGAATTCATAGAAATATATGTAGCAAATTGAGACTAACCATATCATTTTGCAAGTAAGTTTTAACTCTTTCTAATACCCATCCCGGTGCGTCATCTGTGTAATCTTCGGGCAGACAGCTACTGGTTTTTATTATCTTAGAGATGCACGCATTCTCTAAGAAGACACTTCCACCTGACCTCACTTGTAGATGTTCTGGAAATAAAATTGTTTGATCCCCTTGATGTTCTGGCTTATATTTGAGATCAGTAAGAATCATTTATTGCGAGCAATCAATATATAATGTTGATGGTTTCACGAAAATATGCAGAAAGGCAACGCGAGCAATCAACGGATCACATAGTTCACTTGCTGGCAAATGAATCTACACCTGCGTTAGCGAGTTCGTCCGAGCCGGCGTAGTCGGATGTGCAGGGCGGTGATGGCATGGGATAGTCTGTCCTTTTCAGATGCTCAGTAGTGGAGCATTACTGATGATGGAGAAGTGATGTTTCAGGATCTTGCGGAAGACCTTAGCATGTTCACTTAGGAAATGGGAAAGGAAATATTCACAAATGGTGGTTCAGAAGCAAACGACTCACAGGTATGGTTGCTGCGTAGACTGATGAATTGAAAAGTTATATAATTTTGCAGAACGTTCAAATAGACTGTTTATTAAGAAAGGGTAGGAACCATATTTACAAAAATATGTTTCTCTTACTGTCATTCACATGCCATTGGTTTGAAGAATCTAGAACTGTGGTTGCCCATTTTAATGTTTCACAATTGAAGTGGAGCAGTTAACATTATCTTACAAGTGTTGTGGTAGATTGGCCCAAAGAAGATGAAACTCCATGTGCCATGGTGACAATTTTCGTCAGAATTTATAATTTCAGAATTAATCAAAAAACCTATTCTATGTGGTTAAAAATTGTTTTACAGTTTCAATTTGTTTGTTTTGCATCTGTCGAGGGTTTATAATCTTCAGAATTAACGTCCGAATACAATCTGAATTTTGTGGAAGACAGTAGCTGGAAGAGTAAGTTGTCACCGTTTTTGCAGGAGCTGACGGCCGCCCACTTTGTGGCAGGGTAAACGGCGGCGAGCCGGCGAGGGCATTGTCCAACAAGACAATGGTGCTGCTGGACTGCGAGGGTGCCGTCCAGGACACCTTGTGCTGCCTGGTGGCGAGGGCGCCGTCGAACAAGACGGAGACGGAGTTGCTGGCGGGCGGTAAGGGTGCAGTGGAGGAATGTGCCGATGGGTTGGGCGTCGTCCAGCACCAAGACGGTGGTGCCCGCTTGCGTGGGCGCCGTCCAGGACGGCGACCTCGCGCTGCCCGGCGGCAAGCGCTCCGTCTAAGAAGGTACCGTCTCCGTCGCGCCGATGGGTTGGGCATCGTCCAGCAAGAAGACGGTGGTGCCCGCCTGCGTGGGCTCCGTCCAGGACGGAGATCTCACGCTGCCCGGCGGCAAGCGCGCCGTCTAAAGAAGGTGCCGTCTCCGTCGCGCCGGGCGGCGAGCGCGTCGTCGAAGTGGCGACGGACAGGGAGCCTGGCGGAGAAGGATTGATCAGTTTCTTTCCGTGATTGCGGGGTTAGGAACGTGGGTCGTGCACTTTCAAATTCTTTGCGGTCGAGGTGGAGGTGAAGTAGGATTCCGTCGTTGTAAATCGGTACGTGCACACGAAGACCTGATTGGTGGGGCTACTACAGCGTTCGTTAAGTTGTTTGGTGGGGGTAAGGCAGCGTTGGTCTTGGTTCGGTGTTGGGTACATCTAGCGAAACTCAAGTTCTCTCGTTTAATAGTAGTGGAGACAAGTACAGTCTCTCCTGCTCTCCTGAGTTCCTCTGCCCCATCGACCCCGACCTCGACTACTCATCTGCTTCTCCAAGTCCGTTCAATCCACCAGCCTCTCCGCCGCGAAACCCTAGCCCCTCAACCTCCCCGTCGTGGCCGCTGGCGGATGGCGAAGGCGTGATCGGCGCGGATAGCACCCCGTTCCCGCCTTCAGCCCCGCATCTGATGTTCCTCTCCCGCATCGTCCTGCGCGACCTCGACTCCATCGACTCCCCCTCCTCCATGGCTTCTTCGAAGAAGGTGGTGACGCGCGACGAGTGGGAGCGGAAACTCCGCGACGTCAAGATCCGCAAGGAGGACATGAATCGCCTTGTCATGAATTTCCTCGTCACCGAGGGCTTCGTCGACGCCGCCGACAAGTTCCGCGTTGAGTCCGGCACCCAACGTACTATACGCTTCGTCGCTAGACGCATCGAGCATCATGCTCTCTTGTGATATTTGTGGTTTCTGGACACTGAATTGTTGATTTGCACGGTTTTGGTTGCAGCGGACATTGACCTGGCGACCATCACAGATCGGATGGAGGTGAAAAAAGCGGTTCAGTCAGGGAATGTTCAGGAAGCTATCGAGAAGATCAACGATCTTAACCCCACGGTTCGGTTCTGTCTCTTTTCTCACAATTTTAGTTCGGATATCAAAATTGTACTATCGGGGAAGTTAAGATGGAGGAGAACCATGGTCTTGCAGTCTGGTAATTTTGCTGTATGACGACCTTATGCTAGCTCCTGGTAGTCTGGTTATCCACAATTAGCTGTGTGCTTCTTGGGGTATGGTAGAAGTTCAGTCAGAGGACACTCGGTTTTTGCAATGTCGAAATATGGATGATTTATTTATGGTCGTCCAGAGCTTGGAACTAATTTTGGAAATCAGGAATTTAGTTTTGTTCCATGGTCCATGCTTGGCACCCACCATCTATGTATGTGTTAATTTATAAGTACTATGCCTTTGGATAGTAGTTTTTGTCAGTCCCGATAAAGTACCAAATCAACTTTTGAATCAGGCTAATTGAGCTTTATAAGTAACCAGGGGGGAAGGCGCCCCCGCTGAATTCTTATGTTGAGTAGGGTGTTTCTTCAAATCTGGGTGGGTGAGTTCACAACCATTCATGCCCACCGTTGCACCCTCGGAGATTTCTCCGGGCAAATTATATTTTATTCACCGAATCTGGATGCGTGGGTTCACAAAAATCTATATATGTATAAATCTGCAAAATGGTAATGCATATGATGGATGTATTTAACCTTACTGTGCTTTTCTTATTGTTGAAATTAGTTCCATTTTTTTTGTTTTTCCCGCTGTGCAGAAGCACTGCAAATTGTGACCATTCAACCAAGACAATCAAACAGCATAGTTAAGAAAGTATACTTGTGTATTTGGTCAAAAACCACTAGCTACAAGTCTACAACACTTGTTGGTTTGTTGTTCTCTTAGCACGTGTTTCAAAAATTTATCATGTTTATTTAGATTGCGAGTGCAAACGATCTGGAAATATACTGTGCCATTTGAATCAACTAGATTTGGAACTAGAGATTTCTGATCTTCAGATTAGTTTTCTTTAAATGGATTCAACTTATTGTGCAAAGGAGAGATGCTGCTACCAACTGAACAGATTGCACAATTTTCTTGTATAACCGTAAACCGTAAAACCGTCTATCGGTTTTGTAGTTGGAAGTTAGAACCTGGTACTTTGGACAGAATAATGGCTATCAGACTAGCAGTGTATATAACATGGCATTGGGTAGTTCTGAAATTTGGGTTCACCATTATATTAACCCAATGATGTTGAGTGTTGAGTGATGAAGTGCCAGTCAATTTCACATCTTTTCACAAATACCCCATAGCACAGTGGAGCGAAGTGTTGACCCAATAGCAGTGAGAGTGAGGTTAGTTTTTCCATTCGTAGTTTGTTCTTTTCTAAATGCAATATGTGTGTGTGTAAAAAATTAGATTGTCAGTTGATTGCCAAGAAACTATTTTTGCTCTGTTATTTTTTTTGTCATTAGTGAGGGCAGGCCTTGGTGCAGTGGTGAGGTCCTCCCCACCTGTGCCAAGAGGTCCTGGGTTCGAACCAGCCTCTCTGCACTGCACTTTGCAGGGGTAAGACTAGGTTCCTATAATCCCTCCCCAGACCCCACCTTGTGTGGGAGCCTCTATGCACTGGGTCTGTCCTTTTTTATTTTTTTGTCATTAGTATGTTGCTATTGTGTTTATACTTCTGATGGAAGTTCTGTGTGGTTTTTTATCGTGCATTTTGTACAATAGGGTGTGACCACATCCATGTGTATATTCTGAAAGTCATTTTCCTATAAAGCCTTCATTACATTTTGACTTATTATCCTGACTCGAACCATAACATGCAGATTCTGGATACAAATCCCCAATTATACTTCCATCTGCAGCAGCAAAAACTAATAGAGTTGATCCGTGTTGGGAAAATAAACGAAGCTTTGGAATTTGCTCAAGAAGAACTTGCACCAAGAGGTGAAGAAAATGTGAGTTCTAGTGACATTATTTCTTTTACTTACAGTTAGGACTAAGGATTCAAACCTTTATTAATCAAAATTCGTGTTATATCTTGGTAATACCACTGATTTTAAGATGATGTTGTGACACTACTTTTCATTGCAAAATGTTGGCTATTTTGCAGCAAGCCTTTCTCGAGGAAATAGAGAAAACTGTAGCCCTTTTGGTCTTTGAAGATGTAAAAAACTGTCCATATGGGGAACTGTTGGACGTTTCTCAACGCTTAAAGACGGCAAGTGAAGTTAATGCTGCCATTCTTACAAGCCAAAGTCACGAGAAAGGTCAGTAGCACAAAGATGCATGTATGGTGATGCCTATTCTGTATCTGTTTACCAATTTTGTGATTCAGTGTCACTGAGCCATACCTGCATCTACTTGACATATGTACTGAACTGATACCAAAATCTTATTTTATTTTAGAAGAAGCTATCTTTTGGTAAAATAATTTGAAAAGTGGACATCCAATCAAGAACAATGCATACAGTTTGATGTATTTATTCTCATTTTATACCTCAAAGAAAATGAGACTGAATTTTATCAGGAGGTTACATAACTAAAATATAAGGGAAACAACTAACACTTGAGCTGATCATACATAACCAGACATAAATATTGAGCTTTAACAGAATGAAAGCTTATCTTTTGTTTCTGGAACTGCTAACACGTCTGTGCCAGAGTTTGTCTTTATTGAAGGCCCTTTATTTTTGTGTAACAGATCCAAAGCTCCCTAGCCTGTTGAAGATGTTGATTTGGACTCAAAACCAGCTGAACGAGAAGGCAGCATATCCCCGAATCAACAACTTCTCCACCGCCGCACTGGAAGATCCAGCTATATGAGCTGCTGCCGAGGTGTTGAGCTTAGGCACCGGCAGCCATGTCTGCTTGTGCACGCACTCTGTCTTAGGTCTGTTACTTGTTCGTTACCAGAACACGCTTCTTTCATCAGTGTTCTAGCTCAGCGTAAAAAAATTGACATTCATCCCACTGTTGTATATGATGCCGAGGATGTTCTTGTCACATTTTAATCAGAGATAAATGGTTTGATTTTCATTGAACGAACAAGCTATCTGTCGAACTAATGACCCGCATATGTTACACAAAAGAGATCTCAGTCGAACTTCCTGTTTAATTCGCGTGTTTTTTTTGTTGCAAATACCCGATGTGATGCAAAGCAAAGCAGCAGCAGGTACTCCCTCCGTTCCAAATTAATTGACTTCCATTTGTTCCAATGTGGATATATCTATACTTGTAACATGTCTATTAATTGACTTCCATTTGTTCCAATGTGGATGTATCTATACTTGTAACATGTCTAGATACATTCACATGTGGACAAATGGAAGTCAATTAATTTGGAACGGAGGGAGTATCTATCTGCATACAGAAGATCATGCATGCTGGAGTTGTGTGCAACATATTTGTTGTAAATGCATCTTTGATAAACATCTGACTAGAAAGTTCGGGTCAGACCATTTCTAAGCGTGGGTTCGGCCTCATGGCTCATTGCATTGGGATCGGGATGACTCCCTCCCGTCGTCAATGGAGAGCTTAAGACATCACGGTCAAGTCTCACTGTCTAGCCGCGGCCATGTATGCCATTGCCACTACCGCGTCCCAGCTCCAGGACTTCCATGAAGACGAAATGCCCAACCTTCTCCGTCACCACCGCCTCCCAGCTCCACGACGCCATCGACCGCCTCCTCCCGCTCCTCCGCGCCGACGCCTCCCACCTCCCCGCCGCGCGCGCGCTCGCCTCAGCCGCCGCCACGCTCCCGCCCTCCACACTCATCTCCAACCGCCTCCTCCACCTCCTCTCCTCCCAGCCCGCCTCCCTCCCCGACGCCCTCTCCCTCTTCTCCTCCATCCCCAACCCCGACCGCTGCTCCTACAACACCCTCATCGCCGCGCTCTCCCGCTCGCCGCGCCACCTCGCCTCCGCGCGCGCGCTGTTCGACCGAATGCCCCACAGGGACCACTTCTCCTGGTCCGCCATCGTCTCCGCCTACTCCCGCCACGGCCAGCCCCTCGACGCGCTCGCGCTCTACCGGCGGATGCACGACGAGCTGGGGAACGCCGGAGCGGACAATGAGTTCACCGCGTCCAGCGCGCTCGCCGCGGCCGCGGCCGCCCGGTGCGCCCGTGCGGGCAGGGAGCTGCACTGTCATGTGGCGAGGAGAGGGATCGGCGCGATCGACGCCGTCATGTGGAGCGCGCTCGCGGACATGTATGCCAAGTGCGGGCGAGTGGATGATGCGAGGAGGGTGTTCGACGGGATGCCGGTCCGGGACGTCGTCTCCTGGACGGCGATGGTGGAGAGGTACTTCGACCAGACGTGGCGGGGAAGGATTCAGGCTGTTTCTCGACATGCTGAGGACTGGCGGTGTTCGACCGAACGGGTTCACCTACGCGGGGGTTCTGCGTGCTTGCGCAGAGCTTGCCTTAGAGAGCCTCGGGAGGCAGGTGCATGCTCGAATGTCCAAGAGCAGTATCGGGGACTCGTGCTTCGCGGAGAGTGCGCTCATGCACATGTACTCCAAGTGTGGGGACATGGACAGCGTGGTGCGTATATTCGAGGGGATGACAAAGGGAGACCTGGTGTCATGGACGGCGGTGATCTCTGGCTATGCGCAAAATGGTCAGCCAGAGGACGCACTGCGCTACTTCGACATGTTCTTGAGGTCTGGAATTAGGCCTGATCATGTCACCTTTGTTGGTGTTCTGTCTGCGTGTGCTCATGCTGGTCTGGTCGACAAAGGCCTGGAGGTCTTCCATTTGATAAAGGATGAGTATGGCGTTGCGCACACTGCTGATCATTATGCTTGCGTGATCGATCTCCTCAGCCGGTCAGGCCAGTTTGCACGAGCAGAAGAGATGATTAACAAGATGACCATCAAGCCCAACAAGTTCCTATGGGCATCCTTGCTTGGTGGCTGCCGGATTTACAAGAACGTTCATCTGGCAAGGCGGGCAGCAGAAGCATTGTTCGACATTGAACCTGAAAATCCAGCGACCTATGTAACTCTAGCTAATATCTACGCATCGGTCGGTCTGTTCCATGAAGTTGAGGGTGTAAGAAGGATCATGGAGTCAAAGGGCATAAACAAAGTGCCAGCTTCAAGTTGGATTGAAGTTGGGAGAAGAGTGCATGTATTTCTAGTCGGTGATAAGTCACATCCTCGATCTGAAGAAATCTATGCGCTTCTGAAGAAGCTGTACGGAACAATGAGGGAAGAAGGATATGTGGCGGACACTGGATTTGTTCTCCATGATGTCGAAGATGAGCAGAAGGAGCATGACATTGGTTACCACAGCGAACGACTCGCTGTTGCATTTGGGATCATTGCTACTCCCGAGGGAGCCCCTATCAAGATTTTTAAGAATCTGCGGATTTGTGGGGACTGTCATACTGCTATTAAGCTCATATCGCGGATTGTTCAGAGAGAGATCATTGTGAGGGACTCAAATATATTTCATCACTTCGAGAACGGTAGTTGTTCTTGCAGAGACTATTGGTAATTTACGCTGCATATGTGGATAGTTTTTGGCTTCATATTATTGGCAATTATTATCCATTTTTTCATAGCTGTAGTCGATATCTAGCACCTACTGATTTAGCAGCTGATGACACATGCGGTGATTGCATTGTCAGGCTCCAAAAGACTATCCTTCTCAAGCTGTCCTTGTAAGAATGTGCATTTTTGCAAAACTGCTGATTTACAGTAAATGGAAAAACTATTAAAAAATCCGTCCTTGGGTGGCAAAGAGGAGGAAACTGTACTTCATAATGTTTGATTTGACTGTGGAAATGTGGAGGCTCTCAGTTTCCCATCCGTGATGGTTCGCTCTTACCTGAGCATGCTACCCATAATTTTCAGTACATTAGTGATTCATGGATTGCTTCGAAGTTATAACATGATTCTCAGAAGAATTGCAAAAGAAACTCAACCATAAGAATATTTTCTTGAGGACTTGCTGACAAGGGTAGCTGGGGCATCATGTCTTATAGTCTAGTCTATACAATGCATTGCTTCCAAGAATATGGGATCTGAAATTACAGAAGTCTGATTTTACAGTAACTATAACCATCACACAGTCTTATATTTGTATCTCATTGCGCAGACAACGTAAACCATCAAATTTACAAAGCTTATCCCTGCAATCAACCAAAAGAACCGGTCAAGATGGCCTTCATTCAAGTTATCTGGGATCCATCCAGGATCTCCTCCTTGAGTTGTAAGGTATGACACCAAGGTCAATAAGATTGAGCTCAAGTAGCTTCCCGCTGCCACCGTAACGAGTGCAAATGCAGCACATAAACTCCTCATGGCATCTGGGGCCTGATCATAGAAGAACTCAAGTTGACCTATAGCAGTGAAAACCTCGGCAGCACCAGCAAAGAAATACTGTGGTATTTGCCAAAAAATGCTCATTGGAACAGCAACATTCTCATGGATAAGACCTTTAGACCTGGCAATCTCTAAGCGCTTCAACTCAACAAGAGCTGCACATGCCATTGCCACAATGGACAGGACTAATCCAATGCCAATCCGCTGTAGATCAGAGAAACCCTTTTCCCTTCTAGTGAATTTTCTAGCTATGGGTATGAGGACACGGTCATAAAACGGAATCCAGATCATGACACTGATTCCGTTAAAAGTTGTAAGGGACGCAGGAGGAATATTGAAAGATCCAACCCGCTTATCAAGAACCATTCCCTGCTCTATGAACACTGAAATCTGAGCATACACCGCACTGAATATAATAGTAGTTGCCCAAACCGGGAACATTCTTACTACGATCTTCAGCTCTTCCACCTGGGTGACTGTGCATACTCTCCATGGGTTTGCAAAAAGGTCACTCTTCGCATCATCATCTAAGATGATGGCAGCCTTGTCAAGGAATCTATACAAACAAGGAGATAAATGAAATACTGAAATGCTTTAATAGTCATACAGCAAAGGAGTTAAGAGGAAAACTACCTACAGAAATAATATATTGGTTGAAAAGGTGATTCTCGTATCCAAAAAACAATAGTCCATCCTATCCTGAAATTTTATCAGATTTATCACTACCACACTAGTAACATTCATTATGCTCCTACTGCCATACATATTGCATGGCTGCCCCCTAGCCATATAGTTTGTTGCATTGAGGCATTCATTTTTCACGGAGCTCAAATTGAAATCTTGCTAAATATTGTGTCACACTTCAGTGTCGACATCAATGCTGCAAATAACTTTTGGTGTTTAATAAATACATGGACAGATGACAGTAAAAGTAAGGGAAAAAATGCAGAGTAAGGAAGATAAATTACTGAAGTTCACTCGTGTGCTCCAGCTTCCGGCTTCCCTCTATTGCTGAATTTTGACCATGAACTTCATACAGAAGAGAAGCATCATGTGGCACGTCGACATGCCATTTACGAAATGCAGCAACAACGACCTGGCACACTCTTGTAAGTGGACTCCCACCAATTTTCTGAAATCTATACATATTTGAGGCTGAAAAGAAGCTTGCAATAGCCAATGCCATAAATACAGTAGGAATGGCAAATCCAATTCCCCAACCTGAGTTATCTTGTATCCAAACAATAACAGTGCCCGCTATGAATGCACCAGTGTTTATACAGAAATAGAACCAATTAAAGAAGGAGCCCTGTTTTACTCTCTCTGTTGGATCACTGTCATCAAATTGACCAGCTCCAAAGGAAGACACACAAGGTTTAATTCCTCCAGTCCCTAGGGCAACCATATAGAGACCCAGGAAAACGGCGCCATTCTGAAGTAAGCTTGCTGCTGGACAAACAGATCCTGAACACGAAGGTGGTTGAAGTGCTGGAAGTGATGCTGAAAGCGTTAAAATAGCCAGACCCTTCAGTAAAAAGAGTGACACAATTAAAATGGATGATTGAAGATATCGAGATGCAGGAGTCTGTAGTTCATTAAAATCAAACTGAATATAACAAGACCCACATTGTATTCAAAGGTTGAAGTACTCAGAGATTACCAAGTAGAATGAACATAGTTTCCTATGCCAGAATGGATCATATGGAAAAAGGATGTAGAGAAAAGTTAGGTTACTTCATCTTGTACTTACAATGAAATAAACTGATGAGAAAACAGCAATAGTCCAATACTTTCCCCAATAGGAATCTGCTAAGAGGGCTCCAATGAGGGGTGTCAGATAGCATGTCCCTTGCCAAGTGGTAACATTTCTTGCAGCTTCAAGATTGCCTTGATGGAGCTTTATTTTCAGATAAGTGACTAGGTTATTTGCAATTCCATAGTAGGCCAGACGCTCACAACACTCGTTCCCTGTCATCAGATTAGCTTCATTAGAACTTGCAAACCTCATTGCTGAATAACAAAAATATACACAAGAGTATCCAAATGTTTTGTACCATATGATCAATAGTGTTCGGGCTAGCTAAACTTGTTTAATACCATATACCTGTAAATAAAGGATCTTATAATTGTAATTTGAATTTCATGAAGCTGGCATACTTGTATCACTAACAGTAATAGGTAGACCCGATAGATTTAAATGTTTAATCGTTCATAAAAAATGCATTGAGGGATGCGCTTACTAAGGGAAATAGATCACTGCTACAATAATTATTTGATATGAGAAAAAAAACAGTTTATTCAGTAAACACCCATGTCGCTCCACCAAAATTTTGTGCTCATTGAACATGGGTTTTACCGAAACCATGTAAAACCGGCACCATGAAGCGATTTAGAAATCAATTTGATTCTTCCTTAAAAACTTGTGCCAAAATACAACTAGGATCAGTGCTAGCCAGTTAGTTTGGACCAAACCACCCCAACAGTGTATGAACACCCCTAAACGTTACCTAGAATGAAGAAGCATGCTCGCCAGTTGCCTGTCGTGCGCCTTGTTGCAGGACGCCCTTTGATGTCGACGGACCCATCACCTGTGTAAATACTTGCATCCTGGTAAGAAATAGCAGCACTCAGACTGAGTCTCAGCTCTACGCATTTGAGAAAAGTGTTGCGCGTGAGTCAATTTTCAACACTACTGAAGCAAGAACTCAAAAGTGCAGCGCTGTCTCCAGTTTCAGTTTGGACCCAACAGGATGAAAGTTCTATCAACCAGCTGCTCTTCTTCTCTTTCAAGTAGAGAGGCCAACTACACAGAAGAAAAGCTAAACTCTACAGGCTAGGATGAACTGTAGTCTGTGCGATGGAAAAGAAAGTAAAAACTAAAAACCAGTAAATTTTACCAGGGAAGGAAGAAGGAGCGGCTGGTGATGATCCCCATCCTCTTGGATCATTAATCTCCTCTCTTCTGCTGCGTCCATGGAGGATCTCCGTCGCCGAGATCGAATCTGCGAAGAGCAATCAAGAAACTGGGTACAGGGCAGTACTACTGTATCGGGCTGGGTTTGACTTGGACCGCTGAGTCTGTGTTTAATTTGGTTTTTTGCACTCCGGCCCTAGAATTCTGCCCTTATTTAATTATTAGCACACTAGTGGGTGTAGCAGCGCGCACTTCACTTGAAGTTGAACCAAAACAAAAGTTCGTAATACTCCCCAGCATTGTTGCTTGATTAATCTAGGGCGGCAGATTTTGTACTCCTGAAATACGATAGCTAGTTACTGATATTCGTAATGTTCTCTGCGTATGGACGGTATTTTGCTCTCATACTGGGGACGATTATCCATTTTTTTCCACGCTAAAGTCGATGTGCAATTGTGCAGCAGTTACTGATTTAGTAGCAGATGTTCACGCGAGGTGATTGAAACATCAGCTTCAAAAGCCTATTCAAGCTGTCATTAGGGAAATGGCCTCCAAATTTATAGCTGCCGTGCCTTGCACAATGTATCTGCTCTGTTGAAAGATTAAATTGTGTGCTCATTTTCTTTACTCTATTAACATATCTTGTAAATATGAGCATTTGTTTACAGATGTTGGTTTGCAGGAAATGATAGAACATAAATAATGGAAAATGCACTTTATGATGTTGGATTTGGCTGTGGAGAGCTTCTCAATTTATCATCTGCAGTGTTAGCTCTTACCTGCACATGCAACGCACAAAATTGAGTAGAAGAATGTTTTTTGCATAGCTTTCAGGAATAAATTGATGCTTTTAAACAGGAAAAAAAATGAATGTGTATGTAAAAAACACACTTCTGTATAACTCTGGAGGTACCCATTTCATACAAAACCCAATAACCAAAATGTCAAAAAGTTGTTTAAATACAGCACCAGAAAAATGGCAAAGAAAACCCAACTGAAAACCTTCTTTTCTCGAGGTTTTGCTGAGAAGGGTACCGGGGGGATCATGATATGTCTTATAGTCTAGTCCATACAATCCACTGCTTCCATGAATAGGGGATATGAAATTACAAGAACTGTCTCCACAGTAGATATAACCATTACACATTCTTATACCTGTATCTCATTGCACAACCAATGTAAACGAGCAAATTACAAAGCTGATCCCTGCAATCAACCAGAAGAACCTGTCAAGATGGCCTTCATTCAAGTTATCTGGGATCCATCCAGGATCACCTCCTTGAGTTGTAAGATATGACACCAAGGTCAATATGATTGAGCTTAAATAGCTTCCTGCTGAGACGGTAATGAGTGCAAATGCAGCACATAAACTCCTCATGGCATCTGGGGCCTGACCGTAGAAGAACTCAAGTTGACCAATATTAGTGAAAACCTCGGCAGCGCCAACAAAGAAATATTGTGGTATCTGCCAAAGAATGCTCATTGGAACTGCAACCTTTTCATGGGCAAGTCCTTCAGACATGGCAATCTCCAGGCGCTTCATCTCAACAACAGCTGCAGATACCATTGCAATAATGGATAGGACTAATCCAATCCCAATCCGCTGTAGTTCAGAGAAACCCTTTTCCCTTCCAGTGAACTTTCTAGCCATACGTATGACAACACGGTCATATAGTGGAACCCATATCATGACACTGATTACATCAAATGTCGAGAGGGACGCAGGAGGAACATTAAAAGACCCAACCCGCTTGTCAAGAACCATTCCCTGCTCTATGAAGATGGAAGAGTTCTGAGCGTACACCGCATTGAATATGATAGTAGTCGCCCAAACCGGAAACATTCTTACTAGGATCTTCAGCTCTTCCACCTGGGTGACCGTGCATAGCCTCCATGGGTTCGTAAAAAGTTCACTCTTGGCATCAACAGATGAGATGATGGCAGCCTTGTCAAGGAGTCTATACAAAAGAAAGGTAGATTAAATGCTGTAATAGGTACAACAAAGGATTTAAGAGGAAAGCTAGCTACAGAAAAAAAATACACAGGGAAAACGTGAGTATCACATAAAATGTTGCAGTCTAGCCCTATCCTGAAATTATAGTTAAATAGATTACATTTACATATTTACACCTGTCACTTGAAAGTGACTCATCAATATGTGTTGGGATATATTTAATCTGCAGAAATAAGATCGATCATTATCAATACCACTAGCCATAACTGTGTTCTTATTGTATTCACAGCCAGTACCCATGGTGAATTACTGCTATGCATATAGCATGGTATCCTGGCTCTATCTGTTCTACTTTTGTTTTCAAAATCACTACCATCGCTCTTTATCTGCTATAATAATGACATCCCCCCTCCATATAATAATTTTGTTTCATCGATGTGCGTACGTGTCATTTTAGGGTGGGGGAGGGGGTGTAGGTACCCCCTGGGTAGCAAGTCATTTTGATTGTTACAGATAGGTATTTATTTTCCGCCAACCTCAATCTCAAACCATACTGAAGGTTGTGTCACAATTCAATGTCTTCATTAGTACTGCAAATACCTCCCTTCCTTGTATAAATACATCCACATATCATACTAAAAGTAAGGCAGTTGTATAGCACATGGAAGATAATTACTCAAGTTCTCTTGTGTGTTCCAACTTCCGGCTTCCCTCTATTGCAGAATTTTGACCATCAACTTCATATAGAAGAGAAGCATCATGTGGCACTTCGACATGCCACTTACGGAATGCCGCGACAACGACCTGGCACACTCTTGTAAGTGGGCTCCCACCAGGTTTCTGAAATCTATACATATTTGAGGCTGCAAAGAAGCTTGCAATAGCCAATGCCATAAATACAGTAGGAATGGCAAACCCTATTCCCCAACCTGAGTTATCTTGTATCCAAACAATAACAGTGCCTGATATGAATGAGCCAATATTTATGGAGAAATAGAACCAATTGAAGAAGGAACCCTGCTTAACTCTCTCTGTCGGATCACTGTCATCAAATTGATCAGCTCCAAAGGATGACACACATGGTTTAATACCTCCAGTCCCTAGGGCAATCATATAGAGACCTAGGAAAAATGAGCCGTTCTGAAGTAAGCTTGCTTCTGGACAAACAGATCCTAAACATGAAGGTGGTTGAAGTGCTGGAACTGATGCTGAAAGCGTTAAAACGGCCAGACCCTTCAGCAAAAGGAATACATTGTTAAAATGGTTGATTGAAGAAATTAAGATGCACAAATCGATGGTTCATTAAAATCAAACTGAATATATAAAGACCAACATGTTCATTATGTTAACTGAAGAAAGTAAAGATCTTTTTTATTCAAATTTTCAAGTACTCAGCGATTACCAAGTAGAATATGCAACATTGTTTTCTATGCTAGGATGGAGCATTATGAAACAAAGGATATATAAGAAAATTTGGTTGACTTTATCTTGTACTTACAATAAAGTAAATTGATGAGAAAACAGCAATAGTCCAGTACTTTCCCCAATAAGAATCTGCTAAGATGGCTCCAATGAGGGGAGTTAGATAGCATGTCCCTTGCCAAGTGGTGACATTTCTTGCAGCTTCAATATTGCCTTGATGAAGCTTTATTTTAAGATAAGTGACTAGATTTTTTGCAATTCCATAGTAGGCCAGACGCTCACAACACTCATTCCCTGTCAGCAGATTAGCATCACTGGAGCTTGCCAGACCTCATATACAAAAAAATGCACAAGAGTCGCCAAAATATTTTCTACCATGTGTCCAATAGTCTGCACTCTTTTAGGCTAGTTATAATTGTTTTGTTCCATATAGCTCTGAAGAAAAGATCTTACAATTGTAACTGTAATTTCAAGAAGCTGGCATGCTATTATTACTAACAGGCATCACCCAATAGGTTAAATGTGTAACATTAGTCAAATGCATTGAGGGACGTGGTTACTAAGGAAAATAGCTCGCCACTACAATAAATCGCTGTCATAAGAAAACAGAGTTGCTAAGCTTTGGTGTGATATGCGTTCAACATGGGTTTTACCAAACCGTGTTAAATCGGAACAGAGAAGCAATTTGGGGCACTCAATTTGATATTTCTTGAGAACTTGTGCAGACATACAGTGCTAGCTAGAATTGGATCAAACCGCCCAAACTATATGTTACCTAGGATGAAGAAGCATGCTCGCCAATTGCCTGTGGTGCGCCTTGTTGCAGGACGCCCTTTGATGTCAACAGACCCATCACCTGCGTAAAGACTTGCATCCTGCTAAGAAATAGCAGTACTCAGCGAGTCCTAACCACCTAATGACACAATGAAAAAACGGTAGAGTTGCATCCCTTGATTTTTTTCCTAACATGGACACAGAGAAGGGATCATGTAGTAATTATGTAAAATCTTTTCTCTGAGAATTCTGAACTAAAAATCAGGCCTAAAGTTTAAGTTGGGACTTTGGAGTTTGGACCCAAGAGGCCAACAGGATGAAAGATTTATCAGCCTACTATTCTCTTTCAAGAAAAAATTAAGAGAATGATTAGCTACATAGAAGAAAAGTTAAACTCTACACTCTACAGGCTAGGATGAACTGTAGTCTGTCCGATGGAAATTCAGAAAAAGAGGAAGGTAAAGACCAGTAAAATTTACCAGGGAAGGAAGAAGGAGCGGCTGATGATGATCCCCATCCCCTTGGACCAGTAATCTCCTCTCTCCTGCTGCGTCCATGGACGGTCTCCGTCACGGACGGCGAACCAGCAAGGCAGCAAGAGCAAATGAAGAAACTGGATAGACGGCACTACTGTGTTGGGCAGTGTTTGACCGCTGAGTCTAAGCACTGAATGCCTGAGTGTGGTTGTTTTGCAGTCAGGTCCCGTAATTTTCTCTTATTTTTTATCTCATTAATGAGCAGGTGGTGGAAGCGGCGAAGGTCAGTGCAGCAGCGTGGCGCGTCATCGCCTGCTCCGGCGCCGGTGAGCTCGGGGGAGGCTGTATAGGAATAGGAGAAGTGGGTGAGATGAGATCCATCACCCCGACACCTCATTTGCTCGATCCAGTGGCCATGGGGCAATTGAGCGAAGTGGGTGGTGAGAGTATGGAGGAATCGACTGCGCGGTGGCTGCGTGGTTGTCGTGGACAGCCGCGGCGGGGGATAGTGGTGAGACGGGATGACGGCGACAGTTTGGGGCGCTCGGTGGTAGGGGTGAGGAGTGAGGACGCAGACCTCGACGGGCGACGGCAGGACCAGAGCGGCGGCCATGGACTGGTACAATCTGCAGGAACGAGATCCTCTGACTTACTGAGAACTACTGCAGAGGGACGTCGCTCTCTCTGGTTCGTTCGTTTCGCATCCTACGGCAGCAGCTAGAACCAGTTGAAACGCAGCGAAACAAGCGGCCCAAAGCCCAGATTAACAGAGGAGAGAGGGAAAGCAGCGCTCTAGCTTAGAAAAAAGACCGCTGCAAATCCCCTTCATTCGCCGTTGCCGTCCGCTTGCCAGCAGGCCAACTCCGCTTGCGTGGCCTCCGGCCGCCAAGAGGAGGAGCAGGAGCCCGTGTCGTCCTGGTCCCCTTGCTTGACCTCTGCGCTGCCGCTGCCCTGGCGCACGCCGGCCGCGTCCTCCAAGAGAAGGAGAAGCGTCCGTGTCCTACTGGTCGCCGCGCTCATTCTCTGTGTTGCCGCCGCTGTTGAGCATGCTTGTTAGTTGTCACTGAATAAACACTTCAGTTGCTGCTTGTGCATGTGTAGAAGTAGGAAAAATGTTCAGAATTGTTGCTCCTGATGCCAATTTTTGCAATCTGGACAATTACAGATTCACATATGACCTTTTCACTGGGTTGTGGTGAAGTACTTCTATTTTGGGTCAATCTGGACAATTGTTGCCACTGAACTCAGTTCAAGTTCACTTCTGGCTGCTATTTAATTCAGTTATGTTCAACCCCTTTTGCCATACTCATTGTACATTCAGCTGCCAAAGCAAACATTGTATTTCCATGGAAGAACATGCTCTCAAATTGATAACATCGGTGATATTCTCTTTAATTAACAACACCAGTTATATACTCTCAGATTGAATATTAGACCACAACAGTACAACCTGAAGATAACATTCAGTCACACATTCACTCAACTCCACTGAAATGACATTATTTCAATATGAATTTAGCATTCAGTCCCACTACTAATTGGAGTGTATACTCAATTCACATCATCTCAATTTTGGCATTTGGCTAGTCTTTGTGTAAAACCTTCTTGCTGGCGTAGCTTCTCTGCTGTTCTGCACAACTGAAACCGAAACACCAGTACAGCAAGGAAAGGCAAGCAGCATCCGTCCAAGAAGACTCGACGGTCTTCACTTCGTGGCCTTGCCGGCGGCCTGGGAGACGCTTGGTCCGCCGCTCAAAGGTCGTGACGGCTCCGGAGCGTCGATCCTGTACAGGGAGCACGCTGGCTTCGCTGCCTCCACGGCTCGGCGGAGTCACGCCCTGGAAGGAGCGGCAACGGCTGGCTCCTCCGCCTCCACGCTTAGGCTACGTTGCGCCCTGACGGAGCAGCGGATGCTCTTTCCCTTCCCGCCGGCGAAGCGAACCCTATCTTGAACTGAGAGCGACTCTGACCGACGGCGATGGTTGGAGGGAGGCGAGAACCATTGCCAGCGTGGGCCGCGCGGGCCGCTTATGTCCCTGACCAACCGAGCGAACGAGGAGCAGCCTGTGGTTTACGCGATTGTCGTTGGATGCGGAATGAACGGACCAAAGACAACGACTTACCTCTGCAGTACTTCCTCCAAAGTCAGAGGATCTCGTTCCCATCTGCAGTGGAACGGCGGCAGGGCCAGATTGAACTGCTCCAGTTTTTTTTAGAACCTATTGGACTGCTCCAGTTTAGAGCAACGGCCCAGCCCATTTGCGTGGGAGTAGCAGTTTCTTTTTTTTTAATTTCTGTTTCTTTCTATTCTTTTCTTTTTCGTTTACTTTTTTTGTCAATTGTATATGATTTTGAAAATTGTTCATTTTTAATAAATGTTCAGATTTTATAAAGTTCAAACTCAAAGGTGATCAGATTAAAAAATGTTCAAATTTTAAAACATTCAGATTTTGAAAATATTCATTTTTTAACGAATGTTCAGATTAAAAAAATGTTAAAATAAAAAAGTTCAGATTTTGAAAATGTTCAAAATTTTAAAAATGTAAAAATATTGAAAATATTCAAATTTATGAAAAATGTCCATTTTCCTTAAAAAATGTTCGGATCTAAAAAAATGTTCAGATTTTGAAAATGTTCAGATTTAAAAAATGTTCAGATTTTGAAAATGTTCAATTTTAACAAAATATTCAGTTTTAACAAAATATTCAGTTTTTTAAAAATGTTCAGATTTTAAAAATGTTCATATTTAAATTTTTCCGGATTTTATTTATTTTTCGTTTTTGAGAAGTGTTTAGATTTTAAAAAAGAAAAAGAAGAAGAAGAAGAAACTACACATACCTGATGGGCCGCGGCCCAACCGATCGCCCCACGGAAGAGAGGTGTGCGACGCCTCTCCTTCGCGTCGGTAAAGGCGGAGAACAGGGGCGCCCGACCACGGGTAGCCCAGCCCGAAAATGTCAGATCGGCCAATGCCATCAGATTGGTCTCATACCTGTTTTGAGCCTGTGGAACAGGGGCTTCACCGGCATCCCCCTCTCAGCACAGGGAGACATGAAAAAACCCATCGACGCCACCATCGATCTAGACGGCTCAAAAACGTGTCTTGCATCCCTTTGTACGCCCCCAATTTTCGAGGCCGGTTACCGTGCACGTCCTAACATGCGCGTCACCTAGGACCATGACAGGTGGATTCAACCTGTCATCGGCAGAGAGGCTGGTCATCGTTGTTTTGATGGTGGTACACGACGGCCGTTATCACTCCACGATGTGACGATAGTGAAATTTCCCACACGTCGCTCGCATTAAACCGACATGACGCCTCCCAACCACCCGTGCTTCTCGCTCTCGCCAGCATCTCCCGCCAAGCTCCAACAACCCCGTATAAAAAAGTTCATCGCCATCTCCCGTCGTGGTCCTCTCCATTCTCTTCTCCTTGCATTTCTCTTCTCTTTGCCAAAATGGTCCGCTAGCTCGCCATTACCTAGGCCACCTTGACCGTGCCCGCATGTGCACAAGCACCATTGTACCCATCTTCTGTGCCTTTGGACGAGGAGGAGAAGGAGGACGAGGAAGAGTACTAAGGGCATGTACAATGGCAGAAAGGCCTTCTCTTAGCTATCCACATTATTTAGAGAAGGCAAAAGATATCGTACAATGCGTTGTCTCTTATTGCCATCCCTAACAATTTTTTCTTTTTTTACGTTTTAGTGAAAAATTGTGTTGCTAAGGGAAGACATATGATATAATGGAGAAAATAGCCTTCTCTTATTTCGTAAGAGATCATCTCTTAGCTAAGGGAAGGCAGCCTCCCCTTTCTTCATTCTCTCTCCTCCAACTAGACAAATATCCTACGTGTCATCGCTAAGAAAAAGCTGACGTCACCCCATTGTACATGCCCTAAGACCATGGTTTTAAATAGCGCGCTATTCCCTGTTACAGCGCGCAATAGCATTTGAGAAAGGTGCCGCCAAACTGAATTCATCTACAATTGCTCGCTGTAGCACACTGTAACTCCGCTATAGTGCTGAAATAGCAGATTTGAAGGGTTGCTGCTATTTTTTATATCACGTTTATTTCAATGACTAGGACAAGTGGCCATTGCCCAACACATCGGAGCAGGCCGCCTTGCTGACGACCTTTGAAGCCGCATGACGGGAGAGGATTCACCGGCGCGTGCAGGAAGTGGTCACCGAGCAGACTAACACGGTCATCGAGGACCACCTTAGGGAGATTTCCATCGCCATTGTGGCGAGAGAGGCTGCCGCCATCCAGTTCATGGCGGAACGACAAGCTGCTATGGAGTTACAGTCTCTGGCAGAGGTAGTGACCGTCGCGCGCCTTCGGATGAAGGAGGCAGAACACTAGGCGGCACAGAAGTAGTGACAGTGAGGAGGCAAGCACGTGGCGGTGAGGTTGACAACGTCAAGCCCCCACCGTCGTTAACCTAGACAAGCCGTATAAGCCAAAACAACAAAACTTGGGAGGCAAGTTTGTCCAGTAAATCAAGTATATCCGAAGACATGGTGCATGCACTTTTTTTTAAGAAAACAAAAAAAGACCACCGGGAGGCCACCCAATGACCGGTTGCGGAAGGAAAAACAATGCTGGTCCAAAGGCTTGATGAACCAGTAGAGAGAAAAAAAACAAATGAAGGAGAATAGAAGTTGTAGAAACACAAAGGCAACCGGCTGGCCAAACCGGGAGAGCAAAAAAGGAAAACAATGAAGAAGACAACCACCAATTCTCAAGAGTTTTCAACCAATGGGAAGAAGCCACGCAGGAACAAGGCTCACACGTGTCATCTAGTGATAGGTCAGAAAGAGGCAAAAAATCGAGTGAATTAGAATCCTTCCTCCCTTATTATAGTAGTGTATTAGGTTTATTTAATGTATGAATAAGCGTCATGCTAAAAAAAGGTTTATTTTTCTAACCATCTCTAAACAGCTTGCACCGTAAATGCTCTTAGTGGGTTGAAATCCACTTGTCCACATACCATCACCTATGCATACCGTCACATCGAGAAGCCACATTGGCTCAATATATTTTCCGTTAACATCTAGGAACGTCTAGAAAGCATCCTATGATCATGATACATTCTTGCACTTGTATGTCTTGGCAAGTACTCCCTCCGTTCCAAATTAATTGATTTCCATTTGTCCACACATGGATGTATCTAGACATGTTACACGTATAGATACATCCACAGGTGGACAAATGAAAGTCAATTAATTTGGAACGGAGGGAGTAGATGAAAGCCGTTAGATTAAATAAAAAGAAGAAGGCTAGAAAAAAGTTATAGCTAGGTCCAGAGACTCCGAAAGATGGATGATGTGATGAGAATATTGAATAAGACAAGAAGATGATAGAAGAAAATAAGAAGATTATAAAAGATGATAATAACAATTTTAAGAAGAGGAGATAGAAATTGAGTTGCATATTATCCCATATCGTCTGTGATCACAAGATTAATATGGATGCAACTCGGCTGAATATGAAGAAGATCAAGAAATTTTACTTCAAGAAAGAGATTTGCCTTCAATATGCACTTTAGAGTTATTATTATTTTAGTCGCGATCAGAATCACAGTTGTTTGATTATTTAGATGAACAAGGTAATTATTGTTACTAACACGTTGTGTGGTTGTATGTGAACTATGCACTTTATGAAAGATTTTTGCTCTGTGGCAGGCGACTGATTTCGTTTTCAGTCACAGTCGTTTTTCTGTCCGTTCGATTTTGTTCCAAGATTCGTGCGCTTCGCCCCACATTTCGTCCAGAGTGTGCGCCGCGTGTCGCTATCGCAAGCGGTCCGACGGGTCGCCCGTACCTGTTTCTGGCCCATACCCGTTTTCTGGCGGTGTTTTTTTTAATTGTTTAGTTCATTCATGTCTGTTCGTCGAGAGAGAGGGGGACGGGGGTGGCGGAACAGAGGAGGGGATTCCCATCGCCGGTGCCCCGGCCGCTCGCCATGGCGGAGATCCGCGGAGGTTGGAGGCGTTCTGACCTCACGGAGGTCTTTGTCGCCCCGGCGAGCGTGTATAGGGTGTTCCTAGGTGACGGGGTGTGAAGGATCTGTTTGGTTTTGCTTGAATCCCCTTCGATTTTCGCTGGAAGAGGATGCATGCGTCGGGTGTTAGAGGCGGATGCCGTCGTCAGTTGTTGCTCTGAACTGTTGGAGCTCTCTGTCTAGGGCTGCGATGGATTACAAGTTTATGGGAAGTGTAGGATATGTTGTTGTTTTAGTCTGAATCCTTTTTGATTGTTGCTCTGTTTTTTGCTACTGATGCTTGTATGCTAGGTGTGTTTGTTGTTTTGCCTTGGCGTTGATGTTTAGAGGATCTATAGGTGGTTCATTCGGCAGGATCTATTTTGTTGTGTGTTGAGATGGGTCTTCATCTCTGTATTCCACCCCGTAGCTTGTATAAATTAGT
Source organism: Poa pratensis (assembly GCA_947311845.1). Lineage (NCBI taxonomy): Eukaryota > Viridiplantae > Streptophyta > Magnoliopsida > Poales > Poaceae > Poa > Poa pratensis. Next base: position 28,989,196 of record CAMZMU010000076.1, on the reverse strand, counting down.
TGTTAAAGTGAGTAGCATCGTTCTATTGTAGTAGTGGCTGTATAATGAAGACCCTATGTGGGTTTTGATTGTGTTTTCTCTCACTGGTAGCTTTTGTATAATTTATAGTGTTTTTTAGCTCTTTTTGTTGCAACACTATTTTTGTTATAGTAGATTTGAAGTCTATCTTTGGTTATTTTCTTCAGTATAAAATGTCCATGGTGTTGATTCATCCGAGTTTTCATTGTGTGTAGATCGGAACGTGCACCCACTGATTATGGTGGTGATAATTACGAAGATTACAGTCTTTCCAGCGACCCCGATGTGAGATTGTCTATCTCTCTGTTTTGCTTTTTTGTGATAGACCCAATGTGGCTATGTTCTAATCGTCGGAAGTTATCATCTGTTTTTTTATGTTTTTCAGGTGATAGCCCATGAAAGGAGAGACCCTGCTTTAGATGATGCATTTTTTGGTTTCTTCATGAAGCTGGTTTGTTTTCAGGGTTTTCATTTTTATCGTTATATTGTGCATTTTAGGGCGTGGTTTGTGTGTTCTGTAATAACTCGTTGTAGTATTTTTTTTTTGTTTTTGCAGGCTGTGAATAGTTTGAAGAGGAATTTCTCTGACTTTTGCAAGGATATGATTGGAACCAACGAGGTTAGTAATCATGTCTTTCGTTTTGTTTCTCAGATGTTGCATCTTGGTTTCCTTGTTTAAATTGTTCTTACTTCTATAGGTAAAGAAGAGTAAAATAGATGGGGTGGACAAGAGTGTTTTTACCAGATATGGGTGCAAATATTTCCTGCAAGTCTTAAAGAAATTGACCTCTGAGCAAAGAGCAATAATTGAGAAGTTTGGTTTTCGGTGTCTCCTTCTGTTTGATTGTTGCCATATACCTTCAGATTTCTATAGATGGGTGGCTGACTGTATTGATCCACACTGCTCTCAGATTACAATATGTGGGAAGTCTATTAAGATATCAAAGGACACCTTTCATATTGTTCTAGGTTTGCCCATAGGTGGGCTGCAGTTTCCATCAAATTGTGAGGATGGCAGGGCTTTCATTCTTTTGCATTTCAAGTTATCAGAGATGCCTCATATAACTTTCTTTGGGAACAAACTCAGCAGACTCGTATCTCTCTCTCTCTCTCTTTTTCCTCTCTCTCATTCTCTATCTCTCTCTCTATATCTCTATCTCTATCTTGAAAGTGTGTCTCTCTCTCTTTTCTTTTTTTTGGATCTCTCTCTCATTCTCTATTTGTTCATTTCTCTCTCTCTATCTCTTCTTCCTCTCTCTCATTCTCTCTCTCTTTCTCACTCTCTCTCTTTCTTGTTCTTTCTCTTTTTCAGGATCTCTCTCTCATTCTCTGTTTGTTCATTTCTCTCTTTATCTCTCTCTCTTCTTCCTCTCTCTCTTCTTCCTCTCTGTCATTCTCTCTCTCTGTCTCTTTCTTGTTCTTTCTCTTTTTCTGGATCTCTCTCTCATTCTCTGTTTGTTCATTTCTCTCTCTCTCTTCTTCCTCTCTCTCATTCTCTCTCTGTCCCCTCTCTCTCTCTGGATCTCTCTCTCTCATTCTCTGTTTGTTCATCTCTCTCTCTCTCTCTCTCTCATATTATCTGTATATATCTCTATCTCTCTCTAACTATGTATCTCTATCTATTTTCTCTGTCCCTAAACACACACATGGTTGTTGTGTATCAGTATTTTATTATTTCAGAGCTGTCTCTATCTTTTTATATATTCATGATTATATTCAGTTTAGTCTCTTTTCATAGGGGTTTATTATCTGGTTGTTTATTTTGCATGATTATCGGTGTTGTATATATCAGTGTTGAGATGATAGGCTGTTTTATTCAGTTTTTGTAGTGTGCAGATGCTCACTAGGTCGACTCCCTTTTTCTAATAGCAATGCTTGCATCAGATCATCAGTAGTAGTAGCATCAATTATCAGTAGATGATAGACCATCATCACTAGTGCATATTTTTTTCTAAAATGCTTGATCTATCAACAGCGGATAGTTAGTATAACGTGCATTGCATACCGTCAGTGAGATGTTTTTTTCCCTGATCTGCATTGTGTACCATGCTGTAATCATATTCAGTTACTATTTTGTCAATGGTGCCAAAGGAATTAATGTTTGCATGATTATCAGTATTGTATATTATCACTCTCCATTAGTTGTGTCTATATACTTTTCTCAAGACTTTGTTTGAGATGATGGAAAAGCCTATGAGTAGGGGGAGAAGTAGTTGTCGAAGAAGAAGATGGTTTCCTTGTTCTTATTTTTTTTTCGAGAGTACGCGAATGCGTACCTTATTTTTATAGAAGGCAGAAAAGTTTTACAAACCTTATCAATCTTGCGTACAAGAATTGACAGAGGGCTGAGAGAAAAACTCCAATACATGTGCCATCTTATGTGTGTGCTGGGCTTTGCATTTGAGGACAAGGAAGGGCTTTGCATTTCAGCTCTGCTCTGTATTGGGTAGGACTGAATTGTTTTGGATCGGAGTTGTTTTGAATTGGACCCGTTTAGCGCGCTACTTTTCTGGTTTTGCTGAGCGCGGGAAGGATTCGGTTTGTTTCTGGGATGTGGGGCAACGCGGCGATGTGGCGTTTGGTGATTGGTCCAAAAAAACGACTGTGCCCCAAATCTAAAACAGACGACTGATGAATAGACAGTCCCTTATGAAATGCATGTATTTACGTCATTTAAGGTTTTAAAATGGCGGAGAACAGAGTTGTGATTTTTTTTGATAAAGAGAATATATTAATACCAAGCAGATATCAATTACACCCAGCCTCTACAACAACATAATGTCAAGAGCTAATCATGACATTAAGGATGCACACAACCAAAAAAGAAAAAGGAAAAACCCCGCCGAACAATCAGCGAAACAGCAGGAACTACCACCACCAAAGGCCACACCTGGATTGTCAAAAAGGTTCTTAAAAAACGACGCCTTCTAGAAGGGAACCGTGCACAAACACCGTCGTCGCCTGATCATAGATCATGGGTTTTCACCATGAAGGAAGCCGGACTAAATTCGAAGCAATGCCTTCAACAAGGAGAGGAACATAGATCCGTCATTGCCAGGTACAACCAGTAAAGGTCAGACCTAAGGTTCTCACCCTGGAAGTCGGGACTTTGTGCCCAAGAGCACCACCAAGAAGAAGTTCCCATGTGTTCCGCCCCCGCTGGCCGATACTGCTGCAAAACATTGATCATCGGGTTCACAGTCTTCGCCACATCCAAACTCGCCTCCGTCATCACTTGATTGCACGGGAGCACATGTAGGGGATGCCCGGCTGCTGTCCACGAACACGTCGATGAACACTTCCGAGAAGAGGTAGCAGGATCCACTCAAATACTAAACACTACAGTGAAAATGCGTTGAATCAAGAGTAGATAATAAGCTTCTTTATTATGGTCGTTTCATCTTGTCACCGCGTAGAAAAAGGCAAGCGGACACCGTCCATATCGCCTTACGAAGAGCTTTACTTGGAGAACGTACGAACTCTCTCAAGCCATGAAAATAAAGTCTAAAAGCATCCTACGATCATGAAACATTCTTGCACTTGTATGTCTTGGCACAACAGATGAAAACCGCCAGATTCAGCGTGCTTAGCCCAGCAATGAGCCAGAAGAACCTGTCGAGGTGTCCATCATTGAGGTTATCAGGTATCCACCCGGGCTCGCTGCCCCTCGTCGTGACGGCGGACACCACGGTGACCACGAGCGAGCTGAGGTAGCTCCCGAGTGACACGGTGAGGAGCCCCAGCGCGGCGCAGAGGCTCCGCATCGACTCCGGCGCCTGGTTGTAGAAGAACTCGGACTGCCCCACGCACGCGAAGACGACGCTGGCGCCGACGAGGAGGTACTGCGGGACCTGCCACAGGATGCACATCGGCGCCGCCGCCATCCGATCTAGCGCCAGCCGCCGCGTCTCGACCACCGCCGCGGCCGCCATGACCAGGACGGAGAGGAACAGGCCGATCCCGAACCGCTGCAGCTCCGAGAACCCTCGCTCGTTGCCGGTGAACCTCGTCGCCAACGGGATGAGCACCCTGTCGTAGACTGGCATGAAGAGGATGACGCTGACGGCGTCGAAGGAAGCCAGCGACGCCGGAGGGATAGAGAACGCGCCGACCGCCGTGTCCATCATCCTCCCCTGCTCCAGGAACGTCGAGGAGAACTGCGCGAGGACGGAGAAGTACACGATCCCGGTGGCCCAGACCGGGAGCATCCCGATCACGATCTTGAGCTCCTCGACTTGCGTGACAGTGCAAAGCCTCCATGGATCGGAATAAAGCTCTTCGGTCGAAGAGATCACTGCATTGTCCAGGAAACTGGGAAGAAATATTTGCAATCAGTCACTGGCTCACTGCAAAAAGATCAATCCGGGTCTCCAGCCTATGAAAATTAAGCTAGCTAGTTACCTGAGCACTGGTGTATGCTCCAATTTCTTGGCACCGTCCGCCATTGATGAATCCTTCGGTAGCTCGTAGAGAAGAGAAGCCTCACGCGGCAAACGTACATTCCGCTTCCGGACCGCCGCGACGATGACCTGCCAAACTCTTGCGAGTGGACTTCCCAAAGGCTTCTGCACTCTGTACGAGCTGGAGCCCAGCAAGAAGCTTGCCATAGCCAATGCGATGAACATGGTTGGGATCCAGAGGCCTACGACCCACCCGCAGTGATCCTGCACCCACACGACGACGGTTCCAGAGACGAAGCTGCCAATGTAGATGGAGAAGAAGAACCAGTTGAAGAAGGAGTTCTTCTTCAGCCTCTCAGCCGGGACGCTATCGTCAAACTGGTCGGCGCCGAAGGAGGAAACGCAGGGCTTGATGCCGCCGGCTCCGATGGCCATCATGTACAGGCCAAGGAAGAACACGACGGACTGGGACGAAGACGGTGAGCCGTCCTGCAGGCAGTCGAGCCCGGTGCACGCCGCCGGCAACGATGCTGAAATCGACATTGCAGCCATCCCCTTGTGTTGCAAAAAAAGAGTAGAATTATCAAGAAACTAGTTAGTTCCATTTCAATAATTCTTAATTAACAGTTTGCGTGGCATTGAAGAGATTAGTTCGTGTGCGCTTACAAGTAGGTATACTGCGAAGAAGGCCAGTGTCGTCAGGTATCTTCCCAGATAGGAGTCTGCCACGATCGCTCCGACGAGGGGAGCGATGTAGCAAGTCCCCTGCCAATTCGTGTAGTTTCTTGCTGCCGAGACATTGCTCTCCTGCAATATCGTCTTCAGGAAAGTGACCAGGTTGAACTGGATCCCGTAGTACGCTAGCTCCTCGAAGCATTCAGTCACTGCAGTGTAAGTGGCCAAGTGGGAACTGAGATCTAGCATGTCTCAAGCAAATCCCTAGAGAATTCTCGAGATAATAATGGAATGATCATCACCCTCCCGGGATCTCCATCATGCAAGGGGCACAACACAAAATTTGAACAAGTTGGACTAAAATGAAGTACCCTTGACATGTTTCTACCAGATCTGCATGGAAATTTGATAGTTTACCTAAGATAAACTTGCATGCTTTCCAACTGCCGGTACGGTTCTTCGCTATAGGCGTTGGAGTTCCCTTAATGTCAACAACTGATCGGTCCTCTCTGTTTCCTGCTGAATCCTGCAATCAGACAAACCTAATTCTCTTTAGTATTACAACAATTTTTTTGGCAAAAGCATGATGCAGTACATGCATGATAAAAAGTAGCCTAGGATCAGAATGTGTATAGCTAGCAGAAACTGGTGCCAAGTTAATTGCCAATGTTTTGTTGTTACTGATGTTTCCATTTCCAAGCACAGCATCCTTTTTCAGGGATAATATTATGTCAAAACTCAGGTATGGAACAGACATCATTTGGCAGATCTCAGCACAGCAATATGCACGCCATAATGAGCTAGTCTGCAACGGTAAAAAAAAAAAATCGATTTGTTTTCAATATTTCAGTGTGCAAGAACTGCCATGACATCCATATGCTACCCAACATATGTTACTTTGGCCATCGAACGAACTGATTCTCTTTCCAAAATTTTCAAGATAACTACATGTTCGTAGATATTGGTGACGCCTTATTAGCAAATAAAAACGAACAATGGCTTTAGAAAATCAAGCTACATTCTGCTAGACTTGAATGTAGAAGAACTAGAAGAGAATCTGACCTCAAGAAGTGGTTCTTCCATCCGCAAGTTTTCCTTGAGAGATGCCATGGCGGTACAAGTCTCAGCCTAGCTAGCTGGAAGGAGAAAAGGTTGAACTCAACGGTATAGGGCACCTCAATTTATAGATCTCACGTAGACATATGGAGAAGGTCAAAATTCTTACAGTAAACTAATAAAAACACTAATTTAATGCTACCGCACTGTATTCACTGAGAAAGTTTGAAACCTCAGGATAAAAAGATGACGATTTAATTCCATCGATATTTAAAAAATTCCATCGACATTTAAAAGGTGTCCCATTTGATTCCATTTTAAGCCCCACCGTGTTAGCCTTTTTTCCTTTTGGGAAATGAGAGTAATCCCAGCCTCTGCATCAATTGATGCTCATAACCATGTAATATTAATTATTAAAAACAATGATGTCAAATAATTCTTCTTACAAAGAGAAAGGTGAAAAAAAGATCCATATAGAACCTGACTGGCATTAATGACGCAGAACCGATCCAACAATGTAGACCAATCTGTCTCCTTACTGTTAGCTTCACAATTTTCACTAAGAACATAACTATTACGCTGAATTCGATGGCAGGTCATGTGATTCAACTGGCTCAGTCGACCTTCATGCAGGGAACATCCTAAACGGGGTGGCGATTCTTCATGAGGCGGTCCATAAATTTCACCGAAGAAATTAAATGTGGTGATATTTAAAATTGATTTTGAAAAGACATATGACAAGCCCAAGTAGTCTTTTCTCGAACAATCTACACGGATAAATGGACTTTCAAAACTGGTGTGTTTAGATCCATAACTAGCTATTAAACTAAATGATGACATTGGTCATTACTTTCAAATGAAAAAAGTGATTAAGGCAAGACGACCCATTATCATCCATACTATATACATAGCACAATTTTCTAATAAAAACCCCTAATTTAATGCTACCACACTGTACTTAGTGAGAAAGTTTGAAAGCTCGGGATAAAAAGGTGACGATTTAATCCCATCGATCTTTAAGAGATATCCAGTAGATTCCATTTTAAGCCCCAACTGTTATCTTTTTCTCCTTTTTGGGAAATGAGAGTAATCCCAACTCTGCATTGATTGATGCTCATAATATAATATTAATTATTAAAAACAATGTGAAGCATTGATGTCAAATAAATCATCTCACAACGAAAAGGTGAAAAAGAATATCCATATAGAACCTGCCCAAGATTAATGATGCAGAACCGATCCAACAATGTAAACCAATATATCTCTTTACTGATAGCTGCAAAATATTCACTAAAACCACAACTATTAGGCTGAATTCAATGACATATCATGTAGTTTGGATGACTCAGTCGACCTTCATGTAGGGAGAAACATCCTAAACTCGGTGCTCATCCTTCATGAGACGATCCATAAATTTCACAGGAAGAAAATGAATGTGGTGATAAAATTGAGTTTGAAAAGGCATATGACAAGGTCAAGTGATTTTTTCTTGAGCAAACTCTTAGGATGAAATGATTTTTCAAAGTTGTGGCGTGTTTCTATCCGTTTTTTTTTTGCACCGGAGGTAGTGTGCTTATTAAAATAAATGTGAGGTTGGTCATTACTTCCAAAAAAAAAAAAGATTAAGGCAAAACGGCCCATTATCATCCATACTATTTAAGATAGTGGTTGATATGTTGCTGTCGTGATTGAGCGCGCAAAGGTAGATGGTCCAATTGAGGGGTAGTCCCACATCTGGTGTATAGTGGACTATATATCTACACTTCAATATGCATCGCCCACGATTATTTTTATTGATTAATGATCTCGAAAAAGGTTAGGCCTTAAATTATTATTGTCAGTGTTCGACCAGCTATCAAAGCTTAAAAGTAATTTTCATAAGAGTGAATTATTTTGTTTCGGGGACGCGGCCGCTCAATATGCCGAACTATTTGGTTGTGAGCAGAGCCAGTTCAATTTAAGTATTTGGTTATTCCGATTCATATTGCACGCGGAGAAGATCAAATCAGCAATTGACGCCTTCCTTGTGCAATATAAGGAAAGGCATCTGCCACATGCATACAAGGAAAAACCAAACCTGCCTGGTTTCCTCATTTTCTTTGTTGTTGACAACATTTTTTTGTTCTGCTTTTGTAAGAAAAAACCGAACCTGCTTTGTTTCATTCTAAAAATGAACCGGGGCTTCGGCCCCTTCGATCTAAAAAAAACTTCCGCTGAAATAAAGCACACAATTAACTCCCGCGCTTATAAATGTGAGTATCCGCTTCGTACACCAAAAGGATTCTGACGTCCGAGCACCACTACCGCAGTAGCGCGTGCAAGTGCGCTTATTGTAAAGAGCACATTCGTCAGTAAGTCTTTCTGACTAATTAAGCATTACCAGTTGACACTGGCCTAGCTAAGAGTGCATCTAACATGAGTGTGATGTAATGATGTTCCGCTAACTTTTTCTAAGTAAATTCAAATCGCATATTTACTTTAGCGCATGATGGTGCAGCTCGCCAACAACAACGGCAAAAAAAGATACACGACCGCGCATGTTTTTGTTGTCTGTCGTCGCAGCCTTGCGGAGCATTTGTAGACACTTGCGCCATACATATTTATTATATCGGATTCAGCCGAGAATCAAGTACAGATCATGATATCCCAATTCGGATCCAGTTATTAAACCGGAGCCTTCTTTTTCTTTTCTATTGTGAGTGGAGTAATCGTGTAGGTATCATAAACACGGAGTGGAGTAATCGTATGGGATCTCAATCCCATAAACACGCTGTGCACCGGTTGATGCAGTGGTGGAGATCATGTCTACTTTTATCAACAAGAATGTGCATGGCCTCCGTTCTTTTGAATAATGTTTTTTCATCGTACCAGTTGCCAGATAATAATACTTGTAACGGGCCATCCAGATCAATCGTTCTGTCCACTAGCAGCACGCACATCCTACTTATTAGCATTCTACAACACATCGCAGCTGATCTCTGCAGATCTGCAGTTGGAATTGCCGAGATAACAATTAACAAGTACTAGGTCCTTTCGCGTGACTGTAATTTACAATGCGTTAACAGAAACCACTCGAGTGCACTGTAATGATACCCACGTTGCATTGCATATTTGTAACACTGTCCAGATCTGTTTTTCTGCCAATAGAAAGAACACAGATCCCTGGACAGTGGACACTTGAGGTCCGCAACTGAAATGATTGAGGACACGTATGTGTCAGTTATTACTTGTTTCTACATGCTTACTGTTACAGTCTATGTGGACTACGCTAGCCCTTTCCATCAGATCGGTCTTTTGAAATAGTGGTCAGCGCATGATCCTTGATACTTACAAGGCTCATTAGCGAAAGGAATAGTAAACTGTCCAAGTAAGAACTTGGATCCAAATATCAGACAGGAAGCATATGCAACACTGTACATTATAGAGGAGACTGTACACTGTAGCTTGTTGATGCGAGAGATATGCAGACAACTTTATTTATGTACAATACATGGCAAGGGCGGAAAAGAAGAGAAAAAACAAGAAAGCCGAAAATATATTAAAGTGCAGAAGCCTTCTTGCACTTGTATTGCTGTGCAAAATAAATGAAAGCAAGGAAATTCAGAGAGCTGAGGCCACCGATGAGCCAGAAGAAGCGGTCAAGATGGCCTTCATTCAAGTTGTCAGGGATCCACCCGGTCTGACCCCCTTGCGTCGTGAAATAAGACACCAGTGTCAGTATGAACGAGCTAAGGTAGCTTCCGAGGGACACGGTGACTAGGGCGAAAGCGGAGCACAGACTTCTCATGGAATCCGGAGACTGGTTGTAGAAGAATTCGGCTTGCCCGATGGACGTGAACACCTCACCCACGCCGATCAGCAGGTACTGAGGCGCTTGCCAAAGAATGCTCATGGGTACAGGCACCTTCTGATGTATCAGACCCTCTGATCTTGCGTTCTCCAGGCGCTTGATCTCGACCAATGCTGCAACCGCCACCGCTATGGTGGACACGAACAGACCGATCCCCATGCGCTGAAGCTCTGAGAAGCCCCTCTCCTTGCCAGTCAATTTCCGGGCTATCGGCACGATGAATCTCTCATAGATAGGGACCCAAACAACAATGCTGATTACATCCAATGATGAGAGGGTGGCTGGCGGGATTTTAAGAGACCCAACCTGATTGTTGAGGACCATTCCTTGCTCTATAAACATTGATGAATTTTGAGCGCACACTGTGAAGAACATAATGCCTGTTGCCCAGATTGGAAACATCCTCATTAATATTTTAAGCTCTTCAATCTGTGTAACAGTGCAAAGCCTCCAAGGATTATGACAACCACCATGTTCACTCCATAAAACGACTGCAGATTTGTCCAGAAAACTGCAGAGGAAAGATAATGCATCAGGTCAGATGTTATTCAAGTCTTTGCACAGTATTCACATCTCGTGTAAGATTTACCTGTCATGATTCTGAAATAGGGTTGCTGTGTCCAGGAAGTCCCAAGACACAAGCTTGCAAGCATGCTATGCAAATCCATGTCAACTTTGTTATACTGTATTACCTCCGTTCTTAAACATGATGGCGTACTAGGAAGTGTGTGGTTAAACTTTCCTAACTTGCACTATCAATAATAAAATCATAGTATCATTAGATTTGTCATGAAACTTGATTCATTATTCTACAACTCTTTTACTTTTTAGTAACATATTCAAATAAAAATAATGGTCGAAGTTGTATCTTAAAGACTCTGCCCATGTCTGAAACTTCATGTATTTTGAAATAGAGGGAGTAACATATTTACTTCTTTTCATGAACTGTTGTACATTTCAAAACGGCAATCTTAACTACATCATCTGAATGATTTTTCTCCCATTAATTTGGTAAGAGTAAGAACACATTGGATACCAAAGTACTTGTCAAGGATAACCAAGAAAAGTACCTGAATTCACTGCTGTGTTCCAGCTTGCGGCTCCCCTCAATAGCTGACGTCTTACCATGGCGCTCATAGAGAAGAGAACTATCAACTGGTAAATCCACATTTCGCTTGCGAATGGCTGCAACAACAACCTGGCATGCTCTTGTAAGTGGGCTTCCTCCAGGTATCTGAAATCTATATACCTCTGAACCTAGAAAAAAGCTTCCGATAGCTAAGGCAATGGATAAAGTAGGGATTGCAAATCCAATGCCATATCCACATTTTTCTTGTACCCAAATAAGAACTGTGCCAGAGATCAATGAACCAATATTTATGGAGAAATAAAACCAATTGAAGAAAGCGCCTTTCTTGGTTCTCTCAACTGGATCAGTATCATCAAATTGGTCAGCACCAAAGGATGAAACACACGGCTTGATACCTCCAGCCCCTAAAGCAATCATATACAGTCCGATGAAGTATATCAGACACTGTGATAAGGCTGGTTGTGGACAAAAAGACCCAATACATTGAGGGGGCTGGAGAGAAGGAACTGATGCTGATAGTGTCAACGCTGCCATCCCCTTCAATTAAATGCATGTTGAGGAACCATTAGTACAAAATATCAGTAGGAACAAGTGAATCAGTGGGATTAGGATTCACAAATAGGATAATTGGACAAGTGGGTTTGCAAATGACTCATACCAGTAATATAACAGGTTAGTAGATATGGTTGAACTACTATTATGCATGTGATCATAATGTTGGTTATGTGATAAGTTCTATACGCCTGGTTCACCGCCATGTCTAAAAGTTATCCTCTCTATGAACAAATACCAATGGGAACAGTACCATACCATAGTAATTAGGTATCTAACTCATCAATGTGTGTAAAGTCTTAAAAACTAACGCACAAGACATTCAAGTGAACATGAGACAACTATCTGATAGCTCTCCCAGTATGAATTTCTTGAGGTACATCTGTATTTGCCTACTTGGCTAGTGGCAACTTACAAGAAAGTAAATAGCTGAGAAAACAGCAATTGTTCGGTACTTTCCCCAGTATGAATCTGCTAAGGTTGCTCCAATAAGTGGTGTGAGATAACATGTTCCTTGCCAGGTAGTAAAGTTTCTCGCTGCAGAGACATTGCCTTCATGCATCTTGTTGAAAGGTAAGTGACCAAACTTTTTGAGATGCCATAGTAAGCTAAGCGCTCACACACTTCAGTTCCTATCATGTAAGAGAAGACAATCGCCAGTTGAATATAACATTAGATACATGTATAATAGGGTTATATTTCTGATATTTAGGAGTAATATATTTTCAGATGTTAATGCTTCAGCAGTCAGCACACAAATGCTTAAATGGACTTAAAATTGACAAGAATTTAGACCCAATCAGGCAAAGTTTAAAACTTTGCAATTCAGCTGAGAATATTTTCTCAAAAGTAAATTCTTACTCAGATACAATTAAATACAAATGGTTTTCGTCCACACAAAAAAATGGTCACTTTGTTCCCCAATTGAAGAGTTTTGGCTAAAGTACCAAGAATCAATGAACATGCTCTCCAGTTGCCTGTATTATGCTTTAAAACAGGACGACCTCTGTAGTTGACTGACCCATCGCCTGTGTATTCATCATAATACTGTGAAGAAAGTGAAATTATTAATAATTGATGTTGAAGATGGGTGCGAGCTCTACAGCATGATCAAAATCAGAAGGAAAAAAACGGAAGTATACAACACAAAACTATTGAATGGAACAAAAAACACACTGACAGAAGCAGCAACAAACCCAACAGTTGTGTACTACTTTTTAAAGGAGTTGTCTTACTAAATATGCAAACTTCTTACTTGACACTTAAGGAAAGGAGTCTTGATTAAATCAGAAAATATTGACTAGACATTCTAACAACAACAACAACAAAGCCTTTCATTCCCAAACAAGTTGGGGTAGGCTAGAGGTGAAACCCACAAGATCTCGAAACTAACTCATGGTTCCGGCACATGAATAGCTAGCTTCCACGCACCCCTATCCATGGCTAGTTCTTTGGTGATATTCCAATCCTTCATATCTCTCTTAACAGACTCCTCCCAAGTCAAGTTTGGTCTACCACGACCCCTCTTAACATTCTCATCACGCTTTATTTGTCCGCTATGCACTGGCGCTTCCGGAGGCATGCGTTGTATATGCCCAAACCATCTTAGACGATGTTGGACAAGCTTCTCTTCAATCGGAGCTACCCCAACTCTCTCCCGTATATCATCATTACGGACCCGTCCTTTCTTGTGTGGCCACATATCCATCTCAACATGCGCATCTCTGCTACACCTAACTGTTGGATATGTCGCCTCTTGGTTGGTCAACATTCTGCGCCATACATCATCGCAGGTCGAATCGCCATCCCATAGAACCTGCCTTTTAACTTTTGTGGCACTCTCCTGTCACAGAGGACGCCAGAAGCTTGGCGCCACTTCATCCAACCAGCTTTGATTCGATGACTCACATCTTCATCGATATCACCATCCTTCTAGAGCATAGACCCCAAATATCGGAAGGTGTCTTTCGCAGGTACCACCTATCCATCAAGGCTAACCTCTCCCTCCTCGTGCCTAGTAGTACTGAAACTGCACCTCATGTACTCGTTTTAGTTCTACTAAGTCTAAAACCTTTGACTCTAGAGTCCGCCTCCACAGCTCTAACTTTCTATTAACCCCCGCCCGACTATCGTCGATTAGCACCATATCATCCGCAAAGAGCATACACCATGGGATATCTCCTTGTATATCCCCTATGACCTCATCCATCACCAAACTAAAAAGATAAGGGCTCAAAGCTCACCCCTGGTGCAGTCCTATTTTAATTGGAAAGTCATCGGTGTCTGACATCACTTGTTCGAACACTTGTCACAACATTATCATACATATCCTTAATAAGGGTAAAATGTATTTTGTTGGGACTTTGTGTTTCTCCAAGGCCCACCACATGACATTTCGTGGTATCTTATCATACGCCTTCTCCAAGTCAATGAACACCATATGAAGGTCTTTCTTTTGCTCCCTGTATCTCTCCATAAGTTGTTGTACCAAGAAGATGGCTTCCATGGTAGACCTCCCAGGCATGAAACCAAATTGATTTTTGGTCACGCTTGTCAATCTTCTTAAGCGGTGCTCAATGACTCTCTCCCATAGCTTCATTGTATGGCTCATCAGCTTGATTCCACGGTAATTAGTGCAACTTTGGACATCCCCTTGTTCTTGAAGATTGGCACTGATGTACTCCGCCTCCATTCTTCGGGCATCTTGTTTGACCGAAAGATGAGGTTGAAAAGCTTAGTTAGCCATACTATCGCTATGTCTCCAAGGCCTGTCCACACCTCAATGGGGATACCATCGGGGCCATTGCCTTGCCTCCTTTCATCCTCTTCAAAGCCTCCCTAACCTCAGCCTCCTGGATACGCTGCACAAAGCGTCTGCTGGTATCATCGAGGAGTCATCTAGCTCAATGGTAGAGCTCTCATTCTCTCCATTAAACAGGTTGTCGAATTACTCTCACCATCTACGCTTGATCTCTTCGTCTTTCACGAGCAGTTGATCCACTCCGTCCTTTATGCATTTGACTTTTCTAGAGAGGATAAAATCAATCTGGCTAGAGTGTTGACCACTACTGAAATTCACTAAGTGGGATTCTCTCTTTCTAAAGAGGGTGTTAGCTACGACCATGCCGTAGGCTAAAGCAAAGCTTAAGACATCCTCCCCTTCTTGGTTCCTGATGCCATAGCCAAAGCCCCATGCACCCCTTCAAAACCTGTGTTAGATGTACCCACGTGGCATTGAGGTTTCCTCCTATGAAGAGCTTCTCTCCAGTAGGTACTCCCCTAACCAAGTCTTCCAGGCCTTCCCAGAACTCCCTCTTGATGCTCTCGTTGTGGCCTACTTGTGGGGCATACACGCTGATAACATTGAGAACTAAGTCCCCAACAACCAGCTTGACTAGGATAATTCGGTCTCCTTGCCTCTTGACATCCACTACTCCATCCTTGAGGCTCTTGTTGATCAAGATGCCTACTCCATTTTTGTTTGAGGTTGTCCCCGTGTACCACAGCTTGAGCCGGTATCCTCCACCTCCTTCGCCTTTTGTCCCTTCCATTTGGTCTCTTGGACACATAGGACATCACACGCCTCCTCATCGCCGTATCAACTAACTCCCGTAACTTACCCGTCAGGGACCCTACGTTCCAGCTACCTAAGCGGATCCTCCTAGGCTCGGCTAACTTCCTTACCCTCCACACTCGTCGAGTCAAATGCGAAGACCCTTGCTCATTTTTCACTACACCTGGGCGTCGATGTAGCGCGCCCCTAAGGATGCGACGACCCGATCCTTGCTCACTTATCACCGTATCCCGATCAAGATACGGCGCGCCACCAAGGGGGTGGCGGCCCGGCCCTTGCCCATTTGACACCACACCCGGGTTCGATATAGCGCGTCGCTAAGAGGGTTACGCCCCAACGAGGTTCTTTTGGGTTTCATCACCATAAGAGTGGCTGGGTTTTTTCCGTTGGCTCGCCAAGCCTATCACAACCCTCCTCCTTTATCCGGGCTTGGGACCGGTTATGTTGAGACAACATAGGCGGAGTTTGACTAGACATTCTAAAAGTGGACAAATATGTAGGCCGGTTCCCTAGAACTCATGGAGCACAGGATATGACAATCATATCTCTATTTAGACTTCAGACACGATTACTTCTTATCGTGTACATTTAACAGGCAGTTTATGCTGGATTCAGATTTTAAAGGCACACACACTGGCCACAACAACTAGGTCGCCGGCGGCACCAGTTTACAGTACAAGCTCTATCAGTTTAAACTTACAGGAAACAGCCAGGGAGTTCACAAAGAACAACTATAAGCCGTTAATTCTAAGCGAACTATCCCACAGCTAGGACGCCCAAAATAATCAATAAACCTAGTGTACTCCGCTTGGTGCATTCGGCATCTTGGTGCTATTGGTCTGGGCTCAGTATAAGGAAGAACGGCCTTTCTTCTATATTGACATTTCGTAAGTCCTATAAACAAACCAGTTAGTGGTG
The DNA here is from genome assembly GCA_947311845.1 of Poa pratensis. NCBI lineage: Eukaryota > Viridiplantae > Streptophyta > Magnoliopsida > Poales > Poaceae > Poa > Poa pratensis. The sequence goes on along the minus strand of CAMZMU010000076.1, from coordinate 28,973,063 downwards.
ATGATTCGCTTCTCTGGGGTTTACAAATTCAATATACAAGCAACAGACCGCCTGATGGGACCCTTTGATTTATCAGGTCTCCTCTGGGTGTGACTTGCTTTCTGTGCTCCGGGCGTTCGAGACCCCGTTCTGTTATCCTTTTGGTAATGGAACCCAGCTATCCTAATGGGATAGGCGCATGAAAAAAAAACAGTTGAGACTGAGATGAGATTGCTTACCCTACATTCAAATATGTATTTTTTTAAAATACCCGGATCTACCCTGATCCCGTGGATATGCCGAGCAGCAACACACTTCAACAAAATAATTAGGCCTAGTTTGGGAGCTCTGTTTTCTCTAAACTGCAGTATCCTCATACTGAAGTATTAGAGTGCCCGGCGGGGGAATACTTCAGTTTCAACATACGGCATTATTTCTCAGTTTTGCCAAAAACTGTGATGCGTTTGGGAACTATCGCTTTGACCGAGTGCATGGATGATTCCTTTTGACCAACGATTGCTGCATGGCGCTTGCATGCATGGTTGTGCATGAGTTGCGCACGTTGAATGCTTCAGCTTCATCTAATTAGCTCCCCTATAAATGATGCTTCTAATCAACAACGAGATCTGGGCAAGAAACCAAAGCCCTAGATAGCAGCAATGGTGCAATCAAATAGGGAAGAAACATCGAGCCGCGGACTGGAATCAAATCAGAGCAAAACAAACCTTCTTTTCCATGTGGTGAGCCTCCTTTCTCCATGGCTGAGGAAGAGGGCATGACCGAAGATGAGGGCGTACTAGGCGAAGACGATGGGAGGAGTAGATGCGTTTTACGAGGGAGGAAGAGATGCGTTTCTCCATTTAGAAAAAAAGAGGTCGGGACCGAAGTCTCAGGTACGGCAAAAAAACTGCAGTTTTTAGAATACTTCAGTTTAGAAAACCACATTTTCCATCGCAGCCAAACAGCTTAAAGTATTCTATACTTTATTATTTCTAGAAACTGAAGTATCCTCAGAATACTTCAAAAATACGGAACTGCCAAACTGCCCCTTAGTTCTCTTAACACATATAGCACACTGTTTTAGTCCGTAGCAACACACAGGTTTCTTGCTAGTTCCTTTCAATATCAGCCTCACTAGGCAGCATGGAAAATCTAAAAAGGTAAAATCATGCTACTTCAAAACCAATGTAGATTCCAAACACATAAGCAAATAAGAGCTCCCAATGTGTGTGGAATATTTGGAACCCTTTTTATACACACAAAGTGGGAAAAATCTGAGGTGTTCAGCAGAATAGTTTATGCCTTCGTCCAGACTCCAGAGGATTGCAGACATGAAGCTAAACTGGTTTCAACACAATAATCCTATAGAGTGCGGTTATGTTCCGACGGGAATCATTGATTTGAACATTTCACACATCGCATGGCTTCCTTTCATGTTCCTTTAGTACGAACTAATATAGCTATAACTGAAGAATATTGATTGTTAGGAAAAGTCAAGTAGCAGAGAGCCAACACACGTTTCACCTACGGATACATGTAACTACAAATATTACAATGCTGTGCTGACATCTAGTAACCTGAAATAGCTCAGTGACCAATACCATGAGTTTATCGGTCGTGGATAAGTTGATCAAAACAGGCAGTTATCCAAAATAGAACAACAAGAACAGATAATCGCACGTAAACAACCGTGTTTCAGTCAAACATGTGTCACACCATCTGTTTCAATCAAACCACAAGAATTGTACCTGTCAAATCAACCAACAAGCAAATCCAGTTTCTGAAAGTAATTTCTACAGGTCAATCAATGTGCAAACTTAAGAATTGCTGTGTGCTCCGATGATATACATCCAATCCAAAGTACAGCAGGATTCTAAAGAGGTGGCCGCCACCCCTGTGGTGCCCAACTGCTAGTCACAGCTGCCCCTCTAAATACCTTCGTTTTATTTCAGTATTTTGCAAGAAACCAAAGAAGTTCACTTCAATCTGGACAAGCTCTACGCGAACCCAATGATCCCAGAACTAAGAATACGAGGTACCTTTTGTCTTCTTTTTCACGATATCAATCAAATTACATAGCCAAAATAAGAAAGTAATGAAAGGGGATAACATAACATAGCTAGAAACCCTAGGAAATTTTCAATCTTGATGGAGCAAACAACCAGAAGGACGAACAATCTCATGGAGAGAGGATGGGAGGATGGGAGTACCTCGGGCTGCGCCGCGCGCACTAGCAGGAGCTGCTGCTCCTCCTCGTCCTCGACCAACGACCCCATAAATGCAGCTCTGGAAGTTCTGGGGGCTTGCTGTTCCGTTCAACGAAAGCTCTGTGAAATACTACTGGGAAAATTGTTTAGTCGGAAACAACTGAAACCGCCGCTGCTAAGTACCCATCCAAGAAGGAAAAAAGTACTAATCCAAGAAGCAGGCAGACGAAGCAACAAGTTTGACTCTGCTGCTTGGTCGCCATTGTTGCTAGTCATACTGCAATCGTAGCCTCGAAAGTTCAGTAATTGCGATAACATCCTTTATTTGGACTGCAATGCAACTGTGCATGTATCTTAGGCTACTGCTTAACGTTGTCGTATTTGACCACTGCTCCCCCCCCCTGAAAACACGGTCAGTTAGAACCTCTACAGGGAGATGCCCACGATTCATGAAACATCTGAAATTGTTCTGTGATGTACAGTATTAATGAAGGACCTGTTGCAGTCTTGGAGAGAAGAACTGAAGATTGCAGCGCTCACTTCATTTCGTGCCTAGTAGCATGTTGCGTCTCCTAATATGCGAATTTATCGGAGACCTGGATGCGATTGTTATCGCTCTGCTGTTTTCTTTATCTTATCCATTCTCCGACGAAGCCACTCGTCCATCATCGTGGACACAGGGACGGGCGACTTCTGCAGGTCAGGTCTTTCTTTTGTCGTCCCATATTTCTGTCGAATCTAGTGTGCGAATAGGAGGGCATCGTCTCGAGTGATGTCATACATAGGCGGAAGAACTCGGTCTCCCTGACTGTGTGTTCTGTTGCATTTCGTGTTGCGATTTGTAGACCTGTTCTTCCTCGTGTATCCTGATCTAATTAAGACAAATTACGTTTTCTTAGATAAAAGAAAGAGAAATTAGTTGGGCATTTCAAGAGGGATTTCCATGAATAGATCATCTCAGTTACAGCTTGGTACATCTGAAGACAAATCTAGTTCAGGCACCAAACTGGGCCTGCTGCTGTACCGTTTCAGTGTTTTGCTGCTGCAGCATAGTTTACCTGTGAACATGATGATATATCACAGTACAATTTCTTCACGCCCTTTGCCATTCCTAACCAAATGCAGTATGGAGTAGGATCCTACTGCTCAGATCCACTCGAAACTATAGTTCTGTTCCAACACGCAATGACATTTTTTGTTTCCGGCCATTGCTACTAAGGAATAAACAGCTAATAAATAAACGGGCAAATTAAGGTATTTATGTCCTTTTACAATAAAAGCATATTGTACAATCTTAGAACAGTACCATTTTTATTTCAGAACACAAACAACATTGTTTCTCAAAACGAGATGTAGCACAGTGCTAAGGTCAACGAGTGGTTGCTATATTAATATAGCGGGGCGAAAGCCTATTTCTTCTAAGGTCAACGAGTCTCAGGAAACATTCTTACATTTGTACCTCATAGCAGAGAATACAAAGATAAAAATATTCAATAAACTCAGACCAGCCATCATCAGGTAGAACCTATCCAAATGCCCTTCATTCAAGTTATCAGGTATCCACCCTTGGCTGCCTCCTCTTGCTGTGAATACCGGCACAAGAGAAAGGATAAATGAGCTAAGGTAATTTCCAGCCGAGACGTTAACAAGGGAGAATGCCATAGATAAGCTTCTCATGGCATCTGGAGATTCGTCGTAGAAAAATTCAGTTAACCCAATGTTGGAGAACACCTCGGCGACACCTAGCAGGAAGTATTGGGGTCCTTGCCACAGGATGCTCATCGGAACCGCCACTTTGCGGTGCACCAGACCTTCGGCACATGCAATCTGTAACCGATTACTCTCCACGAATGCTGCTGACAACATTGCGGACATGGAGCAAAATAAACCAATCCCAGTTCGCTGCATTGTTGTAATGCCATTCACTCTGCCAGTGAATTTTCTAAATACTGGAACAAGGACTCTCTCATAAACTGGAACTAGTATAATGACAGAAATTGTATCTACAGATTGGAAGGATGCAGTAGGTATTTCAAAAAACCCGATGTGTCTGTCCATTGCTCTACAAATGTTGTAAACTGGTGTGCCTGAACTGCAGCAAACAATACCATTGCAGACCAAATTGGGAACATTTTGATCAGAATTTTTAACTCCTCCACCTGAGTGACAGTACAAATCTTCCATGTATTAAGTAGGCCAGGAGATTCACATTCAGATATTGTCACAATTGCAGCTTTATCAAAGAACCTAAACGACAAAAAAAGATGATTACTATCTTGCAAACCATGAAGACTCTAATATAAGGTAAAATTACTATTTTTGTACAAATTCAGCACATCCATTTGTAGAACTTTCACTGGTGTGAAAGATTTTTTCTTTGCAGGTATTCAACAAGTTAAAATATAGCTTAAAATAATATATTTGTTGAAGACGAACTAAACAGATTATAAACTTCAGAGTTCAAATCTCAGTGTAGAGCATTACTCAAGTCCAGTTGTATGCTCCAATTTCCGGCTGCCTTCGATTCCCGAACCTTGCCCCAGAAACTCATAAAGAGCTGAGGAATCATGTGGCAAAACTTTATCGCAGTTCCGAGTAGCTGCAACAATTACCTGGCATATTCTTGCAAGGGGGCTTCCTCCAGGTTTCTGAAATCTATACACAATGGATCCCAAGAAAAAAAATTGTGCCTAAAGTCACAAATATTGTAGAAATGGTAAAACCCCAGATCCTGTTGGCCTGATGTAATCTTGTCATAGTGTAAACTGCACACATAGGTTGTGTGCAGGCTATAGTGTGAACCCACACATAGGTTGTGTGCTGGTTGGGGCACATAAGTTGTGTCCCGAGTAGATAGGCTTGCTGCAATATGTTTGCAGGAGTTAAGTAGTAGGTGCTAGTATGTTCTAGAGTACTATTTATATTTAATTCTTAGGCTGTAAGATAGGGTAGTAGTAGAAAGCAGTAGAAGCCTCTAGAATGCAGTAGCACCGACCTTGAACCCTCCATATAAGGAGAGCCACCCTACATAGAGGGAAGCAAGTTGCAAGCCAAGGTCCTAGCATAGTTTGCTGAGGGCAAGCATAGGTTGCTAAGGTTTGCCAGCATTCGTTGCTGTGGTGAAGCTTCAGTAGGCATAGGTTGCCAAGCTTGTGGGCATTCGTTGCCTGTGTGGTGTAAAATCTAATAGAAAAGGAAGGCATTTGTTGCCTGCAAACTGGTGTGCTCCTCTATAGTACTAGTCCCCTGTTTTCCTCAGTTGGTAGAGAGAACAGTGAGAAGAGAGAACAGAGAGGGAACACCTAACAATTGGTATCCGAGCCGTAGGTTAGGCGATCACCGGAGATGGCCAAGATGGCACATGAGCTACTGAGGGCTTTGGAGAAGGCCCTCGCTGAGGCAAAGGCGACACAGACTGAAGCAGAGGTATCACGGGCAGAGCTGGAGGCGTTGAAGGAGAAGAAGGAAAATGAGGTAGCAAAATCCAATGAGTTGGTTCCCGTGGCAACAGTGCTGCCGGTGAGGCCCCGGGGATCCATCAACTACCCCCAGCTGACCCGCACCAACTACACGTTGTGGGCGATGCAGATGCGGGTGGCACTGTAATCAGCCGGCGTGTGGGCGGCGGTGAGTTCTGAAACTGTGAGCTTCGAGGAAGACCGCGACGCGCTGCTAGTCATCTACCAGGGCGTGCCGGAGGATGTGCTGGCGTCGCTCGCCGGCAAGGATACGACAAAGATGGCATGGGACGCCATCAAGGCTATGAACATCGGCCATGATCGAGTCCGCGAGACAAAGCTACAGACATTGCGCAAGGCGTTTGAGGCGCTGGAGATGGAGGACAACGAGTCTGTGGACACCTTCGCAACGCGAGTGAACAAGATGGTTGCGTCCATCCGTGCGCTTGGCGATGAGTTGAAGGAGCTCACGGTTGTCCAGAAAATTCTCCAGGCTGCGCCCGCAAGGTTCATGCATCTCGTGACCTCATTGGAGCAGTGCATCGACCTCAAGACGTACGGTCGAGGATCTGTTTGGGCATTTTCAGGCGCATGACGAGCGAGTACGAATGCGCTTTGGTGATCCTATTGGTGGGCAACATTTGTTGTTGTCCAAGAAATAGGGGAGGTCATATCGGAAGGGTGAACGTGGTGCAGTCCGCGGTCATGCCAGCGGCAGGAACGACGAGGACGATAGCAGCGACTCCGACACCAGTGTGCGTAGTGGGCGCAAGGCTGGGAAGAGGGGGAAGTGTTACAACTGTGGCGACCATGGTCACTACTCGTCCGAGTGCCGCAACCCGAAGAAAGAAGAAGCGCTCTTGGCGTCGGCGGATGAAAATCCAGTACTGCCGTGATGATGATTGAAGATAAGAAGATTAGGGGGCGATTGTTGGCCTGATGTAATCTTGTCTTAGTGCAAACTGCACACATAGGTTGTGTGCAGGCTATAGTGTGAACCCATGATACGTCTCAAACGTATCTATAATTTTTGATGTTCCATGCATGTTTTATAGCAATTGCTACATGTTTTATATACACTTCATATCATTTTTATGCATTTTCTGGGACTAACCTATTAACAAGATGCCACAGTGCCAGTTCCTGTTTTCTGTTGTATTTTTGTTTCAGAAAAGCTAGTGAGGAAATATTCTCGGAATTGGACGAAAATCAACGGGGATGAGTTTTACACCGACACGATGACGAAGTCCGAAGGGAGAACGAAGAGGCGCCTCGAGGGGCCCAGACGCCACCTGGGCACGGACCCACCTGGTGGCGCGCCGGGGGGTCATCTGGCTCCCTCGGGTGGCCCCTCGCGCTGCCCTTTCGCCTATATATTCACCTCCTCCCGAAAACCCTAAATACCCGAGCATTATTCCACGAAAAGTTTCGTCACCGCCGCCGTCGTCAACCCTAGTTCGGGAGGGTTCTAAAGCTCTTCCCGGCACCCTGCCGGAGGAGAAGATCATCGCCGGAGGGCTCTACACCACCATGCCCGCCTCCGGACAGATGCGTGAGTAGTTCATCCTTGGACTACGGGTCCATAGCAGTAGCTAGATGGTTGTCTCTCCACTTTGTGCTATCATGTTTAGATCTTGTGAGCTGCCTAACATGATCAATATCATCTTATTGTAATGCTACATGTTGTGTTTGCTGGGATCCGATGAATTGTGAAGTTATGATCAAGTTGTTTATCTATTTATCTACTGTTTTATTTATGTTCTTGCATGCTCTCCGATGCTAGTAGATGCTTTGCCCAAGTAGATGCTAGTATCTCCAAGAGGGAGTATTTATGCTAGATAGTGGGTTCATGCCTCCAGTAATCTGGGCTCAAGCGACAGAAACGACTAAGGTTGTTGATGTGTTGTTTCCACTAGGGAGAAAATAACTTTGCTTTGCTTATATGCGTTGCTTATATGTCTCATGCATTGTTTACATTACACACCATGCTTAATGCCGTTTCTTGCAACTTAATACTCGCGGGAGACACGGATGTTATCTCGGGAGTGGATTATTAGTCCTAGATGCAGCTGGTAAGCGGTCTATGTAAACTGTTGTAATGCCCAATAAATACTACATTAAACATCTTGTCATAATATGCATTGTCATGCGTTTGCCATTTGTCAATTTTCCAGCTGTAATTTGTTTACCCAACATGCATGCTATCTTTTATGGAGAGATACCACTAGTGAACTGTGGACCCCGGTCCATTCTTCTACACTGATAAAACCACCGTTTTCACTATGCTCTACAATCACTTGTTCGCTGTTCCTTTTTGCATTTATATTTATTCTCCACACCATACGTTTAATCATTTGTATTCAGCAAGGCGGGGAGATTGACAACCTTCCTGTTTCGTTGGGGCAAATTACTTTGATTGTGTTGTGTGTAGGTCCATGTCAATAATCGTAAACGGCGCCATTGACACCGTGTTGAAGCTCTTCTACCTCCTACTGGATTCGATAACCTTTGTAGATTTCAAGGAAAAATTGGTGTTGCACTACTTCATACCTTTCTCTTGGGGTTTCCCAACGAACGTGTGTTTTCACGTCATCAAGCACATTTTCTGGCGCCGTTGCCGGGGAGTTAGAAGAGACTTCACGAGCTACCAACTCTCCCGTCAGCGCCACATTTTCTGGCGCCGTTGCCGGGGAGTTGGAAGCTACAGCAAGGGGAGTTACACGCCACCAATCTCATTACTTTGTTTTTGTCTTGCTCGTTTTATTTTTATTTTATCTTGTTTGCACTAAAAATCAAAACCACAAAAAAATTAAAATTTCAGCAACTTGTATTTTTCTGTTCTTCTTGTTATTATGTCTAGTTCTTTATTTGCTATCTATGGTTAACTTCTTTGAAACTAGTTTATATTGGCAAGGTGGGTTCACGGAGGATCAACAAAAATATTATAAGGAATATCGCTTGTCACAAAAAGGGAAATATTTATGGGAACAAATAGATAAATTGAAAAGTCTTGCTAGAAACTTGTGCTCTAGATATGATGAATCCTGGTGCTTTAATGAATCTTTTTGCTGTAGGAGGCATAAACACCTCCCTTTCCAGTGCGATTATAATGATGATGAGACCTTGGCTTCTTATGCCAAAGGAAACTATGACTTTGATAATCTTGAACAAATTGAAGAATTTGTTGTTTTTAAGGGTGCCTATGAAATTACTGCTTTGCTCAAGAATACTTATGATGCTCCTTATAAATCTGAGAATTTTGCTATACTTGAATATTGCCTTGAATATTACAATGATAATCCTTATATTACTAAATTTCTGTGAGAAAACTTATCCTCCAAAAGAAGAAACTGATGTCTTGCAGGAACCTATGGAAGAAGAAATTGCTGAAACTGAAAGCTCATTGGATGAAAAAGAGGAAGAGAGTGATGAACAAAAGGAGGATCTACCTTCTAATGATAGTAACTCTTTTAAATCTTACATTATATGATTACCCTCCATGCCTACCTAAGGAGGAATAATGCTATATTGTTGAATGTTATGATTCTATTGAAATATCTCGTTTTGATAAATTTGAAGTAACAAGTTCCTTGATTCAAGAAAAAGAAGAAATAACAGAAAGTAAAAATGTGCTCCCTACCATTATGTATGATAATGCTCTTGATGATAGTCCTATATTGCCTGATGATATTAATTATACTGCTATTGTCAAAAGTGGGTTTAATGACCCCACTGTTTTTTAGCTTAATAAAAACTATGTGTTTGTAGATCATGAAAAACATGCTTTATGTGATAGTTGTATTGTTGAGTTTGTTCATGATGCTACTGAAAGTTATTATGAGAGAGGAAATATGGTTGTAAAAGTTTTCAAGTCACTAAAACACCTCTCTTCATGTTGAAAGTTTTTGAAGTTGCATTTGTTTCACCTTCCTATGCTAGTTGCTTTATGCTTCAAATATTTATTTTATTACAAGATTCCTTTGCATAGGAAGTGGGTTAGACTTAAATGTGTTTGATATTTGCCTCTTGATGCTCTCTTTTGTTTTTCAACTCTTATTCTTATGAGAGCAACATTAAAATCTTCTAGCCTAGCTAAAAGGCATTAAAGAAAGCGCTTTTGGGAGGCAACCCATTATCTTTTGTTTTCAGTTTTTATTTTTCAAGGAACTTGTTGCTACTATAACAATTCCTTTGTATATTTTTGTTTTCGTTTGTTGTGCCAAGAAGAGCCTCTAATAACAAGAAAGTGTTAAAGTTTGGTTTACTGCCCAGAAAAAGATTTCTGAACTTCACCGTAAAATTCGTGAAAATTTCACAGAATATCTTTTTGATCTGCGATTTTTTGTGCAGAAGCCTGCGCTTTGTATCGATCTTTTGTTAGTTTACCATTTTCTGATTAGAGAAACGTAAGTACCTCGAAAAAATTCGTCTTCACGGACTGTTCTGATTTTGACAGATTCTGTCTTTGTTTTGCATTTTCTCTTTTACAAGTGTTAAGTGAAATTCTTTAAAGGTTGAAGAGCTTCACATAAGGCTAGTAAACAGTCGCTAATATTTAAAATAAATGTTTATAATGTGTCTCTATAGAACCAAGTGAACTTATATTTTGATGTACTAACCCTCTAATGAAGTTTATGTTGAGTTTGATGTGAAGGAAGTTTCAAGTAACAAGAGAGAAGAGTGATAAAATAATATTAAGAAGGGAGAAGAGCTTAAGCTTGGGAGGCTCCCATGGACCTCCCCTGCATATTTCAAGAAGACTCAAGCGTCGACAAATTATCAGGTCATTTCTAGTCAGACTATATTTTTATTCCTTCACATTTTAAGTGCTGTTCTTGGAGCGTCTGTGTGTTTTTATTTTCAGTTTGTTTATGTTTTGTTCTCTGGTCATAACTAAGTTGGACCCTAGCATTCTTGTTTGGGAGAGAGACACGCTACGCTTTTTCATGGAATACTCCTGTTCTTCACTTATACTTGTTGAGTATTCTGTTCTAGCACTGCTATGCTTCTAGCTCTTGTTTTTTATGTATCTCTTGTTCAGAGCTATTAGTTCTTTTGAAGAAAGTACTCTCTTGCTTCACTTATACTTGTTTGGAGAGTTTATTAAATAAGTTGATTGCCGTTTGGTTGGAACAGAAAATGTTATGCATGTGGTAATGGTATGATAAAAATTGCATAGTCTTGTAGATCATTGAACTTTGATAACTTGATTCCTTGCAAATGTTTTGAGGTATTAATTAATAGATGTAAAAGCTTGCTGGTTACTTAAGTTAAAATTATTAGTGGATTGTTGTGTTTAAGCTTGTATCGTATTATAAACTCTACTAAAATTGTTGAAGGTGTAGTTGGTCTTGATAGCTTTTCATGTCTAAAAGTAATTCGTAATTAACATAGTTGCGTGCTAAGATCGAGGGATCTAACGGGTACTTGTACCTCCGTGAACGGCCATCCTTGGAGTGAAATTTAATCATGCTCTTAATGTTGAACCTGCTATTCATTTGCAATAAATTTGTGAGTTCTTTTTTACTAATGTTAGGCTACGGTTTTGGCACTTCCACCATCCAAATTTTGCTAGCCTCTTCGGTGTTGTGCATTGCCCTCTTCTCACCTTGAGAGTTGGTGCATACTTCGCCAGTACATCCAAACCCCGTGGGAGGACTTCCTCTTGTTCTCCTACACATGAACCCATACATCTTCCCAAAACATCCACCATACCAACTGATGACGTGAAAACACACGTTCGTTGGGAGACCCCAAGAGGAAGGTATGATGTAGTGCAGCAGCAATTTTCCCTTGATATCTATCAAGGTTATCAATCCAGTAGGAGTCAAAAGTGCTTCAGAAGGTTGTCAACGGCACCAGAAAATATGACACGGCGCAATGTCAGATGATTTGGTGGTTGACATGGACCTCCACACAACACAATAAAACTACTTTGCCCCAACAAAACAGGAAGGTTGTCAATCTTCCCGCCTTGCTGAATACAAAGGATTAAATGTATGGTGTGGAGAATAATAATAAATGCAGAAAGTAACAGAGAACAGATGATTGCAGTTGGTGTTTTTATCAGTGTAAAAGAATGGACCAGGGTCCACAGTTCACTAGTGGTGTCTCTTCATAAAAGATAGCATGCATGTTGGGTAAACAAATTACAGCTAGGCAATTGACAAATAGCAAGCGCATGACAATGCAATATATGCCAAGATAGTTTATTGTAGTATTTATTGGGCATTACAACATAATACATGGACCGCTTACCAGCTGCATCCATGCCTAAATAATCCACTTCCGGGATAGCATCTTTGTCTCCCGTTAGTATTAAGTTGCAAACAACAGATTATTGCATTAAGCAAAGTGTATAATGTAAACAAACGCATTAGACTTAACAGCAATACCCTTAAGCTAAGCATTAGTTATTTTATCCCTAGTGGCAACAGCACATCCACAACCTTAGATGTTCTTGTCACTCCTCCAGATTACTGGAGGCATGAACCCACTATCGAGCATAAATACTCCCTCTTAAAGTCACAAGCATCTAGTTAGTCAAAGCATCTACTAGCAACGGAGAGCATGCAAGAATATAAATAAAACAGTAGATATATTGATAAACAACTTGATCATAACATCACTATTCATCGGATCCCAGCAAACACAACATGTAGCATTACAATAAGATGATCTTGATCATGTTAAACAAATTACACTGATAAAACCACCGTTTTCACTATGCTCTACAATCACTTGTTCGCTGTTCCTTTTTGCATTTATATTTATTCTCCACACCATACGTTTAATCCTTTGTATTCAGCAAGGCGGGGAGATTGACAACCTTCCTGTTTCGTTGGGGCAAATTACTTTGATTGTGTTGTGTGTAGGTCCATGTCAATAATCGTAAACGGCGCCATTGACACCGTGTTGAAGCTCTTCTACCTCCTACTGGATTCGATAACCTTTGTAGATTTCAAGGAAAAATTGGTGTTGCACTACTTCATACCTTTCTCTTGGGGTTTCCCAACGAACGTGTGTTTTCACGTCATCAAGCACATTTTCTGGCACCGTTGCCGGGGAGTTAGAAGAGACTTCACGAGCTACCAACTCTCCCGTCAGCGCCACATTTTCTGGCGCCGTTGCCGGGGAGTTGGAAGCTACAGCAAGGGGAGTTACACGCCACCAATCTCATTACTTTGTTTTTGTCTTGCTCGTTTTATTTTTATTTTATCTTGTTTGCACTAAAAATCAAAACCACAAAAAAATTAAAATTTCAGCAACTAGTATTTTTCTGTTCTTCTTGTTATTATGTCTAGTTCTTTATTTGCTATCTATGGTTAACTTCTTTGAAACTAGTTTATATTGGCAAGGTGGGTTCACGGAGGATCAACAAAAATATTATAAGGAATATCGCTTGTCACAAAAAGGGAAATATTTATGGGAACAAATAGATAAATTGAAAAGTCTTGCTAGAAACTTGTGCTCTAGATATGATGAATCCTGGTGCTTTAATGAATCTTTTTGCTGTAGGAGGCATAAACACCTCCCTTTCCAGTGCGATTATAATGATGATGAGACCTTGGCTTCTTATGCCAAAGGAAACTATGACTTTGATAATCTTGAACAAATTGAAGAATTTGTTGTTTTTAAGGGTGCCTATGAAATTACTGCTTTGCTCAAGAATACTTATGATGCTCCTTATAAATCTGAGAATTTTGCTATACTTGAATATTGCCTTGAATATTACAATGATAATCCTTATATTACTAAATTTCTGTGAGAAAACTTATCCTCCAAAAGAAGAAACTGATGTCTTGCAGGAACCTATGGAAGAAGAAATTGCTGAAACTGAAAGCTCATTGGATGAAAAAGAGGAAGAGAGTGATGAACAAAAGGAGGATCTACCTTCTAATGATAGTAACTCTTTTAAATCTTACATTATATGATTACCCTCCATGCCTACCTAAGGAGGAATAATGCTATATTGTTGAATGTTATGATTCTATTGAAATATCTCGTTTTGATAAATTTGAAGTAACAAGTTCCTTGATTCAAGAAAAAGAAGAAATAACAGAAAGTAAAAAATGTGCTCCCTACCATTATGTATGATAATGCTCTTGATGATAGTCCTATATTGCCTGATGATATTAATTATACTGCTATTGTCAAAAGTGGGTTTAATGACCCCACTGTTTTTTAGCTTAATAAAAACTATGTGTTTGTAGATCATGAAAAACATGCTTTATGTGATAGTTGTATTGTTGAGTTTGTTCATGATGCTACTGAAAGTTATTATGAGAGAGGAAATATGGTTGTAAAAGTTTTCAAGTCACTAAAACACCTCTCTTCATGTTGAAAGTTTTTGAAGTTGCATTTGTTTCACCTTCCTATGCTAGTTGCTTTATGCTTCAAATATTTATTTTATTACAAGATTCCTTTGCATAGGAAGTGGGTTAGACTTAAATGTGTTTGATATTTGCCTCTTGATGCTCTCTTTTGTTTTTCAACTCTTATTCTTATGAGAGCAACATTAAAATCTTCTAGCCTAGCTAAAAGGCATTAAAGAAAGCGCTTTTGGGAGGCAACCCATTATCTTTTGTTTTCAGTTTTTATTTTTCAAGGAACTTGTTGCTACTATAACAATTCCTTTGTATATTTTTGTTTTCGTTTGTTGTGCCAAGAAGAGCCTCTAATAACAAGAAAGTGTTAAAGTTTGGTTTACTGCCCAGAAAAAGATTTCTGAACTTCACCGTAAAATTCGTGAAAATTTCACAGAATATCTTTTTGATCTGCGATTTTTTGTGCAGAAGCCTGCGCTTTGTATCGATCTTTTGTTAGTTTACCATTTTCTGATTAGAGAAACGTAAGTACCTCGAAAAAATTCGTCTTCACGGACTGTTCTGATTTTGACAGATTCTGTCTTTGTTTTGCATTTTCTCTTTTACAAGTGTTAAGTGAAATTCTTTAAAGGTTGAAGAGCTTCACATAAGGCTAGTAAACAGTCGCTAATATTTAAAATAAATGTTTATAATGTGTCTCTATAGAACCAAGTGAACTTATATTTTGATGTACTAACCCTCTAATGAAGTTTATGTTGAGTTTGATGTGAAGGAAGTTTCAAGTAACAAGAGAGAAGAGTGATAAAATAATATTAAGAAGGGAGAAGAGCTTAAGCTTGGGAGGCTCCCATGGACCTCCCCTGCATATTTCAAGAAGACTCAAGCGTCGACAAATTATCAGGTCATTTCTAGTCAGACTATATTTTTATTCCTTCACATTTTAAGTGCTGTTCTTGGAGCGTCTGTGTGTTTTTATTTTCAGTTTGTTTATGTTTTGTTCTCTGGTCATAACTAAGTTGGACCCTAGCATTCTTGTTTGGGAGAGAGACACGCTACGCTTTTTCATGGAATACTCCTGTTCTTCACTTATACTTGTTGAGTATTCTGTTCTAGCACTGCTATGCTTCTAGCTCTTGTTTTTTATGTATCTCTTGTTCAGAGCTATTAGTTCTTTTGAAGAAAGTACTCTCTTGCTTCACTTATACTTGTTTGGAGAGTTTATTAAATAAGTTGATTGCCGTTTGGTTGGAACAGAAAATGTTATGCATGTGGTAATGGTATGATAAAAATTGCATAGTCTTGTAGATCATTGAACTTTGATAACTTGATTCCTTGCAAATGTTTTGAGGTATTAATTAATAGATGTAAAAGCTTGCTGGTTACTTAAGTTAAAATTATTAGTGGATTGTTGTGTTTAAGCTTGTATCGTATTATAAACTCTACTAAAATTGTTGAAGGTGTAGTTGGTCTTGATAGCTTTTCATGTCTAAAAGTAATTCGTAATTAACATAGTTGCGTGCTAAGATCGAGGGATCTAACGGGGTACTTGTACCTCCGTGAACGGCCATCCTTGGAGTGAAATTTAATCATGCTCTTAATGTTGAACCTGCTATTCATTTGCAATAAATTTGTGAGTTCTTTTTTACTAATGTTAGGCTACGGTTTTGGCACTTCCACCATCCAAATTTTGCTAGCCTCTTCGGTGTTGTGCATTGCCCTCTTCTCACCTTGAGAGTTGGTGCATACTTCGCCAGTACATCCAAACCCCGTGGGAGGACTTCCTCTTGTTCTCCTACACATGAACCCATACATCTTCCCAAAACATCCACCATACCAACTGATGACGTGAAAACACACGTTCGTTGGGAGACCCCAAGAGGAAGGTATGATGTAGTGCAGCAGCAATTTTCCCTTGATATCTATCAAGGTTATCAATCCAGTAGGAGTCAAAAGTGCTTCAGAAGGTTGTCAACGGCACCAGAAAATATGACACGGCGCAATGTCAGATGATTTGGTGGTTGACATGGACCTCCACACAACACAATAAAACTACTTTGCCCCAACAAAACAGGAAGGTTGTCAATCTTCCCGCCTTGCTGAATACAAAGGATTAAATGTATGGTGTGGAGAATAATAATAAATGCAGAAAGTAACAGAGAACAGATGATTGCAGTTGGTGTTTTTATCAGTGTAAAAGAATGGACCAGGGTCCACAGTTCACTAGTGGTGTCTCTTCATAAAAGATAGCATGCATGTTGGGTAAACAAATTACAGCTAGGCAATTGACAAATAGCAAGCGCATGACAATGCAATATATGCCAAGATAGTTTATTGTAGTATTTATTGGGCATTACAACATAATACATGGACCGCTTACCAGCTGCATCCATGCCTAAATAATCCACTTCCGGGATAGCATCTTTGTCTCCCGTTAGTATTAAGTTGCAAACAACAGATTATTGCATTAAGCAAAGTGTATAATGTAAACAAACGCATTAGACTTAACAGCAATACCCTTAAGCTAAGCATTAGTTATTTTATCCCTAGTGGCAACAGCACATCCACAACCTTAGATGTTCTTGTCACTCCTCCAGATTACTGGAGGCATGAACCCACTATCGAGCATAAATACTCCCTCTTAAAGTCACAAGCATCTAGTTAGTCAAAGCATCTACTAGCAACGGAGAGCATGCAAGAATATAAATAAAACAGTAGATATATTGATAAACAACTTGATCATAACATCACTATTCATCGGATCCCAGCAAACACAACATGTAGCATTACAATAAGATGATCTTGATCATGTTAGACAGCTCACAAGATCTAAACATGATAGCACAAAGTGGAGAGACAACCATCTAGCTACTGCTATGGACCCGTAGTCCAAGGATGAACAACTCACGCATCACTCCGGAGGCGGGCATGGTGATGTAGAGCCCTCCGGTGATGATCTCCCTCTCCGGCAGGGTGCCAGGAGGAACTTCAGAACCCTCCCGAACTAGGGTTGACGACGGCGGCGGTGACGGAATTTTTCATGGAATAATG
Organism: Poa pratensis; assembly: GCA_947311845.1. Classification (NCBI taxonomy): domain Eukaryota; kingdom Viridiplantae; phylum Streptophyta; class Magnoliopsida; order Poales; family Poaceae; genus Poa; species Poa pratensis. The sequence goes on along the minus strand of CAMZMU010000076.1, from coordinate 28,956,044 downwards.
CTTGGGTATTTAGGTTTTCGGGACGGAGCCAATATATAGGCGAAAGGGCGGCGCGTGGGGCCAGCCGAGGGCCCCACACACCACCACGGCGCGCCAGGCGGGGGCCGCACCCTAGTGGTGTCTGGCTCCCCTGGGTCGCTTCTTCGTGCGCCCTTCGGACTTCGTCTTCGTGTCGGTGAAAAACTGGGCTCTGTTGATTTTCGTCCAATTCCGAGAATATTTCCTGACTAGCTTTTCTGAAACGAAAAAACAGCAGAAAACAGGAATTGGCACTGTGGCATCTTGTTAATAGGTTAGTCCCAGAAAATGCATAAAAATGCTATGAAGTGTATATAAAACATGTAGCAATATGTATAAAACAAGCATGGAACATCAAAAATTATAGATACGTTTGAGACGTATCACCTACCTATCACAGCATTTCCGTAGCTGTTCCGAGATATATTGCCATGCAACTTCCATCATACATTACATGACTTGTTGTCATTCATCATTGTTATATATTGCTTTGCATGATTCTATACAGCTGACATGCGGTTTACCCATATTACGCTAGATCATTGCACATCCTGCTACACTGGTAGAGGCATTCAGTTTCATACATCATGTTCTGTTTATTATGAGTTATTTGTTAAAAAAGTGTGTTGTCATATTAGGATGTTGCCCCTACAGTGAGGGAGAGAAAAGTGAAAAGAGCCATGGAGGCCATCGAAAAGAGAAACAGAAAAAGAAAAAAAAGAAAAAGAAAAAGAGAAAAAGAAAGAAAAAGAGAAAAGAATAAAGAGAGAGGGGCAACATCACTATCCTTTTTGCACACTTGTGCTAATGTTTAGCACCTATGTTTCATTTGAGAGAGTTTTCATGTTTCATTAGTATGACTATGTGAGGAATTTACACTATAGAACTTGGGTTGTATATTCCAATGATGAGCTTCCTCAAAAGTGCTCTAGGTCTTCGTGAGCAACCAAGTTGGATGCACCCCCACTAGTTCCATTGGAGAGCTTTCATACACATATAGCTCTATGTGCATCCGTTGCATGGCAATCACTACTCCTCACATAGCTTCGATTATAAGACTTTCTCTTGTCTAATGATCACTTATATCTTTGTGAGCCTTTCTTCCATTGGCCTTCCAAACCTCCATTATTATTCTATTTGCCATAACATCTTGGTGCCAAAACCAAATGCTTGCGCTCACCGATTGAGTAAAACTTCGAAACAGTTGATTCATGACGTTCATGTTTATTTTTACTTGACTAGATCCTTTCTATGTTGTGAAAAATTGTTTGATGCTTAGATTGAAGGATAGAACTTCTAGACTGAATACTTAAAACATTTATAATGAACCATGTACGGTATCATGTCTTTAAAGCATCGTTCATGAAAAGTTTTAGCTTGTTTAACTATCTTGCTTTATTATCTTTTGTTTAATATCAACTATAGACATTTGCTTTGAATGATTTAATCTCAGTTCACATGTTGTACATTACTATTTGATTAAGATTATGTTGGTAGCATGTCACTCCATAAATTATATTTGTTATCGTTTACCTACTCGGGACGAGTGAGAACTAAGCTTGGGGATGCTGATACGTCTCAAACGTATCTACAATTTTTGATGTTCCATGCATGTTTTATACCAACTGCTAAATGTTTTATATACACTTCATATCATTTTTATGCATTTTCTGGGACTAACCTATTAACAAGATGGCACAGTGCCAGTTCCTGTTTTCTGCTGTCTTTTTGTTTCAGAAAAGCTAGTCAGGAAATATTATCGGAATTGGACAAAAATCAACGGGATGAGTTTTACACCGACACGATGACGAAGTCCGAAGGGCGAACGAAGAGGCGCCTCGAGGGGCCCAGACGCCACCTGGGCGCGGCCCCACCTGGTGGCGCGCCGGGGGTCGTCTGGCTCCCTCGGGTGGCCCCTCGCGCCGCCCTTTCGCCTATATATTCACCTCCTCCCGAAAACACTAAATACCCGAGCATTATTCCTCGAAAAGTTCCATCGCCGCCGCCGTCGTCAACCCTAGTTCGGGAGGGTTCTGAAGCTCTTCCCAGCACCCTGTCGGAGGAGAAGGTCATCGCCGGAGGGCTCTACACTACCATGCCCGCCTCCGGACAGATGCGTGAGTAGTTCATCCTTGGACTATGGGGCCATAGCAGTAGCTAGATGGTTGTCTCTCCACTTTGTGCTATCATGTTTAGATCTTGTGAGCTGCGTAACATGATCAAGATCATCTTATTGTAATGCTACATGTTGTGTTTGCTGGGATCCGATGAATTGTGAAGTTATGATCAAGTTGTTTGTCTATTTATCTACTGTTTTATTTAGGGAGAATTGGATCCATACCATTAAAAGATCCGGTCTTTAGAAAAATACCATCGAAAGTATACCAGTTAGAAAAATACCATCCAAAGTCTGCTCCGTTATTGCCTTCTACCACCACCGTGAAATCGTCGCTAACTTTGAACGAATCGATCGATCGAACTGAAACAGAACTAGCGCACCGCGCACGCACGGGTCAAAAAGAAAAAGGAAATACGCACGCACGAGCCAGCCCACCCAGTCCAGGCGGAACGGAAGCGACCCGGCGGTGCACATCCCCGGCGGCGTACCTTCTGCCAGAGCACCTCCCCAGAAGCGGCAGCGAGGTAAGAGACGCGACTGCTCACGGCGAAGTGCTTGGTCGAGTCTCCCGTGCTCGGAGAAGACCCATGGCGCCGAAATCTGAAGATCCTCGCCGGCGGCCGAGGAGGACGTCGAGGAAGTAGGCATTGGCCGCAGGTGTCCTCGCCCCAATTCCTTCGGCGAACTTGACGCAGATGAACCCCCTGTTCCATTTCCAGTGCTAGGGGACCCTGGCGACGAACACGTCGACAACTTTTCGAGCTCCAGCAGCGCCGGATCATCTTCACGCGACAGCTTTTCGAGCTCCAGCAGCTCCTGATCACGGTGATAGCTTTTCGAGCTCCAGCAGATCCTGAACACGACCGCAACACATCTCCACGCCGGCGTACGCAGCTTGGCGTCCGGGCCCGTGGCGCCGGCCCACGCAGACTTGGCGACGGTGAGGTCCTTGGCTCGTGCGTGCGTTCATTGTGTTTCAGTTCGATGGATTGATTCGTTCAGAATTAACTAGGAGTTCACGGTAGTGGTAGAAGGAAATAACGGAGCAGACTTTGGGTGGTATTTTTCTAACTGGTAAACTTTCGGTGGTATTTTTCTAAAGACCGGATCTTTTAATGGTATGGATCTAATTCTCCCTTTTATTTATGTTCTTGCATGCTCTCTGATGCTAGTAGATGCTTTGGCCAATTAGATGCTAGTATCTCCAAGAGGGAGTATTTATGCTAGATAGTGGGTTCGTGCCTCCAGTAATCTGGGCTCGAGCGACAGAAACGACTAAGGTTGTGAATGTGCTGTTGACACTAGGGAGAAAATAACTTTGCTTTGCTTATATGTGTTGGTTATATGTCTCATGCATTGTTTACATTACACACCATGCTTAATGCCCGTTGCTTGCAACTTAATACTCGCGGGAGACACGAATGTTATCTCGGGAGTGGATTATTAGTCATACATGCATCTGGTAAGCGGTCTATGTAAAATGTTGTAATGCCTAACAAATACTACATTAAACATCTTGTCATAATATGCATTGTCATGTGTTTGCCATTTGTCAATTGCCCAGCTGTAATTTGTTTACCCAACATGCATGCTATCTTTATGGAGAGACACCAATAGTGAACTGTGGACCCCGGTCCATTCTTTTACACTGATAAAACCACCGTTTTCACTACGCTCTACAATCATTTGTTCGCTGTTCCTTTTTGCATTTATATTTATTCTCCACACCATACGTTTAATCCTTTGTATTTAGCAAGCCGAGGAGATTGACAACCTTCCTGTTTCGTTGGGGCAAAGTACTTTGATTGTGTTGTGTGTAGGTCCACGTCAATAATCGTAAACGGCGCCATTGACACCATGTTGAAGCTCTTCCACCTCCTACTGGATTCGATAACCTTGGTAGATTTCAAGGGAAAATTGGTGCTGCACTACTTCATACCTTCCTCTTGGGGTTTCTCAACGAACGTGTGTTTTCACATCATCAACCCACACATAGGTTGTGTGCTGGTTGGGGCACATAAGTTGTGTCCCGAGTAGATAGGCTAGCTGCAATATGTTTGCATGAGTTAAGTAGTAGGTGCTAGTATGTTCTAGAGTACTATTTATATGTAATTCTTAGTCTGTAAGATAGGGTAGTAGTAGAAAGCAGTAGAAGGCTCTAGAATGCAGTAGCACCGACCTTGAACACTCTATATAAGGAGAACCACCCTACATGGAGGGAAGCAAGTTGCAAGCCAAGGTCCTAGCATAGGTTGCTGTTGCTGAGGGCAAGCATAGGTTGCTAAGGTTTGCCAGCATCCGTTGTTGTGGTGAAGCTTCAGTAGGCATAGGTTACCAAGCTTGTGGGCATTCGTTGTCCGTTTGGTGTAGCATTCGTTGCTGCAAAATCTAATAGAAAAGAAACACATTTGTTGCCTGTCGTCGTATCGACATCTGAGATAGGAGACGGGTCCTGCTAGCCGAGGGTGAACGTAGGGCAAGAAGGTGGACGTCGTCAAGGTCGGGATTGTACACGGCAGTTTACCCAGCTTCAGGCTCCACGGCGGTGGCGGAGCCCTACGTGCTGCTATAATTCACTATAAGGCGGATCGCCGTGTTACAGATTACAATGAGCTATGGGATGTGTGAAAGTATGAGAGTATACCCTAAAGGCTTCCCGTGGTTCGGCTTATTTAAGCTGCCGGACCTAGGGTTACAAGGTGATTACGTATCCGACAAGCATAAAGAGTCCCAAACCTAGCCGGCAAGTCTGCCGCCTTCCGTCTTGGTCTTGGTGGCTTCATGGGCTTCGATCTTGGGGCTCCTCCTTGCCGGCATCCGCCTGCCTTGGTCGTCAGCTATCTGGGCCGCCCGATAGGCAAAGCCTTTACCACCACTGCGGGCCACCCTGGACTAGCCGGATTTACCCATGTTAGAGATACCCCAGTGGGTATATCCCCAACATTAGCCCCTGGAAGGGTTTAAGTTCTTCAGGCGCCGTCTTCTTTTGTAGGCGATGTCCGTCTTGTCTTGTAGGCGGCTGAAGAGCTTGAAGCATTCCAAAGTTGAAGTAAGCGGCGATCTGTCTAAAGTAGTCGGATGATTTGCCGCCATCATGGGAAAGACGGCCTGACAGTTGTCAGGAATCTTCTCGGCACCAGTCTTGTCATTTGACCGGTCCCGTCAAATGTTGACGGATGACGTCATGCAGTCCACGACAGTTTGAACTAAGACATGTGCCATGATTATCTCCCCACTACGCGCGGGAACCGAGGCGACGGCAGTAACACCGCAGCCACGACGTGCAAATCGTGGGCACGTGGCGGAGATCTGTCTCCGCCAGTCTCGCGCACAAATCTCAAGGCAGGAGGATAAATACACCATCGCACCGTAGGGATGAACTTCTCCTCCTCCCTCGCATTCACCGCAGCCACCTCACCTTCTCGAGCGCTCCTCCTCCTTGTACACAACTCCGGCGAACTTCGAGCGGAGCTTCTGTGCCAAATGGCGAGCAACACTGAGCAAGCTTCGGCGGCGGCGGCGGCGCTGGCTGCAGCCTCGGCGGCCGCGCCTGGATCTGGATCTGCTCCGGTGGCGGCGGCTGTTCCCGCAAGTACTACACCGATGACCCCTTCTGTCCCCGCCGCGGCTGCAGGCGGGGTGACTTCTTCTTCTCCATCTCCGGCGGCACCAGCGGCGACCACCTTTCCCCTTCCATCCCTGACGGCGACCAACGCCGAAGCTACGGCGGAGGCAGAAGCTGCCGCCGACGATGAGGCCGAGGAAGAAGAGGAAGCGGCGGACCTGGGCTCCAGATATTGGCTACCGTCAATCATGACGTCAGCTTATCTGCAGGAACTGGAGGATGGCGGCTACATACCGCCTAAGACGGACTGCGCCTGGAGGGTTCCAGGCGACGGACCAGTCCCCGACCCACAAGACGGCGAGCGCGTCATGTTGGCGTCGCACAGCCTCCACGGTATGTCATTACCGCTTTCCGCCTTCTTTTTGGCGGTGCTTAACTTATATGGGTTGCAGCCGCACAACATAGCGCCCAATAGTATTTTAGTGCTAGCCGGCTTCCAAGCGCTATGCGAAGGGTACTTAGGCATAGCTGCATCCATAGAGCTATTCCAGTACTGCTTCTTGTGCCGCCGACAAACCATACCAGGCGGCCAGCTGGCAACCTGCGGTAGTGCAACCTTCAACTGCGCCACCCGACTGGTATCCAAAGATCCATACATCGAGTCGGTGAAGCACTGGACCAGCACTTTCTTCTACTGCAAGGACATCCCGACACCCGGCACGACACAGGGGATGCCTGTTTTCGTCAATGGACCGCCAACTCACAAGGCCTGCTGGACGGCAAAGGTGACACTCAGCAGCTTGTCGGATGACCTTCGAATTGCCGTCAGGCGGATCGAGTTTCTGACGAAGACGATGAAGGCCCCATTGCTTGACGGAGTTGACACCGTCATCTGCTGGCTGTCGAGGAAGATAATGCCACTCCGCCATCGCCCACTAAAGATGTGCGAGTACAAGGCGGACGACGCCGGCAACAGCACCCTTGACCAAGATGTGCTGCAGTACCGGCTTAGAGAGCTTGTCAAGCCTCTGTCGGTGAAGGCGGCCGAAGGCGTCGCCATGTTCACCCATGATAACCCAGCCCCAGTGGTAAGCCGGAGCTACTTGTCTTTTACTTGACATCTTTGTCCACTGGATACTGAATTAATGTTTTGCCCTTTTCCTTTTCAGCTGCAAACCTTGGAGGATGCCGACTTGGCTCCCAACTGGTACGACACCGGTGCCAGCAAGTCGAAGAAGCGCAAAGTAGGCGGCTCCACCAAGGATTTGGAGAAAAGGAAGAAAGCGGCCACCTCTGCTGATGCAGAGGACGAGGCCTTGGGGGAAAATATCCCACTTAAGCGGTAGGCAAGCTTTTGCTTTCCCTGACTTAGTCGTTTGATACAATTTCTGCTGACAAACTTGTACCTTTCTGCTTACAGGGGCAAACCTGCCATGCCCAAGCTTCGTGCCAACCTGAAGATTTCTGCCGGTAGGGGCAAGCCGCCACGGTCTTCTCCAGCCACCGCACCGACAACGCCTGCCGTTGGCGTTCCCGTAGTTGTTTGCCAGGGAACGTACACGACGTCTACTGGTACCGCAGAGGCGGCTGCGGAGAAGATGGCGGGCAAGAAGTCCGTTGCGGGCCCTACTACTTCCAAGACGGCTGAAGCTTCGGCTAATGATGCCGCTCGATTTATGGCTATGAAGCTGGAGGCGGGAGACGAGATGGGAGAGAGCTATGGCGGCTCCTCCTCCAAATCTGGCCCCGACTATGCCGCGGGAGCGAAGGATCCCCGCCAGACATTGAAGAGCATGCGCGAGGGCACCAAGTTTTGGCACTCGCACATGGAACAGCTCACCGACTTGCTACAGAACGAACTTGAGGTAATCCCCAGTCGCAGCCCCCGAGCACTTTGGCGACTAAAAAGGTTGTTTTTAGCCGGCGGAGTGGTCTTGACTTGGATCTCAATTGTTGTGTTTCTGTTGTAGGCGGCTCTTGCGTCCAACGCAGAGCTTTTTCAAGCCCAAGGCACGAAGAACGCAGAATGCCGCCAACTTCGGCAAGACATCGAGCTGAAGAACGCCCAGATTGCGAGCTTAGAAGAGGCTCGCAAAAAGGATGAAGGTGACAAAACTTCTTTGCCTTCTTTTCGTCCTAGTTTGAATTTTTCCTTCCGACAAGTTCTTTAGTCGTCTCCTCTTTATTTGTAGAATTACTAAACACTGCGCAAGATATTCTCAAGAACTCCACTGACATGCAAGCTTTGATGAACGAAGCTGCAGATCTTGCTGAGTTGGTGTCGAAGCTGAAGGCGGATCATGCCAAGGAGCTGGAGAAGCGGGAGCTGGCCCATGCCGCCGAGGTTAGCAAGTTGACGGGACAACTTGAAGCCTTGGCAACAACCTCTCCCAGGTGAACAAGAATGCCAAAGAGCAGCAGGACCAACTTTCGAGGCGGTCCAGCTAGCCAGGCGACGCTTGAAAACCATCTGGATGAGGTCAACGCCATCCACGAGCATGTCCTGGGTAAGCCTCTTTTCCTTCATCTTGCTTTGATACCTTGAATTCTTAAGTCCAAACCGCATGTGTAACTGCTTGCATTATGCAGTGCCGGCTAGCTTAGGCGATGACGTGGATACGACGCCGCGCCTTGCCCGAATCTTGAAGGTTGGCGAAACAGTCAACCAGATTGTCGGCGCGGGCAAAGCGTTTGCCGCCAAGTTCTACCCTGGCGAGCACGGCGATCCCGTCAACTTTGATGCTTTGCCGGACCTGCTGGAGAAGGCGGCGACCGAACATGACGGCATGCTACGATCAGCAGCACGAGGCGGAGCCAAGTTGGCGTTGGCGTTGACGTCGGCGTGGTACCCGGAGGCTGATATTCATCAAGTCACCGAGTACTTCCCGACCGAAGACGAAAACAACCAAGCCATCGTGATGCAAGATGTGCTGCGGGCTGTTCGGGGCTACGCAACCCGGGTTGCCAACATGGTGGACATCCGCAAGTTCTACAAGGAACACCCGGATCCACACGTTGCCGTAGCTGATCCCTCCTTGGCGGGTCCTGAAGTTGCCGGAGGCGGAGAAGGCGAAGCCGCGGCTGACGAGCGCAGCCCCCAGGATGGCGGAGCCAGCCCCAAGGATGCCGGCGTCAGCCCCCAAGACCTCCAGCCAGACTCCACCAAGGCGGCGACTCCTTAGGCGCTTTCCCCTGCGATAGTAGCAAGAAGTAGATGCGTTAATCTGTAACGCGAAAAAACTTGTCTAATTTTGGTATGTAAATATTTGGGCCAACTTTTATGCTACACTTGGCGGTAGGCTTATTTAAGTGGCCCGCCTTAATATGTATCTCGCTTACATGTTTAGCTGTTTCATATGTTGGCGGAACCTCATCACAGTTACTTTAGCTGAGCCAACCAGGTGCAATACCAATTAGTTTAGACTCAGAGACCAAAGCCGCATGTTGGTGCCAACGACATACTACTAGGCGACCCACACACAAACAGACAGATAGCATACTAGGCGGTGCAAAGGTTGTTTGCTTTTTTAGCCGGCAGACGGCAAATGTCAAAGAAGTTTGAACCTTAGCGCGGAGCAAAAATATTTTTCGGTAACTTTTATGACAACAGATATATGATTGCGAGAAAAGACAAAAGATGGCATGATCCCAAAACTGAATGAGCAAACCACAGACTTTTATTTCATAATCATATAGTACTTATTACAATTTGGAAATTGCTAAGTGTAAAAAGGACGTAGCTGCTCAATGTTCCAAGGTCGCTTGGTTTCGTCGTACTTGTCGTCAACCTTCCTTTTGCGCTTGCGACCTCGTTTCTTCTTGTATCCGTCTCGTGCATCCACCAAGTAATAAGATCCATTGAGCAACACCTTACTGACCACAAAAGGTCCTTCCCATGGCGGGGATAACTTATGCAAGCCCTTCCTGTCTTGGATTAGGCGGAGGACCAGGTCACCAACTCTAAAACTACGTTGCCGTACTCTTCTGCTGTGATAACGCCTCAAACTTTGCTGATAGATGGCGGATCGTGCGAGAGCAACATCGCGTTCTTCATCAAGTAGGTCAAGGCCATCCTGTCTTGCATCTTCTGCGTCTTCCTGGACGTAGGCTTGAATTCTGGGAGAATCATACATCATGTCGGACGGCAACACTGCTTCTGCGCCATAGACTAAGAAGAAAGGAGTGAACTTGGTTGATCTGTTTGGAGTTGTGCGTAAACTCCAAAGGACAGACTGCAACTCATCCACCCAAGCCCCAGCCGCTCTGTGCAATGGTACTTCGAGACGTGGTTTGATGCCTTGTAGGACTAAACCATTTGTACGCTCTACTTGACCATTTGCCTGCGTGTGCTACTGAGGCAAGATCTAGGCGGATGCCATGCTTATAACAGTACTCCTCACTTCGCCTTGCGACAAGTTAGTGCCGTTGTCGGTGATAATGCTGTGAGGCACCCCGAACCGAGAGATTATTCCCCACAGAAAATTTGCGGCTGTGGCACCGTCTAGCTTTTTGATGGGCTTAGCTTCAACCCACTTGGTGAACTTGTCTACAGCCACAAGTAAATGTGTGTAGCCACCAGGCGCCGTTTAAACGGACCAACCATGTCCAAGCCCCAGACTGCGAAAGGCCATGTGATGGGTATTGTTTTAAGCTCCTGAGCCGGCATGTGTGATTGTCTGGCATAAAGTTGGCAGCCCCTGCATCTTTTGACGATGTCCTCTGCATCTTGCTTGGCTGTCAACCAGTAAAAACCTTGTCGGAAAGCTTTTGAAACAAGGGCGCGTGAGGAAGCGTGATGTCCACACACTCCAGCATGTATCTCGTCCAACAGTTCTCTGCCTTCTTCGGGCGAAATGCAACGTTGGTAGACACCAGTGGTGCTACGCTTGTACAATTCGCCTTTAATTATTGTGAATGCCTTGGCTCTTCTTATGATTTGCCTTTTCAAAACCTCATCGTCCGGCAACTCCTGATTGATCAGGAAGTCCAAATATGGCGTCGTCCAATCCGGCTTTACCAGGTAGACGGCATAGCTAGCATCTTCAACTGGTTCTGCCGACTCTGGGTCAAGGAGGTCTGCTCCTTTTATTGACGGCTTGTGTAGGTGTTCCAGGAAAACATCCTTTGGTACCTTTTTGCGTTCAGACCCAATCTGGCAAGTGTATCTGCCGCCTCATTTTGAGCCCTTGGGATGTGGCGGACCTCGTAGCCTAGGAAACATTTAGCGAACTCGTCAACGGTAGCGCGATATGCCGCCATTGTCTTGCTTTTTGCGTCCCAAGTGCCACGTATCTGTTGCGCCACCAAGTCTGAATCTCCGTAGCAGAGGACACGCTGGACGCCAGTTCCTTGGCAATGTGTAAACCATGAAGGAGAGCTTCGTATTCAGCAACATTATTAGTTGCCTTGAAGTGAATTTGTAACACATAACTAAGCTTGTCTCCTTGAGGGTTTCTTAACACAATGCCAGCCCCCGAGCCCTGAAGCATTTTTGATCCGTCAAAGTGCATGATCCAATATGCGTCTTCAGGGAGAGGTACTTCGTCCATGGCCTCCGTCCAATCTGCTACAAAGTCTGCTAAGGCTTGAGATTTAATGGCCGTTCTGGGTTTATACGTGATGTCGAAGGCGGCAAGTTCGATACCCCACTTGGCAACTCGGCCTGTCGCATCTGTATTATTGATGATATCCCCCAGAGGTGCCTTGCTCACAACCGCGATTGAATGCTCCTGGAAATAGTGCCTCAACTTTCTGGCGGCGTAGAAAACACCGTAGACCAGCTTCTGGTAATGCGGATAACGCTGTTTTGAGGCGGAAAATACTTCACTGATGAAGTAAACCGGACGTTGTTCCGGCAAGTCTGATTTTCCGTCTTGCGTTCCACAACCAGACCACGCTAACAACCAAGTTAGTTGCCGCGATGTAAAGCAGCATTGGTTCCTGCGTTCGAGGAGCTGCTAAGATTGGAGCAGACGTTAATGCGTCCTTGAGCTGTTGCAAGGCGGCATCTGCTTCGTCTGTCCACTCAAAGTTGTCGGATTTCTTCAGAAGCCGGTAGAGAGGTAGTGCCTTCTCTCCAAGACGGCTAATGAAACGACTGACGGCAGCCGCCGAGCCGGCAAGTCGCTGCACGTCCTTCAGGTCCTTGGGCCTGGATATGTTGAGGATCGCTCTGATTTTTTCTGGATTTACCTCTATTCCTCGTTCGGAAACGATAAAGCCGAGCAATTTGCCGGCAGGAACCCCGAAGACGCATTTTTTCGGGTTGAGCTTCATCCTATATACCCGGAGGCTATCAAAGGTTTCTCTCAGTCGTCAAGCAAATCTGCCTTCTTTTTGACATGACGGCAATGTCGTCAACATAGACGTGAACATTGCGGCCAATTTGCTCGTGAAGGCATCTTTGCATACACCGCTGATACGTTGCGCCGGCATTTTTTAGGCCGAAGGGCATCGTGATGTAGCAGAAGGTCCCGTAGGGCGTAGTGAACGATGTTTTGATTTGGTCGGATTCTCGCATTTTGATTTGGTGGTACCCGGAGTACGCATCCAAAAAGCACAGCAGCTCGGAGCCGGCTGTGGAGTCTATGACCTGATCTATACGAGGTAAAGCAAAGTGGTCCTTAGGACAGCACTTGTTCAAACCGGTATAATCAATGCACATTCTCATTTCCTTATTGGGTTTTGGAACCATTACAGGATTTGCCAACCAATCAGTGTGTACTACCTCCCTAATGAACTTGGCTTCTTGCAACTTGATGATCTCCTTCCCTATTGCTGTCCGCTTCTTCTCACCGTAGCGCCTTATTCCTTGCTTTACTGGCTTGGCTCCTTCATAGACATTAAGAGAGTGCTCGGCAAGTTCCCTCGGGACACCTGGCATGTCGGCTGACGACCATGCAAAGATGTCCTGATTCTCACGGAGGAACCTGACGAGCGCGCTTTCCTATTTGTCATCCAGGCCTGCCCCTATGGTGACTTGCTTGGAGCTGTCACCTGGGACCAGGTCCGCCTTCTTTGTGTCTTCGGACGCCTTGAAAGTGTTTTTGGGCTCGCGGTCTTTACATCCTCCGGCAACTGCGACGTATCAGCTCCTTTTTCAACATGGCTAATTCCTCTGCGTGGAGGACTGCCTCAGCGAAGGCGGCGTTGCCACGCTCGCACTCCTTTGCTTTCTTGAAGTTGCCATTGACGGTGATTGTACCGTTGGGTCCCGGCATCTTCAGCTTGCTGTAGATGTAACACGGCCGAGCCATGAACTTGGCGAAAGCTGGCCGTCCAAAGATGGCGTGGTAGGCACTCTTGAAGGGGACTACTTCAAACCTGAGATACTCCGAGCGGTAGTTTGTCTCAGGTCCGAAAGTAACCTCAAGTTTGATGCTTCCCATTGACTTGGCTTGCTTTCCCGGAACGATGCCATGAAACTTGACTTTGCTGTAGTCAAGCTGGCTTTCCGACAAGTTCATGCGCTTCAGGGTGTCCGCGTATATGATGTTGAGGCTGCTGCCGCCGTCCATCAACACCTTGGTGAGCTGAAGTTGTCGACAATTGGGTCGACGACAAGGGCGTATTTGCCGGGGTGAGGTACGTGATCTGGGTGATCATCTCTATCCCAAGTGATTGGCTTCTCGACCAGTCTAATACTGGGGAACATCAGGCACTGTGGCGTTTAGCTCGCGCATCTCCGCCTTTTCTTCCTTTGCCGAAGGAGTGCCCAAGAAGCACACCAATTGGCCATGTACCTTGGGGTATTTTTTCCTTGCGCGCCAGCTTGGTTCCTCATCCTCGACATGGAGATTGCTCCATCATCGTCTTCCTTCTTTGTCTTCTCAGCCTTTTTGCTCTTTTTTGGCTTCCAGCCAACCTCGGGGTCCTTCTTGAAGTCCTCCATGAACCGGCATTCCCCTAATGTGTGGTTAACTTTGCCTAAGGACGCGTGGATTGGGCAGGGCAAGGCTTTTGCCTGATCGTATGTCAGGCGTTGCTTGCTGGAGCCGCCATCTTTACCCTTTCCTTTCCACTTGCGGCTGCCGCCTTTGCCTTCGAAGGCGGCGGCGACCTCGTTTGACGGTCCGGCTTTGTCGTCCTGGGGAGCCTTGCGTTTGTGACTTGCTCGCCTGCTTGGCGCCATGTCATGTGCGCCGTCTCCATCGCGTGCGTCATCATCCGCCTGTGCGTACATGGCTGCTACTTCGAGCATGACTCCGAGATCTTTGACTGCATGCGCACGAGCTTATGTCTGAGACTTGAGCCCTTCAGGAGGCCTGTGGTGAAGGCATGGATTGCTTGATTGTCGTCTACGTTTTCGCAGCTTGCCTTCGTCTGAATCCACCTTGCCAAGAAGCTTGTAGCTGTTTCATCTGGCTTTTGCACGCAACGAACCAAATCTGTGTATGTATTGGGTCGCTTGTATGTGCCTGGAAGTGCTGCGTGAACACCTTTTCCATGTCATGCCAGCTATGAATGCTTTTCTCCGGCAAGTTTTCGATCCAGCTTCGGGCTGTCCCCAAGCATGAGGGGAAGGAAGCGTGCGGCGACGAGGCCATTGCCCCGGCAATTTCGACTGCCAGCGCGTAGTCCGACAACCATGAGTTTGGCTTGTCCGCTCCATTGTACCTTTGATGAGTTTTTGACACTGATGTCATGTCTCGGGTACTTGAACGTTGCGGATGGCTGGGCCAAAGCACTCAGGGCCGAGGTAGGCATCCTGCTTTCCAGCCTTAATGTCATTGAGACGATGTCGTGCGTCTTGCGGACTGAGCTGCTTGCCGGATCTGTCGGCATTAGGCTCGTCCTGCGCTGCCCGGCTGTGCCTAGGCTCGTTGTTGTGCCCCGGCTTCCACCTTCGTGCCTGGGCACTGGTGGTGGGGACTGTGTGCGGTCCCTGCTTCTTCTTGGCGGCGGGGCGTTGTCACGATTGCCGCCACTCCTTGGCGGTTGCTTGCTTCCCCTGCTTCCGCCTTCATCCCGCCTAGGCGGAGGAGGTGAGGCCTTGCGCCTGTTGCCGGTTCTGGACGCCTCGTCACGCTGCCTTCTGGGAGGTGGTGACTTACGCGGGTCCTTCTCCTTGTCTTTCCCTTTTCCATGGCTACTGGAGCCGGACGGATCTTCGGGGTTGCCACCGGCCGCAGCTTTGCAAGCGTTGGATTTGGATTCCAGCCTTCCTCCTCTTGCGTCCGCCATGTCGGCGCGAGAATCAGCACGGGCCTGCTGCTCTAAAGCTTTGTGAGCAAGGATCGATGCGTAGTAAATCTTCTCGTCCTTGTCGTAGTCATCGTTGTTGAGGATGTCTAAGGCGGCTGCAGTGTTGAGGACAGGGGTGGCGAGGATGACGTCCCCGTTCTTATCCTTACGCTGCGGCGCTGTAGCCCACTCGAAACCAAGCTTTTGGGCAGGGGATTTGAAGTTGTCGGGCGACCGATCCCTGCCTTTCTTGCTTTTCTTATCTGCCACAGGTCCTGCCGGCTTGGGCAATGGAGTAGTGGTGAAAAGATTGCGCTTGGGGTCTAACTTGGCGGTTATCTTGGCGTTTTCCTCCTTGGCTTCGTCGAGGAGCCCCTGGACCTCTGCTTGCTTGCTTTTGAGGTACTCAGTTTGCTCCACCAAGGTGTTTCGAAGTTTCTCCAAATCAGCCGGATTAGTTTTGTCGGTCACCGGCGTGTGCAGAACTTCCGCCAGGGCCGCCATGTTCCCTATCTTGCTGGGCTCGCCTTTTCTAGAACCCTCTTCTTTGGAGCCCCGGAGGCTCCGGAAACAGTGGATCGGTTGCCGGGGTCCCAGCGTTGGCGGCGTCTGTTGCTGCCGCCTGCGCTGAAGCTGCACCGGTGACATCCGCCACGAAAACCTGTTGCATGTTGACGGACGAACCTGTAACCTCCTCCGAGGGAGGTGGAGGCTCGGGTGCGTTGAAGCACCTTTTGATCCTTTGTTCAAACATGCTTGCAGAATCTTCTTCGGAGTCAGAATCTACGTTGACTTGAACAATAGATCTGGATCCGGCATCCGACATCGCATCATCCTGGAGTGCAGGAAGAATAGATTCGGGATCTTGACTATTGGGCTGGGAGTCGGATCCCAGTCCCGTCATTCTGACAAAGTGTAGGTCTGAATCTGCGGACTCCTGAGAGGAGGCGGACTCAGATCCATCTTGAGCGTACGCCTTTTGATTGCAGGGCGGGTGGGATGGCGAATAAATTCGCGGCAACCCATACGCCTCAGATGTGTAGCCGATGAATACATCGACGCCGCCAAACGGCACAACACCGCAACCGACAATGTAGTCGTCTGCAGGGATGTAGGACTCGTCGCAGCTGATGTAGTGGTTGTTGCCGTAGCGCACGGCGCGGCCGACGGCGATTGTTTCGCCGATGCCGCCTAGGGTTCCCGCCTGGAACGTGACGCCTGACGCCTTAGGCCCCACGGTGGGCGCCAACTGTCGTCGTATCGGCATCTGAGATAGGAGACGGGGTCCTGCTAGCCGAGGGTGAACGTAGGGCAAGAAGGTGGACGTCGTCGAGGTCGGGATTGTACACGGCAGTTTACCCAGCTTCAGGCTCCACGGCGGTGGCGGAGCCCTACGTTCTGCTATAACTCACTATAAGGCGGATCGCCGTGTTACAGATTACAATGAGCTATGGGATGTGTGAAAGTATGAGAGTATGCCCTAAAGGCTTCCCGTGGTCCGGGTTATATAGGCTGCCGGACCTAGGGTTACAAGGTGATTACGTATCCGACAAGTATAAAGAGTCCTAAACCTAGCCGGCAAGTCTGCCGCCTTCCGTCTTGGTCTTGGTGGCTTCATGGCTTCGGTCTTGGGCCTCCTCCTTGCCGGCATCCGCCTGCCTTGGTCGTCAGCTATCTGGGCCGCCCGGTAGGCAAAGCCTTTACCACCACTGCGGGCCACCCTGGACTAGCCGGATTTACCCATGTTAGTGATACCCCCAGTGGGTATATCCCCAACATTGCCTGCAAACTGGTGTGCTCCTCTATAGTGCTAGTCCTCTGTTTTCCTCAGTTGGTAGAGAGAGAACAGTGAGAAGAGAGAACAGAGAGGGAACACCTATCAGATCCAACCTTCATGATCTTGAACTCACACAATAACAATCCCCGAGATCAACGAACCAGCATTGATTGCGAAATAGTGCCAATTGAAGAAAGAGCTCTTTTTGGCTTTCTCTACTTCATCGGTGTCGTCAAATTGGTCAGCTCCAAAGGATGTGACGCAAGGGCTCTGTGCACCATACCCTAAACCAACCATGTACAACCCAATGTAGAATATGATGGTGCACTGAGAAGAGGTTGGGTCTGCCCAAACAATCCAAGTGTGAGGACCAGTTGAGACTAACGGAAGCGCTGCTGATAGAAGCAACATCATCATTCCCTAAAGCGACAAAATGAAAATTAAAAAAGGTAAACAAACATGTTAAGATGGCTATGCTTCTTAGGATGTTATAATTTTGCGCATTTTTTGCTTTCTTGTTCTAATACAAATTTAAACACACTTAGATGCTTGTTCGAGAGGGACAAAAAATTGTGTTGAATGCACATCTTATATTATAACAATGGATAGGTCCATCTGAAGACTTAACACTAGAAACTAATGGCATATGGGGTTCTCTTTTCCTAATTGATGTCCTCAACCTGCATGTCGGTCAAGAATATGAAGCAGATTGTCCAACAAGTCCTTGCCAAAGCCTTGCCTTTTGTCGAATGTGCACCAGACAGTGTGTCATTTTGTATTAAGAAGAAAGCGGGAACAACTAACAATTGCAAGAATTTGCAATGTGAGAACTGCATGAGCCAACGACGAGGGCAGGAAAAGAAAAACACCATTTGTGGCATTTGTATCATTCATCCATCATAGCATCATGATATAATGTACTAAAAAGAAGTTTCTACTCTAGCAGTGTAGATAGGATCTCATTTCTAAATGATTACTTAAAAAAAGGAAACAGTCTCTCCCTTATTATTCAAATCATAAATGGGCATGAGTGGATTTTAGCACTTACAATAATGAAAATCGTGCAGGAGATCAAAGCTGTCCGGTACTTCCCCAGATATGAATCAGCAACGAAGGCTCCAACCAGAGGCACGAGATAGCTAGTACCTTTCCAAGTTCCAACATCTCTTGCAGCAGCCACATTTGTTTCATGTAGGACTTTTGTGAGATAACTGACTAGGTTTTTTCCGATCGAAAAATATGCAAGATAGCAGCAGAATGAACAAACTGCAACAAAACAGTTTGCTTTCACTTGGATCTTGCATTGAACACAGAACGCAGACATTAAATTCTAGTGTAACTTCAACAATAATTTTGTTCGGTATCTGAAGAGGTGAAATATGTTCACAACACTGTTGAGACTTGTGATGCATATGAGAATGGTTAAGTGTGAAGTATAAGTGTCATTGTTCAAGTATTTATTCTTCAAAAAACTGTTTACATGTATTTCTATGGTCCTCCAATAGAAGGTCGATTATAGATAAGTATTGTCCAGTACTAACCTATGGCTAAGGAGGAGGCCTTCCAGTTCCCCGTATGTTTTCTGGAAGCAGGATGCCCACTGATGCAAACAGATCCATCACCTGTATACTCTCCGGTATTCTACATTTCATAGTAAACAAAAGTAACTAAAATTATAAGTCTCGCCATCTAACTTTGCAAAGATGTAACCCTAAGAAAAACTTTGCAAACATGTGTCAGTAGAGAAATGTGCACAAAATAATAATGATTATGAACAGAGGAAGGACTGGTAATAAATAAATACGATTATCTTCCGATGGGAAATAATTGATTTTGACAGTTCAACATTTCACACATCAAACAACTTCATTTGATGTTCCTTTACTACGAACTACCTGAAGTAGCTCAGTGACAAATACCATGATTACGAAACAAAGTCTATCTCTTTCTAGAAAAAAATAAACAACGTTTATCTTTCGCGGATAAGTTGGTTGAAAGTTCAAAATGGATGGTTATCCAAAATATTACAAGAACGGTTATCGCGCCTAAACAGCCCCTGTTTCAGTCAAGCACCCGTTAAATCAAACATCAGACCTCTGAAGCAAGTCAACGTCGGCAGATTTCAAACCAACAAGCAAATCCAGTTTATGTAAGTAATTTCAACAAGTCAATCGATGTTTAAACTTGAGAATTGCTTCGTGTTCCAGTGGAATACATCCAATCCAAAGTGCATCAGGATTCTAAACGCGGCAGCACCCCTGTGGGGCTCACCTGTTAGTCATAACTGCGCATCTACCACTCAAAAAAAAAAACTGCGCATCTAACCATTTCCCTCTTCGTTTTTGGTCCTGTGCCAATTCAGTATTTTGCAAGAGCCAATCAAAGAAGTGCATTTTAATCGGGAAGAGTCCTACGCGAATCCAAGGATCCCAGAGCTGAGAAATCCGAGGTACGTTTTGTCTTCTTTCATAGCAAAAAAAAAACTAACTGAAGGGGATAACACAGCTAGAAACCCTACGAATCCTTCAACCTTGATCGAACAAACAAACAAAAGTACCCAAAAAATCCCATGGAAAGGGATGAGAAGACGCGAGTACCTCCGACTGCGCCGAGCGCACTAGCAGGATCTACTGCTCCGCCAACAACCCCATGAATGCAGCTTTGGAAGTTCCGGGGGCTTGCTATTCCGTTCAACGAAAACTTCGCAGCCTCTGTGACATAGTGAGTTGATTTTCTCTCTTGGAGCAACTGAAACGGCCACTGCTAGTACTAATCCAAGAAGAAAGGAGACGACGAAACAGGGTTGACTCTGCTTCTGATGCCGCTGCCGCTACCTAGTAGCTACTGTCCTGCAGAATACAGAATAGTAGTTTTTTTACAACGGAATAGACAATACTAGTTGACGGGTCGGCTTTGTTATTGGTGATACAACAATCGAAGCCTCCAAAGTGTAACAACAACTGGAGAGTTGATTTTCTGAGCAGCCACTCAGCTACAACACCCCTATGCCCTGTCTGGGTTGTTCCCAGGTGCATCAAGGTCTGTGCTAACTCTTATTTTTCCTCTCAAACAATATATTTTTTATCTTTCAAATTATACAACCTTTGAATTTGAAAGTGTGAAGTTCACTGAAATATTTGAGATGGAATATAAGAAAATTAGTTGAGGATCTTTACGACGTTAAAAAAAATATATATATTAAATGAGTTGTTTTTAAATTAAATATTTTAAAAATTGAGCAAGAACCACATAGTAATTCTAATGTTTCAGTGGCCTACAAAGTTTCAAATTCATATGTCGTATTGTTTGAGCTAAAAAACATGTGGTTGTGCATGTGTCATGTGGTTTGGTTAGAGCATCTTCTTTTCTACTAGCTTGCTAAAAAGACTTATATTGTGAAACGGGGAGAGTATTTTTTTAGATGCACCGAGTACAACTTATAAGCACACATTATTTCGAATAGCCTACTGAAGGAGTTGCGGAGATTCAAGATTGAAGAAGTCAACATAGAAGTCGTGTTATCAAAGAAACATCACCTTGCACCGAGACATATAGAGTTAGACGTAGTGTCGTCGTATCGGCATTCTTGATAGGAGACGGGGGTCCTCTAGCCGAGGGTGAACCGAGGGGGTGAAGGGGAGCGTCGTCGAGGTTGGGATCGAACAAGGCAGTTTACCCAGCTTCGGATCTCGCTGCGGTGGCGAGGTCCTACGTGCTGCTATAATTCACTATATGGGCGATAGCCTTGAACAGGTTACAATCCATGGTCCGGCTTATATAGGCGGCCGGACCTAGGGTTACAAGGTGATTACGTATCCGGCAAGTATACAATGTCCTAAACCTAACCGGCAAGTCTGCCGCCTTCCGTCTTGGTCTTGGTGGCTTCATGGGCTTCGGTCTTGGGCCTCCTCCTTGCCGGCATCTGCCTACCTTAGTCGTCAGGCAAAGCCTTTACCACCACTGCGGGCCACCCTGGACTAGCCGGATTGATCCATGCTGGTGATACCCCTAGTTGGTATATCCCCAACATTAGCCCCTCAAAGGGTTGAAGTTCTCCAGACGCCGTCTTCTTTTACCGGCGACGTCTGCCTTGTTTCTTGATGTAGGCGGCTGAAGAGCTTGAAGCATTCCAAAGTTGAAATAAGCAGCGTTCCGTCTAAAGTAGCCGGATCAATGCCGCCAACATGGGAAAGACGTCCTGACTGCTTGTCAGGAATCTTCCATGTGTGGTCTTGTCAAACTGACCAGTCTCGTCAAATGTTGACGGATGACATCACGAAGTCCACGACAGTTTGAACTCGCATGCATCATGATTACTTTCCCATTACGCGCGGGAATCGAGGCGACGGCCTCGCTCGCCGTTGCCACGACGTGTCAACCGTGGGCACGTGGCGGAGATCGTGGGTGCCGACCCTCTCGCGCACGAATCACAACGCAGGGGAGATAAATACCCCCAATCCACCAAGCGGTGAATTTTACTTCTCATTCCCCACTTCACCGCGGTCGCTTCCACTCCCACGAGCTCTCCTCCACACCCAACTCCGGCGAGCACGCTAAGAGCAGCACAACACTCAACAGATGGCGAGCGCGGACGAGCAAGTCTCGGCGACGGTGGCGGCGGCCTCAGCGGCAGCACCAACTGCTGCGGCTGGATCTGGATCTGCCGGCGACGGCGGTGACTCCAATAAGCACCGCGCCGGCGCTTTCTTCTTCCCCGCCACAGATACGTGCGGGGTGTCTTCATCTTCTCCGGCTCTGGCAGCGCCCACCACCACGACGTCCCCCTCCTTCCCTTTGCCATCCATGGCGACAGCGGACGTCGAGCCTGCGGCCACCCCTGAGGTTTCCGCCGGCGAGACTGTGGTCGAGGAAGAGGAGGTGGCGGAGCTAGGCTCCCGCTACTGGCTGCCGTCATGCATGACGGAAGAGTACTTGAAGGAGCTGGAGGAAGGCGGCTTCTTGCCGTCCAAGACGGATTGCTCTTGGTGGCTACCAGGCGACGAGGCGGTCCCTAATCCCCAAGACGGAGAGAGGGTTGTCCTGGCCTCGCACCTCCTCCGCGGTATGACTTTACCGCCCTCCGCCTTCTTTTCTGCCGTCCTTAAGCACTACGGGCTGCAACCACACAACATTGCACTTAATAGTATCTTGGTGCTCGCTGGCTTCCAAGCACTGTTTGAGGGCTACTTAGGCATAGCACCTACGGTAGAACACTTCAAGTACTGCTTTTTGTGCCGTCGGCAAACCATACCTGGCGGCCAGCTGGCGACATGCGGCAGTGTTACTTTCAACTGCCGCCAAGGTGACTGGTATCCAAAGATCCTGTACATTGAGTCGGTGAAGAACTGGACCAGCACCTTCTTTTACTGCAAGGACATCCCTGCACCCGGCAACACGGTGGGGATTCCCGCCGTTATCAACGGTCCGCCAACCTACAAGGCTTGCTGGACGGAGAAGGCAGCAACCATTTTGCCGGAGGAACACCGCCTTGCTTTTAGGCGTATTGAGTTCCTGACCAAGACCATGGAGCCTCCCCGTCTTGACGGAGTTGACACCGTCCTGTGCTGGCTATCAAGGCGGATCATGCCGCTTCGCCATCGTCCTTTGAAGATGTGCGAATACAAGGCGGAGACAACCAGCACAGGCAGCACCACTCTCGACGAGGGAGTGTTGCTGTATCGGATGAGAGAGCTCATCCAGCCCAAGCAGATAAAGGCGGCCGAAGGCGTCGCCATGTTCACCCATGACAATCCTGTTGGGAATCGTAGGTAGAAAACAAAAAATTTCCTAACAACGATAACCATAAACTAGCCAGGATCTATACTATGCAGATATACTATACGGAGGGGAACGGAATACATACCCTTGTAGACCGAAAGCGGGATTACGTTCCCGCACAAACGTTGACGATGAAGACGACGTAGCCGACCCCAAGGTCGTGTAGCGGAAGTAGACAGCTCCCAGCGCCAAACAATGGCGCCTCGCGGTTCCACACACATACGGTGTGGATGACGACCTCCGGGCTCCAGATCCAGCAGAGCAGCGGAAGTGGAAGAGTGGATCTAGCAGCACGGCGGTGTGCTAACTATAGAGAGACTTCTCTCCTCGTACGCAGCTCCAGAATTGGAACCACGTTCAAGGTAGGAGAGAAGGAGGGAGGAAATTGTGTGTCTTTTCAAGGCAAAGGGGCACCTATATTTATAGGAGAAAAAGGAGTGCCAACCTCCTTAGCTCCCCCATGTGGGACTAAACCCACATGGGGGGTGCGGCTGCATGGGGGGTGCGGCTGCCTTGGTGGGCCCCATGTGGCCCACTAAGGTGGCAGCCCCCTTTTTCCTTTTTCTTTTCTTTTCCCCTAATGGGCCTCTAAGGCCCATTTAACTTTTAATGCCTTTTAAATTCGAAATTAATTAAATAAAAAATGTATTTAACCATTAATAACACTTATTAATATTAGATACATATTATTTAATTCATTCGGACCCCGAAACATATTTCGTGGCCTCCGATCAATCATCGGACAATTACCGGAACACTTCCGGAGTTCCTGTTTCTCATTCTCTCTAAATCCAATCTAATCGTCACCCACCCTTAAGTGTGTTACCCCACGGTTCGGGATCACTCCAGACATGATCGAGACTCTCTCTCCGATCAATCGACTAACAGCGGAATCTGGATATCCATGATAGCCCCTGTGTGTCCACGAATGTCTCTTTATTCGTTTGAACCTGTAGACGTCCAGTTTCAATCTCTTGCCTGGCGATGCTTAGATTGTTGAGCGTCGTTCTCCGGTATCACATTTTACCGAGCTTGACCTCATCCTTGACAATCTATCTTTTCTCGTCTGTGATGTTACATCCCCGTGACCTAGTCACATGCTTGCAAGCTCATTAGATGTAATCTCACCGAGTGGGCCCAGAGCATCTATCCTGCTATGCGGATTGGCAATTCCCGCTATTGATTACTCGCCCCGACTACTTCCTTCCAATACCCGAAAGTGTCACCCTTATTGTCGTGCGTATGAGACATGACGTTAGGTGCGATCAGCCGTATCTTTCAGAAGCAGCGACTTGATATAATCTCACGGTCTAAGATATGAAACTACGTTTCTATATTTTGGGTATGTCCATCAAATCATTCACCCAATGATATGACTCCGTTGTTAACCGGTTAATGCCCATGATCAGGAAACCTTGATCATCTGTTACACAACGGACTAGTCAAGTAGAGGCTACTAGGGACCTGGTTGTTTCTATACCACACGTGTATTATGTTTCCGAGTAATACAGTTATAGCATGGTATTAAAACTTATTATGAACTATTGAGATATGACAATAAAATCTATTTATTAATTGCCTCTAGGGCATATCTCCAACAGTCTCCCACTTGCACTAGAGTACCAATTAATCTAGTTTACAACTTGGTAAAAGCTTGACACCTATAGCATTATGGTGCATGCTCGTCTCGTGGAAGAGGTTGAGTCATCAGATCTTCCCGCATTGAGATCTGTATGTGCTTTGCAACACTTCTATGTCACCTAGTTTGACATCATCCCGTATCTTATGATAACGGCGAAATATATGTTTTGTCGATGGAGTGAGACTCTAAATTTCACGCAGCATGAGCCTTCTATTAAGGGAAACCAGTCATGCTCGGGAAAACAGCACAATCCAATCACATTGCTATTTCCGAAATAGCCATATATTTCTATACCTATGTAGATCATGCGACAGTGCATTCATATGCAATTTCGCAGACTAACCCTTCTATATAGTGCATTCATATGCAACTTCACAATCTAACCCTTTCTTCAAAACAAAGGACTTCTCCTGTATGAGATTTCTAGCCGTATGGGTCAGTGTCATAACTTGCATCATCGTAAACCTTTTACGGCAAGTTATCTCTTCACTCTTACCCATACTAGAAAACATATCCTCAGTTCTCTTTAGACACTGAAGGATATACTTAACGTTTGTTCATTGATCCATCCAGGGATCACTCTAGAACCCGTTCTTCAACCAAGAACTTGGGTCACACCAAGTCGAGCTTTCAGTATGATAGAATCTATGTCTGAGGCATAGAGGATGTCGGACATCCAGTTCTAATCAACCATCACTGAAACGCCAAGACAATCTTAATATTTTAACCCAGTCATACAAGTAAGAACTTTTCTTCGCTTGTTCTATTCTGAAACATTTCAGAATCTTAACGTAGGACAATATTCCGACCTAATGTTATTAAGCCCCTTATGATCTATACGAATTATAGATCTAAAGCCTAATACTCTAAACTTCATTCACAGAAAATTTAATCACTTAAATAATCATTCATACTTTACTAGAGGATCTGTATCATTCTCAATATGTCGTTACATATAAAATTTGGAATGACACCTAGCTCCCACTCAAATATGCCTTCCGCATATAAGACAAGGGAATTTACTTTTAGCTCCCACTCAAATATGCCATTCACATATGAGATCAAGAAAAGCTACTTAGCTCCCACTCACTTCTTTATAAATGCAGGTTTCTTCAATTATTTTGGACGACTCCAAAATCCTTTGATCACATTATCAAAGTGAAGATTCCAGCTCCGATATGCTTGCTTCAGCCCATGAATGGACAACTGAAGTTTGCATACATGTCTAGCATCCTTAGGATCAACCAAACCTACTTGTTGTACCGATTACAACTCTTCCTTAATGTTGCCATTAGGGAACACGGTTTCTTTATCCTCCTATCAATTTCTCAATTGAAAGTAATTGCTAGAACAATCCTAAATAGACTAAGGCATCGCCACTTGAGACACAATCTCGTTGCGGTCAACTTTTGAATTCGTCAAAACTGTTTTATGACAAATCGATCCTTATAGACGGTTGCCTTTCCGTCATGTCTATTTTCATAAAATTCCATTTATCTCAATGGCCTGAATGCCATCAAGAAAATATACCTAAGTCATTACTTAGTCATTGTACATGGATTTTATCTCGGATTACATATGGCTCATAGCCATTTCTCGGACTTAGGTTCACCATCGATTCTTTGTAGTTCGTAGGTATTTTCATGTTCCATTAACATGACGTTTCATAACAAGATAGTCGTAGCACATAGTGCTGTAACCATTCTCGTATGCCTACGATTTTAGTACGAGCTTAAAGCATCATGATCATTATCATTAGCTTTCTTTCATCTATGGAGGACGATATCGGAACAGTTTCCGGTATCGGAACAATTTCCGTTGCGTCACTCTGATGTCTAGAGAGAAGTTCATTAACTCCGTCCGCTCTACTTTCTTTCCACTTATACCTTCGGACAAGAAACTATTTCTTTAGTAAGATATATTCCAGCAACGATTTTGCCTTCTTGTCGTGAGACACGTACCCAACTAATTCTTTAGGTACACTACAAAGATTTATCCATTTAGGTTTGATCGTATCAAAACACTAAAACAACGAAACGACAATCTAGGCTAAAAGCCATGCCATAACTCATATGGTATTGTCTCCATGGATTTAGATGGTTTCCCTATCTAAAGTGAATGTTTTGTTCCTACCATACGACTCTAATGATCACAAAATTCGATAAGAGATATATTAATAACACACAATCCAATATGTGTGATTACGACGTTCTAACACACCATAACATTGTGGTGTTCCATACGGCGTAATTTGTGGAACTCTTTTCACAAGTCTTCCAATGATATGCCAAACTCATAACTCAAATCCTCGTTCCCTCGATCTGTATCGTAGGAAATTGATTATCTTGTTAAGTTTACTTTCCTACTTTACTTCTGAACTTTATTTGAATTTATCAAACTATTCAGACCAGCATTTCATTAAGCGGATGCCCATACATCTACTTAAATCAATCCTTGGTAAAGTTTACTAAATAATGATTTCCACTACACGTTGAAATACTTCATTGATCCACACACATCAATTATGTATGATATTTCAATAAGTTATACGCCCGTTTCCTGAAAACGGTGTCTTAGTTATCTTGCAAGTGTCAGAAGATCAAAATCCAAAGACTCATAGATCCATCAGAATGGAGCTTCTTTATGCTTATAACTTTGACATGATTCAAACGTTAGTGCCACATGAATGTGGTGTCATTTTGGCATTAATATTATAAATGTATGAACTACTACCATCTAGATTAAAATAACAACATTCCATTCACGATCGGTGTATGATCATTAAAGATATCGCTCATAAATGTAGGATAACGATTTATCACTAACAGATATGAATGATTGTCTCGCAAGAGGGAGACACACTTATAATGATCATGTTAGCAAGCGATCAAATGGAATTTGTTCAAATCAAATTTGATTAAATGGTAGATACAGAGAGAGTGTCTATGGCCATCACAACATATTCACAACATATTGCCTGCCATCATCAACACACATTGTCTCTTCATCCTTCCAAGCTACTCAAGCAGAAAATCTTGTTTTCATAAAACATGACTAGTATCAAATCTTAGTCACTACTGCGAGTACTTGTTTAGGTAAAACATTCATAACTTGTATATCATATATATACCATCATCATTGATGACTTCTCGGTGATCCGTTTCATCTTCTTGATTCTTCAACGTAATCAAGAATTCATGAAGGTGAACAATTCCCCTTTCATGACATAGTCTATGACAAACCATTTGCACCTGGCAACGTTGTTGTCATCCAGTGATCGAGTTGAGCGAGGCGTCTCAATGTCATCAAATATGACCAAATGTCATCAAGTATGACCAATGTCATCAAGTATGACTGCCACGTGCTCCTTTAATGCAAGTGTTCTCTTCCATCTCGGTTGAGCAGAAAACCTGATTTACGGTGGATACAGATCAGCGACCATTCGCGATCTGTGAACACGCACCCACAGTTTAATCTCAACGGCAGAGATCATAGCATACACTGGACTATAATGAAATCATCCGCACAAAACTCGATAATCTGAATTATCTTTTGTCAGCGGAATCTCCGGTTTTATCTCCTAGCGGGTTTTGTATCGAATAGAGCTAAAAGGTTTGAAACAAGGAGTATCCTCAAGCTACGGTATAAAAATATGAAGTTTGGACCCAACTCTTTTAAGTTTCTCAAATCGCAGGAATGCGCCTAAGTTTAAAAAGAGTATAGAAGAGGTTATCATCTACAAAGGTTTTGCAAAGCAACAAGACTTTTGTTCATAATAAAATATGGGTTCAAGTTTTAAAATAAAACTAAGTTTTCAAAGTAAAACTAAGTTTTCAAAATAAAACTACTAGAACTCCCACTCAAGACGAGTATCCCTCTCATCGTCTTAGTGATTACACAATCCCCATCCATTATACTATCCCCTTCGATCGGGCGGATAGCATAACTTCAAAGGTAGACATCGTATATCAATCACATCATCGTATGTGACTCGTGCTTAACCTTTCGGTACTTGTGTTCCGAGGCCATATACTGGTATATGCTAGGCTCGCCATAACACCCTTTGCCGTATATGCGTGTGCAACGTGGCTTACACCCACTGTATGCGAACGAAGAGACGAGTGTAGACGAAAAGGATCGAAACCCCAAACGACGTACCCCGTAACGTAGAACTTTATTGGTGGTGCACGACAGAGGGAGAACACTATTATCGGAATTTTGGGAGGGATCATCTTATATAACTACCGCCGTGTAACTAATATATAGACATATATATATATACACAATATAAGATGCACTCAATCTACATAACATCTATATGAAATGTAATGCGACATGATATGGTCTCCTCCGCGACGGTGGTCTCCTTCGCGCCAACAGTTTATAAACAATTTAATAAACCTACCTTGACCATATCACATTGCCCCTGCAAAATAAAGTTAGACGCTTCTACTTTATCTTTTGCATGTTTTACGTGGCTGCTAGGGCTTCCGCACAAGAACCGTTTCTTACCTACAAATCACCACAACAGCGATAAGACAATTGTCTCTATTACACCCCTTTCGGGGCCCTCCATTGTAAATGCGATATCAACTATTGTAGGAGATACAGACACCCGCCAGCCACATATACGGTACAAGCCATATGTCAGGTGTGGAACCAGTCTCGCGTAAGAGTACGCGTAAAGTCGGTCCGGGCCGCTTCATCCCACAATGCCGCGATATAAACAAGTACACGCGAGAGGGTAACAAATGTAGAATCGATGCCCACATTCAACATGTGTTCTAACCGTACAGATATATCTACGCATAGATCGGCTCTGATACCACTGTTGGGAATCGTAGGCAGAAAACAAAAAATTTCCTAACAACGATAACCATAAACTAGCCAGGATCTATACTATGCAGATATACTATACGGAGGGGAACGGAATACATACCCTTGTAGACCGAAAGCGGGATTACGTTCCCGCACAAACGTTGACGATGAAGACGACGTAGCCGACCTCAAGGTCGTGTAGCGGAAGTAGACAGCTCCCAGCGCCAAACGATGGCGCCTCGCGGTTCCACACACATACGGTGTGGATGACGACCTCCGGGCTCCAGATCCAGCAGAGCAGCGGAAGTGGAAGAGTGGATCTAGCAGCACGGCGGTGTGCAACTATAGAGAGACTTCTCTCCTCGTACGCAGCTCCAGAATCGGAACCACGTTCAAGGTAGGAGAGAAGGAGGGAGGAAATTGTGTGTCTTTTCAAGGCAAAGGGGCACCTATATTTATAGGAGAAAAAGGAGTGCCAACCTCCTTAGCTCCCCCATGTGGGACTAAACCCACATGGGGGGTGCGGCTGCATGGGGGTGCGGCTGCCTTGGTGGGCCCCATGTGGCCCACTAAGGTGGCAGCCCCCTTTTTCCTTTTTCTTTTCTTTTCTTTTCCCCTAATGGGCCTCTAAGGCCCATTTAACTTTTAATGCCTTTTAAATTCGAAATTAATTAAATAAAAAATGTATTTAACCATTAATAACACTTATTAATATTAGATACATATTATTTAATTCATTCGGACCCCGAAACATATTTCGTGGCCTCCGATCAATCATCGGACAATTACCGGAACACTTCCGGAGCTCCAGAACACTTCCGGAGTTCCTGTTTCTCATTCTCTCTAAATCCAATCTAATCGTCACCCACCCTTAAGTGTGTTACCCCACGGTTCGGGATCACTCCAGACATGATCGAGACTCTCTCTCCGATCAATCGACTAACAGCGGAATCTGGATATCCATGATAGCCCCTGTGTGTCCACGAATGTCTCTTTATTCGTTTGAACCTGTAGACGTCCAGTTTCAATCTCTTGCCTGGCGATGCTTAGATTGTTGAGCGTCGTTCTCCGGTATCACATTTTACCGAGCTTGACCTCATCCTTGACAATCTATCTTTTCTCGTCTGTGATGTTACATCCCCGTGACCTAGTCACATGCTTGCAAGCTCATTAGATGTAATCTCACCGAGTGGGCCCAGAGCATCTATCCTGCTATGCGGATTGGCAATTCCCGCTATTGATTACTCGCCCCGACTACTTCCTTCCAATACCCGAAAGTGTCACCCTTATTGTCGTGCGTATGAGACATGACGTTAGGTGCGATCAGCCTATCTTTCAGAAGCAGCGACTTGATATAATCTCACGGTCTAAGATATGAAACTACGTTTCTATATTTTGGGTATGTCCATCAAATCATTCACCCAATGATATGACTCCGTTGTTAACCGGTTAATGCCCATGATCAGGAAACCTTGATCATCTGTTACACAACGGACTAGTCAAGTAGAGGCTACTAGGGACCTGGTTGTTTCTATACACACGTGTATTATGTTTCCGAGTAATATAGTTATAGCATGGTATTAAAACTTATTATGAACTATTGAGATATGACAATAAAATCTATTTATTAATTGCCTCTAGGGCATATCTCCAACAAATCCAGCCCCAGAGGTAAGCCGGAGCTTCCCTGCATGCATTCGACTATTATATCTATTTTGTTGTTGGATTGACGGTGCGTTGTCTTTAGCTGAAGAGCTTGACGGACGCCGACTTGGCTCCGAACTGGTACGATCCTAGGACCGGCAAGACCAGGAAGCGCAAGATTGGCGGCCCTTCTTCCACCAAGGATTTGGAGAAGAAGAAGAAAGCAGCCGCCACCGCTGAGGCGGAAGATGAAACCTTGGGGAGCAATGTTCCCACAAAGCGGTAAATAAGCTTTCACCTTGCTAACTTACCATTTGTTGCACGTTTGCTAACTTGCCTTTGCTTTACTCGCAGCGCAAAGCCCACCATAGCCAAGCTTCGCTCGAACATAAAGATGGCTGCCGGCCAAACCAAACCACCAAGATCCTCCCCAGCCACTGCCCCAGCCACCCCTACCACCAACATTCCCGCGGTTCTCTGCCCGGGAACATTTATGGCGGACAATGTGGTGATGACTGGCGCTGCGAAGGCGGCTGCGGAGAAAGTGGCAGGCAAGAAATCTGCTGCCGGTGTCTCTACGTCAAGAGTGGCTGAAGCTTTGGCTAGTGATGTCGCCCGCTTTATTGCCATGAAGCGAGAAACGGCGGACGAAACGGGAGAGAGAATTGGCGCGACCTCCTCCGATCCCGGCCATGGACTTGGCGGGGGAGTAAAAGATGTGCGGCAGACACTCAGGACCATGCGCGAGGGCACCAGCAACTGGTACTCGCACATGAAGGGACTCCAGGGTCTTCTTCACGAACAACTTGAGGTATGAATAACCCATAGTCACAGCCCCCGAGCACTTTGGCTGCTAAAAGATTTTTTAGCCGGCGGAGTGATCTTTTGACTATGAAGCTTAACCTTACCGTTGTTTCGCCTGTCTTTTTAGGCTACTCTTGCCTCGAACCTGGAGCTGTTCTGTGCCCAGGAGAAGAAGGTCAAGGAGTGCCGCCAACTGCAGCAAGATATCGAGCTGAAGGACGCCCAGATTGTGAGTCTGGAAGAAGCTCGCAAAAGGATGAAGGTGACAAATCTCTTTGCCTTCGTAACGTCCGCCAACTTCCTGTTTTTTCCTCTGACCAGTATTTTAGTCGGATTTTTCCATGCTTTTTGTAGAATTGCTAAACACTGCACAAGATATCCTCAAGAGCTCAACTGACATGCAAGCTTTGATTAACGAAGCTGCAGATCTGGCCAACGAGGTCATGAAACTGAAGGCGGATCATGCCAAGGAGCTGGAGGCGCGAGCCATGGCGCATGCCACCGCAGTAAGCAAGTTGACGGACCAGATGAAAAATCTGAGCGACAACCTTGCTGAGGTGACGAAGAACTCTCAACTTCAGCAGGAGAAGCATGCCCAAGCCGTCCGGCTGGCCGAAGAGACACTTGTCGGCCACCTGGACGAGATCAATGCCATCCACGAACACGTCCTTGATAACAATTCTGCCCTTCATGTCATTTGAGTACTTGAGCCACTTGCTGTATTTGCTAACTCTTGAATTTTGCTTTTCAGCTCCGGCAAACCTCAGCGACAATGAGGACACCTCGCCCCGCCTCGCACACATTCTGAAAGTTGATGAGATAATCACCAATACTATCAGCGAAGGCAAAGCTTTTGCCGCCAAGTTCTTCCCGAGCGAGCAAAGTGATCCCATTATCCTCGAAGCGTTGCCAGAGGTGCTGAAGAAGGCGACCATCGAACACGAGAATGTGCTACGCTCCGCCGCAAGTGGCAGCGTGAAGGTGGCGCTTTCCCTGATGGCCGCCTGGTACCCGAAAGCCGACATGCACTAGGTGACGCAGTTCATGCCAACAGAAGATGAACATGGCAACTCCATTGACCCGAAGAAGGTGGCTGCCTCCGTTTCCGGCTACGCAACTCGAGTTGCCAACATGGTGGAACTCCGGCTGTTTTACAAGGAGCATCCCGATCCGCATCTCGCTGTAGGCGAAACCTCCATGGCGATTGGAGAAGGCGAAGCCTTGGCTGACGAGCGCAGCCCCCAGGATATCGAGATGGCTTCCCCCAAGGCAGCAGCACCTTAGGCTTCTTCCCCTGCAAGGATGGCACAAGTAGATGCGTTAATCTGATAACGCGGAAAAACTTGTTTTATTTTGGATGTAAATATTTTTGATGGGCCAAACTTTTATGCTACACTTGGCGGTAGGCTTATTTAAGTGGCCCGCCTTAAAATGTATCTGTGTTTATGTGTTTAGCTTTTTCGTATGTTGGTGGAACCTCATCTCAGTTACTTTAGCTGTGCCAACCAGGTGCAATACCAATTAGTTTAGACACAGAGACCAAAGCCGACATGTTGGTGCCAACGACATATTACTAGGCGACCCACACACAAATAAATAGATAGGCATACAAGGCGGTGCAAAGGTTGTTTGCTTAGGTTTTAGCCGGCAGACGGCAAATGTCAAAAAAGTTGGAACCACTAGCACGGAGCAAGAAGAATTTTTGGGTAACTTTTGACATAACAGATATATGATTGCAAGAAAAGATAAAAGATGGCATGATCTCAAAGCGGAATGAGCAAACCACAGACTTTTATTTCATAATCATACAGTACTTATTACAATCAAAAAATTGCTAAGTGTAAAAAGGACGTAGCTGCTCAATGTTCCAAGGCCGCTTAGTTTCCTCGTACTTGTCGTCGACATTTCTTTTGCGCTTACGGCCTCTTTTCTTCTTGTATCCGTCTCGTATGTCCACCAAGTAATAGGAACCATTGAGCAGTACCTTGCTGACCACAAAGGGTCCTTCCCATGGCGGGGATAGCTTATGCAAGCCTTTCCTGTCTTGGATTAGGCGGAGAACCAGGTCACCTACTCTGAAACTGCGTTGCCGCACTCTTCGACTGTGGTAGCGTCGCAAATTTTGCTGATAGATGGCAACGTCTCGTTCTTCGTCAAGTAGGTCAAGGCCATCCTGTCTTGCATCTTCTGCGTCCTGTTCGACGTAGGCTTGAATTCTGGGGGAGTCAAACATCATGTCGGATGGCAACACTGCTTCTGCGCCATAGACTAAGAAGAAAGGAGTAAACTTGGTTGACCTGTTTGGAGTTGTGCGTAAACTCCAAAGGCGTAAACTCCAAAGGACAGATTGCAACTCATCAACCCAAGCCCCAGCTGCCCTGTGCAATGGTACTTCGAGACGAGGTTTTAGCCCTTGTAGGACCAAACCATTTGCACGCTCTACTTGCCCGTTTGCCTGGGGATGCGCCACGGAGGCCAAATCCAGCCGGATGCCATGTTGGTTGCAGTATTCCTCAACTTCGCCCTGCGACAGGTTTGTGCCATTGTCGGTGATAATGCTATGTGGCACCCCGAACCGAGAGATTATGCCCCACAGAAAATTGGCGGATGTGGCGCCGTCAAGCTTTTTGATAGGCTTAGGTTCAACCCATTTGGTGAACTTGTCTACAGCCACAAGCAAATGTGTGTAGCCACCAGATGCCGTCTTAAATGGACCAACCATGTCCAAGCCCCAGACTGCGAAAGGCCATGTGATGTGTATTGTTCTAAGCTCCTGAGCCGGCATGTGTGGTTGTCTGGCATATAGTTGGCAGCCCTTGCATCTTTTGACGATATCCTCTGCGTCTTCTTTAGCTGTCAACCAGTAAAAACCTTGCCGGAAAGCTTTGGACACAAGGGAGCGGGACGAAGCGTGATGTCCGCAAACTCCAGCATGTATCTCATCCAACAGGTTCCTGCCTTCATCTGGTGAAATGCAACATTGGTAGACTCCAGTAGTGTTACGCTTGTACAATTCGCCTTTGATAATTGTGAATCCTTAGCTCTTCTGATGATTTGCCTTTTCAATACCTCATCGTCCGGCACCTCCCGATTGGTCAGGAAGTACAAATATGGTGTCGTCCAATCTGGCTTCACCAGGTAGACGGCATAGCTTACGTCTTCTACTGGTTCTGCCGGTTCAGGGTCGAGGAGGTCTACTCCTTTTATTGACGGCTTGTAGAGGTGTTCCAGGAAAACATCCTTTGGTACCTGTTTGTGCTCGGACCCAAGTCTGGCAAGTGTGTCTGCCGCCTCGTTTTGAGCCCTTGGGATGTGGCGGACTTCGTATCCTAGGAAGCATTTGGCGAATTCATCAACAGTGGCACGGTATGCCGCCATTGTTTCGCTTTTAGCATCCCACGTGCCACGTATCTGTTGCGCAACCAGGTCTGAATCTCCATAGCAGAGGACGCGCTGGACGCCTAAATCCTTGGCGATGTGTAAACCGTGAAGGAGTGCTTCGTATTCGGCAACATTGTTTGTT
The DNA here is from genome assembly GCA_947311845.1 of Poa pratensis. NCBI lineage: Eukaryota > Viridiplantae > Streptophyta > Magnoliopsida > Poales > Poaceae > Poa > Poa pratensis. The sequence goes on along the minus strand of CAMZMU010000076.1, from coordinate 28,921,173 downwards.
GCCTTGAAGTGTATCTATAACACGTAGCTTAGCTTGTCTCCTTGCGGGTTTCTCAATACAACGCCAGCCCCTGAGCCCTGTAGCATCTTTGATCCATCAAAGTGCATAATCTAGTATTCTGATTCAGGGAGAGGTACTTCATCCATGGTTTCCGTCCAGTCTGCGACAAAATCTGCTAATCCTTGAGACTGATGGCGTTTCTGGGTTTGTATGTGATGTCGAAGGCGGCAAGCTCAATGCCCCATTTGGCGACTCGGCTTGTTGCATCCGCGTTGTTGATTATGTCTCCCAGAGGTGCCTTGCTCACCACAGTAATTGAATGTTCCTGAAAGTAGTGCCTCAACTTCCTGGCGGCGTAGAAAACGCCATAGACCAGCTTCTGGTAATGTGGGTAATGTTGCTTCGAGGCAAAAAATACTTCACTAATGAAGTAGACGGGACGCTGTTTAGAGGCGTCGGCTGCTTCCGCCTTGCGCTCCACAACCATGACTGCGCTGACAACCAAGTTGGTTGCCGCGATGTAAAGCAGCATTGGTTCCTCTGTACGAGGTGCTGCGAGGATTGGGGCAGTCGTCAATGCTACCTTAAGCTGCTGCAAGGCAGCATCTGCTTCGTCTGTCCACTCAAAGTTGTCGGATTTCTTCAATAGCCGGTAAAGAGGCATGGCCTTTTCACCAAGGCGGCTAATGAAACGACTGACGCAGCTGCTGAGCCGGCTAGGCGCTGCATGTCCTTCAGACACGTGGGTCTGGATATGCCGAGAATTGCCTTGATTTTTTCACGGTTGACCTCAATTCCTCGTTCAGAAACGATAAAGCCCAGCAATTTGCCGGCAGGAACTCCAAAAACGCACTTCTTTGGATTGAGTTTCATCTTATAAACCCGGAGGTTGTCGAAGGTTTCTCTCAAGTCGTCAAGCAAATCCGCCTTCTTTCGAGACATGACGGCAATGTCGTCTACATATACGTGGAAATTGTGGCCAATCTGCTCGTTCAGGCATCTTTGCATGCATCTCTGAACGTTGCGCCGGCATTTTTTAGGCCGAAGGGCATCGTTATGTAGCAGAAGGTCCCGTAGGGTGTGGTGAACGCTGTTTTTATCTGGTCCGATTCACGCATTTTTATTTGGTGGTACCCGGAGTACGCGTCCAAAAAGCACAGCAGCTCGGAGCGGCTGTGGAGTCTATGACCTGATCTATATGTGGTAAAGCAAAGTGGTCCTTAGGACAGCACTTGTTCAAATCGGTATAATCGATACACATCCTCAGCTCTTTATTAGGTTTCGGAACCATTACAGGGTTTGCCAGCCAATCAGTATGCACTACTTCCCTAATGAACTTTGCCTCCTGCAGCTTGATGATCTCCTTCCCTATCGCCTGCCTTTTCTTCTCACCATAGCGTGTTATTCCTTGCTTCACTAGCTTGGCTCCTTTGTAGACATTAAGAGAGTGCTCGGCAAGTTCCCTAGGTACACCTGGCATGTCGGCGGACGACCATGCAAAGATGTCCCTATTCTCACGCAGGAACTCGACGAGCGCGCTTTCCTATTTGTCATTTAAGCCGGATCCGATGGTGACTTGCTTGGAGCTGTCACCTGACGTCAGATCCACCTTCTTCGCTTCTTCGGAGGCCTTGAAAGTCTTCTTTGGCTCGGCTGTCTGCACCTTTTCCGGCAACTGCGACGTATCAGTTTCCTTTTTCAGTATGGCTATATCCTCTGCGTGGAGGACTGCTTCAGCGAAGGCGGCATTGCCACGCTCGCACTCCTTTGCTTTCTTGAAGTTGCCGTTGACGGTAATAGTACCGTTGGGTCCAGGCATCTTCGGCTTGCTGTAGATGTAATAGGGTCTCGCCATGAACTTGGCGAAAGCTGGCCTTCCAAAGATGGCGTGGTAAGCACTTTGAAGGGGACTACTTCGAACCAGATATGCTCAGTATGATAGTTTGTCTCCGGTCGGAAAGTAACCTCAAGCTTGATGCTTCCCATTGATTTGGCTTGCTTTCCCGGCACGATACCATGAAACTTGACTTTGCTATAGTCAAGCTGGCTCTCCGTCAAGTTCATGCGCTTCAAGGTGTCTTCGTACAGGATGTTGAGGCTGCTGCCTCCGTCCATCAACACCTTGGTCAGTCTGAAGTTGTCGACAATTGGATCGACGACAAGGGCGTACTTGCCGGGGTGCGGCACGTGGTCTGGGTGGTCTTCCCTGTCCCATGTAATTGGCGCTTCGGACCAGTCCAAGTATTGGGGAACATCTGGCACCGTGGCGTTGAGCTCCATAGTTCCGCCTTTTCTTCTTTTGCCGAAGGAGTACCCAGGAAGCAGACCAATTGGCCGTGTACTTTGGGATACTTTTTCTCCTTGCGTGGCAGCTTGGGGTCCTCGTCCTCTGACATGGAGACTGCCTTATCGTCGTCTTCCTTCTTTGCCTTCTCAGATTTCTTGCCTTTTTCGGCTTCCAGCGAACGTCGGGGTCCTTCTTGAAGTCGTCCATGAAGCGGCACTCTCCCAGCGTGTGGTTGACCTTCCCAAGTGATGCATGGATGGGGCAGGGCAAAAGTTTCGCTTCTTCGTAGGTCATGCGGTTTTTGCTAGGAGCGGTGTCCTTGCCCTTGCTTTTCCACTTGCGATTGCCGCCTTTGCCTGTGAAGGCGGCGGCAACCTCGTTAGATGGTCCGGCTTTATCTTCCTGGGGAGCCTTGCGCTTGTGACTCGCACGTCTGTTTGGCGCCATGTCATGGGTGCCGTCAACATCGCGTGCATCGTCGTCCGCCTGAGCGTACATGGTGGCAACCACAAGCATGACCCCGATGTCTTTGACCTGCATGCGTACTAGCTTGTGTCTGAGACTTGAGCCCTTCAGTAGGCCCGTGGTGAAGGCGTGGATTGCTTGGTTGTCGTCGATGTTCTCGCAACTTGCCTTTGTCTGGATCCACCTTGCCAGAAAAGCGTCGCAGTTTCATCCGGCTTCTGCACACAATGCGTCAGATCGGTATACGTGTTAGGTCGCTTGTATGTGCCCTGGAAGTGTTGGGTGAAGACCCGTTCCATGTCTAGCCAGCTATGAATGGACTTCTCTGGGAGGTTTTCAATCCAGCTTCAGGCTGTGCCCTCTAGCATGAGGGGGAGAAAATGAGCGGCGACTAGGCCATTGCCCCCGACAATCTGGACTGCTAGCGCATAATCCGATAACCACGAGTTTGGCTTGTCCGCTCCGTTGTACCTTGGGCAGCTTTTTGACACTGATGTCATGTCCCTAGGAACCTGAACGTTACGGACGGCTGGGCCGAAGCACTCGGGGCCGAGGTATGACTCTTCCTTTCCCGCCTTGATTTCATTGAGACGATGTCGTGCGTCTTCTGGATTGAGCTGCCAGTTGGATCTGTCAACATGCGGCTCATCCTGCGCAGCCCGGCTTCTGCTGTGCCTGGGCTCATTGTTGTGTCCTTGAATTCCGCTTTCGCCTGGGCGCTGGCGGTGGGGAGCGTGTACGGTCCCTGCTTCTCCTTGGTGGTGGTGCATTGTCGTGGTTGCCGCCACTCCTTGGCGGCTGTTGGTTGCCCCGGCTGCCGCCTTCCTTGAAAGGACAAGGATGTCGCCTTGAGGGGGGATGAATAGGCGCTTAAAACTTTTCCGGTTTAGGCTTGATAAATGCGGAATAAAACTAGATGTTTAAATTATCAAGCACACAACCTAAATAAACTAGGTTCACCTATGTGCACCAACAACTTATGCTAAGCAAGACAAGTAACAAGGTGATGGCAAGATATAGACTTCAAGCACGAAGGCTATCACAATGTAAATTGCATAAGTAAAGAGCTCGGGTATAGAAATAATCGAGTCACACGGAGACGATGATGTATTCCCGAGTTCCTCCTTTTTAGGGGAGTACGTCTCGTTGGAGGGGTGTGAGTTTCAAACTCAAGACGCCACAAATGGCCTCACCCTATTCTCCGATGAACCTCGCACAAAAGCTCGGTTCACCTTCCACTATTGATTTCCTTTTGGGTGGAAATCAAGTCCCTTACAACAATCTTGAGGCACAACCCACAAAAAGATTGGGAGCACCCAAGTGACCACAAAAGGTCTCAATCACCGTCTAGGGTCCAACGACCCAAGAGTAACAAGCTCACGAACTTGCACTTCCACGAATCCTCGTGGAGAGAGCAAACCGATGTACAAAAGCAATGGCAAGAGTACAAGTGCTCAAATCCTTCACTCTCAAATCCCACTAAAAGCAACTTATGCTTATGGGGGGAGAAGAGAGGAAGAACAAAAAAGAACACAACTAATGGAACTTCAAGAACTAGATCGAAAGGGTTCCCCTCACTTAGAGCAGAGATGGATTGGTGGAAATGTAGATCTAGTTCTCCTCTCTCTTTTCCCTCAAAGATATGCAAGTATCATGGGAGGAATTGAGAGAGGGGCAAGTTTTCCAAGGTCAACAATGGAGGTGAGAGAGGGGGAAATTTCGTGCTTGGAAGAGCTAGCTGGCTGGAGGTAGGTGGAGGGTATTTATACCCCTCCCAAAAATCTGACCGTTGCTAAAGCAAAGAGCCGGATATTCCGGTCCGACTATGGACCGGATAATCCGATTCGAAGCAGGAATTTTTGGCTGGGAATTTCAGCTCCTTACAGCACTGAGTCCTTCCAGTCCTTAGCCGTTTTCCCTGAGCTTCAGCTTCAGAACCGGATAATCCGGTTGGGTCCGGAATTTCCGGTTGGAAATATCCGGCTGGTTCCAGCACTCTGAGCAAACTGGTCCTTAGCCGTTTTCAGAACAAGCAAACTTGGGGGCCGGATATTCCGGTCCAAAACGACCCGGAATATCCGGTTTACTGAAAACTGACAGAAACGACAAAACGAAAACTGCAATAGCTTTTACATATGAAATCCAAATGAGGTGAAACCAGTTTTGTTGGAAAGATAGCAACATGAGCTTTCCTAAAAAAAGTGGAAATATTAAGAACCATAAATAGAGTTAAGTTGACACACATGGAGGTGTGGAACTTTCCTCAAGGATAAACCGATAATATTTTCAACCCGAAAACACAACAAGTTTTCCATACGAAATCCGTTTTCGGAGAACTTGGGCTTGTCATGAAGATCACAACAAGCACCAAAACCCAACAAGGAGAAAAGCCAAGTAAGAACCAATAAAGATGATATGCCAAGTATGCAAAAGTTTGATCTCTCCACAAAGATGCGATCAAGTTACTCACTTGAGAGCCCTCTTGATAGTACGGTATCTATCCTATAACCCGGTCTCCCACTGACACCATGAGACCGGTAAAATAGAAACCGTATCAAGATCATACCTTTGCCTTGCGCATTCCACTTGAGCAAGATGATGATGATCTTGATCTCTTCAAGTGGACCACCTTTCTTGATTTCGCTTTGCTTGGTGAAGACTCACAAATCGCTCCCCCATACACAAGATGGGAGTGCCTCTCTTAGGAACATTTTCACTTGACCATTATCTCCAAATGGGTTGCAAGCTTCAAACATGAAATCTTTTAGATGCCCATCTTGAACTTGCACACCTCAATCTTGATGACGATCACCACTTGACGTCATCCTCCATGAGCTATAAGAAATCTTTCTTTTGATGCAAGCCCATGGAGAGATACCTAATCCCAACAAAGGAATGTCACACACACATAACGGGTTAGTTCACAAAACTATATGGACAATTTCTTACCATACCATTGGATCACATGATCCCACATGGTATATCATTTTAGTTTTGTGTGTTGATCAACTTGAATCCACTCTTTGCACTTAGTCTTGATCAACCTTGTATCTTTTCATCTTCTTGATTATGTTAAATATGTCCATTATAATCAATGATCTTGATGGCATACAACCTTGAATCCAACACATGAAGTTCAAGCGATGCCAATGGACAAACCTACAAGAATACCTCAATACAAACATTAGTCCATAAGGATTGTCATTAATTACCAAAACCATACATGGGGACACCATGCACTTTCAATCTCCCCATTTTGATAATTGATGACAATCCCTTTTACGAGGGTTTATATAATGAATTAAGCAACCATGCAACACAAAGAGCAAAGGATGCAAGAGCAAGAAAGGCAAATGCTTAAGAACGAAACTAAAGCATAAAACCAAATTCCCTTAAACCCTCTAAACTTCTCCCCCATTGGCATCCATTGCTGAAATGGGTGAAAAATTAAGAAGGCCAATACAATAAGAACTCCCCCATAATGTGTGCATTTCTCAAAATATGAGTGAAATCAAATGCACATATCCAATGACGAATAGTTGGGGAGAAGATCAAACTATATTGAGGATCCAAAGATTGCAAAAAAAATCAAATTGAAAGATACTTTGACAAAAGAAGTAACCAATCAAAGGAACCAAAAAAAATTGAACAAGAAGATATTATGATAAGATCAACCAAGTGTTCTAACAATCAAGAGGGAACTCCCCAAGGTACGTGCATAAAGTAGGATGTGCATTTCAATATGGTGTGCACAACATGGAATCCTCACTCCCTCCTAGATAATTTTGAACACAAACACGAGAAGATAGCAAATAGGTCCACAAGCTTATTAAGATGCAAAAGCATAACAAATAAAAAACAAAGCTTGTGCCTTTTAGAAACCACCAAAGAATCAAAAGCAATAAGAGGTGGTCACTAAAGAATTGAAATACCAATTAAAGATGTAACTATTCTCATGTGTATAAGTTTCTAAGTAGACACCAATCACGAATATATAAGTCCACAAATAAACATGTACACACAAAATAGGTACAAAGGTAGAGATCATGATATCCATGAGGGAGTCATAAATACACCAATAAGATATTTGCTTAAAAGCATAGCACAAAGCCCAATTTTATCTTAAAGGAATATAGATGAACTCCCAACACACACTCATCATAGCATCAAAAGTATCCACAAGGGATAAGGTGATAAAAGGGATGCTCCGAGAAAGATAACAAGTATCACACAAAGGAAATTTATGCCAAGATACAACCTACACAAGGTTGAAAGCTACAAATGTATGCATGAGGTAGATACTTGTTACCGAGATAGCATTGGGTGATGTAGAAGATAAGAGTTCACGATCATCCAAGCTTGGCTCCACTAAGCAAATGGTGACAACACCTTCCTTGTAAATGAGACAAGCTTCCAATGCATCTCCAAATGTACCTAAAACAAATTCAAGTACACCATGGTCCCCAAACTCATTGGGTCCAAAGTAGTTAGAGCAACTACAATACATAGGACAAACTCCACATAAATATGTGCATATTGATATGAAATTGAATTTCATGCACATCTTAGCCATTTAGGATTTGATGGAATTTATCCTATATATTGGATCAACAAAAGTAAGCATGCCATAAGATACAAAACCAATTTAAAGAATGGTGTTCTACTCAATGTATGATAGCTTCCCCGGGAATAGTGCATTATCTAGAAGTATGACTTTGAATGTCAATGCACAAGAAAGGGATCATTGATTTTCCTATCTAAAGAAAGCATAAAACAAATTTGAGTAGAGCACAAGGGATCCAAAAAGATAGAAGGAAGACAAAAAAAAATTATATCAAAACAAAACATTGGCAATAAATAAGGCAAATTTCGAGCAAGAGCCAATGTAAATATGATCAATATATTTACCACCAATATGATTATCACTTGTCAAAAGACAAGTAATGTATGGAGATATTTCTCGGTGGTGGATTGCAAAGATATATTCAAGATCATATTCACAAAACATAAGCATAAGGCAAAAGATAGGAATTGAAAAAAACATGCTTAGATAGAGATTCTTGATGGCTGCAATTAATCAACGATCATGCAAAGCACCAAGAAACTCTCTCACAAACAAGATACCAAAAGATGAGAGACAAGAAGCAATTAAGCAAATATGGAACTTGTTTGTGCAACATGCCACATAGGAACAAGATAAATAACAATATCAATTCTAGGTGGCAAAACCTCACATGTTCACATTTTCTAGGCTTGTAATATGCACATAGCTTATTACTCCCCCATAATGTGATAAACCATTTCTTTTAAACCAAGAGGCAAACAAACCAACTAGAATTAATCTCTCAAAGAGAGCCAACAAGATAAGATATCAAATAAAAGCAATAAGGCTCAAAACAAGTAAGTGGTGTGCAAACCAACATACACATACTTGATTTCTCAAGATAAGTGAGTAGAGAGCACAACACATACAAACATTAGCAAGGTACAAAACCAAACACATGCAAGGGTGCAAGCAACTTTCAATGTATATATGATTTAAATAGAAGTTACCGCAAGGAGGAACATTGGATATGAGATAGAACAATATAATCCATATGACTTGGCTTGAGAGAATATGATTGACGAAGATCCCTTAATTCTTCATGATGTAGCCAAGTCTCCAATGCCCTCTGATACGTCTCAAACGTATCTATAATTTCTGATGTTCCATGTTGATATTATACCAATTGTTTCATGTTTTATATACACTTCATAGCATTTTTATGCATTTTCTGGGACTAACCTATTAACAAGATGCCACAGTGCCAGTTCCTGTTTTCTGCTGTTTTTGTATTCCAGAAAAGCTAGTCTGGAAATATTCTCGGAATTGGACGAAACTTGGACAGAACCTCCTATTTTTCCAACACGAAGACGGAGTCCAGAGGAGAGACGGAGGAGGGCCACGTGGCACCCACACCATGGGGCCGCGCGGGCCCCCCCTGCCGCGCCGTGGGGTGGTGTGGGGCCCCCGTGGCTCCGCAGCCGCCGCCCTTTAGCCTATTTATTCTTCCCGACGCGAAAACCCTAAATACCCGAGCCATTATCCACGAAAAGTTCCAGAGACGCTGCCGCCATCAACCCTAGCTCGAGAGGGTTCAGAAGCTCTTCCCGGCACCCTGCCGGAGAGGGGAATCATCACCGGAGGGCTCTACATCACCATGCCTGCCTCTGGAGTGATGCATGAGTAGTTCATCCTTGGACTACGGGTCCATGGCAGTAGCTAGATGGTTGTCTCTCCACTTTATGCTATCATGTTTAGATCTTGTGAGCTGCCTATCATGATCAAGATCATCTTATTGTAATGCTACATGTTGTGTTTGCTGGGATCTGATGAATATTGAATACTATGTCAAGTTGATTATCAATCTATCTTATATGTTATTTATGATCTTGCATACTTTCCGTTACTAGTAGATGCTTTGGCCAAGTAGATGCTTGTAACTCCAAGAGTGAGTATTTATGCTAGATAGTGGGTTCATGCCTCCGGTAATCTGGGAGAGTGACAACAACTTCTAAGATTGTGGATGTGCTGTTGCCACTAGGGATAAAATAACTGATGCTTAGCTTAAGGGTACGCCGTTAGGTCTAATGCATTTGTTTACTTTACGCACATTACTTAATGCAATTATCCGTTGCTTGCAACTTAATACCAACGGGGAACTCGGTATGACAACCTGGCGGTGGATTATTAGTCATAGACGCTGTTGGATAATGGTCTATGTATTTTGTCGTAATGCCCACATGAATATCATAGTAAACATCATGTCATATATATGCATTGTTATGCGCTCAATATTTTGTCAATTGCCCAGCTGTAATTTGTTCACCCAGCATGTTAGTTATCTTTTATGTAGAGACACCACTAGTGAACTGTGGACCCCGGTCCATTCTTTTACACTGATAATACAACCAACTGCAAACACTGTTCCTTTTCATTCTCTGCAATTTAATACTGTTTTCCACATTATACGTTTAATCATTTGTTTTCAGCAAGCCGGTGAGATTGACAACCTCACTGTTTCGTTGGGGCAAAGTAGTTTGATTGTGTTGTGTGCAGGTTCCACGTCAGCGCGCCACTGACAACCTTCCGAAGTGATTTCTTGCTCCTACTGGTTCGATTAAACCTTGGTTTCATACTGAGAGAAAACTGCTTCTATACTGCATCATACCTTCCTCTTGGGGTCTCCCAACGAACGTGTGATCCACGCAATCACCCTCCAACAACACTTATTGATCAAGTTTTAGCTTGTTGGTCCCCAACCAAGTTGGGTCCTAAGAGGTTAGTCACAATAGGCTTGGCAACCCAAATGGTTCTTTTCTTGACACCACTTTGAGTACCAACATATTTGGCAAACACATTGCCAACCTTATCCTTCCTAAGAGAATAAACATTATCAATTATGATAGGGTTGGATAAGGTACCACTAGTGCATAAAGAAGCAAAGTGACCCTTCTCACGGCATATGTAGCAACATTTGCTTTCTCCTTTCTTCTTAGTTGGAATCTCGACTTGAGGAGGGGTAGCATGATTCTCCTTGGGAGGAGACCGTTCTTCAACTTGAGTTTGAGCTTGAGCCCTCTTCCCTTGTTGCTTCTCACTAAAAGACTTCTTCTTCAAAGGGCAAGATCTAACATGGTGCCCTTCAACTTTGCACTTGAAGCAAACAATCTTGGCCGAATCTTTAACTTGTTCTTGGCCCTTTTTCTTCTTTTTATACTTGGACTTGTTCTTGTTATTGGAGTTGAATCCAAGTCCACTCTTGTCATTCGGGCGTCTTTGAACACTCAACATATTGTCAAGTGTAGACTTCCCAACATGACGCTTTTCCAAGTCTTTCTTCAAAGAATTGACTTGGGCCTTGAGCTCATTTAATTTCTCTACATGGTTAGTATCAACACAAACATTAGAGGAAGTAGAAGCTTCATTGTTAGAGCAACAAGGCAAGGAAAGTAATTCATCACAAGATTTAGCAATAGTATGTGATGTAGAATTACTAGGACTAGCACAAGGCAATATAGCATTTTTAGTAGTGCCTTTGTCCACATGAGGCTCACAAGATGTTACCTTTGTAGAGATAGCCTCATGAGCTAACTTTAGCCTTGCATGGGATGCTAGAAGATCCTCATTAGAGGTAGAGACCTTTTCATGACTTTCTTCCAATATCCCATACTTGCTAGTTAGCAATTCAAGTTGAGCCATTAGCTCAACATTCTCCTTCAAAATAGATGCTTCACAAGATGTGGAGTTAGTAGCACAAGCGTTATTAATATTAGAAATGGAAGAAGACAACTTGGCAAGCTCATCATTCAACCTAGCATTTTTCTCAATAATATTAGCATGATTACAAGAGGAGGTAGAGGAGCTAGGCACATCAATTTTAGATAGTTGAGTTTGGAGTTGATCATGAGACTTGGTGAGGAGAGAGTGTTCACTTTCTAAAGCCTTATGAGCTTTGTCAAGTCTCTCTACATCCTCAATTAGTCTAGCATTGCCAACACCAAATTCAACCTTTTCCTTTTTAAGCACTTTATATTTAGCAATAGCATGATCTCTTTTCTTAATGATTTTAGCAATAATTAGATCATTTGATTCATCAAGAGCTTCAAGTTTCTCATCATCTCGCGTGCCTCGGTTATTTCTATACCCGAGCTCTTTACTTATGCAATTTACATTGTGATAGCCTTCGTGCTTGAAGTCTATATCTTGCTATCACCTTGTTACTTGTCTTGCTTAGCATATGTTGTTGGTGCACATAGGTGAACCTAGTTTATTTAGGTTGTGTGCTTGATAATTTAAACACCTAGTTTTATTCTGCATTTATCAAGCCTAAACCGGAAAAGTTTTAAGCGCCTATTCACCCCCCCCCCCTCTAGGCGACATCCTTGTCCTTTCATTCCTCTCTCCTAGGCGGTGGAGGGGGCGCCTCGTCGCGCCTGTTGCCGGTGCGGGACGCTTCGTCTCGCTGCCTCCTAGGAGGCGGCGATTTTCGCGGCTCTTTGTCCTTGTCCTTTCCCTTCCCATGGCTACTCGAGCCAGATGGATTATCGGGGTTGCCGCCGGCAGCTGCCTTGCAAGCATTGGATTTGGATTCCAGCCTTCCTCCACGTGCATCCGCCTGGTCCGCACGAGAATCAGCCCATGCCTGCTGCTCCAAAGCCTTGTAAGCTAGGACAGAGGCATAGTAGATCTTCTCGTCCTTGTCGTAGTCGTCGTTGTTGAGGATGTCTAAGGCGGCCGTAGTGTTAAGGACAGGTGTACTCAGTATTACATCGCCATTTTTGTCCTTCCGCTGCGGAGCCGATGCCCACTCGAAACCAAGTCTTTGTGCAGGGGACTTGTACTCCTCGGGAGACGGATCTCGATTCTGCAAGGTGCTTTTCTTTTTTGGTGGTGGCGCTTTTGATTTGGCCACCGGCGTAGTCGTGAAGAGGTTCTTCCTAGAGGTTATCTTGGCGTTCTCCTCCTTGGCCTCCTTGATCAGGTTCAAAACTTCGCCTTGTTTCTCCTGGAGGTTCCTGGTTTGCTCCACTATGATTTTGCGGAGCTTCTCCAGGACTGCCGCGGCCGTTTTGTCGTTGACCGGCGTGTTCAAGACTTCGGCCAAGGCGGCAATGTCTTCTGCTTTGCCGGCGTCCTTGCTGCATCCGCCTTTCTCTAGGATCTTCTTCTTCGGAGCCGGCGGGGGCTCCCTGCTTGGCAGGTTGTCGTCCGGCGCGGAGGCTTTGGCGGCATCTGCCGCTTTAGCCGGATCCGTGTCGGTAACCTCAGCCACAAAGGCCTGTTGCATGGTTGCTGACGAGCCTGTTTCCGCCTCTGAAGGCGGCGGTTCTGGTGCGTTGAAGCACTTTTGAACCTTCTGCTCGAACATGCTCACAGAGTCTTCTTCGGAGTCAGAATCTACGTTGACTTGAACAGTAGATCTGGATCCGGCATCTGACATCGTATCATCCTGGAGTGCAGGAAGGATAGATTCAGGATCGTTGCTTTTCGGCTGGGAGTCGGATCCCAGTCCGGCAACACCACAGAAGTGGAGATCGGAATCCGCCGACTCCTGGGAGAAGGCGGACTCAGATCCGTCTTGCGCGTAGTCGAACTGGGTGGTGGGTGGGCGAAAAGACGGTGTGATTCCTTGGGAAGCCCATGGCCTCCGGAGTGAACCCGATGAAGATCTCGTGCTCGCCAATTGGGACGAGCGTGTAGGCGATGAGTCGTCCTTCGCCGGCATCCATGTTGCGTCGTCTTGTATGTAGCCGACGGAGCCGAAGCGCGTTGAGCGGCCGACGGCGATAGTGTCGCCGATGCCGCCAAGTGTTCCCGAATCGAACGTGACACCCGACGCCTTCGGCCCCACGGTGGGCGCCAACTGTCATCGTGTCGGCATTCTTGATAGGAGACGGGGGTCCTCTAGCCGAGGGTGAACCGAGGGGGTGAAGGGGAGCGTCGTCGAGGTGGGATCGAACAAGGCAGTTTACCCAGCTTCGGATCTCGCTGCGGTGGCGAGGTCCTACGTGCTGCTATAATTCACTATATGGGCGATAGCCTTGAACAGGTTACAATGAGATTGGATGTCTTGCCCTAAAGGCGTCCCTGGTCCGGCTTATATAGGCGGCCGGACCTGGGTTACAAGGTGATTACGTATCCGGCAAGTATACAAAGTCCTAAACCTAACCGGCAAGTCTGCCGCCTTCCGTCTTGGTCTTGGTGGCTTCATGGGCTTCGGTCTTGGGCCTCCTCCTTGCCGGCATCCGCCTACCTTAGTCGTCAGCTATCTGGGCCGCCCGGCAGGCAAAGCCTTTACCACCACTGCGGGCCACCCTGGACTAGCCGGATTGATCCATGCTGGTGATACCCCTAGTTGGTATATCCCCAACACGTAGGGTTTGATCAATTGTGGATTGAGGGCACAACCACTTTCTAATCTCCCACCACAAGTTGGTTCTCTAGCTTTTTATTATTGGTGTATTTGACCATTATTTTTTTTTTAAACGTTGTCACTTATAGCCACATGCATCGTGAACTACGAAGCAGATGCTCTAGTTGTGTGCCAACAACACGATAGTGGAGACATGTAAGAAGATCTCACCATAGTGGTTAGAGTAGGGAGGTGAAGCCATGGAAGGAGATCTCACCATTGAAAAGTATAAAGCCATATTAGTAGCCATATTGGCAGGCTTGTGCTTTCTGTTGCAGTTTCCATGGTTGGAGACTTCATCAATGTCAACTTGGCGTACATAATCGGTTTCTTTCTAACGTTCTAGAGGAGGATGTTTATATGAGGCAACACCTAGATATGAGGAGAAGTCAAAACCCAAATTTATATGCAAACTTGATAAAGCTTTATAGAGCATGGTACTCCAAACTAGTGCGAGGGGATGTTTATTTGAGGCAACCTCCTGGTATGAGGAGAAGTCAAAACCCAAATTTGTGTGCAGACCTGATAAGATTTATAGAGCATGGAACACCAAACTAGTGTGAAACTTCAGACACTTGGTTTTGTACCATCCAAGGCAGACAACTATTATCTTTTATAGGAAAGGGAATATTACCATGTTCATGTTTATATATGTTGATGATATAATTGTTTCAAGTTTTTACCCAGAGGCCATGAAAGCTTTGCTCATGATCTCAAGGAGGAGATCGCAATGAGAGACCTGGGAGATTAACACTATTTTCTGGGTACTGAGGTTAAGAAGGTGCAAATGGTATACTTCTTACTCAGGAAAAATACACTAAAGATATATATAATCAAGCATGTGTGAATGCAAATTGAGTTGCAAAGTTTTAAGTACACCCTTGTCTACCTCGGAAAACTAACTTTACATGAAGGTGGAGTGCTAGGTACCGAGGATGCCATACGCTACAAAAGCATTGTTGGGGTTCTACAATATTTAACATTGACTAGACCTTATATTGCTTTTCCAGTTAACAAAGATTGCCAATTTTGCACTATCGCACAATGTCGCAGTGGACTATATTAAAAAGAAGATACTTCATTATCTTCAAGGTACTTTGGGACTTGGACTGAAGATCACCAAGTCAAGTTTTATACTAGTAAGTTTTCTTTTCTGATGCTGACTAGGTTGGATGTCCTGATGACTGCATATCCGCAGGGGTTTGCAGTGTTTTATGCTCTAATCTTATCTTATGGAATGCACGAAACTAAGGGCTTGGCAAATGCCACTGCTAAAATAAATGTGGGTTTCAAAGTCTCCTCAAGGAAATTGGAGGGCCACATTCACGTGCGGCTTCACATTGGTGTGATAATATCGGTGCCATATAATTATCAGTTAGTCCTATTTTTCACTCAAGAACAAGGCATACTGAAATTAATTATCATTTTGTGAGAGAACGGGGTAGCTCACAGCCTTCCGGAGGTCAGATTATATCCACGGTTGATCAAGTTGCATATGGGTTTACAAAACCGTTGTCATATAGACAACTTGAAGAATTAAAGTGCAATATCTCAACTTACGAAAGTTTGTGGTTGAGAGAGGGTGTTAGAAATTGTTAGTATAGACGCCTACAATTAGTCGATTAGCATATTTCACCTACGCCGACATGTTCATAAGTCTGGCGGTGGTTTGTTTTGTTTCTTGTAATCCAAGATTGTATTTTTTTTAGGTTTTAGATTGTAGTGATCTTTTGTTATAATCCTCCCGGTGTTAATTAACCGTGGCCTATATAAGACGTAGCAGCGGCCCTCATCAAGGTATACGCTTTAACCCCAATTTACAGGTTGTATGTGGCCGATTTTGGACGGCTTCCAGATCTGTGGACGCCTGGCGGTCAAAGTTTTATTTCCCATTACAATACCAAGGCCAACGAGCCTCAGGAAGCCTTCTTACATTTGTACCGCATAGCATAGAATAAAAAGATACAAATATTCAAGAAACTAAACCAGCCATCATCAGGTAGAACCTATCCAAATGCCCTTCATTCAAGTTATCAGGTATCCACCCTGGGCTGCCTCCTCTTGCTGTGAATACCGGCACAAGAGAAAGGATAAATGAACTAAGGTAGTTTCCAGCCGAGATGCTGGCAAGTGAGAATGCCATACATAAGCTTCTCATGGCATCTGGAGATTCGTCATAGAAAAATTCAGTTAACCCAATGTTGGAGAACACCTCGGCCACGCCTAGCAGGAAGTACTGGGGTCCTTGCCACAAGATGCTCATCGGAACAGCCACTTCGCGGTGCACCAAACCTTCAGCCTGTGCAATCTGTAACCGATTACTCTCTACCAGCGCTGCTGACACCATTGACGACATGGAGAAAAATAAACCAATCCCTATTCGCTGGGGCGTTGTAATGCCGTTTGCTCTGCCAGTGAATCTTCTAAATATTGGAACAAGGACCTTTTCATATACTGGAACCAGCATAATGACAGTAATAGTATCTATAGATTGGAAGGATGCAGCAGGTATTTCAAAAGACCCGATGTGTCTCTCCATTACCATCCCTTGCTCGACAAATGTTGAAAACATGTGTTCCTGAACTGCAGCAAACAACACCATCGCGGCCCAAATCGGGAACATTCTGATCAGGATCTTTAACTCCTCCACCTGAGTGACAGTACAAATCTTCCATGTATTGAGTAGGCCAGGAGATTCACAGTCCAATATTGTCACAAGTGCAGCTTTATCGAAGAACCTGAATGAAAAAAAAAGAGATCATTACCTTGCTAATTATAGAGATGTACTTGATCAGATTATATGTGCTTTATCTGCCATGAAATACTCAAATGTAAGGGGAAAGCGATGTATTTTTTGTATAATTTCAGCACAGACATTTGGCACCATAGAATTTTCACTATATTATGTATTAAAGAATTTTCACAGTAGTTCCAAGATTTTTTTTTCTTTGCGGAAATTCAACAATCTAAAATGTAGCTTAAAATATCATACTCGTAGAAAATGCACTAAACAGATATACCTGAATGTAAAGTTTAAAAAAAAAGAATACATAGATTGTAAACTTAAGAGTTGAAATCTCAGCGTAGAGTATTACTCAAGTCCATTTGTATGCTCCAATTTTCTGCTGCCTTCGATTGCCGAACCTTGCCCCAGAACCTCATAAAGAGCTGAGGAATCATGTGGCAAAACTTTATTAAAGTTCCGAGTAGCTGCAGCAACTACCTGGCATATTCTTTCAAGAGGACTTCCTCCAGGTTTCTGATATCTATATACAATGGAGCCCAAGAAAAAAATAACTATTCCTAAAGTCACAAATAGTGTAGATATGGTAAATCCCCAGATCCAACCTTCATGTTCTTGAACCCACACAATAACAGTCCCCGCGATCAATGAACCAGAATTGATTGAGAAATAGTGCCAGTTGAAGAAAGAGCTCTTTTTGGTTTTCTCCACTTCATCGGTGTCGTCAAACTGATCCGCTCCAAAGGATGTAACACAAGGGCTCTGTGCACCATACCCTAAACCAACCATGTACAGACCAATGAAGAATATGATGTACTGAGAAGAGACTGGATCTAACCAAACAGTCCAACGTGAGGACCAATTGAGACGAATGGAAGTGCCGCTGATAGAAGCAACATCATCATTCCCTGAATGGACAGAATGGGGAGAACAAGGTAAAGAAACATATTAAGAAAACTGAGCCCAAGTTTTGAATGTTCATGGTAACGTAAATAAACATCTTTTGATCTCTCTTTTTGATTAGGCCTATAAGTTTATTGTTAGTTTTCTTAGGCTGTTTAGTTTTTATAGCTTATCTTTTTTTTCTTTTGGTTGGAACCACCTTTGTGGCTTTGTTTCTTCAGGTGTAGTAGCTTTGCGCAATTTCTGTGTCCTCCTTATAATACAGAACTGTACACATTTAAATTCATGTTCAAGAGAAAAAAACATATGTTGATTGCACATCTCATACTATAACAAATTAACAATGCATGCCCATCTGAAAGCTTAACGCAACAACCAATGCCATTTGTATCTTTCATCCATCAGAACATCATGATATAGTGTACTACATACAAAGTTTCTCCTCTTTCAGTGTATATAGGATCTATTTTTAAGTGATTAATTAAAAAGGGGGGGGGGGGGGGGGGGTGGGAGGGGGGTATTTTAAATCATAAATTGGCATTAGTGGTTTGTAGCACTTACAGTAAGGAAAATCGTACAGGAGATCAAACTTGTCCTGTATTTCCCCAGATATGAATCAGCAACGAAGGCTCCAATCAGAGGCGCCAGATAGCTAGTACCTTGCCAAGTTGCAACATTTCTTGCAGCACCCACATTTGTTTCATGTAGTACTTTTGTGAGATAACTGATTAGATTTTTTCCGATCGAATAATACGCCAGATAACAGCAGAATGAACAAACTGCAACAAATTAGCTTTCTTTCAGTTGGATCTTTCATTGACTATAGAACGCGGCCATGCAATTCTAGTGTAATTTCGACAAGAATTTTGTTCAGTATATGAAAGAGGTAAACTATCTTCTCAAACACCGTGAGACTTGGGATGTATATGAATGTCTGAATGTGAAGGCTAACTGTGTTCGTTTAAGTTATTTTTCTATAAAAAATGCTTACAAGTATTACCTATCACATTTCTATGCTCTTCCAACATAAGAATGATTATAAATGAGTATGGTTGACTACTGCATACTAACCAATGGTTAAGGAGGAGGCCTTCCAGTTCCCTGTATGCTTTCTGGATGCAGGATGCCCACTGATGCAAACAGATCCATCACCTGTATATTCTGCGGTATTCTACATTTCACAATTAAGATAAGCAATTACAATGCTAAGTCTCGCCCATCTAGAGAAAAAGAAAGAGAGAGCACAAACCTCCTGGGAGGAGTTGGGTCCGTCCAGCAGAGGGCTCTTATCAAACTGATCCGTGTAGTCCATGACTCCGTTCTTCTTGTAATCGGAAGAGACGAGGTCAGTGTCCCGAGAAAGCAAGAGAAGAAGAAGAAGAAGAAGAAGAAGAAGAAGAAGACGATATAACATGAAAAAGGTGGATCTGCAGGTTGGACGTCTCAATCAACCTTTTGATCTACAATGATTCGCCCGCAATAAGAAACAGATAGTGACTCCAACAAACATGTGGATGAGATGCTTATTCCCACCCACCGTCTCTAATGTCACGAGCAAGTATGGACAAACATGCTACATACCGTGAGACATACGGAGTATAAAATAAACATGAGAATTTGAAGAAAATTGGGTGCATCATTCAGTACATGTCAGATATATGTGCATTCAGAAACAGAGGACCTGGAGGCCTCGTTTTCCACAGTTTATCTTAAGAAACTGTTACAGAGGAGTAGGGGACTTGGCAGGTGTGCCAACTTCTCCCACTCGCTCTCTGCACCTCAACCCCTTCTCTGACACTCGTGTTATTTGAAAGGGAAATGCGGTAAACACTTGTGTGAAAAATACAAGTTCGTAGCCGGTCTCGGAAATCAAACAGGGACGAACGAACCATCGAGTGGTTCATCTGTGTGCAACTCGGCTATATGCACGGTCCTGCCCAAATTTCTTCCTAACTGAGCAGGAAAAGCTGCGAGCGCCGTGCAGTTCTCGACGGCACCGCGCTGCAACCCGAAGATCCTTCCCAATTCCCGCCCAAATCAACGAAAGAGGCGCACACAAATACTCGGAGGAGTAGAACTGTAGGAACATGGCGAATTTACTCACCGCGGGAGGGCGGCGTGAACTGGGTTGAGCGGCGGAGAGCTCGAGGCCGCCGGAGAGAGCGCGACTGTGGCCTGCTGCGAGACTGGAAAATCAGGGAGACGAGACGCACCACGGATCTTTTGCCTCTCCGGAGTAACGCCGCAGGGGGAAAACATTAGACTTGGAGCGAACACGTGGAAGGCCCACTGGGCTTTGCGAAACCAACTGAACGGACAGCTCAGAATTGCATGGTGACGTGTACGGAGTACGGTTTTTTTTGGGTCCCTTTTTTTTTCGAATGGTCACCGGGGGAGGGAAAAGACCCTCCACCTGAATTGTATTCATTTTCTATTTAATGGGTTTAAGCGAACCAGAATTTTACAGGGAGGAACGAAGAGAAGACAAAACAAAAAAACAACGCACACCAACACACACACAAAGGGGGCGGGAGAGGGGTACAGGTGCACTTGAGAAGCACTAACAGGCGTGCTCGCATGACGACCACCACCAGGAAGACGGGCAGGACAGTGCTTTGAGGAGTGCGTCCGACGTCGTCGAAGGGCATCACGGTCCCGAGACATTGCAGATTGCAGCACCACCACTTGCTTGCATGGCGACTACCCTACAAGCTGGCGAACCAGGAGCGAACGGGGACCAACGAGTGAGACTGGCCTAGCACCAGCGCCACGAACCTTGACCCCGACCTCAGCCAAAGGGGCAGCCCCAAGCACTCTGGCCTAGCACCAGTGCCACGTGGGGAGGCGACCTCGCCGCCGAAGGGGGCCGATCAACCGAGACCGCACCAACAACACGAAGCTCGCGACAATGCCGCCACCATCCCCATCAGATATTTGCCAAGCTTGCACAGCCAACAAGCACGCCAAGAGCACCAAATGGCAGCACTGCGAGGCCAAAAGCCTCACTGCCGGATAAACCCAAGAACAACAAGCTCAACACGCCAATCAGGTCCAAAGGCGAAGAGCAGGGATCCTTGCAACACCTTCAAGAAGGGTAGCCACGCCCACAGGCGCGGTCGTCGCAGAGCTTTCGCTCGGACCTCACCTGCACATCGGGGTTGCGAGCAATGCAACAGCTCCAACACCACGCCTCCAACAAGGTTAGCAACGCCCGGAGGCGCCGCCGTGGTCTACTCACGCATAGAGCATGAGCACGGGTTTCCCGGGAGCTGGCATCAAGACGCGCCACCGAGCCAAAACCTGAACCGGAAGCCAGCAGCCGACGACGCACACGCCAAAAGGAGGAGCGGCAGAGGCCACCGCGGGAAGCTTCCAGGCGCCGTCTCCCAACAGCGCGCACCAGAGGGAGCAGAAGCGGCTCCAGGCGGAGCACAGCAGCGCCGGCGCAGGGCGCCCTGGCGGCAGCAGCAGGGAGGCGGACGAGCCGCTCAATGTGGGAGCAACGGGGCCGCGGCCCACGTCGGCCCATCCGGGGCCCAGATCGGGCCCGAACACCCACCACCGATAGCGGAGGAGACGCACCATGCCGGAGGGGCGGAGCGCACCGGGACGAGGACGGGAGCGGAGGACCCGGCGACAAAAAGGACGGGGAGAGGTTGCGGGCCGCCGGCGCCAAAGCTACCTCCTAGCTGCAGCACGGGGGGCCGCGGGGCGGAAGATCCATGCCGTCCCCTTCACCGGCGGCGCACGGCCTTTGTCCGGGGGCCGCCTCCGGGGACGGCGAGGGAAGGGGGCGGAGGGGTGGGGGTGGCGGCGGGAGGGCTAGGGTTTCGCCTCCCCCGTCGCCTGGAGGGGCGACGCGAGGAGGTACTCAGCCAGCTTTTGGGTCCCTTTTCGACCTCGGTTGCCTTTTTTTCTGAAAGGGCGACGTCAGAGCAGGGTGCTTCGTCGTTTCTTGGTGAAAATGTTGACCTTTCTTTCCAAACAATGTTTGACCAAGTTTTTACACAAAACAATCAACAATAATGATATTATGCGAACATCATATGAAAATATGTTTCATGATGTATTTAACTATATTGATTTGGTACTGTAAATGTTAGAAGTTTTTTCTGATAACTTGATTAAATTTTACATTCTTTGATTTTTAAAACAATGCCTTACTTCCATAAACAGAGGGTAATAGATTGTACTCCCTAATTCTATAATCACCCTGTTTTTTGTGTTTGGTCAAGGTCAAACTTTATTTTGTTTAACCAAACATATAGAACAATTATCAACATCTATAATGTCAAATACATATAACATGATATTTATGATGATTCTAATAATATTTATGTTGTATTGTAGATGTTGATATATTATTCTATTTGCTTAGTCAAAATATCCAAAATTTAACTTTTACTCATAATGCATGGTGATATAAACAGATTGAGTAGGTTGTGTGTTGTTGTTGTTCTCATGTTTTACCATTTATTCCGTGTTGATTCTTATTTCTTATTTTGTAGAAAACGGGATTTTTAGTACAAATGAATTAGGGGAGGGAGACTTGTTATCCCAAGGGGGAAAAGGCTTCCATGAAACCTTTCTTGTTGGCACAACTAGGCCTCACTGAAGAATGATCATCCTGACTCTAAGGGTGTGTTTGGTTAGCTACAGAGTTTTGAGCCATTTGCATCCAGGACCTGTCACTGTCTGGCTCTGGAGAAACAAGGCATGCGCCATTTTCCCTAGCTCATTTAGTTGCCTGAATTGAATTTTTCTTTTATTTCTTGCTGGTGTTTGGTGATCTGCAAACTTGGTTCAAGTGTGATTTGATGCACTATAGTGGTGTTTGATTTCTCGGCGGACGATCTTGCCCGCCGGCAACGGTATTTATTTGGTATTGGTTGTGTACAAGGTAGGCAAGATCGACTGCCGCAACGGCCACCAAAAAATTCCCAACAGGCGCACAAACCCTAACCGCAATCAAAATTAGCCCCTAATGTACTTCACCATGACCTAATTGGGGCGATAAAAAGGACACTTACAGAGGACGATGGAGGTGAAGGTGCTAGCGCCGACATGCAAGAAGAAGCCCTGGCGCCGGTAGGGAAGAAAATGTGTTCGAGATGCAAATCCCTACAATCGGGGACGCCGGCAACGGCACGGAGCCGCATGCGCTGCAGGATTCCGATGTCGCCATCGCTCCTTGGAGACGACCGAAGCAAACGGGGGAGGGCGATTTGAGCATCCTCGCTAAATCCACCGGAGACAAGGAGGCCTTCCCGGCGAGACTGTCAACCCATCGCTCGTGAGCCATGATGGCCACGTAGTGGCGAGTAGGGTGGTGCAGGGAGGAGGAACGTCGGCCATCGAGATGAATGTCGAGCGGAGAAGGTAAGACTACAGTTTTTGAGCGGTCAGCAAGTGGAGATTTTTGTCGAAACGTCCCGTCTTCCACGCTTCCCGACGCGTGCGAGACAGAGACAAATGTGTCATATGACCCTCTAGTGCCCGGCTCAGGACAAGCGGCCGATTCGATTAAAAAATATATAGAACGGTTGTAAAAATATTTGAATTTAAAAATGTTTAGAATTAAAACAATATTCAGTTTATTATAGATTTTGATTAATGCTTCATACTTCAAAAAATGTTAATACTTTTAAATAAATCAGATTTAAAATTATTCGGAGTCCTTTTTATTTTCCTTCCTCTTTTCTTTATATTTTTACCTTGTTTGTTATAATAGATAAAATCAAAATAGAGTACACAAAACACAAAATAAAGAAGGAAACAACTCGACCTAAATTGGCCGGCCCAGTAGATGTTCTTTCGGCGGAGCTAGGAGCGCCCCGATGCGACTAGCCTGGCAATCGGGTCGTGCGAGCTTGTTCTTCTAGTAGCTATGAGTCAGCGACGAATGGTGTGGTACGGCTACGTGAAGATTACTTTTATTTGTACTAGTTGATTGCCCGTGCGTTGCTACGGAGCATACATTTCGAATAATTTACGACGAACATACATCTTTATAAACTCGTACATAACAGTCGGCATTGTTGCACCCACTATCTCCCCCATTTGTCGGCATACATAGTACAAGGTCATCATCTCCAACAATAGAGCATCCAGACTCTCTATCTCTTTTTCACCCTACCAATACAAATAATTTATGTGCTCATCTTAGTAAGGGATCCTCTGACGTGCCTAACATTGTTTTCCTACGTCAGAGGATTCGCTTCCCTTAATAACATGTTTGTAGTTTTGCGTTGGTTGCCCCGAGACACAAATATCAAGCCAAAATCAAATAATCATCTTCGTTTTGAATACCAAAACATTGTAATTGCTATACATTCCAACTCCTTCACTGCAACAGTCCCTCATTGTGCTAATGTTAAGAGAAATATTTTAGTGGGATACCTATTTTATATAGGATGGTCAATTGCCTGTGCTGCGCTAAGAACAAAAAATTTAAACCCAAATCCATTGAGCGAATGTGTAATTCACTAATGTGCTCGTCAAAACAAAGTTCACATTGTACAAAATCACATGCAACTTACGACTTCATTGAAACAAACAAAATACGACTTCTCGTACATGCAACAACCACACACCTCAAGTTTCTTTTCTCATGGCATCAACAATGCACGTGAAAATTTGAGTGTATAGATATTCCAAGACACTAAAATTCCTCTGCCTAATGTACATTGTTATCGCTCAAAACACCATTCCATTTCACAAGTCTTCCGGTTTGACATGGCATCGGCTCCTGCTCCGCCTCGATGAACACGTCCACCTCCAGGTTCCCCTCAGCCTACGGCGATCAACCTAATAATGTCTCAATAGATAAATGCTATTATGTATAAAAATTGATTGCTTGTGATGTACAACCAAACTTTGGACATCTTTTTCCTTCTTGTAGTGTTTCTTACAATTTTGAATGGGCTAGTACATGATGGCTTGCAGTTTAAGGCTTGACTGAACCAGATTCTTTTTAAAAGTTTAGTCCAGGATTAGCAAGGCAGCCTTTTCTGTTTTTGCCACAACAAATCTGCATCAAGAAAATACAGGTCCAGATTTTATCAAAAAGGAGTGTCTACACCAACACGTGTGTGCATGGTTAGTTTGCAGTAAAGTAGAAGGCTTAAGAAAAATGTTGGGTGTAATTGGCATTCTCAGTTGGTGACTAACCAAAAATATTAGGGCGATCAAAACTCTTTAGGATAGAAAAGCTAATGTGGACATTTCATGGCAATGCTCTAGTGATCACTTAATATACATGCTTACATAGATTGCTAACCATGTTATTGGTTGTGTTGTCGATCTAATCCCAGTAAAATGAGAACACATGAACAAAAGTAACCAATGCTAGCTATAGATTTATTCTAATCAATGACATGAATGTACTTCTTATCACCTGAAGGTTATGTAAGTGTGATCTTAGGAAAGCTAAATGTTTCATGTCGTGAAGCAAGCTTGCTTGAGGGGAGGAAGGAGAAACCATTTAGAAGTTTGAAAGACACTTCATCAGAAAAAATCAATCAAATGATCACCACTGGGATAGGAAACCAAACAAATATATTAGGACTATAGCTCCCAGCGGCTTTTTCTCGTGGAAAAATATGAAACAGAATTTTCTTTTTTCAAAAGTCCAAAACGATTTTATTTCGAACCATCGATTTGCGTATGCCATACGAACACCTACGAGAGTTTTTCCAGGAGAAAGGTAGCCGTCAAGAAGAGAGCATCAAACTACCAAATACCATATATGGGATGTGATCTCATTAATTCAGAGGGGTAACAGACTATTGCGGTTCAGCTAGACCGAAATAGTAAGGATAAACAAAAATGACATACCTTAGGCTGCAGCATCTTTCCTCCAATAGAATATAGAATCTATCATTTAGAACCCAACTGATAAGGTAGAATCTATCATTTACTCCCTCCGTATCAAAATATATGCAAAGTAGGTAGAGAGTCTTATATTTTGATACGGAGGGTGTAGAACCCAACTGATTAGGGTTCCCCATATATTCCTCTCCTAGAAAGATCAAATCAAGTAACAAAGGTTTCACTGCATTCAAAAAAACAGATGCACTAAGGTGCAGCATCAGTATGAGCTACCACTGTATTCAAACAGCTAACGGTGTGAATCGTCATATATTTGCTTCTCAACTTCTGTATGTGGATTCACCTGATTGACCGGAAGAGAGAGGCATATATCAATTTCATTATTTTATTGTGCAACTAAAAACTCCCACATGGTCAATTTTCTGAGAAAATTGATCAAAATTTTGTTCAATCAGAGAAAACAAAGAAGGAACATTTGACTAATTAATTTCATCTACATTGATACTCCCTTTGTTCCGCAATGTAAGCCCTTTAGCAAGCTAAAATAGTGTGTTAAAAAGGCTTATATTGTGGAACAGAGGTAGTAAGAAAGATATAATGTGTGTAGACAATGGCCACTACAGTTAAGAGCATTACATAAACTGCATGCTATATAACTTGATATATATAAGTATTCCTATTTGTAATTATTATTTGTATTTATAGTGGTTAGCTAACCCAATGTAGCCAAACTGCGCATCCAGTTTTTCAATGGTATTGTCACTAACGTAACACTGAACCTGGATAACATATGCACTCTTGCGTGTATTTTTATGAACAAGGAATGACCGAGGTTTTCTGCGGACGATATTGCTGGTTTTGAAGAAGGATTCCTGAACGGAGCATGCACTTGCGCTACCTGCGGTGCAGTTAGCTAGGCATTGTAATAAAAGAGTGGGAACATTGACTTGAAAATCTTGTACCCGGATAGATCTCAGCCCTTCGTTTCGTTATGTCGCTCCCGCGAGCGATGGGGCGAAACCCTAGCCGCCGCCAGCCCCTCGCCCCTCCTCCTCCCTCCCTCCTCTCCCGCCGCCGCCGGAGGGCGTCGTCGGGCTAAGCCTTGGCGGCGGCGGGGCTCTTCTCCTCCTCCACGCGGCGGTGGCGGCGTGGGCCGCGGCGGTTGGTGGGGGCGCCGCGTTGGGCGAGTGGGCGCGGCGGCGCGGTGGCTTCGCGGTGGTGTCGTGCTCGTGGCGGCGGCTGCCGTCGCGGGGGACGAAACTCGGCGGGCGGTAGTCTTGGGAGGTCCGGAGCGCTCTGATTTCCGGTCGTTCGCCGCGACCATGGAGGGCATGGCCGGCGGCGGCACTGCGGCCGACAGGATCTGCGTGGAAGGCTCCGGGTGGAGTCGGCAGGGTAGTTCGACCAGGTTGGTCGCCTCGAGCTTGGGACGGGGCAGGGGCCCCGTGCCCGCTTCAGGCCCTTCCACCTCCGCCCTAGATCCGTCGTGTCCGGTAGCCATGGGGGCTGTTGGTCGCCGATCTGGTGGTGGAGTATTCTCTATGTGCTTCTTCAGCTCTGCGGTGCGGCGTGCTTGTAAGCTGGGGCGGCGGCCCTGGAAGGTGAGAGTCGGCTTGGTTGGCGGGCGTGCCAGCGACTCTGGTGTTGGCCGGTGCCCACTGTCGTGTGGGCGGCATGGGGCTGGCGAGTGGCGTGTTGTGACGATTGCGCGGGTGTTGCTCCGTCGATGCCCGCTGCCCGGTGTAGAAGGAGGAGAAGGGTGGGGGAAACCCTTGCCCGGGGTTCTCTCGGGCCGCGGCGGCGATGTCTACGGACGACGTATCCTTCTTGAAGGCGTCGCGGAGGTCTCTTTCGCTCCTTTTATAACTCTGGATGAAAATCCAAGATCCTCGGATCGGGCGGTGGCGGCACTCCGGTGTCGTGCTCTTCTTGAAGACGTCGTCTTGGAGTTCACGACGTGTTTCTCTCTGGAGGTGGCATGGTGACCTTCGTCATGCTCTCTCCGGCAAAGCTTGTACCTTGCTCTGCACCTCGGCGTTTCTTTGTGCGGGGCTCCGTTTTGCCTGTTTTGGACAGTGGCGGTGATGATCCAGGTGGTGCGGCCCTCGGTGGTGTAGTTCGTCTCGGCGGTGTGCCGCGTGTGTTGGTGTGCCCGTGTCCCCCAGCTCCGGCCCGACACTGGCCTCTGCCCGTCTTGCGTGTGCTCTCCTTCTTCGGCTTTACCCATTTGGTGTTCACCTGTAATCTTCTCGGTAGCCTTGTGTCTTGTGTGTGTGTGCAGTGTCGAGTTGTAAGCTGGGTTCAACGCTCTGTATCCGTTTCGCCGTTGTCGGTGTTATTAATTTAATGTCGGACCTTTCGGCCTTGTATCTAAAAAAAACTTATACCTCGTGCTCCGTGATGTATGGAGCTTGGTCAAAGTGATGAAGTGTATGTATTTAGGACAAGGAAAGGCCGCAAAGATCAACTGAGCATACTTGGGTACGCAATAGAAGGTTTGGCCTTTTTGCTCATTCGATCGGTTCTTGTCTGCCGCCTCTGTTGCAGCGGACCCGGACCCACTACTAGACGGCAAGCATATTGGGGCATGGTAGGGGCATTTTCTTCAAAATGCACCGAAAGATTCCGATTAAGAGTAGTTTGTCAAAATGTTCCAATAAATATGACCTTTAGGGGGCACTTTGAGCAAAGTGCTCCAATAGCTATAACCTTTAGGGATACTTTGAGTAAGTGCCCTCAAAAGTCATGACTATTGAGGCAATTTTGCTCAAACTGCTTTGAAAATTCTTATCTATTGGGGCAATAAATAAAATGCCATGATAAGTCATTTTTTGGGCACTTTTTCAAAATGTCTCCATATCTCAATTTTTTTGGGCCACTTTCTAATATGCCTCCAAATTTTAATTGGATTAGATACTGTATTTTTGTTTACTATTAAGATGAAATACGACATGACGAAGACGCAACCTTGGAGCGTTCCCTTCCCCGTCCACACAGTAGAAGGGCGATTGTTGGATCCCCTCGCTCGCGCCACTGACACGCCGTCGATCCGCTTGATTCCCCGCCCTCCGGCGGCGGGAGGACGGGGAATCGACGGATCTGTGCATAGTATAGTAGGTGTGAGTGGGTTTCCGGCCGGCGTCGCCATGGAGGAAGAGGCGGTGCTGGTGGTGGTTTTGCAGGTGGGAGTCTTCTTCTTCGACGGCGGCGCTCCACGGAGTTCTGACGCCGACCTTCCGCCGCAACCGCGTTCGCACCTCCACGGAGTTGCCGTGCGCGGTCTCCCCTTCGTCGGATGCCGCAGGACGGCGGATCCGGCGTCGACGACCTTTGTGCAGGTGGCTGGAGGTTTCAGCTCGAGTTCGATGAAGTCTGATGGTGTAGGTCCTCAGCGGCCGGCGATCGGCGACTTCCCGTCCGCTCGGGGTTGCTCTTGTTCCAAGGTCATGGAGAGCAGGAGCGGCGGCGCGCCACCGACGGCGCCAAGGATGGAGACGAGCTCGAGGTTGCAGAAGGGATGCGACTGTAATTTTAATCTTTTCAAGGACCTTTCTGTAATTTGCTGAATTTCTTTTCAGCCCTTGTACCCGCAAAAAAAAGAAATACGACATGACGATGATCCGTTTTACGATGGTTTGACCAAGACAAATACTCCCGATCAAACCATGTCCCACACGTTCAAATCAAACGGACCGATCGAGAGGAACAAGAAGTGACCGATCAGGGGTTGATACTATTCTACTTA
This sequence comes from Poa pratensis, assembly GCA_947311845.1. Classification (NCBI taxonomy): domain Eukaryota; kingdom Viridiplantae; phylum Streptophyta; class Magnoliopsida; order Poales; family Poaceae; genus Poa; species Poa pratensis. The sequence goes on along the minus strand of CAMZMU010000076.1, from coordinate 28,892,245 downwards.
CGACCCCTCGCGCTGCTCCCCAAGCAGCGCCAGCGGAGCAAGCAGCGTCGCCCAGCCCTCTCCCCGTCCGGCGCCCTCCTTGCCGCTGCCGTCACCGGCTCCGGCCGCGGCGGTGGCGGCTCCCCCCGCTACCACAAAGGTGGTCAGGGGGCTGCTACTCGCTCTCGGCTGGGGGAGATCGGCCCATGGGGCGGCGGCGATCTAGGCGGAGGAAGCCGGGCCGGCGGGCCCGGGTGGAGGTCGCCGTTGGCGTGTTGGCTGCCGGCGGCGGTGGTGCGGGAGACGGAGGCGATTGCAGTGGAGGCGACGGCGCGCCCGATGGGCTTGGGCGGGCCCGATCTGGGCTCGTTGGGCCCAAGCGAGGGTGCGCTGATGCGGGCGTCCGCCGGTTGCGGGACGCAGTAGGGGAGGCGGAGGAGCCGGCACGGATGTAGGAGTCCCTTGCTGACGGCCCGGGCGGGCCGCATCTCGGCCACGCGGGCTGGCGCTGGGCGTGGCAGCGGCGTCGAGAAGAAGGTGCTAACGGCGACGACTTTGAGCTCCTGGGAGTGGCGGAGAAGCTAGAAGGGCGGGCTGCTGGTTGGGGAGGTTGGTATCCTCTACCCTCTTCCAGCCACGGCAAGCTCACAGGGAGGAGGAAGCCGGGGCGGCGGCCCCGGAACTGCGGCTGCGACAGGATTGTGACCGGCATGGCGTGAGGTGCCGTGGTGGCTGCGGCATGCGGAGGAGCTCGGTGGCCGACCACGGATGCGGTCTCCTCTCTTGCGGCTCCCTAAGCTTCGTGGGCGGCTCAAACTCCGGGCGAAAGCCTTGCACCGACTCGGTGCCGGCGATGGCGGCGCCCATGGGCGCCGTTCTCCTTCTTGATGGCATCGTCGTGGAGTTTCGACAACCGGCCCGACGAGAGTGGTCCGATGGTCTCCGGGTGAAAGCCTAAGCTCCGTCGGGGGCGGGCGACGGTGACGGACACGTCACTACCTTGTTGGAGGCGTCGTCTTGGAGTCACCGACTCTCTCGGTGCGGCGGGTTCGCGGCGGATGGGTAGGATGGCAATGTGGTCAGGGGAGGTGGATGCCGGGGTGGCGGCCCCGGAAGGTGGCGGTACGCCGAGGCAGCGGCCTCGGGCTCCCACGCTATGACGGTTCAATGAGGCAGAACCGTTGTTTGGCGTGGGTCTGAGTGGCGACCTGGATGAAGACTGCGCGGGCAGAGGGTTCGTCGACCTGATTGGATCGCCTTCGGGCAATGCGAAGGTCGATCTGGTTGCTACGCCGGGACGGCGGCCCCGGAACATGGTGGTTTTGGTGGCAACCTGGATGAAGACTGCGCGGGCAGAGGGTTCGCCGACCATGACTGGATCGCTTTCGGGCAATGCGAAGGTTGAGCTGGTTGCTACGCCGGGGCGACGGCCCCGGAGAGGGTGGTATGTGTTGTGGCGTTTGGTCGACTTGTGTCGTGTGGGCGGCGGGTCACTTCGTGTGTGTGATTCTTTTGTACTGTTTGTATGGTTTTTGGACCCGGTTTTCTTTATAAACTGGATCATTTCTATTCTATCTATTCGATCGGTGGAACGACCACCTTGTCCCCCCAAAAAAAAAGAAGTGACCGATCAATCATGTCTTGCGGGCGCGGTGGTTTGTTGATGAGGTCAGAGAACGCCTCGCAGGGGCGGTGGAGCTGCCCATCCTCGGGTGCGAGCAAAGCATACGTTAACGGTGCTTGGTAGCTGGTAGGGTAGGGGGTGATGCACCCTCACGAGAGGCGGTCAGGCTCTAGAAACGCACAAGACGCAAAAGGAGTGAGAAAAGCGAGTGAGTGGGCACGCGGGGCTGGAAACGGCGGAGCACCGAAACCAGCCGTCCCTTGCTTTTCTTGGACGGCGTCCGCCCGCAGTCCAGGCTCGACCGGTGACGGCGGTTTCGCCCGGTCCGGGAAAACCTGGGGCAGGCAGGAGACGTCGGTCGGTGCTGGCTGGACGCGGTCACTGCACCCAGCGCGCGCGACGTGACTCGGACGCCACAGCCCATGCGTGATGCGGCGGGGTGCTGATGGTAATCGCTGCCCGGTTTTAGGCATCCCGCCATTACGATCCCGCATATAGGCGCGCATATTCCTTTGCTCGAAATCGTCGTGATTCGTCTGGAGCATATACTTGTATATGTACGTACGCAGTTACGCACGAACTGAAGTGGCTCGTCACGTTTAAATGAGGATATGCTTTTAGATTCAGATTTTGCTTTAGACTAATGGATTGCTTGTTTAATGAATCAGCTGGTTTTTTTAAATGAAATCGCTTGATTTATTTAGGTTGCTCTCTAATATAACATCCAACGCCCTCTCCAAACAGGTCGTGAAAGTCAGACTTACTAATTTTGGCAGCAACAAGTAACAACAACAACAACAAACCTGCTCCAGCGGATTCGGCTAGCTACGCGTCAAATTTGTGCATGACACATAGCAGTTCTCTCGCAAGGCAGATATGACGACTTGGAGCTTACTCGACATCAAGCAACGACTCGCTTCCGCGTCCGCGAGGAGATTTCTATGCCACTTTGTTCACCTCTGACGAGAAGAGAAGACAAACTAGGGAGATGGGAGGTGGGACAGTGGTAGGAGGGGGGAGGGAAGGGGAGCCAGAGAGTAGTGGCGATCCCTCCCCCCCATCTTGTAGTTAAGTGTTGGTGCTCCTCCACTAGGAGCGTCAGATAGAGGGCATGAGAGGTCGTCATCGAGCTATAGGCCGCGACTGCACTCTAGTCTGTGTAGGGGGAGGGTTCATTGCAGACACCGTTGGTAAGGTAGGGAGGGGAGGACGCGAGGGATGCATAGGCTGTGCAATTTGGATAGGATATAGGAGAGTGAGAAGATCAGGGAGAGAGATTGTTAGTAGATCAAAAATCAATTTTTTATTTTGTGAGCTTTTCTTATTTTATTTATGTGAATTATTGTGTTGTATCAAGATTATGCTATCTCAAATGTTGGTTAGGAAACAAAGATAATTTTGTAGTTACAAAAATTAATATAATATATATGAGTGTGATATAGAGAGTCATATTTGTCATTTTCATCGACGTGTAGGAAAAATAGAGACACAATTTCTTAGAGAACTCTTCAAATGAACATAAGGAGAGTCAAATTTGCCGCTTTCGCTTGACTGCATATTAATCGTGCACCAATTACACATTATACAACGTTTACAATCTGCGACTATAATAGTTTGAACTTCTACTTTTAGTTTGTTTTTAAATCAGTCGATTATTTTTATTTTGGTAGGATCTATGTGGTTTGCATTTTAAAAACGTACAAGTGTCATTTTATAATGTGCATTTCTTGCTAAAATATCGTCGGTGCACATGGTCAAAAATTAGTAAATCAAAAAAGGGAAAAAAAAAGTCCGAAAATGTCACTACGATCCCGGTTTTAGGTATCCCGCCATTACGATCCCGCGCATATTCCTTTGCTCGAAATCGGGGAACGCATGTCATGCTAACGCGAGGGCAAAGGAAAAAAAATGTCTAAATATAGGAGATTTTTCCGGATTTTGCCAATGGTTTTGTCCCGTGGAAATCGACCTTGCACTCTCTCGTGATTCCTATGGAGCATATATGTATATGTACGTACGCACGAACTGAAGTGGCTCGTCACGTTTAAATGAGGATATGCTTTTAGATTCAGATTTTGCTTTAGACTAATGGATTGCTTGTTTAATGAGTCAGCTGTTTTTTTTAATGAAATCGCTTGATTTATTTAGGTTGCTCTCTAATATAACATCCAACGCCCTCTCCAAACAGGTCGTGAAAGTCAGACTTACTAATTTTGGCAGCAACAAGTAACAACAACAACAAACCCTCTCCAAACTTTTAGTTTGTTTTTAAATCAGTCGATTATTTTTATTTTGGTAGGATCTATGTGGTTTGCATTTTAGAAACGTACAAGTGTCGTTTTATAATGTGCATTTCTTGCTAAAATATCGTCGGTGCACATGGTCAAAAATTAGTAACTCAAAAAAGGTAAAAAAAAATGTCCGAAAATGTCACTCGGACAAACATGATCGAATATTGTACCCATACCAAATTTTACGTCAAAGAATGACTTTTACCGCAGACTGGGTTAAAGATTTGTCTAAAAGAGCATTATACACATGCTATATTCTTCATAAGTTTGTTTTTTACCCTGAAGTCAATGAGAATCATTTCTTGGCCGAGAATTTTTATACGAGTATAATACTTAATCATCTTTGAGCGACAAAAGTTACAAATTTTTTTGAATTTCTAAAAAAAATTGCGCACATATAAGGTGTGCCGATACCCAAGAGGCATTAGTACACATCCGCAATTCTTGTCGTTTTAAAATGACTTTTCTCTAAGTTTTCTCTGGACTAGTACATTTTTTAGAAACTACGGTCAGACCTTGTAATTCAAAGGCACCTTTTCTTTTTGTGACGTTATGTTGCCTTTCCCTGCTTCTCCTTGCCTATTCAACGGACAAGACGAATAGCAGTAGTAGTACATGGACCAGGCCTGACTCTCTCTTTCCTCTCCTCTCTTTGATCTTTCCTTGGTATCTAAAGAGTATAATTGTGGGGGGTAGGACGTTCACCGTGGCTCAGGATTTACTGGCCGTAGATAGGGAATTACGGTCGATCTCAGCCGTCCGATCTCGCTGTTTTTTTTTTTACTGTGCCCGGTCCCGCCCGTCATCGACTGCGTGGCTGGGAGATTCGGTGCAAAACGGGCCACGGTGGCAGTGCCCGTTATTACGACGAAGCTTTTCTGGGCATTCTGGTCATTTCGCGTCTGTGGTATAAAAACGCAGCACACCGTGCTGGAAAACCTAGCCGCCGGCCCCCAACCCCGCACGCGGCTCTCCTCCTCCAATCTCCATCTCCCATGGCCGCCGCCGCCACAACCACCGTCCTTCTCCTCTACGGCGCCGCCGCCACAACCACCGCCAATCCCCGCACGTCCTCTCTCCCCCAATCCCGTCGCTCTCTTCTCCCCAATCCCCTCCGCTCCGCCTCTCCCCGCGCGCCAGTGCTGCTCCGCCAATCCCCGCATGGAGGAGGCCCTCGGCGACCGGGCCGCACGACGCCACCGTCCTCCTCGCCCTCAGCTTGCCAACCTCCTGCATCTCCAGCTCTGCATCCTCTTCGTCAGGCACGGGAGCTCGCCATCCTCGATTGGATGCCGCCACCAACAGTCCTTGCCGTCCGCGATTGGCTGCCGCCGGCGCCGCCTCTTCTCCACGAGACCAAGGTGCATAGCTGCTACCCGCGGTTTCACGTTTCATTTTCCTCTTTGTCCTCTTCTTACCCTTGATTCTGTTGTATTGTTCTATGATTTAATTCGAGTTTTCTCTATGTGTAGGTGTAGCTGAGACCTCCTTCTTGATTGGATCTGGTGCAGAGCGGAAGCGCTGGTTTCAGGTTTGTGACCTTAAATTTTTGTATCAATTGTTGCGTATTGGTAGTGGTAGAGGTACCTTGCCAATTGTAGATGTTAGGGCTTGTGTTGTTTAAAGAATAAAGAGGCAAGATTAATTGTGTTTATTCATCATAAACTGCAGGAAATATCATTTTTTTTTATCGACCACAGGGAAATATCAGTTTTTATCCATTGAGTAAGGCGGAAACACATCAGTGAAGTCGATCTTTCCATGTGAGTACCTTGAAAACGCATCAGCTAAATCACTCTTTATGTTCCCTGTTTTACTGAATCTAGAAAGATTTTAATTTGAGTGCATCTTGTGTTTTGCCTCTGATTGCTAATACATACCAGTGTTATCTTATTGAGGGAGAGGAGGAGTGTAGCTGCGCGCTCGAGCTTGGCGATGGGGAAAGCGGAAGTACGGTGAAGATGAACTTGTGTGAGCTAGACTAGAAGCTCTACGGGCTACCCTGTAGGTATGAATTCCTCCCTGATTTTATGGAGCAAGAGCAACTTGCTGCTTTTGTTTTTGGTAAAAATAATCCGATGATGTTAGTTTGTTCTATACCTTGATATGCACTGGATCATCTTGCACTCTTTTGGTCACCGGCGATTGATTTTATAGGTCATCACACTTTCCTCAAACCAGTCGTCCTTCTTCGACCAACAAAGCCGTGGGTACACTTCCACCAGCACCATTGGTATGACCGGGTTTGTCCTCAGTATTTCATTTAACAACTCAGTTTTGCCTTTTCCACCATTGCTACACTTCTTTTATATATGGTCATATCTCTAGACTATATCCCTTAGTTTATTATGCTAATAAGCATTTTAGAATGAATATGATTCTCTTATTTTTGTGGGTAGGTATACAGATGACATTTGGAGTTGCCCTGGATCTCCTGCTAATAAAGCGATGGCCCCTCCGCTACCCGATCATGCATGTATGACTCTTTTTTGTCTTTTAGATTTATATGGTAAGTCAAATACCACCTATTTCTAATGCAGTGTCATCATGTCCTGTACCTTATCATCTAGCATGATTTGAGCATTGTTTCCTGCCTATTTGGTAATTACTGTAAATGACATCAGAGTTTGCAAATGGGTTTATATTTTCGTGCTAAGTCATGCTTTGATTTTAGTTAGTCTTGCATCGTTTGTTGTTATGCTTTTGTGTGTGCTACACAAGCGATTAGATTTATCTAGAGCTTTAATTCTCCGCTGTTAGCATTTTTAGGTATTTTGGTTGAGCAAGATCAAAAACATAAACTGGGTTTGTTCGGAATTTGAGCCTATCATTTATGTGTACATTTATTTTGTTGCAGGTGTTACCTTCTCGGCAGATGATCTCCCAGTTGTTTTTGTTGTGGCCCTGCACAGGAACTACATGTGTCTGTCTTCTTATACCATGCTTCTATTTGTTTTTAATATGATTTCCTGTTGAAGGATGAACTCTTAGGTAAATCAATATCATGAGATGCTAGCCATCTGCCTATGAAGGGGTTTCTTGCAAGTGAAAGGAAGGTAATCATGTCATACTTGTGTTGCTCTGCGTATTCTTTTACAATATGATTTGAGATCATCTTTCAACTCAGTTCTAGATCCTTTGCATCTGAAATACACTTGCTTTCCAAGTGGAACTGCTATCGGTAATCGGATGGATCTACTAAGATGTATGTTTTTCATGTGGCGTTCTATTATTAGTAAGAACAACTATGTATACCTGCTGCAGGAACTGCATGGTACCCCATAATATTGTTATTGGTGATGATTAATTTCCAAAATAGAGATAAAAATGTTGCTTCAGTTAATACCACTGTTATTTGCTTGCTTTGGGATCTTTGATGCCTCCCTGTTTTTAGCGTGTTGCTATTCTAGATTCAGGATTCTGATTTAGTGCTGTCCAATAAAGAAAATAAGATAAATGATATTGTTTCAGTTATTTGCTTGCTTTGGGATCTTTGACGCCTCCCTTTTCTAGCTATTGAGAAATATATCTATGGGCTTGCTTTTGTTGCTATTCTAGATTTAGGATTCTGATTTCGTGTTGTCCAATGAAGATATTTGGAAATTAGATTCTCGTGTTTACACGCAATGAGGTGGATTCACCAATAGTCCATGTTGACATAGATGCATCTTTCTATAGTCATTTTGATATTTTATTCACGTGACAATGCCAATTGGCGTTGTTCAGAAACTGAACCTTTTATGAGCTGCACAGGACAATTTAATAATTGTGTGTTTGCTGACGAGGAATAATTGATATGTTCTTTGCTTAGGTGTTAATTACTCATTGTGCTGAACCTAAAATGTCGAGAAAACCCCCTGTCATATAATTTGTTATCTTATCTTCTGTGATGAATGCCTGAACGGCTGAACCTATAAATCCACTCTTCCTTTGATGCCTTGAATCTACATGTGTTAATTACTCATTGTGCTTTGGCTTCGTTCTACCTGTTTTAGCTATAAATTTCAGATTATTGTAGGATTACACACCTGAGGATGTGTCTTCTATTTGGAAATATTCAGTTTCCATGTAAAAGTGTTTTTTAAAGTTTTCTCTGTGCTCGCTTCCTCTGACTTAAATATTACTAATTATTCTATTGCTTTTAGTGCATATTGTAGTTTAATTTTGTGCCCTGAAGGCCTGAAAAATGGTCTTTTGATGTGAATATACATGTGTTAGGCAATTTGAGCTACTTTAAAATGAATGTATCTATTTCTGTTACATATGAAAAAACTTGTGCCACCAGCTTTCATTGCAAAAATATCAATAGCTTTATCTAATCATGCAAGAAGCAACAATTTGACTGTCAATTTGTCCTGGTGCATTATTTCAAGGCTACCGATGTTAATGGTGTTTCAAAATAACCATGCATTCCTAAATTGATGTGGTCAAGTGGGTCAGCCGTAGTCAAGTTAGCAAATGTGCTTCTTTGTATCAAATCACTAACCGACACCATCATCAATTAAGAAATAGAGGGTTTGGTCCTTCATGTAAGTAAATTTAGATACTTGGCTTTAGATTTGCTTATAAAGTGATGAGACTACTGTTGGAAATTAGCATTGTCTATAGCTACGACAAGCTCCTAAGCTGGCGGTTTTTCTTTGGAAAGTGCTACTGGATGTGTGACCATATTATTAGCTTTCATGAAATCAAGTTGTCCTCCTTAAACCTATATATAGCTCATAAATATAGGAGGGATTCGTGGGAAATAATTTTGTGCTTGGTTATTTATGACATGCAGAAGATGGTCTCATTAAAGCCCATGTTGATGTAATTTTTGTACAGATTCAGACTTTTTTCTGGGATCATTCCTGAAATCAACTAATAGCTCCCGTTTTGTCTTCCTTATGAAATCATTTTAAAGTTCTAAGGTCAATGTTGTGAACCCCGTGTGCAGACTTACCGGAGACTAGCGAGGACACGAACTCGAGGATCGGCGCCGCTGATTTGTAGGGCACTGGTTTCTAGAGATGGCACGGGAGAGCACACTAACATAAGCGTGGGTGCTGCGACAACAGTTGTTGTCAGTGGTCAACGACAGTGAGCCACGGTGAGCTTATCCCCTTCAGCTCCAGTTTATCTATACAAACTTGTGCTGTATTTAGTCATACATTTGTTTGTAAGTGGGTCGGTATCACTATTTCCTGCCATTTATATTTATCGTATGCATATTTTTATATGATGGAAAGATTGGATTTAGCCTAGCGCGCATGTTGAATACTTGATTTGGTGTTCTCTCTCTTCAAGAAACTTCGTGAACTGTAATTGTATGTTTCCTCTTTTATTGCATCATTCAGATATTCTCATTGGTGTTATCTAATTCCAGCTCTATTATTTTCTCTCCAATTGACAGGTTGAAGCTACAGGGGCAAGCACTGCTGTTGTGAATTATATGGTGTTGGGCGATTCGCGCCTACGAGTTAGATTGGGGATGACGAAAATGAGAGGCGAAGATCAAAAGGGGAAGAAGAAAGGCTGGGGAGGTGGAAGACGAGGCGCCGACGGGGTGCCACATCTCTGCGGAAACCTGTCTAGGAGCAACGCCTCCCAAGCCTGTCTAGGAGCAACGCCAACCTACACAGCAATGTGAGCCCCTCACTCAGCGTTTTTTACATCTTGCAGCAGAAAGGCGTGAGTCCGTGGCCTCTGCCCTTAATTTTTACATCATTTGGAACTAAATCTTAACCTACAACCCCTTCTAACACCGAAATATCGTGTGCTCGCACAGTTAATTTGGTCTTTCTAAACCCTTTCATTGTAAACTAATCTTCATGCAGGTTGATGAACAAACTGACTAGATATATTTCTATGGTTTTGCTAATAATTATCAATCAATTATTTGCTGACGACCAGTAAAGTTCTGAGGAGTAGTGATCCCACCTTGGACTGTTCTTTCTTTTGTTTCATTGAACCTGAACATAGTTTGTGCATTACCTAGATAAGCATTAGTTGTCAGGTATTTCTTTTCCATGTGGTCTGTTGTCTCTGCCGAGTTTGCATTATTGCATTTCTAGCTATGTATAGAGAAAACCCTCCTTCCGTCAAGATATGTTTCTGTTAATTTGTGTGCTGAACATATGTTTTCTTCTTTACCTGTTATTTTAATTGTCATAGAGACCCGTGTGAATAAGTTGATTAAATATTTATTTGCCAGGGCCAGCATGTGAAATAAGAAACTGAACAGTAGACAACCTCATCAATGCATTTGCAATTTCATGGAGTTAGAAACTGAATCTGGACATTTTGTTTGATGGAAATGAGTTGGAACTCTGAAATAACAGCTAGAAACTGTTGTTATCTCCTTCTGCTTCCCATATTCTTTGCTGGCTTATTTCCCTAGAAATAATTTTAGTAACTAAATAGCACTACATGGGAAACAAGATAACCTCACAGTGCCCTCCAAAAACTAACGCAGAAGCTGCTAGGCCTTGGATTTGATATTTAAAAGGAAAATCTATAATTGTATATATATTGCTTGCTGTATATACAATGACACGTCTGTGCGTCTATTTTGTAGCATTTAAATCAAATCATTTGTGTAATGTTACCATGTATATTGACATCTACTAGGAAATGAAATGACCAAGGGTTGTTGCCAGGCCTCATGGAAGCTTAATTATTCACATCGATGAGTCATTCCGAAGATACTGCCTCTTACCTTTACTTCAGAGTTCACACCGGTCCATAGTTTCAGACGTTGCTTTGACAAGTACATGGTGTTGAACGTTGAATTCAAGACCCTTTACGAGCCAGATTATGTTACTTCCGTTTTCTCAATTTTGCTATCCATATTATTCTGTGAGTTGTTAAATATAGTTGTAAAGTGTATCTTAAGTCTGAGTTGAGCTCATTTAAGGACCTAATTTTTTAGTCATAGAATCATTTATGTACTTGAAGATCATTTTAAAAAACACTGTTGTCATTCTATATAGCTTATATTTCTGGATATGAACCATCATCTTTTTAATCTGTACATTACATGAGAATTAGGAGCAGAATATTATCAGAATCTATTCTTGCGTGGATTATATCAGTTACAAGTTTGAAACAAAAGAATTATATAGTTTATATTCTTGCGTGGATATTCACCATATTTTTATTTATGTACAATACATGAGAACCACATGCAGAACATTTTTAGAATTAACAGGTGACGCACGGTAAGTCGTGCTTTCTAAACTATCCTGTTTTGCTTAAATATATGAATATAAAACATCTTTCTAATAATCTGTATAAAATGTGACAACCACGGGCAAGAAATTGAAAGAACCAACAAACGCCGCGCGGCGAGCCGCGCCGTTCGAATCTAGTAACGCATATGCATACGCCCCACCGCACCGTCCACACGGCTTCGTTTGCCCGCTGCCCAAGAATTTCCTTGGTTATTACTTTCCCTTCTACAGCTAGCTATTTCCATGTCTGCACCCCCGTCGGCCGCATATATATACCCGACCCGGGCCGTCGTCTCCTCCACAACACACACCAATCCCATTGCATCTGAATATCTGATTCAAACACCTCAAAGAGCTTAGCTAGAAGCGGCGGCGACATTAGCTTTTAGCTGCCGTCTTGTTCTCTGTTCGGTCGGCGAGCTGTGCTGCGGCGATGGTGCTCTCCAGGGCCCCCTCCGACACCGACGTGTCGGTGCACTCGACTTTCGCCTCGCGCTATGTCCGAGCGTCCCTCCCAAGGCATGTATACTGTACCTCTTGTTCTTCTCGCTCTGTTCTTCGACGATGAGTGATAATTAACTGACCGGACGGTGGATGGATTTGGTGCAGGTACCGCATGCCGGAGAACTCGATCCCCAAGGAGGCGGCGTACCAGATCATCAACGACGAGCTGATGCTGGACGGCAACCCGCGGCTGAACCTGGCGTCCTTCGTCACCACCTGGATGGAGCCGGAGTGCGACAAGCTCATCATGGCCTCCATCAACAAGAACTACGTTGACATGGACGAGTACCCCGTCACCACCGAGCTCCAGGTATCTGTTTTTTGTTTACCAGTCTCTGCTTTGAACTGCGTGCCACCGGCACACTTCGTGTTTTCTCGCCGCCCGTAGCACACTGGAAAACAAATTATTTATCGTTGGGTATGGTCAGGCCGCCGGCCGGTCACTTGTATAGTCTAGTGCAGAAAGAAATTTGGACGACTAATTTGTCTATTATTATTGTCAACGGGGACCTTTTTGTGAGAAGAAAATTCGACTCAGAATGACATTATTTCTTTTTATTGACTTTTTGGTGTGTACGCGGCATTGCAGAACCGGTGCGTGAACATGATCGCGCATCTCTTCCACGCGCCGCTGGGCGAGTCCGAGACGGCCGTGGGCGTCGGCACGGTGGGGTCGTCGGAGGCCATCATGCTCGCCGGGTTGGCATTCAAGAGGAAGTGGCAGAACAAGCGCAAGGCGGAGGGCAAGCCATTCGACAAGCCCAACATCATCACCGGCGCCAACGTCCAAGTAAGCACCGAAACTTCCCCACGATCCATGTATTTGAGAAATGTTGACCTGCTGATGTTCTGAATTTCTGACGGAACCCTGTTTGTTTCGTGCAGGTTTGCTGGGAGAAGTTCGCGAGGTACTTTGAGGTGGAGCTGAAGGAGGTGAAGCTGCGGGAGGGGTACTACGTTATGGACCCCGAACAGGCGGTGGAGATGGTGGACGAGAACACCATCTGCGTCGCGGCCATCCTCGGCTCCACGCTCAACGGCGAGTTCGAGGACGTCAAGCTCATCAACGACCTGCTCGACAAGAAGAACAAGGAGACAGGGTAGGTAACAAACAAGTTGCCCGCAGCAGAGCAACTCAACTGAACCAAAAACAGAGTCATGTCATATATGATATATTTATGCTAAATGTGCCGTGCATTTTCAGCTGGGACACGCCGATCCACGTGGACGCGGCGAGCGGCGGCTTCATCGCGCCCTTCCTGTACCCGGAGCTGGAGTGGGACTTCCGCCTGCCGTGGGTGAAGAGCATCAACGTGAGCGGCCACAAGTACGGGCTGGTCTACGCCGGCATCGGCTGGGCCATCTGGCGCAACAAGGAGGACCTGCCAGACGAGCTCATCTTCCACATCAACTACCTCGGCGCCGACCAGCCCACCTTCACCCTCAACTTCTCCAAGGGCTCCAGCCAAGTCATCGCGCAGTACTACCAGCTCATTCGCCACGGCTTCGAGGTACGTAATTCATCAAGATCCTGTTCTTCACCAGGGCACATCGACTACCTAGCAAAATTATTGAACGATAGATGGATGGCAATGCAGGGGTACAGGAACATCATGGAGAACTGCCACGAGAACGCCATGGTGCTCAAGGAGGGGCTGGAGAAGACGGGCCGCTTCAACATCGTGTCCAAGGACGAAGGCGTGCCGCTGGTGGCCTTCTCGCTCAAGGACCACAGCCGCCACGACGAGTTCGAGATCTCCGACATGCTGCGCCGCTTCGGCTGGATCGTGCCGGCCTACACCATGCCCCCCAACGCGCAGCACGTCACCGTGCTCCGTGTCGTCATCAGGGAGGAGTTCAGCCGCACCCTCGCCGAGCGCCTCGTCCTCGACATCGACAAGGTCTTGTACCAGCTGGACGCGCTCCCGTCGTCGAAGCTCACGCCTCCCGCCCTGCTGCCGGCGACGCTGCCCAAGGATGCCGCCGTTGTGGTGAACGGGCACGTCGAGAAGAAGACGGAGCTCGAGACGCAGAAGTCGGTGACGGAGGCGTGGAAGAAGTTCGTGCTTGCCAAGAAGACCAACGGCGTCTGCTAGCGGTGACACTGTGCTACTAGCACCGTCACAACTACTACGGCCGTGCGAGCTACCGATATTCTATATTTTGTCTTGCTGATTCGAGTGAGATCGAGCTATGATAATAGGTTGATTTAGGCGGAGTTTGTAACCAAATTTTGCTGTGGCTTTAATAATTTTCACATTTACACTGCACGGGTCTGCTAAACATCACTTGTCTACTGAGATTTGCCTATTTGCTAAACATCAGTTCCGGTGAGACTGTGTCAAGGTTCAGTCGACTAGTCAGCCGTTCGATCTTTGGATCTTGAAACGCTATCGGACTTTGCTTTGCATCCACTTAGCATGACACGCTATACAACTAATATTTCAAGCAAGGAGGAACCTTAACCACATAACAAATGATAAATAATAATCCACTTGAAAAGAAAACTAATAACACAATGCCTGCTGAAACCGATCATACATATTTTATCCATATCAAGATAATATCATAACATGGTGTGAGCAAATGGAATGGAAAACTGTTAGACCACCTAAATCAAAAAGTCTGGTTGGCCAGGTCTCTCTTACTGCTATTTTTTACACTCATGGTCTTTCAATGTGATTCTGGTTGCTAGACAGCTTTCAATTTCAAGACGTTTTTTAGTCGTACATAAAATACTCAGCCAGGGCTGCTCCCGTATAAGGTGCGAGGTATTGTAATGTAGCAGGTGAATCCGCCATTTCAGCTACTACAATAGTATATTCCATGGCCCCCTCCTTTTGGAAATTAGTTACTACTTGAGCCACAGAGGATGCTCTTTGACCGATAGCTACATAAACACATATTACATTTTGTCCTTTTTGATTGAGAATTGTATCTGTGGCTACTGCTGTTTTGCCATGCTCAGATTTAAATCCTTCCGGTGATAAATCTGTATTCGTCCATAAATTTGTTGATTGTACTTTTCATATAAAAAGGGAATTCTGGTTCACTAGGTCTCTCAGACAATTTTTTACATATTTTTCAAGTGAGAATCTCTTGAACGACATCTTCTATGCAATCTATCTTTCCGATGGTTATATTTCCATTCATTTGAAAATTTACAATCATCTCATACATAAAGAACATTCCGGTTCGTCACGCCCCTCAAAATAATCCATATCCTCATGTTTGCATTTTTTTTTTGAAACTAGTAAACGTGCACGTGCAACGCAGGACACCTACTATCTGATCAATATATTTTTAACATTAGTTTATCTGTATATGAATTGCTCCAAGCCTCCAACTATAAATATTGTTTCATGCTTTTTTACTCCGTAGAAAACATATTTTCCTCCTACACATGCACGCACGTCTTTGCAACAAATTCAAAATTAATAAAATGTATTATTCTCTTTGCCTATTTTTAGCAATCGAGAAAACCTAAAACTCGCACAGAATTTTGATGCAACACACCAAGGTGACAAATCTTCAAGCAAAATAAAGTTATACAGTATAACTACATAGCTAGATGGGAAATCCATAACGGGTAGCATGTGCAGATGCACCCACTGCCCAATTTTCTTTTTGAAAATATCAAAAAATTCAAAATAAAAATTTCGGACATACTTCAAGACATTTTATGTTAGCACAAAAAGTTATGTGAAGAAAAAATATTTTTTGTGACTTGTGCATAAAAGACAAATCCGGACGCTCCAAAATGATTTTATACGAGACATTGTTTTGTCTTTTGTCTTTTTTGTACAGGTCACATAAATTGTTTTTTCTCCACGACATTTTTTGTGCTAACACAAAATGTTCTAATGTGTATCCGAATTTTTTCTATAATTTTTTGAGATTTTGAAAAAACATTAAAAATGTTTTACATAATAAGTGCATCTGCACCTACTACCCAAATCGCCGCCCATAGCTAGATCTATGAACCAATTTGATTAATTTGTTTTCTTGCCAAACTGATTGATCTTGGCGCGCATGAGAATACGACAAGTTGCCCTCACAGATAGATGATACATCTTCAAGAAGATCATTCAACAGAGAACGAATAACTAACATTTTTTTCAACGTGAAGATGATGCACTATAAGCGCACTCCTGAAAATGAAAACATGCGTATTAAATTTCTGTAGAAATCATTGCTTAGGGTCGATAATCTATGGAACAACACTTGCATTGTGCAAAGCTCCGAACGTCAATCTTCTTACCAGTAATAAAAAAAATATCAAAAAGGATGAACAACACAAACATCTGAAATATATTCAAAAGAACACTCCGTGATAACACAGAATCAATCACCAAAAGACCCTTGAAGAGAACCAATGTAACTCCTTCAAAAGAAAGCGCGAGCTTTCAAAGAAAAACAATCCAGCACATGTGTCTAGGTTGTCCCATGCAACACCTCAGCCCATCCAGATCCTAAATGTTGCCAAGAACCAATGTGTTGACAAGACAAAATAAGATCTTCTAGCTGATGAAATGAATAACAGGGAAGAATAAAAATACAAGCTTCTTTAGCCATCAATTGACAATCGTGATCCCAGAGTAAGCTGAGCTGCCACCCATGAAGGTCACGACCTACTGCAAACAAAATAACCATTCAACTCTATTAAAAAAATCAAGCAATAATGGTGTAAACTGCCTGCAAGGGCATCAGAAAAGAGAAGTCACATTGGGATTAATGCGAAAATTGAGAGACACTGTAAGAGTTGCAAAAGTTCTGTAAAGATCAGTGACAAGGAAGGTTGCTAACATCTAAATATTCTCCGAAGAGGTTTTCTCTGCAATCTTCTCTTCTCTTGGGAAAATAACAACTCCCATATATCTTCACACCTTTGATCGTTGGTGTTGTGAATGTGACCTTACCGGTGCATAAAGTGAGGAAATGAGTATTCAGTGCGTTTGAGTAGGCCTCTCTGCAACTATGTAATTCCAATATTCAAATATACCAATTAGAAAGCGATAACGGAGTGCAATACCTGTCAAACAGTGCTACAAATCATAAATGAAGGAGGACATTGTGTTGCACTGGTATACCGTGAAACCGCAGTGAAAGCACTGGTAGACTGCGATATAAAACAGGGAGTATTATGCAGTCAATACGCAATGTCTTCTGATATAGCTGTTGGTTTTAGATCTGTCAGTTTTAACACGAAGAGACAGAGTCAATAACGTTACAACGGAAAGAAAAGAACAGGCCGACGAACCAACGTTCGGGACCTATTCATACGTAACAAAACGCCCTGATCGGGGGCACCCTAACCAACTCATGGTTCTGGCCCCCTGTTGCGTGCGCACATATATAGAGGGGGGAGCCCGGCGGCTGGCAATCTACGTGAGTTAGTGCCTAGCCTATCTCGCTCCCCTAAATCCCAATAGTCTGCACCGATCGCAGTGAGCGCATAAGCAACATGAAGAGCTGGAATCTCGTCAAGCCGTGTCGGGGCAGTGTCGCTGGAGGCCGGAGGGCATCCGGACGTTCGCAAGATCTTCATCATCTGCTACAACTACTTCCTCTACTTCCACTACGGCCTGCATCACGCAGGCGACGATGGCTACAAGTGCTGGATCTTGTAATGATCTCTTAACCCCTCTATCAGATCGTTTTAGGTGTTCTAGATGGCTGTCGCATGTTAATCTAGTTTTACTAGATGGTTTTAGTTCTAACATTGGTATCAGACGCCTCTGTGATAGCACTAGAACCCTAATTAGGGTCTGTTGATCAAGTTTTGATTAATTTAGTTCATGTTTTAGGCAATTAAGGTCATGTTTATCTCTCGGATTAGTCTAATTGCTCCCTAAACATGCACTGTTAATGCTAATGATCAAAATTAGTTAACCTTTTAAGTCTTAATTTGAGGTTTTTTAGTTTCGGTTAATTAAATTGATCGGTTGTTAGTCATGTTTAAGCAATTAGAAGGAGGGGAGTACGAATTTGGCAAGAAAAATAAAAATTCCCTCCTGCCCGAGAGGAACCCTAACCCTAGAAAAAATTCCCCAATTTCGGAAGAACCCTAAAAATGAGAACACGATTTGGGAGTCGAAAGCTCACCTGAAGGACGCCGCGTTGTCGCATGTTCCCTCTGGGGCCGTGCAGTGCCCGTGGCTGCACGAGGGCGACGACGCCGCGACGCCATTCCCTCCCATCGGAGAGGACGCGCGGAAGGCGCGCTTGACGCGGAAGAGACGCACGCGTCGCCGGCCACCAAGCCAGCCGTCGCCGTCGTCGATGTAATGGCCGCCGTGAACGAAGACGAACGCCTGCTTGACCCAGGGTCTTGCTCGCCGCCGTCGCCTCCACACGCCACCACACGGCGGGCCACCCCGAAGCTCCGCCCCGCATCGAGGAAACGGCGCCAGTAGCCACGCTCGACGGAGGAGCGCGCGGTCCGCCGCACGCTGCTCCAGCGAGCGCCGCCACCGCGCCGGAACGAGCTGGCTATCGCCATTTCCGCCGCGGGACAGAGCTCAAGCGAGTGAATCGGGGAGAGATGAGAAAGTGAGGGGATTAGGGTTTTCGGGCTGGCGCCTCCAGTTTTGTTCGACCGCAAATGAAGGCCAACCGTCAGATCTCATCCTACGGCTGAGCTTGATGTGGGCAAGTTGCTGGGCCTCAGCAGTTTTGTAGGCTGATTCCTTGACTGGGCTGCGGCCTGAGTTTAATTTGCTTCTGGGCTACAGTGGAATTTTTGTCCGAATTTCCTCTGTTTAGTTTCTGTTTATTTATATTCCAGTGCTTCTTTTAAGTTTTATAATTCAGTTTTATGCATTGTTTTAAATACAGAATAATATTGCCTAAAATATGAGTTGAAATATGTTATTATTCTGAATGAAAATGAACCAACGAGATTTTTTGTTTAGAATATTTAGCATGTTTAAATGTTGAAATATCAAATTAGACATCATATGAAGTTTCCATTTAAGATTAATTTTGATGTTTAATTTTGAGTATGTTTATGACAGTAAAATTAATTCTGACCAACGTTGTTTTAATTTTACATGTCATTCCCCTAAAATGTTTCTAATTTTATGTCATTACTGCCCAACGGTGTTTTGGCGTAGAGTTGGAATTTTAAGATTTTGGCATGTTTATTTATTTTTACCAACGTAATGTTTATATTCATGCCATACTTATGAGCGTCCATTTAAAATTTCAGCTTCCGCTCCGTTTAGACCAGACACTGTCGAGCATTTGACAGGAAGTAACTTCCCTCGTTGGAAGAATTCTATGGAACTCTGCTTGGCTTTCAACGAGTTTGATTATGCCTTGCGAGAGGACAAACCTGTGGCGCCCGTTGTTGGTGCCACGGGGTATGATGAGGAAAAGAAAGCCTATGATTCCAAATGGAAAAATGGGAGAAGACCAATCACATAGCAATGCTTGTGATGAAGTCCTCGATTCTCCAGATATTATTGGGGCTCTCCCCAAGAAAGATAATGCCAAGGAGTTCATGGCAGCCTTGGAGGAGCAGTTTAAGGGCTCCGAGAAGGTTTATGCCCAAGAGCTGTTTCAGAAGCTCCTTGGAAAGTAATAATGATGGAGATGTAAGATCTCATATTCTGAGGATGGTTAATGCTTCCAATAAGTTGAAGTTTTAAAATGTGAGCTTAGCGATAACCTCCTTGTGATTATGATCTTGGAGTCCCTCCCTTCAGAGTTCGAACATTTAAGATAAACTACAATTCTCTCAAAGAAAAGTGGTCACTCGCTGAAATATCCCCACGGATAGTCGAGGAAGAAGAGAGGATTAAGAGGCAAGGCAAGGACCAGGCTTTTCATGTTGGATCCTCCAAGAGAAAACATGATGGGCCAAGTTCTTCCAAGCCCCAAAGAAGCCTTTCAAGAAGGATGTGCCAAAGTCGTTTAAAGGGAAAGGAAAGGACACTGATCAGTCTTCAGACAACAAGTGTCTCTTCTGTGCTAAAGAAGGGCATTATAAGAAAGACTGTCCAGATTTCCTGAAATGGCTTTTAAAGAAAGGTACGATGAAATTACTTTTGTTGATGAAAGTTTTTATGTTAATTTCTCTAGTACCACATGGTGGATTGATTCAGGTGCAACTGCTCATGTTGCTAATTCCATGCAGGGATTAAGTATGATCCAAAGAGAGGGGGCAAGAAGACTTAAAGTCGCCAATGGAGTTGAAGTCGATGTCGAAGCTGTAGGGTCACTCACCTTGGAGCTCCACACCGGCTTTCGTCTTCATTTGAATAATGTTCTTTATGTACCTACTTTAAGTAGGAATTTGATTTCAGTCTCTTGCCTAGATGATAACATGTTTGAGTGTAAGTTTGGCAACAAACAATTTGAGTTGAATTATTGTAATAAGAATGTTGGCCTCGGTGTCAGACGAGGCAAATATATATGTTATCAATGAATGATTCAGTTCTGCATGTGAGTGATGTTTCTAATGTTGAGAAGAAATGGAAGGGTGCTAGTACTTCTTCGAAATTGTGGCACTGTCGTTTGGGCCACATTTCGAGGGGGAGAATAGAAAGACTTATTAAAAATGATGTACTCCTTCCATTAGACTTTTCCGATGCAGACAAATGTGTCGATTGCATAAAAGGAAAATACGCAAAAACGATTAAGAAAGGTGCAGTAAGATCTACGGGAGTCCTAGAACTTATTCATACTGACATATGTGGACCCCTTAATGTTAAGTCTATAGATGGTTTTGATTCGTTCATCACCTTTACAGACGACTTTTCCCGATACGGGTATATTTACCCTATACGTGATCGTTCGGAAGCTTTGGAAAAATTCAAAATATTCAAAGCCGAAGTTGAGAACCAACTGAATGTTAAAATAAAAGTTGTACGATCTGATCGCGGGGAGAGTATTATGGTAGACATGCTCCTTATGGGCAAATTCCAGGACCTTTTGCCAAGTTCCTTGCTGAGAATGGAATTGTTGCCCAATATTCAATGCCTGGTGAACCTCAGCAATGGCGTGGCTGAGCGTCGAAATCGCACACTTATGGACATGGTGCGAAGTATGCTTAGTCATGCAAGTTTGCCAGTAAGCCTATGGATGGAGGCATTAAAGACAGCCGCACATATTTTAAATCTTGCTCCCACTAAGTCAGCACCGAACACACCTTACGAGATGTGGACGGGAAGAAAGCCGAGCTTGAATTATTTGCGTGTGTGGGGTTGTCGCGCTGAAGCTAGAATATTCAATCCACAACTTAAGAAATTAGATCCAAAACAGTTAGTTGTTTCTTTATTGGATACCCTCATAGGGGAAAGGGATATCGCTTTTATTGTCCAAATCATACCACAAAGTTTGTGGAGACTCGACAAGCGGTATTTTTTGAAGATAATGAAGTCACTGAATTAAGAAAGATCGACCTTGAGGAGAAGCGGGTATGTGTTGCATTCCCGCTTATCCAAGAGCTCGTTCTGCCAATACGAAGAAAAGTGACTCGTAATGTTGGTTCTGAACCTTACGTTTCAGGTCCTGAACCCAATGGTGATCCCGAAAATAATAATGAAAATCCAGAAGGTGAAGAGGATCACCATACAGATAATGAAGAAGATCATCAAAATGATGATGTTCCTCCACCACCACCTCCTGTGAGAAGATCACAGCGAGATAGAAAGAAAGCCATTTCAGAAGATTATGTCACTTACATGAGTGAGGATGTAAATGATATAGGAAAGGTGGAGGATCCAACCTCATATAAACAAGCCATTAAAAGTATGAATTCGTCCAAATGGCAAGTTGCCATGGAAGACGAGTTAAAATCTATGAGCTCAAATGATGTTTGGGACTTAGTAGAAATTCCCAATGGTGCTAAAAGAGTAGGCTGCAAATGGGTCTACAAAACCAAGTTTGACTCCAAAGGGAATGTCGAAAGGTTCAAAGCAAGACTTGTGGCGAAAGGCTTTACACAGAGAGAAGGAATCGATTACAATGAGACCTTTTCTCCTGTGTCATCTAAAGATTCTTTTAGGATCGTCATGGCTCTAGTAGCTCATTTCGACCTAGAATTACACCAAATGGACGTTAAGACGGCATTTCTAAATGGTGACCTTAATGAAGATGTTTACATGACTCAGCCGGAAGGTTTTGTCGTGGAAGGAAAGGAACATTTAGCATGTCGTTTAAAGAAATCCATCTATGGCTTGAAGCAAGCTTCAAGACAGTGGTACCTCAAGTTCGACAAGATTATTCGAGCTTTTGGTTTTACAGAGAATGTGAAGGACAACTGCATTTATGTTAAATTTAAAGGCAGTAGGTTCACGATTTTAGTCCTATATGTGGATGACATATTGTTGGCCTGCAGCGATAAGGATATGCTGCACGAGACCAAGAATTTTCTGTCATCCAATTTTGATATGAAGGATCTCGGTGAAGCCTCGTATGTCCTTGGCATTGAGATTTATCGAGATAGGTCAAAGGGGATGTTAGGACTATCCCAAAAGGCATACTTTGAGCGAGTACTGAAGAAATACAATTTGCATAAGTGCTCCCTCACCTGCTCCTATAGTCAAGGGCGATAAGTTTGGGACATTTCAATGTCCAAGGAACCAAATAGAAATTGATCAAATGAAGTCGGTTCCTTATGCTTCAGCTGTCGGAAGCATCATGTATGCACAAGTCTGTACGCGCCCTGACTTGGCTTTTGTAACGGGAATGCTTGGCAGATTCCAATCAAATCCAGGACCGGACCACTGGAAGGCCGCAAAGAAAGTCTTGCGTTATATGCAAGGTACGAAAGATTACATGCTTACGTATAAAAGGTCGGATAACCTGCAAGTTGTAGGTTATTCAGACGCTGATTATGCCGGTTGTGTGGATACTAGGAAATCCACGTCAGGTTATATATTCACACTTGCCGGAGGAGCCATATCGTGGAAAAGCTCCAAACAAACGATAACTGCTTCGTCTACGATGCAGGCAGAATTTATAGCATGTTTTGAGGCCACTGGGCAGGCTGTATGGCTAAAGAATTTCATTCCCGGGCTCAAAGTGGTTGACAGCATTTCAAGACCACTTGTGCTATACTGCGACAATGAACCCGCAGTTTTCTATACGAGTAACAACAAGTCAAGTGCTGCTGCCAAGCACATTGACATTAAGTTTAATGTTGTGAAAGATAGAATCCAGGATCAAACAATTGAGGTTAAGCATATAAGTACGACTCATATGCTTGCGGATCCGCTAACGAAAGGCTTACCACCCAGTACTTTTCGTGAGCATGTTGCCGGCATGGGATTAGTGGAAGCCTTATGATTTTGGAATAAAAGACCACAATAAAGAACCACTCCCCATTAAGAAGAATGTTTTCCATTTTGAAATAGGCCGACGTACTATAAGTGTTGAGGTTCAACGGCATTTCATTGGCTGTTTGTAACACCTCACTTTGGTATATTGTTCCTATGGAGAATGGGTGTAAGAAGTTAAACCTAACGATCTATGGGGAGAATGTTGGTTTTAGATCTGTCAGTTTTAACAAGAAGAGACAGAGTCAATAACGTTACAACGGAAAGAAAAGAACAGGCCCACGAACCAACGTTCGGGACCTATTCATACGTAACAAAACGCCCTGATCGGGGGCACCCTAACCAACTCATGGTTCTGGCCCCCTGTTGCGTGCGCACATATATAGAGGGGGGAGCCCGGCGGCTGGCAATGTACGTGAGTTAGTGCCTGGCCTATCTCGCTCCCCTAAATCCCAATAGTCTGCACCGATCGCAGTGAGCGCATAAGCAGCAGGAAGAGCTGGAATCTCGTCAAGCCGTGCCGGAGGGCATCCGGACATTCGCAAGATCTTCATCATCTGCTACAACTACTTCCTCTACTTCCACTACGGCCTGCATCACGCAGGCGACGATGGCTACAAGTGCTGGATCTTGTAATGATCTCTTAACCCCTCTATCAGATCGTTTTAGGTGTTCTAGATGGCTGTCGCATGTTAATCTAGTTTTACTAGATGGTTTTAGTTCTAACAATAGCCATCATCTCTACCAGGGACGGTGGAAGGGGGGGACGAGCAGGGGCTAGGCCACCCCCAACAAACTGATTTTCTTCATAAACTCACTGATGATCATGCTTAAAAATAGCAGTTCTAAGTCATTTTGCCCCCTCCAACATATTGATGCCCCCTCCAATCCTGAGGGCTGGCTCCGTCCCTGATCTCTACCTACCTAAATATCACCAGTTATCCGAAGTACCTTCAAAAGAGAAAAAAGAAGAAGTGGTGATCATTGTTAAGAATTCACCAGCATCAAAAGTTTGTGCTCCCCATTGGAATGGAATGGATATGTTACATTTATCCTGTGAACTGTAAAGCCATGATATACTGATTAGCTAAATTAAGTTCAAACTGCAGAAACCATTCGTAATATGAATACAACTCTACAGTGGTTCCTTATAATATCCCATACAATTTTAACAGTATGTCTGAACATAGGCTACCAGACTATATATCTCTTACTCTTCTCATCTCAATTTGCATCTAGAAATTTAGCCCAAATTATGAACCAAGAAGTGTATTGATTTTATAATGCACGTACATAGAGAATCTAAGATGCAATGTGATAACATAGTCAAGAGGGATTTCATTGCAGTATTAATAAGACACCTAATATTCTACCACATAACAGGCTAATAACCTTCGTAAGTAAATTCTAGGTCACTTTCATATGCAGGGATAGTTACTGCATTTGGTTTGGTTTCCAAATAAGTAAGATTTATGCAGAAAAATGGAAAGCATAGTGACTAAATCTTAGGAAAACATAAATATAATTGTTGAATACAAAGAGATTTAGATGTTATAGATGATGAAAAAATCAATTCAGTAGTTTTCTTTATTAAATTAGGATAAAATACAGAATCGAGAGAGATATAAATATAGAATGGCCTAACTTTAATCTAAGATTTTTTTCATTGACAATGAACTGACAGTCTAAACGTAGTTTGAGAAAAAAATCGAAAATCAGGTGAGTAAAATATATGTATTACATGGCTTCCGATGTATATTGTGCACTAACTAAATGCAACACCTGAAAAAATTCAGAATTTTTGAAATTTTGTAAGAAACTTTAGTACGGAATATCCCAATCTTCTTATCTTATTCATATGTTTTTTATTCCTACAATCAAAAGAGGCCGTCTCTCTTTTGACACTCATGTAGGGACTCAAGAGCTTTGGATTTCAACCTCCCGCTGGAAACAATGGAGCTACATTTGCAGAGTGTGTTTAGGTCAAACCAATCAAGCAATTTAAATAAGACTGTGAATAGTAAAAGGTGGACAGTAAATAGATCTCAAGTTCAAGATTTAATTAAAAGTTGATCAACAGATTGTAAGGAGCCTTTACCTTCAAGAACTGATAAAGGTTCGAAGAGCCACGCATCTTCAGGCAGAGCGGATAATGCGCAGGGGAGATGGCTCTTGCTTTTGCAGCCAGCGCAGGGATGTCGGAGAGATAGCAAAATCGCCAGCGTCTCTGGTGAAGGACGGTGGAGGGCAGGGGCGGACCAGGCAACGTACAGGGCTCGCGCGGGGCGGTGGCCGGCGGGTGCAGCGGACTCAGCGGAGTCTCCGCCACAACGTGCAGGGCGACGCGCGGCCGGCGGGTTTAGGGGACTCGGCGGCGGGTCGGCCGCAGCGTACAGGGAGGCGGCTGGAAGGCGTGCAGTGCGGCCCGAGGGCGGCGGCGATGGTCTATTAGCTCGGTGCGGGCGGGTCGGGGGAGAATAACTCTTCGGTTAGCGAGGGCATCTGGTACGTTGATCAGATAAACGGCTATAATTTAATGTATCAACAGTACAACACAAGTTTGCTCTTTTAATAGTTTTTTTGAAAAGAAGGATGCTGAACTCTGCATCGGTTAGTGCACGACTTTACATTATTTATTGTTCAGCAATCTCAAATAAAGAAAAGTATCAAAGTCGAACAAATCGACAAAACAAAGAAAAAATAAAAACCCAATGGCATCCAAAATGGCCCACCTCATGATAATATCTCCACGACTAAAATAAAATGAACAGTCAAGAAGGCTTCGTCACACATACACCGATAATGATGAGTCCATAGGTTAATCTTGGGATTTTCATCCCCATAGAAGATCTTCAAACCACCACTTTCAACAAGAGCACAACGTACGCACGTCGATATTTCCTGAAATGATTTTGTGTTTTCATTGGAGTGTGCATTTATACTATTCATCGACAGTTACCGTTGAGGGATTCTTCTTAGGTGGATTTTGACACTCAGTGAAATACCATGTATTTTTACACTACGAATAATTAATTAAATTGTAGCCAATTTTTGCAACTACAAAAAATTCTTGAGTGCATTGGTTTGTTCTGGATTTTATTGTCATTTGTCCTTTGTTGACCTGTTTTATTGGTTGAAATATCCTTACCTTAAAATCAAGAAATAAATCATCTCCAACACTTCTCGTTGATCACTTGATGTGAAGAAAATTCTAAAACTATTTTATTATGCTTTATTTGGCTAAAATTTATTTAATTATTTTTCTCCCTCATGGGTGGCTCTTTTCTCCATGAGAGTGGTCGGGGTTGGTTATCGAACCCTGGCGAGCGAGCAGCCTCTTCTTCCTCTGAAGCAACTTTTACAAAACAGGAAGAAATTATTTTGTGTCTCGACTAAACCATGTGGTTATCAGGAATGTGGTTATTAGAAAGAGATGAAAACAAAATTGTGGTAAATAAACAAAATGCAATAACAAAGTAAATTAAGTGTTGTAGTAAAACTAATAAGTAAACTATATGACTAAATGCTAGAGTTTTTATGTTTAGAATAATAAATGTATGAAATAGAAATTTAGTGCACCAAAGTAAATCGTGTTTCTTATAGTAACAGATGGACCGGGGTTCATGGGGTAACTTGACCTCTAGCACTAGAAAAAGGGATATTTACCATGCCCAGTTTCCGTGACATAATGGATTTTTTATTGGGTTGCGTGTACATAAAATTAAAAAATTTGTATTGCTACGCAACACCCCCAAGATATACTATGAAGATACATGCGAATACGAAGATCCGAAGATCTAGATATAATATGTTACCAACACCGATGTCGTGGAAGAAGTGTTGATGACGTTTGTCGATGTAGCTCGTCGCCGTCTCTCTCACCCAAGCCTGGTAGAGAGATTCCGGCGCCTCCTCCTCCTCGCCTTGTCACCTTGATCCAACAGCGTGAGGGTCAACCGTCGTGGTTCGACAGATCACCCCTCTGAGAGCTTGCACGCGTACGCCGGGAAAGGTTCGGCAGGGCTTCGCCGTCCAAGCTTGAAGCGCTACTGGTGTATATGAAGGTGGAGATCTCAACACATGAGAAGGAGAGAGAGATTAGATCTAGTCTAATCGGTTAAGTTGCCTCTAATTAGAGGTTCCTCTAATCCAACTAGAAGGGATCTAAACTTGAGAGCTAATTGTGTTTCTTGTGTGTCCTCCAAATAGGAGGGGGTGGAGTTTATATAGATGGACCAAGGGGTGGAGGGACCTGGACAAGGGGAAAGCTTTCTCCTAGTCCTACTTGGATTGGACAAGTAGGACTCCAACTCCCTCCCCCCCACCGCCTCTCCTCCTTGCCGCCGCCGGGTGGGGCCAAACCGACCTAGGCAGGTGGGGCCCACCCGAGTCGCACCGACCTGGCGGGTGGGGCCCGCCCTGGCCACTACCACCCCCCCCCCCCCATGGGCCTTCGGCCCACTAGGGTTCGGTCGGGGGGAAACCCCCCCTTCGGCGTCATGGCCCACCACCACCACATGGTGGTGCGGCTACCTTGGTGGGCCCTAGCGCCCATCTTGGTAGCCCCAAGGTGGGCTCCAATTTTCTAATAATATTTTCCATAATTATTTAGTAATTAAATAAATCAATATTTAATTAACACATAATTAAATAATATTGTGTCCAATTAATTCTTGTTTGAATATTTCCTTTTACAGAATATTTCACCGAATTAATTACCTATCATATAAAACACCTTTTATATGATCCGGGACACCCAGTGTCCGCTGTGTCCGCTGACAAAATACTCTGGATAAATATTTCCATCTTAATATAAACCCTCGGAATAAATTCCGACCTGTGATAGAAACTTCTGTCACAATACAATCTCTCCGATAAAAACATATCTATCACGCAGACATATGTCGGTGATACTCTCTCCATGTTCCAGACCAACCATAATACACAACTAACCATCCTAGTTTAAGCGTGTCCACCCTAGAGGTTCGATAACGTGTAGCTATAATTGGATATCCAATCACCGGCCAGGGTCAGGTCCGTGGATGACCTGAATAACTGCTACCGTTATGCGAAGACACTCTCTGTTGAACCTGCTGGCTATTTAATATATTATTTCATTACTCGCGACACCAAACTTCACCCAAGATATAGATCCATGGATGTTACCATGAATCAATTAATTGATTCACTACATCTTTGTCTTATCCCGTTACCGGTAAGTTCTCTTTACTCGTTTCCGTATTATGATATCCCATACGGTGTAACTTCACCATGCATTGTCTGCAGAACATATTGGATACCTTTATAATACCGAGAGGGCCCAGGGCGTATCTCTCTAATCACTGAGGAGTAATTTCCCATCTCAGAACATTAGGATATACACACACCTTGAAGCCACCCAATGACTGCCGTTTTGACACCCAGTTACGGCCGTGTCGTTGACAGTACCAAAGTAACTCTTCCAGTATGCATAACCCTAATAACCTCATGGTTATAGGACATGTTATATAATAACCTTACTGTGATAAAGCTAAGGACAAAGAGACGACTTTAACGGAATCTCTTAGGATACCAAAACTTGGGTTTACCTGGCCATATTATTATCCAATAATATGCCACTCATTGATGCTGACATAAACAATGTCATGACTAGGAAAGCAGTGTCATCAAGCAATAACAAATTAGTCCGTAAAAGAACTAGGGTACATTTTACGTGTTCATATTCTCTACACGTACGAGTGGGTTTTCCCCTGAATCACGTATCTAGAAACCACCGTAGTTATAGCATAGAGAATACAAATCATAATTGATGAATCAGATGTATAAATACATTGCCTTTTGGGCATACATCCAACATTTTTGTGTGGCTAGAATGGTTTTTGACATTGAAGGTGAACCGTGGTAAAAGTTGTGTGGCAGATCAATCTAGAGTGGTTCGAAAAACCTTGAGAGATGGGTGCACATCAAACATGAAAATTTGTCGTGCTTAATGATATTTCCGTGACCTCGAAAGGCTTACTGACGCTTAACTGGCACGTGGATAATGGTGTTAACTTTGATGTCATCGCGCTGCATGACATGGAATATCCAAAACGGACTTGGCGCCACGTAGGCTTCGTATGTAATGTCCATGTATGCATGTTTTATGCCTAACCTGACAAATAATTTCACCACGAACTTGAGATGTACCCCTCCGTTCTGAATTAAATCTGAGTCAATTAATTTAGAGCGGAGGGAGTAGAAGATGGTTGTCCCATCAGACACCCATAAGATGAAGATTAGGCAGACCTGCCTAACAAAACATCCATTTACCTTAAGGAGGCTGTCACGTTAAAATTAGACAAGTCAGCCCATTAAGGTGGCAGGTGGGACCACTACGGCCCATTTTCGGCTCACCATGCATTTGCTTTTTTTCACACACACAAAAATTTAGCACGTACCTCTGGCTCCGGGTGCCAACTTAGATAGCTCCCAAATATTTTCTTTTCGGGGCGGGGAAATTAGTACATAAGTAAGGAGAGAGAAATTCCGGAGTATACACCTTTTATTTAAAATATATCATAAAAATATTTAAAAAATCCAAAAATAATGTGTGCGTACATTTTCACATCCTATATGCGGACAAAAGAATCACAAAAAATCGACATTTTTTGTGGCTAGTGTAAAAAAATGAAAAGTTGAGCGATAAAATAAGTCTTTTAATGATTTTTGTTTTTTGTGTGATTTTACACGGGGCATAAAAAAATATCGTTTTTCCGCGAAACTTTGCGCGCGCACATAAAATGTCTAGAAGTATGTGCGAAATGTTTCCTTGAATTTTTCGACATTTTATAATGTGTTTTATTGGTAAAGAGGGCATATGCACACCATGAGCTAAAGGCGACGTTCCCGTCGACAGCGAGGTGCCCGTGATGAATTCGTCAATCTCAAGACTCGACCGCCAACTCGGTCTCTCGGAGGTGTCATACGAGTAGGGTGTGCGTGCGTTCATATGGGTAAGTGTGTGCGCGTGTATGTATGAGCGACTGCGTTGTACTGTGTTTCAAAAAAAAATTGTAGAGAGGTTTCTTGTTTCAGTTGCCGCAATAAACCCGGTATGTAGGGTCCTGAATCTTGATACCGGCCGCCCATTAATCGGTCTCCAATCTGAAGTTCCCATATCCTGACCGCTCCTGTAATCGCTTTCCATAACTCCAGAATCCAGGTAGCATATTTCCGATCTATAAACTTTCCAAAAAAAAACTTTCCATATCCCGGCCCAATGCGTGATCGCTTCCTGATCGAACTGCAGCAGAAGCCGTGTGTGCTTCGAGTCCGGCTCCGGCGCGAACTCCACTTCACCGCGTTCGCTAGGTCTAACCACCGTCCGTCTATATAAGGCAGCACGCAGCGGCGGCGTTCACCACCACCCGCATCCCCGTTCTCTTCCGGCCTCTCGCAATCGCACACGCACCAGCTCCGTCCCGCGAGAAACGACCGGAGGCGAAGGGGGTGATCGATCCATCGATGATGATGGCGTCGTCGTCGTTACCGGGCACGTCTCTCCCCGACGCCGACGCGGCCGCCGCCGCCGACGCGCGGCAGGTGGTCAGGAAGTCGATGTGGACCGAGAAAGAGGACCGCGTGCTGCGGGAGCAGGTGCGCAAGCACGGCCCGCAGAACTGGGACCTCATCTGCCTCGCGCTGCCCGAGCGCAACTCCAAGTCGTGCCGCCTCCGCTGGTGCCAGCACCTCGACCCCAGGGTGGAAACCACCAGGCCCTTCACCCCCGAGGAGGACCGGCTCATCGTCAAGTACCAGGCCACCCACGGCAACCGCTGGTCCACCATCGCCGGGTTCCTCTCCGGCCGCACCGACAACGCCGTCAAGAACCGCTGGAACTCCGTCCTCCGCAAGCAGCACGCCCACGCGTCCGCGCCCGACCACAGGCTCCCGCGCCAGTACTGGGCTCCTTCCGCCGCCCCACACGCCGAGCCGACGCCGGGCTGCCTCCCGCTCTTTCCTCTGGAGAACGGGGATGTCAGGATGGACGAGGCAAGCTCTTCTCACGCGCCCGAGGACGACGCGTCGGAGGACGAGACATGCGCGGCGCCGATGGAGTGCCTCCAGCTCTTCCCTCTGGCGCCCGGGGATATCAGGGTCAATGCGGGCGCTGCGGCGTCGAGTGACATGTCCTGCGGAGCAGACGACCCGCGCACCGTGCTGAGGCTCGCGCCGGCGGCGAGGTTGGTGTTCGACGTATTGCCGCTCAGGGCTTACCGGATTTAGATTCGTTTAGTCTTGCCTTATCTTCCGTCTCTCTACTTTTTGTTGATCCTGGGGGATTTTCCTGGTGGAGGTTAACTTGTAATCGAAGAGCTGTGGATGATCAAGACGGTTTTGACGCTACTGTAACTGAAGAGCTGTGGATGTTAGTATCAGGAGAACTCTGAATTTTCTGTAATCGTCTTGCTTGTTGGTTTGGTCATCTAGAATCTTCTGGACTTATAGTCTTCTTGTTTCTTCATAATCAAGAAAATCCTGAATGTTTGGAAGCTATTGTGAATTGTGATCTCGGATTCTTGGTATCTAGATAAATCTTAATTTTCTGTAATCGTCTTGCTTGCTTGTTGGTTTGTAATCAAGAGTGTTCTTGCATCTTGATAATGTTGTAATAACTTGTAATCGAAGAGCTGCGGATGATCGAGAATGTTTTGACGCTACTGTAATTGATGAGCTGTGGATGTTAGTATCTAGAGAACTCTGAATTTTCTGTAATCGTCTTGCTTGTTGGTTTAGTAATCTAGAATGTTTTGGACGTACTGTATTCTTCTTGCGTCGTGATAATCAACAAAATCCTGAATGCTTGGAAGCTATTGTGATCTCGGATTCTTGGTATCTAGAGAACTCTGAATTTTTTGTAATCTTCTTGCTTGTTTGTTGGCTTGTTAATCAACAAAATTCAGGACTTACTGTAATCTTCTTGCTTCTTGATAATCAACAAACTCCTGAACGTTTGGAAGATATTGTGATCTCGGATTCTTGGTATCTACTAGAGAACTCTGGATTTTTGTAATCTTCTTGCTTGTTGGTTGGTTTGGTAATCAAGAAAAAAGTCAGGACTTATTGTAATCTTCTTGCTTCTTGATAATCAACAAAATCCTGAATGTTTGGAAGCTATTGTGATCTCGGATTCTTGGTATCTAGAGAACTCTGAATTCTCCGTAATCACCTTGCTTGCTCAGTTGCTCGTTGGTTGGCAATCAAGAAAGTTATGGAAAGTTATGGACTTACTGTAATCTTGATAACTTCCTAGTTGTAATTCTCATTCATGTTGTAATTTCCATGCAGGTTGCTAATCAACAACCTTTAGCGATTAGTAGTCAGGAAAATGTTCGCCTTCTTTTTAATTTGCTTCCTTGTTGGTAGCAATTAATCAACTACCTTGCTTGTTGGAATCAAGATTTAATCATCTTGAACTGAAGTTTGGTGTGTTCGGTTATGTTCCGTTACATTCCGTCAGTAAAATTATACTGAAGTACGTACTTAGTAGTTCTCCCTGAATTCATCAGTGGCAAGTCCTAATTGCAATGCTTCTGTTTATACTTTAGACTGACAAATTGACAATCAGAGTCTTCTCCCAGCTGTTTGCACTGAACTCTGAATTCTAAAACAGCACGGATTGAACGGAGTACTAACTCCGTTCAACTAGTTTAATTGCAACCCGGGTTATACATAGACTATGTTCAACTTCTCCGTCACTTGCAGAGATGCAAACATTCTTCAAATGTCCGTCGTATACGTTTGCCTCGTCCTCGGCGTCGTTCTCTTGACAACCACCGAACCATGGGGGTGGCCACGGTCGGCGTTACCAGTGCCACGTCAGGGTGCAGGTGGGACTGCTCGTGGGCCCCCGCTTAATACTCACACAGTTCCACACATGATAAATGGGTGTCCCACGGTAGCCTATTAACCATATGCTGGTGCCCACGAAGCCCACATACGCCTGCATATGAATCAAAAGTTTTGCCCTTGGCACACAATAATTTGAAACAGGAAGATCCAGCAACCACAACGTATTGGACTGGATGAATAATCCATTGGTCTTCGAGGCATTTCCTTTCACAATATTACAAATGGACTTCGTATTTTGCTTCTCTACTTTGTCCAAGAGAAATATGAATGGCTACGCATTAGAACAAACAGGTAGTGAACAAACTTGCTAATACGAAAACCAGTCATCCCTCATCAATTGTTGGCTTGCGATCGAATCAAAGTTTGCTGCCGAATAATATTCATAGCTGGACCTTTGGAGGGATATGATTCACTTGCTCTCAGAGTCATACAGTTCCGATCTGAAAGAACATCAATGATAACCACATAAGCTTATCCTGGAGAAGAAACTATAGCTGTGAACTTTGGAAAACAGTACGGGTTTATAAATCAAAGCACTAGCAGAAGTCAAGAACTGGATTCGTGCATGATCAAATGATCCATTACAGTGGAGATAACTAGTAGCAGAATCACTGAACCAGTTTGCACAAGCAAGAACCAAAAAGATTGGGAGCGGCGTCGTGTCCGTGGAGGTGGCGGCGGCGGCAAGAGGGAGCGAGCCGCGCCACTGGGCGTCGAGCGGAGACGTGGGCTTGAAGTAGCCGAGCTGCCTCCTGATAGCCGCTAGCGTCCGTCCCTCCCGGGGTGCCGCGCCATACAGGAACGTCGGCACTGTCACGCCATTGTTGCAATCCAGTGAAGAATGAATCTGAGGCACGAAATGGCAAGGGGGGAAACCGACGGAATTCGGTTACCTTGGAGCTCGTCCCCGATGTCGCCGGCCACGGAGGCGGCCAGCGTAGCGATGTCGCGGAGGGAAGACCCGGCGAGGGGGTGGAAGCAGACATGGTCGACGGCGCCGAGCCGCGGGTGCGCGCCGGCGTGCGCGCCGAGGTCGACGGGCTCCAGCGCGGCCCCGACCACGCCGAACACGGCGCGGCGCAGCGCGTCGCCGCGCCGGCGAGGCAACGTCCTGGGTGATTCGAGAGACGAGCGTGTAGCCGACCCGATTGTACGCGTCGTCGACAAAGGTGTTGACGAGGACGACGGCCGGGTGGTGCCGCCGCGCCGCCTGCTCGACGGCGCGCAGGGCGGCCGCGCTACGGCCCTCCGAGACGTAGAGCTTGCAGCACGCCAGCATCGGTCTAAGCATCCTCCTCCGATTCTTCCTCGAGCTCCTTCCCCTCCCCCTGCATCCAGATTCCTACCCGTAGGTGGGCTCTTTGTGGCAACGTGGGGAGTCCCACGAAGCCTACATTATTTTGTTTCCTACCGTGGGTGTCCACATACGATGTTACATGGGCTTGGGTAGTGGGCACCGTGGGTAGCCCACTCCCACCTGCACGCACTGGCCAGCAGCACGCGCGTCTCTCCTGCAGCAGCGACGGCGGCGGCGGCGGCATCGGCCAACAACTCGGATCAGTACATCTGGTACCTCTGCCGCCAGCGTAACACCCTGATGATCAAGTTTGGTGCCCCCTGGACGTGGACGACGGCCACATCGCGTGCCTGTCTTCCCCAGATTCCCCTCGCGTCTTGTCTCCCCCAGGCCCCAGGCCATGACGACGACGGTGACAAGAACACCCTGGAAACCGGCCCTGGCGGCGCGAACGGCGACGACTGCTACGTCATGAAGCTGTACCCAGATGGCTCGTGGATCATCGACTGCGCGGTGAGCTGCCCGACGGTCGCAGGCTGCTACCTTGCGTGCGGCAACTGGGACGATGCGCGTGGGAACACCACCCCGGCCGTAGCACGGTGGCAAGGCGCCAGCTGCTGCCCCACCTCGACGCCAATTTCCAGCGGTGCCGCGATCAGATCACGGCGGCCGTTCCCGGCGTCTAGGCACCGTGGGGAAGATAGAAGATTGGAGTGCAAGTAGCTGACGTCGGCGTGTTGCGCTTACGTCCGCACATACATTGGTGCATAACAAAAATAGTTTCTGACTGAGAAATACTCCCTCCTCTCCATTTCTAGGAAGTAGCAACAACATAGACTCAAATCAGCCGCTTCGTCTGATTCTTGTTGGGGATAGACATGCCACATGAGCTTTTTATACAGATTCTACACTACTGATCCCAGGACTTATGCATATATAAATCCAAGTAAATAGAATACGGTAGAGAACCAAATTCAGCAAAAATTCAGATTACAAAATGAGAGTAGAACAAGATGGCTCTTGATGATAATAGACGAGCAGAGCTTACTCCCTAGCACATATGAACCTTAACATGAAGATGTCTCGAAGATACGATTAATTCTTCCTTGAACCGATAAAAGGTGAAGAAAATGTTAATAACCGGTCATAATAAACCAATTGATCATTAACTTAGATTTTCCCAAGATTTTGGCTGCTATTCCGAATTATTCTACTATATATCGAAAGTCAATGAAAGTAAGTAGGACCTCAAAACATGGCGGGTTAATATATGGTATATATAACTTTTATATCATCTATGACTATATATTTACTTGGATGATGCATTTTTTTATTAACCCAATAGTGCCAACATCAATCACAGTGGATCCGCCAGTTTTTGACTCGAGTATCATCGGGCCCATTTTGGGCATTATGATGCAATGCGTATCCAAATATAAATTTTGTTACCATAACAAGGAGGTTTTCCATTAGATTCAGTGGAAACTGGTGGGCTAGTGTCATCCCCAACCGGATTAGTTCCTTTGTCATTACATAAATCTGCAGCAACAAAATGGTTCACACATCTTAGAAACATATGCAAGATTAAAAAATACCATTATAGTGGTAATAATTAAGAAACAGTATCCCTATTATGAAATAAGATTATATGGTGAACATACCGGGCCTCGTATCACAGTCGAAGTATTAGCACCATGGGTCGCAAGGCCGTAAGCGATTTCCATCCCAGAGTTGTCACATCCAACGACCAACACTCCTTTATAAGAGAAGCTCTTGCCTGACTTGTATTTTGACAAGTGGATTGCCTCACCTAGAAAACTAAAGTCTAGGGATCACCGGAATACTCGCTGCACTATTCTCACCACTTGCCACGATAAGGAACTTTGCAATAAACTTTAATGATGTACACTCCGCCATGTCACATGTCACAATGGACCAACACTCCTTGTCATTGTTATGTGTGGATGACTCCATGCTAGTGAGATACTTGGATTGAATATTGAAACACACAATATAGTCATCCAAGTACTTGACAAACGGGGCTTTTGGTATGTATGATGATGGTGCACCTGGGTATGACATGTGTGGTACCTCACAGAACTCCTTTGCAAGATGCAGCTTCAAGCGATTGTATACCCGATTTCCTCCAAGTGACGTGTTGCGGTCCTCACGCTCGACGATGACATAGGGAATGGATAATTTGCTAAGACATGTTGCCGTTGAGAGCCCTTTTGGACCAGCACCAACAATTAGCAAGGCGACATTCTCCATTGGAAAGACAAGATTTGGTGAAATTGTTGGATTGGGGTCAGTGGCGGAGACAAGGGGACCAGCCGGCTGCTGGTCCCCCTAACATGTGGAAATTTTGTATAGACCCCCTAATTTCTTTGCTAAAATCACATCAAATTTTCACGCTTTAGCGTTTCCACAACAATTGATAATAGGGATAAACTTTCCATTGGCCCTCTCAGTAAAATGTTCCTGGCTCTGCCCTGATTGGGGGTACGTGGTAGGCTAGGAGACTTAGAATAAGATAAGGTGTTTGTTTGTTGGGTGCATTTTTCTCCATTTAGCAGAACCTTTCGAATTTTGAGCGTTAAGCTTGGCATCTCTGCCTTGAAATTCTAAATCTGTCACTGAGAGCATCTCCACTGGCGCGCCCAACTCCGCTCCCAATAGACGTTTTGGGCGCGCTGGCAGCAAAAATCCCCCCAGCGGCGCGCCCAATACAAAA
Organism: Poa pratensis; assembly: GCA_947311845.1. NCBI lineage: Eukaryota > Viridiplantae > Streptophyta > Magnoliopsida > Poales > Poaceae > Poa > Poa pratensis. The sequence continues at coordinate 28,855,426 of CAMZMU010000076.1, read as the reverse complement.
AAAAGTTGCCGGCACGTCCCAATAGAGCGCCCGGCAACCCCGCCTCGCGCCCAGGTTCTAGGGACGCAACCGGGCGCGCCGGCAACCGCGGCAACGCGCGGCTTGTCCGAACTTGACGGGTGGGCCCGACGCGTCAGCGACCCAACACTTTATTTTCCCCCGCCGCGTCCGTATGCGCCCTGTTTGCATCCCCGTGCCTCCACCCTGCTGATTCGCCGTCGCCGCCACCCACCCTCCGCCGGCCGGACGCCTGTCTTCCCCCCACCCCCCGCGCGGCTGGAACGGCGCACTATTTGTACCATCGCAGTGTTTGTAGACTCTTCTCCGTCGAGCCGCACATATTGTCGGCCGCTACACCGTCGCCGCCTCCGATAACTTCCCCGCAAGCAAGGTGTTGGGGATATACCAAGTGGGGGTATCTCTAACATGGGTCAATCCGGCTAGTCCAGTGAAGGCTTGTGCCTGCCAGGCAGTCGACAAACAAGGCGGCGGGCAAACTAGGCGGATGACAAACTAGGCGGATGACCAACAAGGCGGACAGGAAACAAGGCAGCTTGCTGGATGGCAAACAAGGCAGCCGGCAAGAAGGAGGCCCAAGACTGAAACCCACGAAGCCACCAAGTCCAAGATAGAAGGCGGTAACTTGCCGGCTAGGTTTAGGACTATGTATACTTGCCGGACACGTAACCTCCCTGTAACCCTAGGTTTGGCCGCCTATATAAGCCGGACCAGGGACGCCTCTAGGATATACCTTTCGTAACATCCAACTCATTGTAACCCGACCAAGGCTATTGCCATTATAGCGAGTTATAGCTGCATGTAGGAGCTCGCCACCGCTGCGAGATCCGAAGCTAGGTAATCCGCCTTGTTCGATCTCGACCTCGACGACGCTCCCTTTTACCCCCTCGGTTAACCCTCGGCTAGAGGACCCCCGTCTCCTATCTACGATCCCGATATGACGACAGTTGACGCCCACCGTGGGGCATAAGGCGTCTGCCGTCACGTTCTAGGCGGGATCCTTCATCATCTTCAACAACAAGATCTGGCTGGCTCTTTTGCATCGTCCTCGGCCAGATCGCAATATTGCCGGTTGGTTCGCCGGAATGATCGGCAAATCCCGACATAGACCTTGCAGCCGGCTACCGACAATACTGACGAGTGCCTCGATCCAGTCCGCTGATCGACGAGCATCATCTCTACACCAACTCCTACGCACGGGGCTCCGTGTTGCCGTTTTGCTTTGGCTTCCGAGCCGGGTAACGATCTGTTTCGGTAGAGGCGGTTGCACGCATGTCTGCGCCAGCTTTCCGCGTCCGCACCGACACGCGTTCGCGTGCATACAGCATGGCTAATTCGCATCTGTGTGTCTGGACGTCTGGTAAAGGCGAATCGTCAATGGCATGGCGATTAGCACGCCATGGCTCCGCAACTCGCGTGCCGCCGACCGGCAAAACGAAAAAAAGAAGTCATCTTCGGATCCGACTAAAAGCTAGTCGCCTACATGCACCTGGTTCGGTCAGCCGTGTCCACGTGCTGATCCAAAGTGGCGAACATGCAACAGCAGCGTAAAACTTTCAGTTCAGCCTGGACAGGGTAGCTTATTAGTACAGTCAAGTTCCGATCCAAGGAGATCCTGCATGCTGCACATGGTGACGTGATTCCTGCATGGATTTGCCGGCGAGTGTGCAATCTACATGTACGAGCCCCGCGCGATTCAGCTGCGCCGCGTCATGTTCACATCCGGCTGTTAAAGTTGTTACAATTGAAGCATTCACTCAAGTCGACAACGGCAGCCAGATCAAAACTAGCCGGATGTTTTTTCTTTCGACTAGTACGCCCTGTCATGTATGTTTTTTCTTTTTTGGTCTCGGCCGTGTCATGTTTGCTTCTCCTATATTAATATAAAAGACAAAGCTTTTGCCTCGTTTCAAAAAAAAAAAAAAAAAAAAACTAGCCGGATCATCCGTTTTGTCGCCATCAAATTCACCAACAATAATGTCGGATGTACACCGTAGAATCGCCCAGGCGATTTAGATGCAGGGTTTTCTTTGACAGCACGGCCAGCCAAACACTCGCCCGTCTCGTCCTGGTCGAGACGGCGAAATAGGCGTCCGTCATCTTCGTCATTATCAACAAGGAGACCTTGCAGCCGGCTCCCGACATGCTGGCGTGGGGGCTTGACAGCAACGACGCCCTCGCGTGTACAGCTCTACTCCTACACTGCCATCACGTGATGTTGGCAACGCATCTAGTGATGGGAGTACTACGTACCAAGCGTACATGGATTTTCCATCTAGGAAACCATGCTTTAATCATTCAAAGTCATGCAGCTTCGGGTACAGGCGACCAGGTCACAAGTCATCTGCGTCTTCGCCTTCGACTAAAGCTGCATCCGACTTCGACTCTATTCACGGCATTCGCCATCTCGGTGCAACTGGCACGACGCTTTGCCGCGTATTCATCGACATGTCGTTCCGGCTTCATTGTCGGCTATTTAAATTGTCAAACCTCGCCGTATACACGATGTCAAGCGGGACGCCGCCATCATTGCGTTCGGTGTAGACAAATTCATCATCAGATTGCTAAATGTTATTTTCGATCGCCCGAACCTGACCAGTTTGGGAAGACATCGATCGATACAAAACAGTCTAGTTCCGCGTTCCGGCTCAATTGCTAACGCCGACACGGCACGCCGACTTTCCGGCAAATTTATTGACGTGTTCCGACATAATTGCTAACGCAGCAAACGCCTATTCGGCATACTTGTTGTCGTGTTTCAGCTTAAAATTGCTAACGCGACAGGGCGTCTTTCTGACATATTCATCGCCGCCTTCCGACTAAATCATCATCGCGGCTTATTTATTATTATGCTCCATTAGCATCCTGGGGGCTGCCGCCTACATCCTACGGGCTGTCGTCAACATCCCGGGGGCTGGCGTCTTCCGCCTCGACCTCCTCGACACCAACGTCAGCAAACATCAAAAAGATAAGTTCTATATAACATTTAATTAAATATATGGTTGATGGCCCTTCACGTAGTTACCCCACAACGGCGCCAGAAAACAGTTGCTAGCCCCTTCGCGTGGTACCTGTGTGAAAAATAAATGGGTTAGGTTGAGACTCCAAGTGCAGAGTGTATGTAGTAGTGGAAGACAGTTTTTCCCACGAGGGGTGTCTCGAGGGTTTAATATCGAACTCTCGGGGAACCAGTATTTCAGGTGTTATCTCCTTATCCTTCTCTTGAGAACCTGCAACAAAATAAATTGTTTTGTGTCCTCAACCTCACCAAGTGGTTGTCAGGCACAAGGTGTGAGAATGATAATAAAATAATATGCAATGCAAACAATAAGTAAATATGCAATGATGGTAAATAAATATGCAAGGATGATGGTAACAATGATAAATGATATTTTTGGGTTTTTTATGATGAATGCAAGATGTAAAAGTGTTTTTGTATTTTCGGATTTAATAATGGCAGCAAACAAAAGTGATGATAAAAGTGTTGGAAAGGTGTTTCTTATGAATAAAAATGTACCGGGGTTCAAGGTTTCACAAATGCACTCTCTTGATAACGTGGTAGACAATGGAACACTAAAATTAACATGTAAGATGGCAAGACATGGTTTGACAAGTTATTAATAATATGGGCATCACGTCCTAACATAGAGATCTCAAGTATAAGTTGTTCTCTCTCTTATGCTCCACCAAGATGCGAACTAAATCATAACACCTTAGTAATTAAGATAAATCAGAGCATAGTAATAAGTTCAATGACATGAAGTTAAAATAAGAACATGCTAGATCTAGTCATGGAGATAGTGGCCAAGGTCACATCCACTCTCTGGTAGCATGATATTTTTGTTTATCCCTAGTGAGGCAACAAAGTAAGGTAGAAAACCCAAGTGGATCGCAGAACTTTCTGTCACGTTCACTGCACTAGCCACCCCCCGTTACTCCAACTAATGCACACGTTCCCCCTCACATGCTCTCATAAACATGCTTGATCATGACAAGTAAATAAGAACGGGGTACATAATATGCATCTACTTTCATAACTGAAACAAAACCATTGCAATCTCAAACATGTATTAACTCATAATAAAGATTCACCACAAAGGAATTACATAGATGACCGTAGTCATGTTCAGCAGCTCATACGATACTAATTAGTGAAGCTCATAGAGAGGAGAGATACATAAGTTACTTCCACAAACCCATAGTCCAGGGGTGGACTACTCCCTCTTCATCATGGTGTCGGTGGAGATGTTGTTGGAGGAGGAGGAGACCACACCGGCAGCGCCCCGCCGAAGTTTTCCCCCTCCAATCTTCAGCTCCAGGTCTCTGTTTCGTGGTTTCTCTGTTTCGGCGGCGCTCTCATTCGCGAAAGCCCTGGGGGGTCTATATATAGTCGTTTTTAGGTCAAGACGAAAATTCGGGAAGAAAGATCGACGGCAGCGGAGGCCCGAGGGCCAGGATGGGGGACCCCACGCGGTCAGGGAATCTGGCCACGTGGGCCCACCCCTTTCGGCCTTCTGGTCTCCGTTTCTTCGATTCCTTTGTGACTACGTTTCGTTCCTTCCAAAAAAATGATCCCCGTAAAGTTTCAGGTCATTTGGACGTCGTTTGGGTCCCTGAAACATCAAAATATAGAAAAAAGGGTTTTCTGACAGCGCAGGGTTAATTCCAGAAAAATGGGGGAGTTGTTAATTATCCCCAAAACTTAATATAAATCATGAATATAACCCTTATATGATGCAAATAAAATGGAATAACATGTAATAAAATGTAAAGTTCATGTATGCATTTTACATGCATCAATGGTCATGAAATAAAAGTATATGGTTTGCTCATTATGCTCTGAGATCATGCCGTCTTTTGTCTTTTCATATGATCATATACTCTTAGTATCAAAGTTACCCAAAATCTGTTTTGTGCTAAGTGGTTCAAACTTTTTGATACTTGCCGTCTCCGGACCAAATTAAGCAATCATTTGCACCGCCTAATATCCTTATTCTGATTGTTTATATGTGGGTTGCCTAGTAGTATGTCGTTGGCACCAACATGCCGGCTTTAGTCTCTGTGTCTAAACTAATTGGTATTGCACCTGGTTGGCACAGCTAAAGTAACAGTGATGAGGTACCGCCAACATACAAAAAGCTAAGCATTAAGGCGGGCCACGTGAAATTTACAACCCATAAGTGTTTGTTAAAAACTGCTGGCTCAAGCCTTAACTTATTCAGCTTACATTAAAAGTACATCTTAATGCAGCTATGTTTACTGTGCAGGACACTTGACACTCGGGGGCTGCAATCGCAGCATTTTCATCAAGTATGGAGCCACCTTTTTCGTCAAGGCGGCACAAACCTCGGCAACTACAACCATTCGATCTACAACGCCACAAGTTCTTCTGAGCATCGAGCCGACTTTCGAGTACGTCGACTCAACGCTCGGGGTCTGCTGATAGGCGGATCAAGAAAAAATCTGGCCAATGAAGCCCGGGGGATCGACGCCAACACTTCCCTCGCCCATAACTCGGGGGCTCGACATCGACATTGCCCTCGTATGAAACTCGGGGGCTGCGTGACTCGCAACCTTGTTGTCAACAACATGGCCGCCTTGTCGTCAGCGACACGACCACCATTATCGCCTCTGTGGCACAACCACCTTGTTGACAGCAACACAATCGCATTGTCGTCAGCGACACGGCCGCCATCATCGCGTTCGGTTTAAAGCGAATTGATCGCCAGATTGTTAGTTGTTGTCTCCAATCGCCCAAACCTGGCCAGTTTGGCAAGACATCGATTGGTACAAAATAATAAACCATGTTCTGGCTTAATTGCTAACGTGGCACAACCGCCTTGTCATCAGCGACATGGCCGCCTTTATTGCCAACAACACGACTGCCTCCATGGTACTGTCGCCTCGTTGTCATGACTGCCTCCGTAGCACAAACAACACGTAAGTTCAAACTGTCGTGAACTGCGTGACGTCATCCGTCAACATTTGACAGGACTAGTCAAATTGACAAGACCTCGCCTGGAAGATTCCTGACCGCGGTCAGGCCATCTTTCCCATGTTGGCGGCACATGTCCGGCTACTTTAGACGGACAACCGCCTACTTCAACTTCGGAATGCTTCAAGCTCTTCAGCCGCCTAAATTCAAGAAACAAGACAGACATCCTTCAAGACGAAGACGGCAACTGGAGAACTTAAACCTTTCCGGGGGCTAATGTTGGGGATATACCAAGTGGGGGTATCTCTAACATGGGTCAATCCGGCTAGTCCAGTGAAGGCTTGTGCCTGCCAGGCAGTCGACAAACAAGGCGGCAGGCAAACTAGGCGGATGACAAACAAGGCGGATGACCAACAAGGCGGACAGCAAACAAGGCAGCTTGCTGGATGGCAAACAAGGCAGCCTGCAAGAAGGAGGCCCAAGACTGAAGCCCACGAAGCCACCAAGTCCAAGATAGAAGGCGGTAACTTGCCGGCTAGGTTTAGGACTCTGTATACTTGCCGGACACATAACCTCCCTGTAACCCTAGGTTTGGCCGCCTATATAAGCCGAACCAGGGACGCCTCTAGGATATACCTTTCGTAACATCCAACTCATTGTAACCCGACCAAGGCTATTGCCATTATAGTGAGTTATAGCAGCACGTAGGAGCTCGCCACCGCTGCGAGATCCGAAGCTGGGTAATCCGCCTTGTTCGATCCCGACCTCGACGATGCTCTCTTTTACCCCCTCGGTTAACCCACGGCTAGAGGACCCCGTCTCCTATCTACGATGCCGATACGATGACACAAGGTGTTCGTCGCATTGCTGAGCTCAGTTTTTCTCGTAGACTTTGTTTTTCCTAATCCTTGTGTTGATATAGATGGATAGCGACGACGAACTCGAGCTGGCGGGCGCATTGCACACCGCCCATGCCGCCTCCAACGCCGTGGTGATACGTGCATTTTATATCATCATCTATACCACTTATATCACCATATTAGGATGTTATTTGCATTATTATGTCATTGTTTTTACATGTTTTAGATGATTTATGGGACTTTCATACAAAGTCCCTATTTTTGGTATTTAATTTCTGGGAGGCAGAAAACCTCCTTTTTCTTGTTTTTAATGTTTCAGGAGCTACAGGGACCCAAATGGAAAAAGGAAAATTGCACAGCTGGTTTTTCATCGGGAGAACACAGTGGGAAGAAGATCGAAGGGAGGAGAGCCACGAGGCCCAAAAGAGGGGGGCCCACGCGGCCAGATTCTTTGGCCGCGTGGGGCCCACCATCTGGAGCCTCGGGCACTTCCTCGCCTGGGGCTTTTTAACGAGGTCTCCGTCTCGCCCGAAAAGTAACGCCCTAATTTTTACGAGACTATCCGAGGTCGCGGCGGCGGCGAAACTCCTGATTCCCTCCGAGGGGGATCAGATCCTGCTGCTCCGGAGCTCCGGAGAAGGGGGAAATCATCGTCATCATCACCTCTCCTCCTTGGCGTGGGAGGAGGCCTCTACATCATCACCATCACCAAGACCAGCACCATCTCCATCATCATCTCCGTGATCCACTCCGTCCCCTCGTAGTTTGAGAGTTGCTATACCCTAGATACTTGTCTTGTGCTACTATTCATGTTTGTGATTGAGTACTTGTCATTATTTGGTGGTGAAGTTATATTTTCAGATTGTGTTGTACCACTTATGCCACTGATATCACCATGTTTGCACGTTGTGAGTAGTTCCCGTATGTTCCTGAGGGCATAGGATGAATTGGCAATGATTTATATATGACATGTGTTGGTATTTTGTCTAGTGTTTATCTTTTTGTGTGATTCTATGATGGTGTTGTGCGAACGTCGACTGCACAACACTTCACCTATATGGGCTCATAGGAGAACACCGTAGTGTAATGGCGTGAGGGAGACTTGGGAGGACACGAAAGCCTGAGACCGAATCATTAAGTTACTTTACGGGGTATTAGTATCGGGGACCTAGAGCGTAATGCTATGGTGGGATTTTATATCTTAATAATTCTTGTGCTGTCATTTAATTGGCCACATGATCCATCATAAGGGGTTTAGTCTATTTATTTAGCTGTACCTAATAATAGCTCCGTCCGAAGAAGATTAAAACTAGACAAGATATTCAACGTGTTGTTTAATAAATCTATATGCCTAGCAATATCCATGCCGCCCTCGGGAACGTTTTCCACATATAAGTTACACATCACTTGAGCTTGTCCTCTTACACATAGAGGATTGGGCTTTCTCTCTCTTTGAGAGCTTTTACTTGTTACCATTTACCTGCTGCATTGTACTGTCTTGCAATTATACAATCGAAAATACCAAAAACACTTGCATCTTTTATTGTCTATTTATCATTTCTAATAACCAATACCTTCAGCTCCTCGTGGGTTCGACAACCTTTTCTATTCGAAAGGTACTACAATTGATCTCCTGCACTTGGGAGTCATCAAGATACTTTTCTGGCGCCGTTGCCGGGGAGCGTAGCGCTATTGGTAAGGAAACTTGAAAGGTGAATTTTATTTACTGTTTTATCTCATTGCTACTATGGCATTTATGAATCGTGCCTCGCTGCATCTTGCTCTATATGAAAGTGCTTATGCTCCTAAAACTGTTGAAACTACTGTGCCTGAGATACCTAAAGTGGGATATAAAATTCCCGTTGGTCATGTTAAAAGAGTTATGAAAAATCCATTTACAGGGATGGAACTAAATCTGCACGTGAACACATGGAAACAATTGAGGCTATATGTGGTTTATTTAGACTTCCTGGTATTTCTGAAGATCAGGTAAAAAGGAAGCTGTTATATCTGTCTTTATCTGGTAATGCTCGTATTTGGTTCAGGTCTTTAGATGAAGAAGTCACTATGGACTGGAGTATTTTGAGGAAGGTTTTCTTTCTTAAGTATTTTACTCCTAGAGAAGCTTATGAGAACCGCTGCTATATATTTAATTTCTGGCCACATCTGGGAGAAAGTATTACTCAAGCTTGGGGGAGGTTAAAGGAACTCCTCCGCAAGAATCCTTGTCATGATCTTACAAGGAAAATTATTCTGATAAACTTTTATGTGAGGCTACCAAGGCAACAAAAGGAATTTCTGGATAATTCATCTAGTGGAAGCTTTACAAATAATACTGAAGAAGAAGCATGGAATTTATTGGAGACTATTTCTGAGAATACTGGTCATTGGGATCTTGATAAAGGTAATGAGCCCTATCTGGACTATGAGTATTCATGTGTAGAGAATTTCTCTACTTCTACCTTGTTTAAAAATCTGAGTGATACTTTTAATCTTGATCCTTATGTTATAATTGAGGTAGCTAAATCTTTTGCTAATCATATTGGTATTCCTAAAACTGGGTTTGAAGCTTATGTTGAACCTGTTAAACAATCTATTGTTGTACCCAAAGTTATTAAACAGGTAGAACCAGTGTCATCCTTGACAATTGAGGAGTATGTTGAGGCACCACCATATCCAAACCAAGTCAAGGAAAATTTACTTATTGCTGTTTCTAACAAGAGTAAAAGAAGAAGATCTCAGCCTTATGAACAGATGGAAGTCAACAGTCAAATCTCTATTATCAAACAATTAAATGAAGAAGATCCTGTTGATGTTTATCTATGTGAAGATGCTACTAAAGTTGTTAAAGGCAATTCGGCCAAGGTTGGTAAGCCTGTTATATCATGCACTATTGGGACTTCTAGTTATCATGGCTTATGTGATATTGGAGCAAGCATTAGTGTCATTCCATATTCTCTGTATCTTGAAATCAAGCCTGATATTGATCCTATCATTATGGAAGAGACAGGTATGACAATTCAACTTGCTAATAAAGATTATATTAATCCACTTGGAATTGTTAGAGATGTTGAAGTATTGGTAGGTAAAATTAAATATCCTGCTGATTTTATTGTGCTTGGTTGCCCTCAAGATTCATTTTGTCCTATCATTTTGGTAGACCTTTCTTACATACTGTTGGTGCTGAAATTGATTTGCTTAAAGAGAAAGTGTTTATTAATTGTGCTGGAGAAAAACTTGCATTCAACTTTTCTAAATTTTCTGATAAGCATTCAAAGAAAGAGCCATTTTCTGAAGATGTAATTGAAACTCTTGCTCATGTAGCTGTAGCTTCAACAGACGTGGTGGAAAGATACATGCTTAATCAAGATGAACCATTTAATGAAGAAGAAAAAGATGCTTTAGAACAAATACTTTCACAACACCACCACAATTACAATTGCATATCCCACCTGATAATTTAGGAGTGCTACCACCACCTAAAGGGGATCCTAGCTTTGAATTAAAACCTTTGCCTACAAATCTGAAATATGCATATTTGGATGAGAAGAGCATATATCCTGTCATTATTAGTGCTAACCTTTCAGCTGAAGAAGAAGAGAAATTACTTGATGTGCTTAAAGCTCACCGACCAGCCATTGGATACTCTCTTGATGATCTTAAAGGTATAAGCCCAGCTCTATGTATGCATAAAATTAATTTGGAAGAGGATGCAAAACCTGTTGTTGATTATCAACGCCGTCTCCATCCAAAAATGAAGGAAGTGGTAAGGAAAGAGGTAATAAGACTTATTGAAGCTGGTATCATTTATCCCATAGCTGATAGTAAGTGGGTTAGTCCAGTTCATTGTGTTCCTAAAAAGGGTGGAATGACTGTTGTTCCAAATGATGAGGATGAACTTGTAGCTCAACGCACTGTTGTTGGTTATAGAATGTGTATTGATTTCAGGAAGTTAAACAAAGCAACTCGTAAAGATCATTACCCATTGCCATTTATTGATCAAATGTTAGAAAGGTTATCTAAACACTCTCACTTTTGCTATTTAGATGGTTATTCAGGTTTCTCCCAAATTCCTGTTCATAAAGATGATCAAGAGAAAACCACTTTTACATGTCCATTTGGTACATTTGCTTATAGGAGAATGCCATTCGGTTTGTGCAATGCTCCTGCTACTTTTCAAAGATGCATGAATGCTATATTTGCTGATTATATTGAAAAGATAATGGAAGTCTTTATGGATGATTTTTCTGTGTATGGTACTTCCTTCGATAATTGCTTGTTCAACCTTAACAAAGTTTTGCAGCGTTGTGAAGACCAACACTTAGTTTTAAACTGGGAGAAGTGTCACTTCATGGTTACTGAAGGTATTGTTCTTGGGCATAAGATTTCTGGAAAGGAATAGAAGTTGACCCAGCAAAGATAGAAGCTATTGAAAAGCTCCCATTCCCAAGGGATCTCAAAGGTATAAGAAGTTTTCTTGGGCATGCAGGTTTTTACCGTAGGTTTATTAAAGATTTCTCCAAAATATCAAAACCCTAACCAATCTTTTGCAAAAGGATGTTCCTTTCTCTTTTAATGATGATTGCATTGAGTCCTTTAATATTTTGAAGAATGCTTTAATAAGTGCCCTATTATTCAACCTCCTGATTGGAATTTGCCTTTTGAAATTATGTGTGATGCTAGTGATTATGCAGTTGGGGCTGTTTTGGGCCAACGTGTTGATAAGAAACTGAATGTTATTTATTATGCTAGTAGAACACTTGATGCTGCTCAAAGGAATTATGCCACAACTGAAAAAGAATTTTTAGCAGTGCTATTTGCTTGTGACAAGTTTAGACCTTATATTACTGATTCGAAAGTCACATTGCATACTGATCATTCTGCCATTAAATACTTAATGCATAAGAAAGATGCTAAGCCTAGATTAATAAGATGGGTACTTCTATTGCAAGAATTTGATTTACACATTGTTGATAGGAAAGGGGAAGATAATCAAGTAGCTGATCATCTTTCTAGAATGGAAAATATACCTGATGATCCTATTCCTATTAATGATAGTTTTGTTAATGAACAACTTGCAATTAATGTTTCTAGTGCTAAAGTTGCATCTCCATGGTTTGCCAATTATGCAAATTTTATTGTTGGTAAAGTTTTACCTCCACACTTCACTACTCAACAAAGAAAGAAATTCTTTTATGATCTTAGACATTATTTTGGGATGATCCTTTTCTTTATAAGAAGAGTGTGGATGGTATTATTAGACGTTGTGTACCTGAGTATGAACAACAGGCTATTATAAGAGATTGTCATGACAGTCCCTATGGAGGACATCATGCAGGAGATCGTACAGGTGCAAAGGTATTACAGTCTGGTTTTTATTGGCCTACTTTATTTAAGGATTGTGCTGAATATGTTAAATCTTGTGATAAATGTCAAAGAGTAGGAAATATTGGTAGGAGAAATGAAATGCCTATGAACTATTCCTTACCACTTGAACCATTTGATGTGTGGGGTTTTGACTTTATGGGACCTTTCCCCGAATCAAAGACAAAGCATACTCATATTTTGGTTGCAGTGGATTATGTTACAAAGTGGGTGGAAGCAATTCCAACCAAAAGTGCAGATCATGCCACGGCAATGAAGATGCTTCAGGACATCATTTTCCCCAGGTTTGGTGTTCCTAGGTTTTTAATTACTGATGGTGGTTCTCATTTCTTACATGGTATTCTTAGGAAAACTTTGGCAAAATATGATGTTAACCATAGAATTGCATCACCTTATCATCCCCAAACTAGTGGACAAGTTGAATTAAGTAATAGGGAAATTAAACTCATTTTGGAAAAGACAGTGAATAAGTCTAGGTCTGATTGGCCACTTAAAATTAACGATGCATTATGGGCTTATAGAACTGCTTTTAAAAATCCTATGGGAATGTCTCCTTATAAAATGGTTTATGGAAAAGCTTGTCATTTACCTGTTGAATTAGAACATAAAGCTAGATGGGCTATTAAACAATTGAACTTTGATTTTAAAACTGCTGGAGAGAAGAGAATTCTTGATTTAAACCTACTAGATGAATGGAGAAATGAAGCTTATGAAAGTGCCAGGATGTTTAAAGAAAAAGTTAAGATTTGGCATGACAAGAAAATTAAAAAGAAAGAATTCAAAGTAGGTGATCAAGTGCTATTATACAACTCTCGTTTCAAGTTTTCTGCAGGTAAGTTAGCTTCAAAGTGGCAGGGACCATTAGTGATACAGGAAGTATACCGTTCAGGAGCTATCCGTCTTCATGGTGATATGAAAGGTAAACCTCATGTGGTTAATGGACAACGCCTTAAACATTATATTGCAGGAAAAAGCTTCATTGGAAAGGTGGAGGAATTCATTTTACAGACACCGGAGGAGGTAATTGCAAAGAAGTTTGCAGTTTCAGAAATCCAAAATCAATAAAAGGTAACTTTTACTCTGGAAAGTTTCTCGGAATTGCGTAATATTTTACGGACATCATTTTTTATGGAAATTAACGTGTGGGACAAGAAAACTGGACGTGACGGAGCTTCGAGAAGGAAAAGAGGGGGTCCCACGCGGCCAGATTCCCTGACCGCGTGGGCCCACTCCTTTTGCCCCTCGGAGTCCCGTTCCGTCTCGTTTTCGACTCCGACGCTTCGTCTTGACCTAAAAACCGTCAATATATACCCCTTTTCGTTGATCTAATCTCGCACCGAGCGTTCTCGAGCGATCTTTGCTTTTGCTGTTTCTGTCTGTCAGGTTTTAGCCATGTCTAGCTCCGGATCCGATCATGAGGGGGAGAGCTTCCCCAAGGGAGGTGTTGTGAACCGCTACCTCAACTCCGTGATGGCACCAATGAAGACCTTGTCCTTCAAGGAGGGCGCGATGCTCATAGAGGAGGTGAAGGCTCCCAAGATCATTGGCACGGTGGAGGAGAGGCTGGAGGACCTGGAACAGAAGATCTTCAGGTATAATACTGTTGTTGAACGCAGCCTTGATGCTCATCACTTCATGAACCTGGAGCTGGAGAAGAAGGTTGAAGAGTACAAGGAGAGGCTGGAGGACTTGGAGAAGAGGTATCTACATGTCACATCTGAGTTGGACAAGCATCAAGCTCTACTGTGGGATGTGGAAAATCAAAACTGTGAGTATGAAGAGCGCTTCAAGAAGATTGCAGCAGCTGCTACCCTCAGGTATAATGATCCACCTAACTCCTTCTACAATGGGAGGCCTTTCCCATGGAAGAGGGCTGAATGGGAGGAAGAATATGAGAAAGAAGAGGCTGCAGCAGAGAAAGCACTGGCAGAACGTCAAGCTTGGGGGAGTTCCACCTAGTCTTTATCTTTACTAGTTTATCATATCTATCTAGTCATGGTGTGTTTTGCTTTTATCATTTAGTTATCAATCTCTTTTAGGCTTGTGTGAGCTCATGGAGCATTATCATGTATCCCTATCTTATGGTTTATCAATGAATATTAAAGTATGGTGTCATCCATGATTCTCTTGTTTGGAGATTTATGGGTAACACTCATGCAAATGAGCGTGGTTTATTTTAGAGGTTTCAGTCACATCTTGCCTTGAATTTAATTAACTTGAGTATGTTGGACAATTGTAGAATCTAGCTCAATATAAATAAGAAAAGAGTGAGTCATTATGACTTGAGAATTAATAAGTTTAAGGTTGAGATATAGTCTTGTAGCATAAAAAGTTGGGAATAGTTAATGAAAAGGATATGAAACACTCTTGTTAGAATCTAGTATCTTTTGAGCAAATGAATGATCATGGATGTGTCAATACTTATGCTCTTGTAAAGTGTATGAAAGGAAGGCACCCGAGGATTCGGTTAGCCATGGAAAGTGTGAGATAAAGGTTGTTTGAGCATAAGAACTTGATTGAAACATCCATGACTAAAGTTTGCACTAGTTACTAGTGAAGCAAGGGTGCAAATAATTTTATATCTGTCTTTTCATTTGTCTTCTTTAACTTGTTATCCAATGAGAGTTTATCTTGTCTTTAAACTTCAGTAAAGTATTAAACATTATGATGCTAGCCATAAGAGCAAAAGCATGTTAAAAATAGTGTGATTCAATTGTCCAACATACAATGGTTATTTGCTTTCAAAGTGTAAGGGGTGATTGCTAGAGCTTCTACTTATGCTGCCCTTATGTGTATGAGTTTTAATTCATTAATCTTACATTGCAATTGAATATGATGATGATACAATGCTCGTATTTATTTATCAACCATAAGTCCATTGATGCATGTAATGATCTATGTCCTTACTTACTTGAGGACAAGTAAGGGTTTAAGCTTGGGGGAGTTGATACGTGCATTTTATATCATCATCTATACCACTTATACACCATATTAGGATGTTATTTGCATTATTATATCATTGTTTTTACATGTTTTAGATGATTTATGGGACTTTCATACAAAGTCCCTATTTTTGGTATTTAATTTCTGGGAGGCAGAAAACCTCCTTTTTCTTGTTTTTAATGTTTCAGGAGCTACAGGGACCCAAATGGAAAAAGGAAAATTGCACAGCTGGTTTTTCATCGGGAGAACACAGTGGGAAGAAGATCGAAGGGAGGAGAGCCACGAGGCCCAAAAGAGGGGGGCCCACGCGGCCAGATTCTGGCCGCGTGGGGCCCACCATCTGGAGCCTCGGGCACTTCCTCGCCTGGGGCTTTTTAACGAGGTCTCCGTCTCGCCCGAAAAGTAACGCCCTAATTTTTACGAGACTATCCGAGGTCGCGGCGGCGGCGAAACTCCTGATTCCCTCCGAGGGGGATCAGATCCTGCTGCTCCGGAGCTCCGGAGAAGGGGGAAATCATCGTCATCGTCATCACCTCTCCTCCTTGGCGTGGGAGGAGGCCTCTACATCATCACCATCACCAAGACCAGCACCATCTCCATCATCATCTCCGTGATCCACTCCGTCCCCTCGTAGTTTGAGAGTTGCTATACCCTAGATACTTGTCTTGTGCTACTATTCATGTTTGTGATTGAGTACTTGTCATTATTTGGTGGTGAAGTTATATTTTCAGATTGTGTTGTACCACTTATGCCACTGAATATCACCATGTTTGCACGTTGTGAGTAGTTCCCGTATGTTCCTGAGGGCATAGGATGAATTGGCAATGATTTATATATGACATGTGTTGGTATTTTGTCTAGTGTTTATCTTTTTGTGTGATTCTATGATGGTGTTGTGCGAACGTCGACTGCACAACACTTCACCTATATGGGCTCATAGGAGAACACCGTAGTGTAATGGCGTGAGGGAGACTTGGGAGGACACGAAAGCCTGAGACCGAATCATTAAGTTACTTTACGGGGTATTAGTATCGGGGACCTAGAGCGTAATGCTATGGTGGGATTTTATATCTTAATAATTCTTGTGCTGTCATTTAATTGGCCACATGATCCATCATAAGGGGTTTAGTCTATTTATTTAGCTGTACCTAATAATAGCTCCGTCCGAAGAAGATTAAAACTAGACAAGATATTCAACGTGTTGTTTAATAAATCTATATGCCTAGCAATATCCATGCCGCCCTCGGGAACGTTTTCCACATATAAGTTACACATCACTTGAGCTTGTCCTCTTACACATAGAGGATTGGGCTTTCTCTCTCTTTGAGAGCTTTTACTTGTTACCATTTACCTGCTGCATTGTTACTGTCTTGCAATTATACAATCGAAAATACCAAAAACACTTGCATCTTTTATTGTCTATTTATCATTTCTAATAACCAATACCTTCAGCTCCTCGTGGGTTCGACAACCTTTTCTATTCGAAAGGTACTACAATTGATCTCCTGCACTTGGGAGTCATCACGTGGTCGACGAACACTTGGCGATCATCACTTGCCTAGTTGGTTTGCTTGGAGAGATGAATGCCGCGCCTCGGTTGGAGGTTCGAAGCCGGGTAAGAGGATGAACAAAGATCGCCTCCGGATGACGGGACATATGACGTTGTGGCAAGACTACTTCGCCGACGACCCGACTTACGGGGAGAAGGAATTCCGGCGGCGGTTTAGGATGAACAGGGACCTATTCATGGTCGTTCTGGCGGGTGTGCGGGAGTACGATGACTACTTCAAGCTGAAGAGTGACTGCACCGGACTGGTTGGTTTCTCCTCTATCCAGAAATGCACGGCTGCCTTGAGAGTCTTTGCATATGGAGCTCCCGCAGATGCAGTAGACGACTACCTCCGCATGGCTGAATCCACAGTCGTCGCGACCTTCTATCGGTATTGCAGGGTAGTTGTTGCAGTGTTTGGGCCAAAGTATTTGAGACAACCAAATGAAGCCGACACAGCTAGGCTCATGGCACAAAACGCAGCTAGAGGATTTCCTGGTATACTTGGAAGCATCGACTGCATGCATTGGGCATTGAAGAATTGCCCATTCGCCTGGCAAGGAGTTTACAAGGGTCATGTTGGAGAGTGCAGTGTCGTGCTAGAGGCAGTGGCTGACAAAGATTTGTGGATTTGGCATGCTTTCTTTGGTATGACAGGAATTCACAATGACATCAACGTGCTGCAATGCTCAACGGTTTTCAACCGGCTAACTGAAGGCGAAGCTCCACCGTGCAATTACGAGATCAATAGCCATGGATATGACAAGGGGTACTATCTAGCAGATGGGATCTACCCGAAATGGTCTACATTTGTCAAAACCATCTCCCAGCCTCAAGGTCAAAGCCAGTCTCATTTTGCAGCAGAACAGGAGGATGCCAGGAAGGATGTCGAGCGAGCATTTGGGGTGCTTCAAGCTCGGTTTGCTATTGTCAGGTATCCTGCTCTAACTTGGTCGAAAGAGCAGATGTGGGAGGTGATGATGACTTGTGTGATCTTGCACCACATGATCATCGAGAGTGAACGTGCTGATCCTCCACAACATGATGATCATCCATACTATCATGTGGGTCCTCTTGCCCAGATTGATCATGAATATGCGGATTTGACTGCGGACTTTGCCACTTACCTCACAATTAACGCTCAAATTAAGAATGCAGGAGAACACGAGCAACTGCAAAATGATTTAGTTGAGCATCTGTGGGCACTCAAAGGCCAAGCAGACGGCCAAATAGATTGAGTGCCTATTTTATTTTAATTTGAATAATTGTATGCCCTACTTGATTTTATTTTGCATTGGGACATTTGAATTCAGACATTCACTGATTTTATTTCCCGCTGTTTATTTGAATTTGTCAACTGGGAGCGTCTATTGGGAGCGACCGGTGGGGCGCGGCGCTCCCAATAGGTGGCAACGGCTGCCGGCGCGCCCAACCGCGTCTGTCCGGCAACTTTGCCGGACGCTCTATTGGACGCGCCGGTGGAGATGCTCTGATGGCCGTATCTAGTATGTCGTAATTAGATTTATTGTTTGGTGTTTATAAAGCTCGTTGTGTACCAGACAATTTTGCCAGGCTGTATATGAAGCAGCGCAAGACGATCGTTTTGTCGAGAGGAGGCTGTATATGCTGTAATCTTCTACTGTTACGTGTCTCTTAGTTGAGCGAGAAGAACACGTGAACACAGCCAATCTCTGGGGCTGGATGCAAGATCTTTCCTAACTACAGCAAATATTTCGAAGAACGAGCAAGCATTCATTCTGCCAGAACCACGGCTTGACTATACATCACTGTGCACAAGCTGGAGACACGCACCATCTGACCATCTCTCGCTCAAGCTCTCGCACGCCATGCCTCTCTCGGCAACCATCGCCCTCCGCGCCTCCTCCCTCGCACTCCTGCTCCTCGCGGCCACTGCTACGGACGGCGACGTCAGCGCGACGACGGCCGTCAGCAGCAACTCGTCGGTGGCGCGGCCCAGCGACGATACGGAGACGGAGACGTACCTCTGCTACCTCTGCGACGGGCGCAACCCGATGCTGATCAGGTCATGCCCGACCTACTGGGACTGGTGCCACCTCATATGCTACGACGCCGACGTCGCCGCCGAGCCCGCCGAAGCCGCGTCCCTGCGCCCGGCGGCGGCGGCGGCAGCCACGGCCCCCCGCGACGTATACGGCCAGGTGTGCTACGTCATGAAGCTGTACCAGAACGGCTCGTACGTCATCGTCAGCCACGAAGACTGCTCCAGGATGGCCATGTGCATCCTCTCCTGCGGCGGCGGCGACGTCGCCGACAGCAAACCCCTGGGCTTGCCCGCCGCGCGGCCGGTGGCAGCCACGGCGCCCCAAGGGATGCTGCCGCCGTCGTGGCACGTCGACAATTTCCAGCGGTGCGGTGATCAGGCCATGTCGGCTCTTCCTGTGAGCGCCGTCCCCGGCCGCGTGTAGCAGGGGCTAGCAGCTATAGCGGCGCCGCTCGACTTTATTCGGAGTCAGTTCCGACGGATACCTGCGTGACGGCGTGCAAACAGGCATGCGTGCTTGCAAGCCAATTTTCTTGGAGGCAAGAGTTGTGATAGGTCGTGTGGAATTACAAACATGGCTACTGTATTGGCTAAGAATTCCACATGACAATATTTACATGAAAATAAAATCATTTGGTCGTTCCAATAGGATTCAAATGTGCTCTTGATCTCGAAACTATAGTTCACCAGACTGCATTAGTACAAACACACATAGAGGGATTGTACGGGGATCTACCACAGTGGGTACATCCCTTCAGTGACGGATCTAAGATCTGAAATTTGGGGTGCCGCCACGGTTTGCTACAGAAGGTATAGAGAGAATTTTTTGGAAGAATCTCACTACAAATTGTATGATTTAGTCTAACTATCATCATATTTCTAACAAAGATGATTTAAGCTTTTATAAAACTAGTGTCAAGTATAAAGTACAAATTCTTTTGCATATGTTGGAGGGGGCACCCCCTAGATCCGCCCCGCATCCCATATTGTCGGTGTCTAAAAAAATGTGAAAAATCGGGGATCGACATCTGTTAGAGTTGCACAAGGAATATTTTTAATCTGGTTGGTGCTACATGGGAAGCTCCTCAGGGCCGACATGCATGTTGGCAGTCAGTGGTTCGCCGAACGACCCGATCCATCAGCTTTGTCTGGAACCGCTAGAAACTATGATACACCTTGTAAGGACTGCCCTTTCACGAGTGTCTTTCGTTCTGAACTGGGAGGGCATCGAAGACCAGGGGCACTCCTCGAGCCACTCTCACAACTCCATTTCAAATTGGTGGAACGGGTTGATCAAAGGAGGCACGAAAGATGTCGAGCGTCTCAAATGCGGGTGTTTGCTTTATGTGTCGTGGAACGTGTGGAAAGAGAGAAAGTGTTGAATCTTCAGCCGCGTGAGGATGATCTACGTCGAGGTGGCTGCCCTGACTTTGAAGGACATCAACTAACGAGTAACGAGGTCGTGCCTTTGCTGGAATCGCACCAGAGATACCCCAAGCTGGGCTAGGTTTTTGTTTGGGCCGGCTGTTTGTCCACCCTTGGGTTTAGGATGTTCCCCTAGGAAACATGCCCACATTGTCCCATAGCTCGATTTTTGTAATCTGATGTCGGAGCATTCACTCCATAAGACCAAGAAGAAATAGTTTGATACATAGGTTTTATGGTCTCTGCTCGGGGCATGCACATTAGTCTAGTCGCCGACGGTATGTAGCAACCCTCCATCTTGGCTCTAGACAACATTAAACATATCCTCTACACAATCCGTTATCCTTCTATCTATAGCACCCTAAAAATCCTTCTATCCATAGCACCCTAAAAATAGCTATTTGGTCAACTGAAAATTAAATCCCATTCACTCCGGCTGCCACAGCCCCCAACCACATTGCTTCTCCGGTCTCCACGATGTCAAGCAGTGGGTGCCTCCGCCGTCGGCAATGAACACGAGGTTTTCAGTGTCTAGTCAGTGTCAAGTTCCCTGTCGGATGCTGACGACAACATGTTCTTCCTCTAACACCTTAAACTCCCACAATCGAGGGGTGTGATTTGACGGTAGGTGTTGCTCGTGGCCAAGGTGGTGTGGCCGAGTTCATGGTCACGATGGTGTGGCGTGGACGGTAGTGCTTCACGGACGACACGCGGTGGCTCGAAGTCAAGCAACGTGGAGGCCCTAACCGTCCAGATCTCGTCGATGCAAGAACGCTGAAGACTCAGACAAAAAAAACTTCATGGATTGGGTTCGTGGAGCACCAAATATGACAGTTCGGCAGGGGAACGAGAAACGACAGATTACCAATGCCTCGATATACAACGACAAAAGTCTGTCAATAACTAGCGACTTTTCAGGATATCGACCTTATGTCGAAATGTAACCTCTTTCTTCTATCTGCCACCTCACAAGAAATCTCACGTGGCACCCCGTTTTAGACAGCTTAATTGGAATATTGTACATGGCCTGAGACGGGCCCTCCAGAAATGGCATATTGGAGAACGAATCCATTCAGATCTCACGCAAAACCGCTGCGAGTTCCGACTTCCCG
The DNA here is from genome assembly GCA_947311845.1 of Poa pratensis. NCBI lineage: Eukaryota > Viridiplantae > Streptophyta > Magnoliopsida > Poales > Poaceae > Poa > Poa pratensis. Next base: position 28,834,176 of record CAMZMU010000076.1, on the reverse strand, counting down.
TCAATTTCTTCGTTCTTTTGCCTTCAAAAAATAAGTCTCCACTTAATTCTTTTTTCGAGACGAATTCTTCATTCTGTTTTAAGGAACCACACTTGCGAACCCTAGTTCGAATGTTGGATACGAAATTCGGTTTCCCTCCCTCCTCCCCCGCAGCCGCATCCCCATCCCCAGCACCACCAAACCCCAAGCGGAGGAGGAGAGACGGCGAGGCCATGAGGGAGGAGGCGGTGGAGCGGCTGCGCGGGGTGGTGCGGGACAGCGTCGGGAAGCACCTCTACACGTCCGCCACCTTCCTCGCCGACAAGGTGGCCGCGGCCACGGGCGACCCCGCCGACGTCTACATGCTCGCGCAGGCGCTCTTCCTCGGCCGCCACTACCGCCGCGCGCTCCACGTGCTCAACAACTCCCGCCTCCTCCGCGACCTCCGCTTCAGGTTCCTCGCCGCCAAGTGCCTCGTGAGCTCCACTCTCCGCCCCCTTTTTTCCTCTCGCATTTCGTCGAACGCGTCGCGTGCGTCCCGATTAACTCCAGCTTCCCTTCCCCTGTCTGTGCCGATGGGTGTTGCCACGCGCTCGAGCTTCCTACCGATAGGCCGTTTGGCCTGCAATTTCGTCAGGCGCACTTAGGTAGTTCTTTGGCCGGAATAGCTCGTGGGCATTCGGTAGAATTCGTTTGTTTTCCTTTCAGCTGGAGGTGTTTGAGTTAGATTGAGCATCTTGTTAGACGGTACTCCTGTAGTGGCTACAGCTGGTGTTCTTGTTTTTTGGCCTGTATGACTGTATCAAATGCCCTGCTAGTGCTCCAAATGATCAGCAGGATACACTCGCATTGTTTCAGCGTAATCTAGCAAACATTTTGGTTGTTTTATTCGGCTCTGGCTAGCTTATTTGATTTAAGCTTTTGGTTGTAACAGATTGCATGCTTTCCACTGTAGGTTGCTAGAAGAGAATTGAGTAGTGGTGTTTCTGTCAAACTGTCAATTTATCTGTTTTATGTGTTTTGGACTCCTGACTTGATCTGTAGATCTGCAACATAGAAGAGTAGTTGAATTCCCTATGGGGAAAGGACCAAAAGGCTCAATGTAATTAATCGTCTAATTTGATCTATTTCTCCTAATTCTGGAACTATGAAGCATACACATAAGGATCTAGTATACCATTGTTTAATTTATAATTTGATACTATACTCGATTGGCTATTGTTTACTCTATTGGCTATGGTATAAAGGCTTTTGATGTTGATGCTGCATGGTTCACATTTTCTTCTTTGATCAGGAGGAGCTGAAAGAATGGCATCAGTGTTTGATGATGCTCGGGGATGCCAAAGTTGATGACCATGGCAATGTTCTTGATCAGGATGATGGCAGTGACATTTATTTTGATAAGGATGCTGAAGATCATGAGATCAATGTGCGTCTTTCTTCTGTTTTTCTCTGAGTAATTGCTACTTCCATTGCTTATTATTTTGACTTATACTTTTCCAGATCAAATCAGCTATATGTTTCTTACGTGGCAAGGCGTATGAAGCACTGGATAATCGTGATCTTGCTCGGCAATGGTGAAATCAGCAACTTACATTTATGTTTTATTCCGTTACTGTTTGTATATTCAAAAACAGTATAACCACTTTCAATGTGTTCAATGGCCTTTCAATTTTTTTTCTTTGTGCACCTTTTTAGTTGAATTAGTAATTTTGTTTAAAAGGCTTAGGACTTCGTTCTACTGTTATATCAGGTACAAGGCGGCAGTTAAAGTTGATCCGCTGTGTTATGAGGTGAGAATAATCATCTGACTCCAACTCCATAAAGATAAGATATTCTGATGCTTGTTAGCTTTGTTGATTAAACGAATTGTCCCTTATAATTAATATCCCATTACGAACCTACCTGTAGCCTAATTGTATTTGAATGCCAAATTCTATATCTAGCAATACACACCATGAACCTGATTTTTTAACCACTGTATGGGATTCACATTTGCTATGACATGTCTGTTCTTAGTTGGGTAGTCTGAACTTTCTTATGGGTTGATCTGCTGAGTCAACTATGGCCTTTGGGACGATATCCTTCATAGCATTACAGATTAAATGCAGTAGGCCAATACCCTATCTTTTCAATGTCTCGAATCTGATTTCCAGAATGTAGTGGATGTGGGTCATAGTCGTATCCTGTAACTAGTTCATGTCATTGCACAAAACACCATCAATCCACCATCGACTGAAATCTTTACAATCATATTCTTTCTGATAATATATTTGCCAATGTATTGATGTTGTGGGAACATCTCTTAGCTGGTTAGATCCCTAGATCTGGTGTCCTCTGTTATCTCATTTGATATGGTCCTAACCATCTTTTTGTGAAATTTTCAGGCTCTTGAATGCCTTGTTGATAATTACATGTTAACGTGCGAGGAAGGTAAGCTTTCAAAGTTGATAACAGCCTTTTGTTATTGTTATGGGGTCTATCTTAAGTTTGCTTGTATCGTGCATGCTAGTATTACGCCTTGCATTCCTTTTGAAATGAGAACTGCATTCATTCTAATATTTGTTTATGTTGTGAATGTCAGTTTTTTGCATTGCTTTCATATATGGACTGCAATCATTTAATATGTGTTTGCATCTTTTATTCTTTTTCCTATAGGTAAACATGTGCGCTCACCTCTCTGACATTTAATTATGTATGAACTGGAAATGCTGGATACATATTAACTAGATAAGCTAGACAAAATCGATCTGTTCTTCTGTCTGTTAAGTGCCACATGCATCCTTGGAGGATAATCTGTTGATTATCATTTGTCTACTCTACTGTCATCACTTGACTAATTTATAGAAGAACACAATTTACCTGCAATTTCCTCTTAGTTTTCAGCTTATTGAAACTAAAGTATGATGCTGCACTGTATTTCAGAATCTGAGTTATTGTCCTCTCTGAAATTCGGGAAAGAAGATGGGTGGCTGTCAGCATTCTACTCATGTTTGGTTAGGAAGGTACCCAACTGAATAACCATACCATTGTATGTATTGCATATGAATATACAACCAATGTTTAGATCTTTATTGATGCTTTTGTTTTTTCTTTTGCCTTGTAGCATGAAAAAGAGTATGTGGTGGAAGCAAAATTCAAAGAACTTGAACGTGAAGCTTGCAGTATTTCTTCTTCAAGTTCTGGTCAAATGATGAAAAACAACATAGACGTTTTGGCTTGCAAAGCCGAATACTACCATCAGAGTGGAGAATACCAAAAATGTTTTGAGCTCACATCTGTGTAAGTTTGTTAGATATCTTTTCCATTTTTGTTTACTTGACTAATGTTGATTTTACATTTTTATGATAATGTCTCTCTCAGGTTACTTGAAAGAGACCCTTTTCATTTAAAATGCACATTAGTGCATTTGGCTGCTGCAATGGAGCTTGGGCATTCCAATGATCTTTACCTTCTGTCATGCAATTTAGTGAAGGACTATCCTCAAAAGTGAGCATCTACCTTAGTAATGGACCAATCAATTATATTTGAGAAATTTGTTCTACATGATCCCATAAGACATACTCAGCAGTTCTCGACTCTTAATTTCATTTGCGCATTGAAATTTTGAGAGATATGATGACATTATTATACAATGTATGCATCTTTGTACAGTAATTTTAACAAGGAAGATCTTATACATTTATACTGGTTGTTTGCAGTCAACCATTTCTAATTTGTTTTCTGAAATATCTGTAGGGCTATTTCCTGGTTTGCTGTGGGGTGTTATTATTACTGTATTAAGAAGTATGATCAAGCAAGGAGATACTTTGGGTAAGCATATTGTCCTGTAAAACTGTCACCCCTCTCTTCATTAGAAGCTTTACTATCCTTTCTTTTTTACTTTTTGAAAAATCTGGCACTAATTGCTATTTTATGGTTAGTAGGACTTTTTTCTCTCTTGTTCTTCTCGATTAGAAGAATACACAATTGCTCCCATTTTCTTGAGACGATGTAGGATATGAATTGGGATATTCAAATTTGCACTCCAAGCTAGCAAATGTACTTTACACTAATACGTTTTCCTATCAGCAAAGCTACAGGGTTAGACGGAACATTTCCTCCTGCTTGGTTTGGCAGTGGCATTGCTTATGCTGCTCAAGAGGAGGGTGACCAGGCAATGGCTGCATTTAGGACAGCGGCTCGACTATTTCCTGGGTCAGTAATCCCTTTACTTCGTTTATTATTTACATTCCAAAGTTACTGCTCATCTAAAGTGGTTTTTATATGCTTCATTCTCTTTTGCTGTTTTGTTAAATAGGCTGTCAGTTTTGCTTTGTGTACAGTAGTCAGTTTTGGTCGAAGCCATACTTGTGGTTTTGTACTGTGTGCCTTCTTGGTGTTTTCTACTAAAAAATTCATGGCGACACACATTTAGACACCTATTTGAAAAAAAGTTACTGCATCTCTAAAGATTCAATCCAGTTTCTGTCCTCTTATTCTGCTGTACTTTATGGAAGAATATTCTTCTACTTTAGATGAAATTTGTAGTACCTCATGCCAGCTTACTATTAAAAAAAGGCTTTGGCTTAATAAAAAGTAGTGATTTATTCACACCGTTTATCTTGTATGTTGAGTACTCCAACTCCAAATTGTGCCAAACTTTTCTCATATGTTCAACTATCTCTTGGTTGTTTTTTTCGGTTTTTATTCTGAAATCCATCAATTTCTTATGCGATGTCTTTTTTATTTGTTGATCTCAGCACTATCTACATATTGATTATGAGAATTGTGCATTAGTTCATACTTTTTTGTTTTTGCGGTATGAGTATTTCTTATTTTGCTTAATAATAATATACTCTACACCACACATGTTTAATAGCTTCTATCTTACTGCTTTTATTTTAATTTCCATTTCAGATGTCATCTCCCGACTTTATACATGGGAATGCAATACGTGCGAATGCATAATTTCAAACTTGCAGAGCAGGTACTTGAGGTCGCTTAGTAGGTTAAATTTGCTTGAAAGAATTTATTGTAGTATAGAAACACAACTAGAGCTAGCGTTTGTGCCCTAATACTTTCCAGTTTACCTCATTGCTGACACAGTAGAGTTTAAATGCCGATAATTGTTGGAAAAAGACATTTAGGCCAAAAGATATTTCAAATGTTTCGGATTATTGGCTATGCTGACAGAAATGAGTAATCATCATGTACAACTCCCTTTGACTTTTGCCTAATTGTTCGAAGGAGTTAGGAGTGGTGTCCGTTCATTCGTTGCAGCTCATGGTGAGAACATTTGCAAAAATATCATAGACATCCTAATACTTAATAAAAGATTAAATTGTCTACAAAATTTGCGTGTGGCTCACAGACCGTTGCAATTTTGCTTCTCTAAACTGTGACTAGCTTGACTTAAGATCCAAGCAAGCGACTGGTAGACTGGATTCACTTTGCTGTTTACCAGATCTTTAACCCTTTTGTTCAATCAAGCTCCGGTTGGTAACATATCAGGTGGGAATCCAAATAGGGTGCAACCGTCATAGAATCTTGCCAAAATTTTAATTTTTCTCATTTTCTATAGATATAGGAGAGGGCATAATCTGTTCCTATCTAACATTTCAAGATCAAATCCCATCACATTTGAAAGCTACAAGCCTACAAAGGAGTTTTTTTTTGCATTAGTAGTTGAGTACTGAATCACCCTTTTCTCACACATTGTCTTTTTAATATCTTCTATATATGGTGAGTTTGACTTGAAGTTTTATACTCCCTCCGTCCCCATTAAAGTAGCGTCCTTATTTTACGTGCACCAAGTTTGACCATCAATTTGACAAACATGGTATGTGCTTTGAAAGTTATACCGTTGGATTCGTATTAAAATAAAGTTTCTAATGGTATAATTTTTAAAGCATAATTTGTTAAATTTGATGGTCAAAGTTCTTGCACGCAAAACTAAGACGCCACATGCATTGGGACGGAGGGAGTATAAGTACTGAATGCTTCTGCACCGTTCCTGTTACCTATGGTTTCCACAAAGTTCACACTCAAGTTGATTTTCCACATGATACCACTTAATCTTTGAACACGATGAAGCTATCCATATTTGGGATCTTGTATAGTTGTTTTTATATGCGTATGTAGATTCCAAGCAGCTAGCGAGGCTGGTACTGTAAAAAAGGAATTCAAGGTATCTGTCATGCTGGTTGCTTGCTACTAAACGTAACGCTCCCATAGATGCATTCATGACCAACATTTTAAGCAAGTTGAGTTTAATCAGGTGGATATTGAACAGGGAAATCAAGAACTCTGTATGTGTCTGATTTTTGCTCCTGCTCGAGCTTGGTTCATTACTTCATTTCAGCATCTCTTTTCATTTTACACCCTAATTTTCAAATCTAGATCTTAAATGCATGTAGTAGTTGACAAAAGGATACTGTTACTTTCACGGCACCTACTACCACTGCCAGCCTGCAGTTATATATATAAGCTTATTTCTAACAAACAAAGTTTGTTGCTATTTCTTATTGATCCAATTTTGTTTCTGTGCTGCAGTTCTTCATGCAAGCGAAATCCATCTGTCCATCTGATCCACTTATATATAATGAGTTGGGTGTTGTAGCGTATCATATGAAAGAGTAAGAAAACCATTCTGTTCTAAAGAATTTTGATCCTTGTATGATGTAGCCACTAGCCACCAAATGTTCCACTTTAGTTGTAGACGGTTCGCTCCAAGAACAGCTTCCCAAACTTTGAACAAAAGTGTCATGTTAGGCAGGGCTCCGGAACAATTGCGAAATACACCAGATAGGAAGTTGTTGAAGTCTTAATGATGCGCATATGCCTTATAGGAGGTTCTTGAAATTTTGCATAAAATTCCTTCTTCAGATGCAGTCATATGTAGAGCAATGTTTGACGATATGTGTACGATTTTTTTGTTTTCCTTGTTTGTTTTCCAAATTTATGCACTTTTCCGTTCAACAGACTTATGGTATTTCATCTTATTGGGTTTGATAGTTTGCCAGATAGGAATTTATCTTAGTAATATCAGATATTTCTCGGTGTTCCTTGTTCTCCGGGACTTGACATTCTTGTTTGTTTAATGTTTAGGTATCAAAATGCAGTTCAGTGGTTTGAATTAACACTGGATCATACCTCATCCTCCCTGAATGAAGTGTGGGAACCAACATTGGTGAATCTTGGACACGCACTGCGAAAACTGAAGTAAGTGAACAAGTTGCATAACATGTTATGTTTTGGCTTTTATCTTGTTTATGCAAGCTGAGATAGAGACTTGCCAAGACCAATCTCGTTTACGTGCCTCGATGGTGAATGCATTAAAATGCAAGGAAATAATATCCTTGAAAAAATGCAAGGAAATATGACATGAACTGTTGTATTTAGTTGACACATCAGCAGTTCCTCTATAAAACCTCTTATAGTCTATTCCCTTTGTCCCATAATATATGGTTTTAATAACATCTTATATTATGGGACGGAGCCACGGAGGGAATACAAAATAAACGAGCAGATTTTTTGGAGCCATTGCTTGGCTATGTATGAGTGCGTTTAAACTCTATGGGATTTTTTTTTGTAGACAAATGAAGCTACCAACCACATCCGAATATACTTAATACAATACATACAATATATTTTGTGGCTAGTATTTGTCATTTTCTCACCTATAGAGCGTTTCTTTTGCATAACTACAGCAGCGTTATTTAGTGTATTGTTATGTGCGGATTAGTATAACTGTGAAGACAATGGTACATTCCTATTAGCTCTGATCAAAATATCATTTGCCAACTTACATTTTATTGTTTCAACAGGAAATATCAAAAAGCAATATCATATTATGAGAAAGCGCTCACTTTTCCAACAAAAACTCTGAGTGCATTTTCTGGTCTTGCTTATACCTATCAACTTATGGTATTTCCCCTATCCTTTTTTTTGTTCTGTACATTATTATTTCTGCTGCAATGTTATCCTCCTAATATACGATTTAATTGTGATGGAACCTGGAAGATGCAGTATGTTATCAGTTATATTGCTTTGGCCATGAATAATCATTATAGATCCATAATGTTGAAACTTGAAAGCCTAAGCTCATATTATCCATATGATTCTGTTGGGACTGCCCATCTTACACTGATGTGTGGTACAGGTAAAGGAACATCGCATTTTCCGAAAAGAACTTTACAGGGATAGTATAGTAGTGGAGATTTCTGGCTCCCGGGCTCCAGTGATGCCTTTATTTTCAAAAATCATATTTATATGTTTTTGAAAATCTGGAAAAAAATCCTGCATGTTGTCAATGATATATCCCACAAACATGCAACATCTCAATTTGAATACTTTATATTCTGATCTACACAAAAATGAAAAATGTGTGGATCTGAGCGTACACACTTTCAAATCTCCAAAATATACAAATTTTTGTCATTTTTGTGTAGTCCATAATACAAAAATATTGCATTGTGAGTTTGCATGTTTGTAGGATGCATCATTGATTACACCCAACATTTTTTCAGATTTTTTTAAAACTTGTAAATATTGTTTTTGAAGTTTTTAAAATAAAGAGAGCACTGGATCTCGGGAGCCAAAATGCCTTTTCGGATAGTATATATGTATTTAGAAAGGAAAATATGTAGACAATATTAGAGGTGTTGTAGACAGAGGAGGACGTGGAGGCTGCAATAAAGTCTGTAGGCGCACATGAGTGAGTTGGGTAGACACATGAGCAAGTTGGGTTGAGGTGCTTTGGATAGGGGTATTTCTAGGGTTACGTTTGCGTTTGGCTTTGTGCTGCAATTGAAGGTGTTTTGGGGCTGGGAGTATCCCTATATCCCCTTTTTTTAGTAGTGTCTTTTAAGTTAACTTAGAAGACTATTCCGAGCTTGATTCTTTATCCAACAAAAATTGAGTAGTTACATATTTTGGATGTTGAAAACGCCTGGGCTGACTTAGAATTGTAAATAATTATTTCTCAGACGACTTACACATAGCAATCTTTTTTTTTAACTTCAACAATATCCTGAATACTTGGGGATGTACATATCCCAGTGTATCCCATACGCACACGACTGTTTTTCCTTTTCGGATTAACTGGGTAACACATGTGGCTACAGCTCTTCTTTACTGAGCGCCAATAATTAGGTAACCTGCGGATCAGCCCATGATGGAAGCCAGTAGTAAGTACTAACAACATGAGAAGAGTGGGGTCTGACTTGGGTTTCAAAGACCTAGTGGGTACAGTTTTCAGACTTTATTTGGTGCATGCTTGCTAATTATAATTTAAGCTTATTATACAAACAAAAACAATCAGGCAGGAAGGAGTTTAGACTTAAACACCAGTAAGTGCAGAGGAAATTGGAAAAGTATAGTTTTAAGAATGAGAACGGCATCCTTCGTTTATTTTTTTAAGTTCGACACTTCACTGTTTGAGCTTAAGTAATGACATCATCATTTATTTTGAGTATGTATTAGTTTTAGTAATATTCTTTTCAATATACAGGATAATTTTGAAGACGCCATAACTTACTACCACAAGGTGAGTTTTTACGTCTAGCCTTCTTGTTTAAAATAGTGTTTTCCATTAAGCACCTTTATTCTAGAAGTTGGGCCAACATGTGACTTTCTTCTGCAAAATATATGTTTACTGAAATCGTCCATTTTATTTTTGGAGTAGTTCATAGTTTCATAGGGATGGATCGTTGGACAAATAGACATGGTTAAAATGGGAACCAGCACATATTTTTTCAGTTCTTTCATTTCATCAACAAAAGGTTAGATGGTGAATTTTCTCATCTCTGTTTTTCTTTCAGGCTCTTTGGTTGAAACCGGACGATCAGTTCTGCACAGACATGCTAACATTAGCTCTTGAGACCAGTTGCCAAAGCACTGCTCGGACAATATAGTTTAGGCATAATCGTTGCTTGCAAATTGGTATTTCTTTTTTGTCAAATATGGCCCTTTTGAGAAACTAAACACATGTATGGGCCCCTCGTGAAAACTATTTCTAAATCTGGCTTCTGTGATCGGCGTCAAAGAGGATGGAGCCGAACTTGTACAAGTCGCTTCATCGGTATCTGGAGCCGACCTCCATTTTTAAATTACGAAACCGAAACAGGTGTTCGGTGCCAAAAGAGGATGGCGCCGAACTGCACAGTTTCGGCTCCAATCTCTTTGGCACCGGCCCCAAGGGGACAGATCTAGAAATAGTTTTGATGGGGGCCATACATGTCTTTAGTGTCTCAAAAGGGCTAGATTTTGCAAAAAGTACTGCAAATTGCAACGGGTGCTGTTGTAACTTAAGGGTGTTGCCCTGGCATCAAATACAATTGATTCATAGCCAATTGTTGTAAAGTTATTAATGTTGTAATATATGTAATTGCTCAAGTTCATTTGTAACCGAATAGACAGATACTGGATTTCTAGCTTACTATTGAGATTTAGCTGTTTTTTAATATTTTAATGTCAACACCACAATTCGTTCTCTCCAAGAGTAATATTTTTTTGCGGGAACATCAGGGGTAATATTTGCCCAATGTACATAGTTTTATTACTCCCTCCGACCCGAATTAATGGGCGCGGTGGCGTTTTTGCAAACAAATCCCTGCAGTTTTTCACCTGAAAGTCAAAGGTCCTCCCACCACCGTACCGCGCCGCCTCCCGGCCGTCTGCTCCGCCCCTCCCGGCCCCGACCACCACCACCAGCCGCTCCGCCGAATAGTCTGCACCGCCCCAACCACCGCCCCCCAGATCCGGGACCTTCCTTCTCAAATCGGAGAGGCCGGCCACGTGCGGCCTCAAATTCCCCCTCCCCCTCCCGCCGGCAGCCACGATGCAGGCTCGGGTGGCGTGAGCAGCGGCGCCGCGGACGACATCGCGCGCGTTGTATCCCGTCGAGGTGAACCCGCGTGAGCAGCAGCCCTTGCTCGGCGTCGCTAGACCCCGCGTAGGTCGACGGGAGGAGGGGCCACCGTGGGAGGGAGCGGAAGAATCGTCCTCGCCACCGACGAGTGTCTCCGCCTCCGCGGCGGGCGACGAAGGGGTGGAGCAGCGGGGACTGGGTGTCGATTTGGCTCTGGCGCACGGAGGAGGCAGCGGCATGGACGGGGTGGAAGTGCGCGGTGGCGGCGGCTGCGGGCTCGATGTCGTAGGCGAGCTCGCGGACCTGGCTGATCCAGCTCTTCGTCTGGACGTCGGGGTCGTCGACGGCCTCGCAGCGGATGACCGCGGCGTGCCCAGCTCGGCCTGAAAGAACTTGACGTCCTCGCGGACGCCGGAGAGCAGCGCGTACAGCGATCTGCAGCAGCTCCGCAAGCTTTCCTGGCAGCGCGTCCACCATGCCTGAGAGCGCGCCCACAGCGATCTGCATCTCGCCGGTCGAGGACGGCCTTCTCTTGATCTGGATTTGTGGGTGTCGCCGGCGGCGAGGATGGGCGTGGACTGGCAGCTAAGTCTTCGTCGCTGGGTGGTGCTCTGCTCTGCTCTGTTGCGTGGCTGCGGGTTGGAATTGGAAACTGACGGGGGGGTTTTTGTAAAAAAAAATTAAAACGGTGGTGCGCCCATTAATTCGGGTCGGAGGGAGTATTTTCTTCTACTAATATTTTTGCTGTGAGCAGTTCTGTGAACCCTGAGGATGAATACTTGCGCTTATTCAGCAGGCGATCTAAAGGTAACGAATGGTCAGAAGTAGTTTTGTGATATTTTATTTTCGTCAATTCGCGTGGTAAACTGCTTATGGATTCTTCTTCGGTAAACGTGCGGTAAGATTCGTCAACCTTGGGGTGTGCTTTGATTATTCTTCTTTGATTTTGACAGGGCTCGTGTTTAACTGAACGAGTGAGTTATTACTATAACCTCTCTGACAACCAAGTACCGTTAATGTTTTTCCGGGAGTACTTCGTACAGTTCATGTGTGCTCACTTATTTCAGTCTTGTTTTGATTGGAGCTCTCTTTATGATGTGTTTGATTACGGAAACATTTGTCGGTGGTTGTTGATCCGTCGTGGCTATGTTGTGCCTAAGACTACTCACAATGGAGAGTATCATATACTAGTATCATGCATATGATACTAGTCTATGTTACTACCTCTACAATGGGTAGTAACATATTTGTGGTATCATACAATACTCCATTTATTAGGTTGTAGACTCATTTTGCATTGGAATCCGTTATGTTACGGTATCTACCTATGATACTACTATCACCTCTCTCATCATTAATTGCAGTGCCACGTCAGCTTTTTGCCAACATGGCATGCATGATACTACCTATGATACTCCCATTGTGGCTAGTCTAATGCTCATACGGCGAGTTTAATAATTTGTAACTAGACAACTAGAGTAGTACTAGTAGAGTCTACACCAGTGACGAGATTTGTGCATGCGATCGTGCCAAAAAGGCGCTAAAGAAACTTGCACTGGACTCAAGCCCGTGAAGCTGGAGCTGGATTTGGATCGTGGCAAAGCGACCGACGCATTTGCAAATGTGGGTTAGCTAGCCAATTCAAAAAAAAAAAAAGTGGGTTAGCTAGCTGACCAATACAAAAGTCGAGTACATAGCCACCTTCCATCCACCACCCAACGCTGCAAGGAAAAGAAAAAAAAACGCCAGCCGAGGAGGACCTGAGCCAAACCCAGATCTCCTTCCTCCCGAGGTCTCTCTCTCTATTAAGAAGCACAAGCAAAGCGCCACTCAGATCTCTCCGCCCCTTCTGACCTCCCCTCGTGCCCCGAGCTCCCCTCCGCCTCGCTCGTCAACGCTGCCGCCCTCCCGGGGACGGACGAGAGATGGCATCGCCGGCCGCGGGCGCGGCCTCGGCGCTCCTCCTCCTGCTCGCCTTCGCCGTGGCGGGCGTCTTCTCCGACGGCTCCGACCACCGCTACAAGACCGGCGAGCCTGTCCCGCTCTACGCCAACAAGGTCGGACCCTTCCACAACCCCAGGTGAGCGAGATCTCCTGCCTCCAGATCCCGTACCTAATGGTAGTGCGCGTGAGGATGATCGGATCCGTCAGATTCATGGTAGCGGGCGCGGGCCGTGGATTGTTCTCTGTCTGGTATCGGGGCGGGATGGTTCGGGGGTTTACGCTAAGTTGGTCTAAACCGCATATTTTTGAGATCCAACAGAAATCTTCGTGTGGATTGGGCAGAATCGCAACTAATTTAGTACGCTACCTAGTTTCTAGTGGCTCTATTTCGGTTATAAACCGTTGCTTTGTATCGGTTTGGGCGCCAATTCTGGATGCACTCAACCTTTTGTCTGCCAGCGGATAGGAATCGGATCTGTTTGTAAAGCATTTTTTTCCTTCCTAAACACCATTCTCACGCCTTGCTCTTTTCCTTGCAGCGAGACGTATCGGTACTTCGACCTCCCTTTCTGCTCTCCGGGTTAGTTTGCCCCTATACCATGCCTTCCGTCATTTCTTGCTCGGCTTCGTAACAAGTTCTCAAATCATGTTATGCTTACATATGACTTTAATTAATTTCAGAGAAAGTGAAGGAGAAGAGCGAGGCCCTTGGCGAGGTCCTCAATGGGGACGGCTGGTCGATGCGCCTTACAAGCTTGATTTCCGTGTGGATTATGACTCCAAGGCGGTTTGCTCAAAGAAGCTCTCCAAGGAAGAGGTGGTCAAGTTCCGCAACTCGGTAGCTAAGGACTACTACTTCCAGATGTACTATGATGATCTCCCGCTCTGGGGTTTCATTGGTAAGGTGGACAAGGGCACCAAGGCCGCGCCCCAGCGAGTGGAAGTATTACCTCTACAAGCACATTATCTTTGACATCCTCTACAACAATGACCGGGTGATCGAGATCAATGTGCACACTGACCAGAGTGCACTGGTAGACCTGACGGAGGACAAGGAGGCCGATGTGGACTTCCTTTACACTGTCAAGTGGAAGGAGACACCTACGCCGTTCGAGAAGAGGATGGAGAAGTATTCCAGTTCCTCCAACATGCCGCATCACTTGGAGGTTCATTGGTTCTCGATCATAAACTCTTGTGTTACGGTCCTTCTCTTGACAGGGTTCTTGGCGACAATCCTCATGCGAGTACTGAAGAATGACTTTGTTAAGTAAGTCTATATGAACTTCATTTTTAGTGAAATAACAAATTTTCCTCTAAAATGATGTTTTCTATTCCCAGACGTGCTCGAACAATGTTTATTTTTCATATAGTCCTACTGCACTGCCATGCATTACAGAATCATATGATCTCAAACCATAGGCTTTGTTTCGTTATCGGTTACTGCAAAATAGACCGTGATAAATTTGCATGGAACAGCTGATATAGTTATTTAGGGCCTATTTGAAAGATTACAAAATGCAGCAATAGGAAAAAACCTGAAGAATTGCAATTTTTGCCCTGCTGAATCATTCATGATTGATTTTGCACAAACAAAATCTTTCCAGAGGTACTCCCAAGAAATCACGAGGAGAAATTCCAAAGTTAGAAATTCCTTCTAATCAAACAACCCTGCCAAGAAATCACGAGGACAAATTCTAAAATTAAAAATTCCTTCCAATCAAACAGCCCGTGTAGGAAAAATTCCTAAGAATCATTTGAATTAAAAAGTCCCTTAATCTTCTGGTAGCTTATCATGAATAGATATATAATATTGTCGTGAATGGATATGTAATCTTGCCATGAATGGATATAACTTACATCCATTGTTCTATGCATGCTGCCAGCTCCACCAATAGTTCTTCCAGTCCTCATTTCAACCAGATATTATAGAGCTGGGACAAGTTACCGTCCTTACATTCTAATTAAGCAAACGATTTTATGGTTGACCTTCGAGTTTTCTTTGGTTACTTGGCTCAAGTTGCCCTTAATGGACATATTCATATTTTTCACCTATTGTATCATTTATTTAGTAATGGCCCGACTGATTTTTTCAGTTTCTTATGCACTGTTGGCATATACGCATTACGAACATTGACTACATTCCTTCTCTATGTTTCTAAAATCGTATGTTTTCATTTGAAGGTATGCCCATGATGAGGAAGTAGCTGATGACCAAGAAGAGTCTGGATGGAAGTATATTCATGGTGACGTCTTCCGGTTCCCCGCGAACAAGTCATTGTTTTCGGCTGCTCTTGGCACTGGAACTCAACTGTTTGCTCTGTAAGTGCTGATATTTTCTTTTTTGCCTATACCAGTACAGTACTGTATCTTGCATGAATAAAATCATTCAGTTATCCCTTGAATGCACATATCTAACGGTCTTATTTGAAATTGGCAGAACAACCTTTATATTCCTGCTTGCACTTGTTGGAGTATTCTACCCTTACAATCGCGGTGCACTTTTCACTGCATTGGTTGTCATCTATGCACTTACTTCAGGAATTGCTGGGTACATTGCAACCGCGTTCTATTGCCAGCTAGAGGGAACAAACTGGGTATGTGCTGTCTTTATTTATAAGATAACCCTAGATTCTTCTGTTACGTTGATTTTGGAATGCATTATATTCAATGTGGTCTAATACTATCATTTTATGTTTATATTCTCAGGTGAGGAACTTGCTATTAACAGGATGCCTGTTTTGCGGGCCTCTCTTCCTGACATTCTGTTTCTTGAACACTGTTGCTATTGCTTATAGTGCAACGGCGGCATTGCCATTCGGCACCATTTGTGTCATTGTGCTCATCTGGACCTTAGTTACATTTCCTCTACTAGTTTTGGGAGGCATTGCTGGTAAAAATAGCAAGAGTGAATTCCAAGCTCCTTGCCGTACCACCAAATACCCTAGGGAGATCCCCCCACTTCCGTGGTACCGGACAACAGTTCCACAGATGGCCATGGCTGGATTTTTGCCTTTCAGCGCTATATATATCGAGCTCTACTACATCTTTGCTAGTGTCTGGGGCCACCGAATTTACACCATTTACAGCATCCTCTTTATAGTCTTTATCATCCTCCTCATCGTCACTGCCTTCATTACTGTTGCCCTGACATACTTTCAGCTTGCTGCTGAAGACCACGAGTGGTGGTGGAGGTATTTTTCTTTCTCTTTGAATCATTATTTCTTTGGAAGCGTCAGTAATTTATGTCGTTCACTACTAGTCTACTATACTAGCGGTTTAAGATTTATGTGATTTAGATTTTGTAAGATCATGGCAGCCCTGCTATATTTATGTGGGTAGTTTAGCTGTTGGTCTTAGTTCTCTTCTCTTTCTATTACATCTGCAAACTGTAGTACATAGATACTCTAGTTTGTAGATTATTTTACTGTTGGTTGAGTCTTCACTTCAGTAGTCTGTTAGTTCAGGAATCAATGAGGTGGCTGCCATTTTTGTCCATACACTTTTTTGTTTCCAGTTTAGCATCTTGTACATTGATTCTTGGGCTGCTAATTTCTCTTTTCATCATAGTTTGGCACTGAAGGTTAGCAATAGTACGAAATCTGTTATAGCTCTTTGAGTTCAGGTCGTGTTGATCTTATGTGTGAATGTCATGGATACTGCATATGCTGATATGCTACAGACTAACATACTGAGCTCTAGGGATTTGAATGGATTGTACATACTGAATAGTGGTCATACCATCGTAGCATCTGTAATTTATGTCAATCTGGATGCATATTTCAAAATTTTAGAAATGACAGTTCCGATAGAAATTCCTACCCTATTCAACTCAATGGAATTTGGATTTATATCCATTTTCCACCCTGGGTGAGCTCTGCGCTGGTTTATTATAGAATGGCCACTTAAACAGATTATCAGCACTTTCGAAAGATGGTCATTCCACCAGTAGCCACCTCTCCCTCTTGTTTCTGAAGGGAAATCTAGTAAAATGTTGTGCTGAACATTTTTTGTGACATTATCTTATACAGGTCATTCCTATGTGGAGGATCAACTGGATTTTTCGTGTATGGCTACTGTCTGTACTACTACTATGCACGATCGGATATGTCTGGCTTCATGCAGACATCTTTCTTCTTTGGTTACATGGCCTGCATCTGCTACGCATTCTTCCTGATGCTCGGCATGATTGGTTTCCGTGCCGCCTTGTTCTTTGTTCGGCACATATACAAGTCAATCAAGTGTGAGTAAACTGGCGATGGAGGATGAAGAGCAGCAGAGTTGTACTCCTTTTTGGTGCCGCTAAGAAGTCCCCAGTATAGAAAAGGTTAGCTCTCGCGTGCAACAGGAAGCAACTAGAGATTGGCATGTTTCAGTTTAGGCCATTATTCATAGGAACAGGTAATGAACCTATAAATTTGTTTGTCTTTGTGCGTCTGGTACGATAAGTCGTCTTTTCCTTCCTCCCATGTATTATCTCCTATGTGACACCCGGACAGTATTACTTTGTTGAACTATGACCTACATGAATACCTGCGGAAGTTCGTATTGTGTTATGTCATTATTCCCTATGGCAGAATAACTGAAGTGTAGAGATGATGCCTCAAAGAAGGGCATGTCCAGTCAATGTACCGTTGTATGTGTATCATTTGCATTCTGGTTATTGTATTATCAGATCTTTTTTGTACCTGGCCAAAAACCTATGAACTCGTTTATTTGTTCATGTTGAATTTAACTTGTGACACTGAAAAAAAGATCTGGAGAACTTGGTGGCGGTAGGCTGTTAATGGCTACATAAATGTATGATACTCTTGCAACACCTAACATTAAACATCGAGAGTCTGAAGTATTTGAAAGGCGAGGCAAGGAAGTCTATTTGAAAGGCGAGGCAAGGAAGTCTATATTCAGTGTACACTGGCCATGTTATTACAAAGAAACTTCATTATCCATAGGATTAAGCGAGGTGCTATGTCAACCTGTTAGATTGCTTCTCGTTGGACTTGACCGCTATCTTGGTGATGCAGCGCGTGCAGACGATGGCATGGACTTGGCCGGTCTCCCGCTATGCTACAAAACCGCAGGACGGCATGATCAAGGCCTTCCTCTCTAGTAGATCGTCGCCGTACCGGCGAAGGATAGCAACTTTGGCACACCGAACAGCCGTAGCAGCGTTCGTGATAAAAATTCCGTAACAGACCCCCAAAGCGAAGAAACAGAAAGGATGCAGACCACTGCACCGAATAGCCGAAGCAGCGTTCGTGATGTTTTTGCAACGACGTCTTCTGTGCACACAAAACACACCACGTCTAGACGAAAATCCTCGCCACAACTTCTGCTTTTGTAACGAGCTCACGCAGTCCCCACCACCACCAGCCACCACCGGCCGGGCGCTGCTGAGCCGAGCTCACCTCACTTCTCATGCCGTCAACGCCTCGATCGGTAGCGTATATTTATCTGTCGTATCCTGCCGGATTTAATCGAAAGTGTCAGGCACGCCTCCCGCACCGTGCCCACAGAGCCTCAACTCCCAAGTGTCAAGCCATGGGCGCCGGCAAGACGGCCGCGGGCATGCCGCGCATCGGCATGGGCACGGCGGTGCAGGGGCCCAAGCCGGACCCGTCCGGCGCGCCGTGCTCCGCGCCATCGAGCTCGGGTACCGCCACTTCGACACCGCCGCGCACTACGAGACCGAGGCTCCTATCGGCGAGGCCGCCGCCGAGGCTGTCCGCTCAGGCGCCGTCTCCTCCCGGGACGACCTCTTCATCACCTCCAAGCTCTGGTGCAGCGACGCGCACCACGACAGGGTGCTCCCCGCCCTAAGGCAGACCCTTCGGTATGCATCTAATCTGCTTAGCTTGCAGGGTAACTTAGGACAAGAGGAATCCGTGATTTAGAGTCGGAGTAGCACTAAGATAATCTTAGCCACCGTTGCAATAGTACAGTTTTTTGCATGTGATTAAGTCTTAGTAGAGAACATTGAAATCAATTGCTAATATGAACAATTTACTGCTGAAACAGAACCTAGAAACAAAGAATGAGAGACATAATACATGGAATCATTTAGAAGTGTGTACTTCAGTCCAGTGGTTGAGCTAACCGCTTGAATACCACTAGGAAAGAGTGGAATGGCTTTGGCAGACATGCCCAACACATGACTGGTCCTACTAGCTTCCTCAAGCTACACGCAAGTCTCAAGGCCATTAGGGGGCTGTCATGTTCATATGCATCTTTCAGGCATATCAGTTGAGTCCTCCACATCAACGGTGTCGGCCCAAGTTCCAACTACTGATATGGTTCATTCTCACACCACACTGAATCGCTGATCTGACAACCTAGACAAGAAAACCAGTAGAGAACTCACTGGCACGTACAGCCAACATGCCAGTTCCAACAAGACACTAGCTGCTGGTTTCAGCAAGCTAGAGCTAGGTAGCTCCAGACAGACACAGATCAAATCAGTCCGTGTCCTGCATCGATCACCGCTCTCACGACACTGAAACACTGAACCCAATGTTGCAAGTGCACTGTTTGATATGAGCTGTGTGACTGTTTCGGTATTATTAACCATGACGCATTGACCTGAATGTTACCATGACGCATTGGCCCTGCAGAAACCTTCAGATGGAGTACGTGGACCTGTACCTTGTCCACTGGCCGGTGACCATGAAGGCAGGGCGGTTCAAGGCCCCCTTCACGGCCGACGACTTCGAGCCGTTCGACATGCGGGCGTGTGGGAGGCCATGGAGGAGTGCCACAGGCTGGGCCTCGCCAAGGCCATCGGCGTCGCCAATTTCTCCTGCAAGAAGCTCGAGACGCTGCTCTCCTTCGCGACCATCCCTCCCGCCGTCAACCAGGTGGAGGTGAACCCGGTGTGGCAGCAGAGGAAGCTGAGGGAGTTCTGCAATGGGAAGGGCATCCAGCTGTGCGCGTACTCGCCGCTGGGCGCCAAGGGCACGCACTGGGGCAGCGACGCCGTCATGGACACGGGCGTCCTGCAGGAGATCGCCGCGGCCAGGGGCAAGACCGTGCCGCAGGTGTGCCTGCGGTGGGTGTACGAGCAGGGGGACTGCCTCATCGTCAAGAGCTTCGACGAGGCCCGGATGCGCGAGAACCTCGACGCCGTCGGCAGCTGGGAGCTCACCGAGGAGGAGCGCCGGAGCATCGCCGAGATCCCGCAGCGGAAGATCAACCTCGGCAAGCGCTACGTGTCCGAGCACGGGCCGTACAGGTCCCTCCAAGAGCTCTGGGACGGCGAGATATGACACCGCGACCGCGTACGGGTTGGCCGTGAGAGCGTCTGCCTCTGCCCTGTGTTCTCCTTCGGGCAACCGTGGCCAGTTTTACACCGATTTCCCTTACAATAAAAATTGCTGGTCTGCGCTGTGTTTTAAACAAAAGAATAAAGGAAAATGTTTGTAAGTGCCCATTGCATTCTACTAGGTAACTTAGCGCGGCGTATGCCGCGTATGTGTGGTAAAAATTCAAATGTTGAAATGCTGACATTTAAATTTTTTGAAGAGTTGAAATTGTTGGAATGCAAAGAAAGTTTACGTTTAAAAATTGCTTAGATTTTGAAAATTGTTCAAAATGGGAAATTATTTAGATTTTCTTTTTTTTATGTTTACAAAATGGTTAGATTTTAGAGGCATTTAATTTTTTGAAATATTCAACTTTGTGTGTCGTGCACGTGTGGTAGAATTAAAATTTTAATTTGTGTATATTTAAAAATCGTGCAGATTTGGAAATTATTGAAATGCAAAGAAAGTTTATGGTTAAAAATTGTGCATATTTTAGAAATAGTGTAGAAGAAGAAATACCGTGGTGTGAAAAAAATTCAAATTTGAAAATGTCCGCACTTTAAAGTTGTTCAGACTTAGATCTGTTGGAACTGGGAAAAAGTTTACATTTATAAATTGATAGATTTTGAAAATTTGTTAAAATTGGGGAGTTATCCATATTTGAATTGTATTTATGTTTATGAAATGCTTAGTTTTGGAAGGCATTCAAAATTTTGAAGTATTCAATTTTGAAATTTGATCATATGACATAAGTAGTGAGCAATTTTTTTTTTGTGTTCATGTTGACATATTTGTCACATTTGTAAATATCGTGGAGTAAAAAATTTAAATTTCGAAATGTCCACATTCAAAAGTTGTTCAGATTTTAATGTATCGAATTTAAAAAAAAGAAATTTACATTTGTAAATTGTTAGAATTTTAAAATTGTTAATAGTGAGAAGTTATTCGTATGTGATTTCTTCTTTACGTTTTTTGAATGTTAAGACGCGAAATGCATTTAAAATTTTAAAATATTCAAATGTTGGAATTTGATCATTTTTGTGTTCGTGTTGATATGTTTGTTATATTTTTCTCGTCCGGGTGTGCGGCGTTACAGTGCCCGGGCGCGTGAGAGGCCGCGAATCCGTCCGGCTATTATATATAGTAGTATGGTTTTTTGGAAAACGATAGGCCTTTACTGCGAAAAAGCGGCGAGCAAAGTGCATATCTATATGTTTGTCAAAATAAAAAGGTTAAAACACGAAAGTTGTTTGGGAAGGTGATATCCATCTATTTGTGAAAAGAAAATTCAAACGGGTGACCGAGTGCGATGAATTGGACAAAACTCGATGAATATTTGTGCGAATCTGGATCACAAATTAATGAGTTAGAGTCGACCAAACTCGAAACCGATCATGGGAATGGAACCTACTCGTCGACGCGTAAATTTTTCATGTATAATTTTTCTTGTGGTTTTGGGAAAAAAACCGACTGCGGTAGCATGCTATAGTAACACTGTAGGTACTGTAGCTACTGTTACACTGTAGCAAATTTGCTTGGTGGAAATCATTATTTGGTACCGTTCAAAAATATCCTTTTTTTTGGTTAACTAATTTTGAAGATTAATGAAATTTTGAAATCTGTCAGAATTTTTTTTTTTGCACGGTATAAAATGCAACGAATTTGAAGTTTGAAGAGAAATGTATATATTTATGTCCATTGATATAAAAAGTTTAAAACATACTGTTACAGTAGCTACAGTACTCGGACGCTTCGCGCCATTATATATAGTAGGATAGTAGTTAGTTTGTAATATCTGGAGAACGCAAGGACATTTGCGTAAAAGAACCAGCGTTTTTATTCCGGGAGGCCGATTTTGGAAAACACGTGGTCTTTTCTGCAAAAAGTGGCGAGCGGGGCTTTTGTTTCAAAAAGTTTTATTCTGGAGGGCCAATTTATATTTTTGGCCGGGAGGCCGATTTATAATTTTTAGGAAAACGTAAGTTCTTTTCTACGAAAAAGTGGCGAGCGGGCAAAAAGTGGCGAGCGGGGTCTTTTTTGCAGAAAGTTTTATTCCGAGGGCCGATTTGTGTAGGGTGTTATACATCTACTTGTGAAATGAAAATTCAAACGGATGACCGAGTGCGACAAATTTGACAAAATTTGTCAAATGTTTGTGCGAATCTGGATCTAAAATTAAGGAGCTAGACTCGATCAAACTCAAAACCGATCACGGGAATGAAACCTACTCGTCGGCACGCATATATTTCATGTATATAATTTTTGGAGAACGCGAAGTTTTTTTTTTTAAAAAATTATGCAAAAAAAAGTCTACTGTAGCGAAGACACTGTAGCTAATGTAGCTACTGTACACGCTACAGTGCCGCGGCTCTTCAAGCTTTTATATATAGTAGTGATGGATCACCAAATGCAAGAAGGGGAGTGAAAAATGAGGATCATGTTATCTGTAATTGGCATGTCAATCCATCAGATCAACAAGACATCAAGTAAATCGACACGAATAGCACATCCTAAGGTCAAAACCCAGAGGGAAAAACAACGCAGGGAAGACAATACTAAGCAAAACAAAAGATAATCGAAGTGTTTTCTGCTAAGACAGCAACACCTTGCTTCTTCTAGGTTCTCGAGAAAAATGAAAGGCAGCGGCGGCGAGCGGGTTCCATCATGGGCCGTAGGCCGCGTGCGACGACGGCAGCACCCGTCTTCTTGGGCTCAGCCGAGTGACGTGACCAAGCAACTGAGCCGCGCGTCAGGCTCGTCATGATGAGCGCCAGAGCAGCCCGCCGCTGCCGGCGGGCCATCGTGCCAACCTGCTGGCCCGACAAGTCCAGCGGAGTGCCGTGGATGGCGCAGGACTAGCTGGCTTTCTGGCTTGCTGGGTGACCGCCTGACCGGAGAGTGGCACGATCCGTCAGTCAGTTAGAAGTGTTGGACTACTTAGGATGTGTCCAACGGCCGATGCAAATGGATATCGATTTGGTCGGGAATTTGTCCGTTTAGATCGTCAAATGGACATGCGTTTGGCCTATGTCCGTCCCTTCCTTGCCACTGCATCTAATGGGCCGACGCATCTAATCTGCCCAACATTTTTTCTCCAATATTTTAAATAATTAATAATAGGAATTCGATTACATTGGTAATTGAAAACAATGACCTAAAATCTAGGGCTCGTCGTCCTCCTCCGGTGGTCGTGGTGCCATTTGCGCCTTGCTGCGCGACTCGCACTCGTAGCTGCGTGACGCGCTTTCTCTATCTCGGCCTCCTGTGTTGTGTCCGCAACTGCACGCGCAGCGGACATGAAGCTGGCTGCCCTCTGCGCGTTCAACTGCATGTGGACCGCCTCCGCCGCCTCCTCCGCGGAGCCGTACACAGTACCGCCCACGCCGGTGGGCGGTGAGGGGCCCGCCACGACGCCGACGACGTAGGCTTCCTCCTCGGGGTCATACGCGTCGTTGGAGGCCGACTCCAGCGCTCTCCTCGTCTGATCCGACAGCTGCGACCGTGGCGGCTGCGGAATCATGCCGGACTGGTCACCACGCGGCGACATAAGCTGCCGCAAAGGAACCCAACTGCGCTCCGACGCGCTTGCTCGACCTGGTTGACGAGATGTTGCGGCGGTGACGGCGGATTCATTCCGGCGCGTCGATCTACAAGCGGAGGTGGTGGCCGCCGTGGCTGGGGGGAAGAGAGCTAGCGTTTGTGGCTCAAGGGTTTCGCCGTCCGGAGCATATTTAAGGAGCTCCACCGCTTTTCTCCACCGCCCACAGTCAATGGGGTAGGTGGCCGTTGTAGTCGGTGACACGGGGGCCAGGGGCGGACACAGGGCGGACGCAAGAGTTGTCCGCGTGTGTCCGCGGCCGACGCAAACCTGGCCCAAATTTGGGCCAAGAATGGGTCGCGGCGGACAGAAAAACGGACAACGGTCCGTTTGTGTCGCCGCGTTGGGACTTGATTTTCAGTCGCGCGGACAGAAACAGACACACACGGACTGGATGCGTCGGCCCGTTGGAGACATCCTTACGTACACGGCGAGAAACGAAGAGAAATGAAATGGCGTTCAAAGCATACGGTTGTGCGGGGAACCAACTCGGGGTTGGATGGTAAGAAGTGTGGTTGATATTGGTGTGTTTCTCATTAAAGACGGATTATTTTTTAATAGGAGGTGACGTTCGATAGCGAGACGCTTGTTGTGACTTTGTCAAATTCAAGATGACGTTCCGTCGGTGCCTATGGTGACTTCGTCGATTTTAAGATCCGACCGTTTGCTCAGTCTTTCGGATGTTCTACAGGGTAGGATGTGTGAGCGTTCATACGTGTGAGCGTATGCTCGTTATGTGAGTGACTACGTCTGTCTGTACTGTGTTTTGCAGAAAAACGGTACAGCTGTGCCATCACGGCTTTATGGAATTGATTGAAATAAATCAATTGCCAAGGAGCATATGTTTTTTAGGGACATTATTCTCATTAATTCAACTGACAGTCACCAAGGAGCATATGTAGGTAAAGGAGATGGCTAGTTAGGGAACATTTGCCTTTCTAGCTAGGTCAAACTACATTGTCAATATTTTCAAAACTAACCATGTTTATCCCCCTCAATGATCAGCGGGAAAAAACAGTAGTACTCTACATTTTGGCACATGCATTCGTATATTTCAATTTCCAATGACATAAACAAAGTGTCCTACGAGTGAACAAATCCGTGGTTGGATGGTAAAAGGGTTGTTATACCCTCGACCCATCATACCCATCAGAGTTGAAACTCGACGGATTTTTCATTCAGTGGGAGACGACGCGTTCCCCTCGATAGCGGGTCGTCTGTTATGGCTTCATCAATCTCAAGACACCCGGTTCAATCTTTCGATGGTGCTCGTAGGGTAGGATAAACGTGTGTGCATTCATATGGTGAGTGTGCATGTAGTATCTGGCGGTCGAAAAAATGCCTTACACCCTAGACATAAACTGCTAGTTCCAGTGCACTTTAATTTCATTTTATTAAAAATCGCTTCATGTCAACAAGTTTGTGTTATAGTAGTAGTAACAAATTGAGTACTCCAAGAACCAATGTATGGTTGGCCTAATTATTGTGTTGCATCAGTTTGAGGAAGATGACTAGAAACGCCAAGTTCTTACTTTTGACCCGGACCAAAGTTTAGTGAAGAAATCATGCCGCAGAGCTCTGGCCCCAAGGGCAGCCACAGACCCACAGTGCTGGAGCATATAGCCTTCTCTTTAATTACTGCAGTAAGTAAAAGTGCCATCGCGTGTGCTTTTGTTTTACTACTGGGTCCGGCTGTTTCACAGGGAATTCAGCACCAGACGATCGACATGGATTGCACTCGCGCAGGTGCTGCCTACCCGTGCGGTAAAAAGCTGTTCACGTGAATAACGCAGCGCAGGCCACCAAGGGTAAAGGCGTTTTTTGGTTCCTTTTGCAAAAGAAAGGCCACCACCCTGCCGCGGCGCCCACTTTTTAGTGCAACACACTTGATGCTGTTGGCAGCCTGATGTACTGCCCCAGCAGGTGCATTTTGGAGATTTTTGTGAATTATTACTATGGAGTTTGGGCGATTCTTCAAAGAATTAAGGAAGGACAGGAATTTTCCTAACGGAGAAAATTCCAAATCTTGTTGTCTTTCTTTACACGGCATGTCTCTTAAACACTTTGTCAAATCCTATTCGGTGATGCTGTACTAGGAACACCGGGATCCAAGTTGTGTGGATCAGACCGGTCCATCTATCCAAGTTGTCTTGCTTCACGACCAATAATCAAGTAATTTCGGTTCATATTTCAACGAGAAATAAAGTAGTTGAAAGTGAAACAGTCGCACAACTTTATAAATAAAGTACTCCCTCCGTCCGCGAATAAGTGTACTTCTACCTTTCTTGGTAAGTCAATATTATTAAAGTTTGACTAACTTTTTAGGGAAACATGTCAACATTTATGACACTAAATTGGTATCACTAGATTCGTTTTGAAATGAAGTTGCAAAATATACCAATTTGATGTCATATATGTTGATACTCTTTTCTATAAAGTTGGTCAAATTTTTGGAAAAATGACTTAGTATAAAAGGTAGATGTACACTTATTTGAGGACGGAGGGAGTACAAACAGCAGAACCGATACAAGGTGATGAAAGACCCTCTTACAATGTAGGTCATAAGAAAAGTGACATCTAAAAGGGCAACGAGAACGTAACCAATACAAAGTCGAGCAATAAAAGTCATGCGTGTTGTCTCACTTGAAGATAATTTCTTACTCCGTTAGCTCATTCATTAAGGCATCAACGGTACCGAAGTCCTTCGCAAATGTGTGTGTGTGTGTGTGTGTGGGGGGGGGGGGGGGGGGTGTAAAAAAAAGAAAGCTAGGTTGAGTTCATCTTTAGACGGTCACTAAATTTTGTTTTGGAGGAAGTTCACTAGTATTTTTATTGGAACCGATCTTGCTCTTCACGTATATATTTGTTCTACATTAGCTGTGCACTTCAAAAACCCACAACTGACCTTTTGCAATAATCACATGTAATTATTCAAAAAAAAATCGTATGTTAGTATAGATTGATTTTATATGAGCCAGTTCATTTTTATTTTGCTTTGTAGTTGCATTATTAATCTATACTAGTTGTATGTTTACAAATTTGCAACCGTACCCATTAATTTTAAAATCGTGAAATCCAGTTTTTGTTTGACTTTTTATCGAGTGGTAGGATTTGAAAAATTGGTTGACTATGAGTAGTCGGGCCCATTAACTAATTACAGAATTTACAGCAACTATAGTGCATAGATAAACGCATTTCATTGGTGGGGCCAAACGACATAACGGGCCTTGGTTACATACACACATGCATGTACGACGCGCGAACGTAAAGGTTGTACATGCATGTAGTGTACGTACTAGCTAGATGGCGCTGCGTGGCCCCTATAGTCCTAACCCGCCTCCTCTTCTCATGGACTCGCAGGCCACCGCCGAGGCACCGTGCCCGTCGTCACCCCCGGCCGCGACGCCCATGGGCACGACGGCGAAGGAGCGCTGGCGGCACGCGTGGCAGGTGACCTGCGCGAGCAGGCGCGCGGCGTGGTCGCGCAGCGCGCACGCCTTCTCGAGCTCGCCCCGGGCCCGCTGCCGCGCGCGGCGCGCCTCCTCGAGGGCGCGCTCCGCCGCCGCGGCCTCGTCGCGCGCCCGCGCCCGCTCGGCGTAGGCCGCGGCCTTCTCCTGCAAGGCCCGCCGCACCTCCTCCCTCCCATCGTCGGCGCCGGAAGAAAGGCCGAGGTCCGGGGCGTAGATGACGGGGCCGATGGAGAGCTCCAGCTTCGTTGTGGCGTGGGGCTCGTGAGAGGCGGGGAATGCGGTCGTGGCGTTCGCCGCCGGCAGCTTGGTAGCTGCCGGGAGGAGCTGGAGCTCTGGCGGCGGCGTGGAGGGCGGTCCCGGAGCAGGGTGCCTGAGAAGGGCTGGACGGAGCACCGGGAGCACCTCGTCGCGCATCCGGCCGGAGTTGCACGCGTCCTGGTGCTCGATGAAGCTCTCCACCCTGCATTCATGCAACACGCGCAGAATCACAGCGTCGTTAGCACACAAACCCGATCAATCGAGCACGGCATGAACCAACCCGGCCATAACCTGCATGCATGGACGCTTACGCCTCTACCAAGCTGTCCCGTCCTTGTCACGGGCAGGCGTACGTACATATATATATGTATATATGTATATATGCATGATTGCCGTCGATCTCTCGCGCGGCCGCCCATACGGCAGATCGGCATTAGGCGTGGATGGAAAGCGACCAGACGGCGAGCGAGACATGTATGTACTGGTCGATGAGACAACGAGACCGATCGATCTATCTAATCGGTCCAGCAAGATACTGGTGGTCTGCTGGCCATGGATCAACTAATTCGAGACCCGGTGCATCGATCACTTCAGGTCGATCAGGCCGGGACCAAACGCGCGCGGTGATCGATCCATCATCGTCCACGTGTGCGCGCACAGTGTTGCACAGCAGGAACTACTGTTTCAATGGAGGAGCCACGGCACATCAAAAGGTCCGTGAGAGTGTGGCTGCCAAGTGCCAAATTATTAAAGTGCGACTAGTAGCTTGGTAGCCCAGTGAGTGCTGTTTGTTTATGCACATGGCCTGGCCTGTCGTGGCCGTGTGGGTGTACATGGCGATCGATCGAGAGTGCTCTCTCTCTCTTGTACAGTACTTTGGTGGATCAGGCGGGGTCCGAGGAACGGCTTGTCTCTACCTGCCTAAGCGCTCTTCTTTTCAGTTTATTTTCTAGATTCTCCCAGAAGCTATCCTTCATCAGCTTCTCCCAGAATCTCGTTTTTTAAATTTGTTTAAAAATTTAGATTTTTAAACAAATTTAAAAAACGAGATTCTGAGAAAAGCTGATGGAGGGTAGCTTTTACGAGAATCTGGAAAATAAGCTGAAAAGAAGGGGGCCTAACTACTAGCTAATCCTATAGCTAGTGCTGCTGGCTGTTCCTACAGTAGTTCCTCTGTTCACCCGCACATGACATTTTCACTACCGAGCCAATAATTAATATTCTCTTCTCTTTACATAACGTCACGTGCATGCAATTGAGACAGGCTTAATCAGTGTTAAGAGGAGTTAAACATAATTAGAATGGTAGGCCGGTTTCTTTCGAGTCGAGTTTACGGGAGCTAGTGAGCTACCCAGCAGTGTTGGGAGAAGCTAGCTAAGGTGATCGATGAGACAGTTTTTGGTCGATGTGCCGTCGCTTTCCCGCTGGAATTCTCGGTCCTACCGCAATCCGCCACCGAAATGATCAGCCAGCACCCTTTGCTTTTCGATTTTCTCTCCTTTTTTTCGATGGATACTATATGGAACCCACTCGACCTGCATATATGTCATCAGTTAACCTCAGGTCCCCATCCACTTCCGTACGGAAATATGCTACTAGTATTATGGTCAGCTTAGTTAGGAGCTTCTCTAACTCACATGACGCACAACCCGTAGCTCGATCATCCATTTTTGCGATTCAACGGTCTAGATTTGTCGTCGAACGAGTTGTTAAATATGGAGAAAATCCATTTTCGCTATAGCTAGTTTGTTAAACTATGGAGAAGAAAAAACTATGGGTCGATCGAACTCTAGTTAGTTAGTTCATGTTCGGCTACACACAATCTCTCCTTTTAATCCTCTCTCTACCTTGGCAGTTGACGTTTAAAACCCTTAACCAACATCATAGCTTTTGTCTTATCTCCATCGAACTATCGATCTTCATGGGAGGAAGGCTGTCCTTCTCCAACCACCGACTAAACATTCGATTTGTTTTGTGTTTAACTATATCATCATGCACACACCCTAATTCGTTCTTGTGCGCGCGACCGTACGTCGGTGTACGTGATGAAGTACGTCTCCGGCGCATGCTGCTAGTAATTAGCTAGAGCAGTCGACAGGCGGCGGCCACAAGCATACATCCTAAGGAACTTGATTAGCGTTGTAGCTAGTGTTTGCATGTTGGAACGTACCGGGAGAAGACGCGGCCGCAGTCGCAGGAGTGGCCGCGGGTGCCGCAGGTCTTGAGGTGCGCCTTGTAATCGGACTGGACGGCGTAGCCCTTGGCGCAGCGGGCGCACACCCACTGCCGCCGCCCGCCGTGCTTGCGCCGGAAGTGCTTCTTGATCCCCACCAGGTCGCCCAGCGCGTGGGCAGGGTCGTGGTGGAGGCAGCTCGGCTCCGGGCACACGAACACGCGCTTCCGCGGCACCGTCGACGTCGCCGCGCCTCCTCCTCCTCCCGTGCCGCCGACGCCGCCGTCCTCCCCTCCCGCTGTGGGCGGCGGCGCACGCTTCACCAACCGCCACGGCACCTTGTGCCGGCGCCGGTGCATCTGCAGGTTCTGCTCCCGCTGGAACCCCTGCCCGCAGATCTCGCACACGTACCTGTCCGACTCCAGCAGGGTCCGAGGCGTCAGCGCCACCACCTCCGCATCAGGGTCTACATATAAGCTCACGTACGTAAGTCTCAGCCGAGCCAGTTAATCCACGGTGCATTACACATTAACCAAGTGATGCAGACTGATCCTATATGATCGCCCCACATGTATATGTGTTACGTCGATGATCCACGTACTACGTATACCTGGAGTGCCGGGAGGGCGCCGCTTGCGCTTGGCGGGGGAGGGCTGGTCGGCGGCCGGTGGAGGTGGCGCCGGCAGCAGCTGCGGTGCCTGCAGCTGGTGGGAGGAGGGCGAGGACGAGGAGGTGGAAGAGGAGGCCAACATTTGGTGGTGGCTCTTGACTAGTGCCATAAGTGTTGGGGGAGCTTTCTTTTTTAAGGGCTGATCTTCTTACGAGCTACGTACCCTTGCCCACAACAAGCTAGCTACCTAGGTCGCCTTGCCCTTGGCCTTTGGCTTGCTTCCTTTCCCTCTTCTCTTTTTGCTCCTTAGTGGGATAGGGGTGCCAACGGAGGCTTTATGGGGTGGAAAGGTGAAGCTGCATTGTGCTTGTGCGCTTCTTGTGTTGTGTTGTAGAAAGGGTTGGGGCATGAGGGGGGTCATATATAGCTAGGGAGGAGGGAGAGGGTGAAAAAAAGGGCTTTGTCTATATCTCTTTGATTGCTTTTGTGCTTGCTGCATCGGTGTGTGGGTGTGGCGCCCTTTCTTTGAAGGGGGAATGTGTCTCATATACTCATTGGATGGGCAGCTTTTATCAAGGCTTTGTTTGTTTGTTTTGGTGGGTTTTAAAGATGGGATCATAAGACTAGTCCCCCTTCCAATCTCATCGACACAATTAGTGAGATGAATGCATGGGTTAGCTCGGTTGATAAGATCAGCTCTTTAATTGCATGTGTTTGTGTGCATGTTGTTGTAACTATCAATTCTCTCTCTATCTCTCTCTCTCTCTCTCTCCCCCTAGACATGAGTTAGGCAGTGAGATGGGACTTCATTACATGCATGAAGTCTTCAATATTAAAGTTATACATGGAAATATACAAATCTAACAAAAAGAAGCCCATCAGTTGCATAGTTGCCTAGACTTTTTCAGCTCCAACCAATTATCACGACCATTGGATCTCCATCCAACCATTCACATTTTTTGCATCCTCCTCTTTCTCGACCCAAAGTTAACCAGGGACAGAGCTAGACGAAGATCAACCAACACCAAAGAGTACAAGATTTTACGGTAGTTGTATTTAGAGCTAATTAATTGGGTGATCCTTACATGTGTTAGAGTGGTGCACATGCTAATCTTTAGGTTAAACGATAGTTTAAAGATTTAATGGGGTGCGCATGCACCCCATTAGGTTTGAGCAGTGACGAGTTCATTGGACCCGGCTACTCCCATAGATGAACAAGCCTACCCATCAGGCAATGGGCGGCCCAGCCCGATGACTCGGCGTCTGACTGAATTGCTGGGTGCAACATCATATTGGATTTTAAGACAAGTCAAGACAACCATCCTGGAATCCCCATATATGATTGTAACCGACTACGATTGGATTTAAATTAGCTGGTTAGGGTATACCCATATTTCTACATGTGAACCGACTGAACACATCTATAACCCTACACCCAACCATGTATAAGGCGGGGTAGGTACCTGTCGCGCGCGGTATGTCTCTTACGACTTAACCCTAGACACTAGAACCTCACAACATCCACCACATCGTGACCAAGCAATGTCGTCGTTCTCCGTGCCTTTTATGTTGGAGGTCACTACTTCCCAAGCAACAAAACAACATTCCTTTCGACAACATTCTATAAAATCTGAGGTACTAAATCGGTTAAATTGCAACAAGGTTCACAACTCTGTAAGTGGCCCTCATTCCCTTCAAAAAACTGGTACAATCCGGCCTATGGACGTTCGTCTCCCGGCTCAAAACTAAACATAGAATGAAGAAATCCTCAAAAGTCTTTCACATTCTCCCTAGAAGCAGCAAGGCAGAGGCATGCATGCAGACGTCACCGTGCAAACCTACCTAGAATCTCTTCACTCGGCCATACCGATTCGCAATAGTGTGATTACTCTTCTTACAATACCTGCAATCATCAATAGTGTGATTACTCTTCATACAATACCTGTAGAACTTGTCTCATCCTTTAGAATTTGAGCGACCTCTGTCACCCTTGCTCTTATCTTGTTGTTGTTGTTGTTGTTGTTGTTGTTGTTGATTAAAGATCGATATGTGATTCATTACCGAACCACCTTCTTGCAACTTGTGCGTAAACAACTTCATCTTCACATGCATCTTGCTGGTTAGATCCTTGGACATGTAGATCGACTCTAGCTTAGCCCATAGCTTTTTTGCGGTTTTCTCCTGCAGTACTTTTTGCAGAATATCATTAGATAGATGAAGTTGAATCAGGGACAAAGCCTTACGGTCTCTCCGCTTCTCATTAGCGGTCCATTTCGCCTGCTCCTTATCGCTGAATTTCTCCAGTGCATCATCAAGATCATTGGACTGTGCGAGGATCGCACGCATCTTGACTTGCCACAACGAGAATCTTGTCTTGTAGTCCAGCGACGGTAGATCAAACTTCATCGATGCCATCACGAAACCCTAATCTGAAATCAGATCTGAAACAGGGCTCTGATACCACTTGTTATAAATGATAGTAAAGAAATGATGAAGAAAGCGGAAGATCAAACGAATGGGGACACACGATTTAACGTGGAAAACCCCTCCAACAATGGAGGAGAAAAAACCACGGGCGCCAGCCAGCAATACTTCACTATATTGGGTGAGGTTACAAACGCCGGGGATTTTCAATGTGCGACTTATCCCAAACCGGCGGCTTACAAGAGGTATATATGGTGGTAAAACCCTAAGTCGGCCGCAGTCCGACTCGGCAACGATGTGTACCGTACCTCCGGCGACGGGCCTCCGCTTCGAAGTTAGCCTTTATCTTTATAGAAATTTGGATCACACCAAAATAACACTCCACCTTGAGACAAATTCCATCTTGTAGCATGAACGAGAACCTTTACCCTGAAACAACAAAGAAAACACTTTCGGCGTCAAATAGCCTCTTGGTCTAACCAGCAAGATCAACTAAGTCTAAGCAAAGCTCAAACTTAGCAACAGAAACTGACTTTGTCGTTATATCAGTACGATTATCATGAATGCTTATCTTGCATACCTTCAACTTACCTTGTGCAACAAGATCGATCACACATAATGGTATTTGACGTCAATGTGCTTTGTTCTCTCATGGAACATCTGATCCTTAGTAAGGTAAATAGCACTCTGACTATCACAAAACAGGTTAATGGAAGTATCATCTCCACAAAGCTCAGCAAGCAAACCTTTCAACCAAACAGTTTCTTTAACTGTTTCAGCAATAGCCATGTATTTAGCCTCCGTGGTGGATTGGGCAACAACCGGCTGAAGTGTTGCCTTCCAACTAACACCACAACCACCAATGGTGAACACATAACTTGTGAGGGGCCTCCTCTTATCCAAATCGGCAGCAAAATCTGAATCCACGTAGCCAACGAGTCTCTCACCAGTCTTGCCAAACTTCAAGCAAGCATTAGACGTGCCACGGAGGTACCTGAAAATCCACTGAACAACTTTTTAATGTTCTTTACCAGGATTAGCCATGTATCTACTCACCAAGCTCATAGCATATGATAAATCAGGACGTGAACATACCATATCATACATCAAGGAACCAACAGTACTAGAATATTGAACTCGAGACATGTAATCCAAATTATCATCACTAGTAGGACATTGAGAAGATGACAACTTAAAATGAGGAGCAATAGGAGTACTAACAGACTTTGCATCATGCATGTTAAAACGATGAAGAACTTTCTTAATGTAATTATGCTGACAAAGAAATAACAAACCAGAATTTTTGTTACGGGTAATTTCCATACCTAGAATTTTCTTATCAGCACCAAGATGCTTCATCTCAAACTCACAACTCAACAATTTCTTCAAGGTATTGATTTCTTTCTTGCCTTGGTAGCAATTAACATATCATCAACATATAATAATAGGTATATAGGTGATCCATTAACAAATTTGATGTACACACAGCTACCAAATTCAAAACTCTTAAAGCCATGTGACAACATAAACGAATCAAACCTTTTATACCATTGACGAGGAGATTATTTCAAACCGTATAAGGACCTTTTCAACTTACAAACAAGATCCTTCTTACCTGCAGGCACTATGAACCCTTCTGGCTGGTCCATGAATATCTTCTCCTCCAACTCTCCATGCAGAAACGCAGTCTTCTAACTGCTCAAGCTCAAGATCACGCATATCAACAATGGAGAAAAATGTCCGAATAGAACGGCCTCCGGCGACGGGCCTCCGCTCCGTTTCGAAGTTAGTCTTTATCTTTATAGAAATTTGGATCACATCAAAATAACAGTATCTGTGTGCTTCTGGTACACACGGTAGTTGGTGCCTTGGTGACAAGACGAAAGCAAGTTTTGCCAATCATAAACTATGCAGGAACAGCTCATCCATGCTACTGTAGTGATTGCTTTGCTGAAAAAACGTCTCGCTGTTTTAGTGAGCAATGGGTGGGATGATGTGGGGAAGATTCTTCACACATGCAAGCGATTGTCTTTGCCCCAGCCAAGTGCATGCCCTGATCCCTATCTACGATCTCTCTTTCTCCTCACTAAACTAACGGCATCAATGAGATGGCATTGACATCTTTATCCCCCAACAACTAATAAAGTTTATTTGTCTCTTGGCTTTCCCTCCCTTTCGACTTTCTGCTAAGATGGCTGCATGTGTAGCTCATTAACAATCCGGAGTAAGTTGCACACTCTTGTCTTTGTTAATCAGCCCGGCTGGTCCTAGCTTTACAATAATATGCATAAGTATATTGTCCTTTTTGCCAAGGGAAGCTTGTAGTACGCATAGATTCGAAGGGGGAAAGCGGGCATCTTTTCGGGAGGAAACTAAACGATGGACCGGCGAACAATCCATCTTCTTTTCGGCGAAATTTTTTGGTTGTTACTTTTGGACATTGAAACTATGTAGCAATACTAGTTGTACTTTATGAACTGGCTAGCTAGTTAGTAGTAGTAGTTTTTTTTTTTTGCGATAAGATGGAGATTACAAGGATACACCGTTCCTTACAGAAAGATCCAGGAAAAGATAGAAAATACAAACCGGACCCTCAGATCCCGACGACGACTCCGGCAGCCAGAACGGCCCGGCGGCGCGCCGCTGCCACTGCTCCACGAAACGCCTTGGTACGGATGCAGCCCCTCCGCAGTCGGGAAGTCGCCGGACTACCAGATCCGAAGATCGGACATCCTGGCTCGTCGCCGACGTCGCGGTGCATCGCGATGAAGCCTCCATCTTGAAGAACAGCTCCCAGATCCACCGCCTATGCAGATCCGGCGAGGGGAACTCGCACACGGTGGCTCCACCGAGCCACGAGCGCGAGGACGGCGCACGCTCCGTCACGGAGCTCCAAGGACCTCCGCCACCAGAGGGGACGAGCGCGGCCAGCAAACTCCACACCGACGACGAAGCCACCCCCACAACGCCACCGGCAAGTACTCTACTTGGACCTACGCTATGTACACGGCGAGATCCGGGGCATCCCCACCCTCCCGCTGCCGGAGCAGCCGACGGAGGAGGAGGACCCCCCGGATCCACGGCGGTCACGGTGGTTCGAGCGAGTGGTTTCACAAATCCGCCTTCTCTACTGTAGACGAAGAAGGGAGACGGCCAAGGTCCGTCTGAGTTAGTAGTAGTAGTTGATCTTAATGATAAACACACATATACTTATAATTGATTGGTCAATGTATGCTTATATGTCAAAGGTTGTTAAAATATGCACGTACAAAATATATATTGTTTGTATTAAGATTTGGTTTTGGAATATTTCCCATTATCTTCACTATAGTGTTCCCTCTTTGCGTAAATACAAAACATGAATTATGTATAATTAAACCAGGGAAAGAAAGACAAACTCATGAATTAGGTGACTGGTTTGGTGTCACATGCAAGCACGTAGGTTGTTATACATTTCTTATGGTGCCACGCAGCATCTTGTTCGATCGATCGCCCTGGCTGGTGAGCACTAGTGGTAAGCAACATCATCAGCTAGTGCTGCCGTATATTGACAACCTTTATGGCGTAATCTCGTTGCCTTTTTTATACTATATAGATAGAAAACAGAAGGCATTTGGAGAGCTTGCCAGAAATAAATATTATTTCCATGTACGTAACAGCACCACCTTTGTCCCTGCTCGTTCGTCTGCTTCATCATTTGCGTCTCTTCATGCAAGGCAACATGCTCGACCGCCAAAGTATGCAAAGGTAGAGCGCTGCTTTTATCTCTGGGTTGCGCTCAGTTATCTCCATCATCATGGCACCGGGAGCTCGTGCCAATGGCAATGTCTAGTGTGTGTACAAACATACATATACACGATCGTGCTCCCGAATCCCAACCTTTCAGGTTGCCAACATGAACTAGTGCCTACGCCCATGTCTGTCGATCTGTAATTGTACTCATGTGCTTTTACAGTCGATACATGGCGTGCAGGGTAAAGATTTTTTTTTTTACTGTGTAGAATGGAGCTACAAGCAGGTTGTGAAATGTTCATGTGAGAACTTGGCGAGGTAGCTAGCATGCATAGCTAGGGCTAGGACGTCATATTTCAGCATCTCTGTCTGCTTTATTTATAGACATGTTTCGAGCCTGAGGACGCGAGCATCTTTTACCAGTTGTAGGAACGTCCCAATTCCGAGTTCCGGAGCCTTTCTTTCACCGCGGCCGGTCAGTTGACAAAACCAAATCACCAGGAATTCCTCTCCATCACAACGCACAAAATTTGAACCTTTCAGTCATCCATCCATCCATCCATCCCATGCTAACTGCTAAGCAGATGGAGGTAGATGCCGTAACTTTTCTCTGTACGCAGTGCATTCGCGGGCTCTCTTTCGCTCCGGCCGATGCAATCATGGAGCTCACTGAGATGACCTATCAATCCGGCCGGCCGGCGCGCAATTCTTCAGTGGCACTGGCAGAGACGACACATCAAGCCTGCCTGCTCCCCCTAGCTAGGAGTAAAACATTCTCTACTCGCATCCAGCGCGTTTCTCGGGTGCCGAAACCAATCGAGACCACTGCTGAAAATATACCGATGCAGTGTTTGCAGAGACCCATGGAGATAGATAGATAGATCGACGACGAGACGAAAAAGTTGCTGAAACATGCGATCGATGCAGGCCCGCTGCGACACCAGGCCGGCCATGGCAAGACTGCCTGCAGCAGCGACTGTGCACGCAGGGAAAGAGAGAGAGAGAGAGCTCAGGTGCGTGTCTGCACAAGGTAGACGACGAGCTTTTGCTTGCTCAGCGAGGGAATGCGGTGAAAGAGAAAAGCACCACGCTCGATCGCGATGATTATACTCGCTCGCCTGGCGCAGTGCCGTGCATCATTCTGCCTTTCGGATCTTTTTTACTGTCTCCCTCCATTCATGCTGTTGCTGCCGCTGTGAGTCTCTGAATAATGCGTGGTCAATGCATGAGCTTTGTTTTTCAGATATACTACTCCATTACACTGAAATAGTGTGTCATTGTTCTTATGTGCATCAGTGCATGGCATGGTTGTGCAGCAGATGACTGTAGCTGCATGGTGTTGACGGCTAACTGATTCCTGTAGCTGTATGGTGATGAAGCTGGACAGATCGCTGCGGGGTGGCGCTTGCGTCAGTTTAGCAGGTTGCAGAAATGCGATCTTGACCAGCTTCATATCAAGTGAGACAGTGGAAAAACAACCAAGTGTCGCTAGGATCAAATTTGTTCAATAACAGTCACTAATCCTGCGTTTTCTCTCTGTTTGATCCACGGCTCCGTATGAGTTGCATGAACAACATTTTCCTTTTCTTGGTTGAACTTTTTTGCAGTCTCAACTAAATTAACCTTTTCCAATTACAAAAGGAGCAGTGGTAACCCCATTCATTTAATGGTGCACTTTGTTCCTGTTTTTCATTCAGAGATCATCCACTACTTCGGAAGTTGCTTTGATGTTCGTGCACATTAGCATGTTTTTAAAACAAGTCAAATGAGTGGAAGTTGTGCTCATAGTCGTATCAATCTTAGTAAGCACCAATTGAAACAAAAATCAGTACGATTAACAATCAGTACAGAAGGTATTACTAGTCTAATCTAGCTTGTGATTTGTCAAGAACAGAGGTACTATTGGGCCTGGTCCACAAGGTTGTCCTTTCAGCCGGTTTGAACTTGAGCAGGGGGCCATCGAATCCGATGGTTGAGATTTGAGACGGCAAGACGGGTCCACCATTTGCTTCCTTGGACACGTAGATGGGCCTGGCGGAGCCCACTCGTGTTGCGTAAGCGTCAATGATGACTACGAGGCACAGGGATGCGTGGCCCAGCTAAGCATCATTGTGTCCACATCATGGTGCTTCTCTCTTCCTAAGCATCGGTGGTTATTTCATAGTCTGCATTCATCCAGTCTCTCCGCAATGTGAACTCGTGATCTATGCCGGCATATGGCCAATAACATAGAAACATAAAAAGGGAGAACTCCTTACATGTCACTTTACATATGCATGCCACTAGGGTAAGCTGCTTGATTGCCTCTATTACACATTTCCACTAACAAAAGCCTTACCGCCTATTATACCATTTTGTTAACCTCCAGTTATTAGATCTGTTAAGTGTGTAAGAAACATTTTGTCCATGTTTTACACTTGTGCAAGTATGGCATCTGACATGCACAATCTAGTTATTTAGCAAAATATAGATTTGTACCCCCTCTGTAACTTTTTTTTAGATAAAGAGCATATATTAATATCACAAGATACCAATTATACTCAGCCTCTGCAACAACGTGTTTCCCTAGCGGCCACACGGATGCACACAGCCCAGAAAAAAGAAAAGAATTACAAAAAAGAAAAATCCCGCTACAGTGATATATTCCTTGTAGCAGCAACCTAACACCACCAAAGCAGTACCAAAAGTCCAGCTTCTCCAAAAACGACGCCTCCAAGAAGGGAACGGTGCCTAAACACCGTCATCGCCCTGATCATAGATCATAGATTTTCACCCTCAAGAAAAATCCGCACTCTAAAAAACAATGCCTTCAAAAAAGGTCATTGCCAGGCACAACCAATTAAGGGCAGACCTTGGGTTTTCACCCTGAAATTTTAGACTCTGAACTTCTCATGTGCTGTCGCCCTCGATTGCCGTTGCAACTGCTCCAAGTTACGAATCACCAAGCTAATCCCTCATTGCCACCAAGACTCGAACCACCATTACTAGTCTTCAAATCTCGGCTTCCATGTCATTCTCCGCACACTGACTTCACCGTGGAACCAAAGACATGTCCACGATGGCAACAGACTGCAGAGATTAGCAACGCTCCCTCTAAAACCAAACGGTCAGAAAAAACATGGTTGCGCACGACCGAATCCCACCCGGTCCAACAATCTCTAGGCTTGAGATGCCCAATGGAGTTCGCTGGCGGAGCCTTCCGGAACCCGACACTCCGGCCAGATCAAGGAGGACAGGCATCAGGCAGATCCTTGTCTTGGCACAAGAGGAACCATACGACCGCCGCCTTTTATTGGGCAGATCGGCAAGCCCCCACGTCGCCGCTCGTCGGCCGACCCCCTCCGGCGGAAGAGGAGGCACGACAACTAAGAACCACGTGCGCGCGATGTCCGCTGGTAACCACCCCGAACAGATGTCCATGACGCCACCGCAAGGCCGAACACGAGCATCGCGTCGCCTCCCCACGCACCTCCGGGCGACCGCCGGCCGCACCGAAGACGGTTCTAGGCGGGAGCCTAGGACCTACAGCCGCCGCCCCACCTCACGTGCAGACACCTACGGGAGGTCGAAGAACACTTCGTGCAAGCACCGCGCCCGAGGGAACGCCGCCGCCGCTCCAAATCCCGCGCTCAGAAGATCAGCGGCGTCGTCCCCGAACGCCGCCGGTGATCCGTCGCTGCGAAGCCCCCCCAGCACCATCAGGCACTGGGCCCGCCGCCACCGCGGCCCTCGCCGGCGGCAGCTGCGGCAGGGAAGGTCGACGGCCCTAGGTTTTTTGGTGGCTGGCGTTTCGCCCCGGTGCCGCCTCAGGGGACGGCACGGGAGCGGAGGGGAGGGATGGGGGAGGGGCGGCGAAGGAGAGGAGGCTGGCCCAAAAACGTCTTATATAGTCATTTCGGTAGCTACATTTGAGCTACCAAAACGTCTTATATTTAGATACGGAGGGAGTAGAAAATAAATGTAGTCATTGCGTACTAGGAAATATGCGTTCATGCGGGCATATTTTTTTATTTTCTTGAGAAAATGTGATGTCTTGTTAAGGCGGTTTTTTCTCTCAAGGAAAGCAAGTGGAAGTTCCCACACTGGATTTTACGTTCAAATAATAATAACCATAAATTCATGTTCGTGGGAACTTGAACCTTGTTGGTTGGATTGTACATCCGTTTTTCTTATTTTTTTCCCCAGTAGAATTGAAGTTAGCTCTAGTACTAATGGAATGTAAGAAACTCAAAATGGTTGCAGTAAACAGTAGGAATTGAACTCTTTATATATGATTGGTCTCTAACATAAACGGGAACATGAATTGAAGTTTCATACATATAGCCTAGACAATTGGTCGTCACTCGTATTTGGCAGGAATTTTAAGGCAACAACAAGAATCATTTGTATGAAAACCAAGTACATTGCACGGTGATGTGTGTATCACCTCGCACATTTACTAACACATTGCCTAATGGAGACTAGAGTTGCAGAGCTTCAAGATTGATAAAGTTACCATCAGCGAGAGCATGCATCACCTCCCACTGAAAAATAGGCCTTCATGAATGATGAGACATACCATAAATCAAACTTGGAGTTTCATCTAATGCGGACTGATGATACAACCATCCTCCAAAGACACCCGGCCAACTCTTATGGATGGCTCTCCAGCACCTTGAGCTTTGCTAATAATGCATGTAGACTTGTCGTCTAAGAGTCCCACTACATGAGAGCTCTACTACATGACAATGCAATGAACTGTACAATGTTTTTTCTCTATATATACAGAGGAAGTGAGGGTGCATCATATGACAGGGCCGAAATGGCAAAACGTACTTCTTTGACAATCAGCTAGTGCCTAACCTAACTGCCCAAGTGGATAAGTGGACGCCTGTCATAATATATACTCCCAGTCCTAGGTGTAAACTCATATTAATTGGCTTCCCAGTCCTAGGTGTAAACTCATGTTAACCACAGTCGATCACGACTACATTGTGCATGTCAATCACGTAAGCTAGTTTTTCAGCGCGCCCACATCTTATCTGTCTACCACATAGCATACTAGGGACAAAGAAAAAGTTTAGCTCAAGTCAATGAAAAAAATACAAATCAGCAACTATTACTCTTCAAAATTTAGGACATCTGCGTGCTGTTAGAATAGCTAACGTAGCTACCACACTACAGGAACGAGGGGCTGTGCCGACAGCTTTCTCCCGTCGGCATAGGCCAACTTGCCGTCGGCACACCCCTATGCCGACGGCCACCGTCGGCACAGCGTGGTCGGCATAGGTGCCTGTAGGCACAGGCCATGTGGCCGTCGGCACAGAGAAACACCGTCGGCACAGGCTGTGCCGATGGCCAAAATAGCACCGTCGGCACCGGTTTCGTCGGCACAGTGTTGGTGGGTCCCACATCAGGTGGGGTGAGACGGGAAACCTGTGCTGACGGCAAAGCCGTCGGCACAGCTTGCCACACAGCAGAAAAAAAAAACCCGCCGTCCCTCGCTGGGACGGGCTGGGGACGGGCCGCGTACGGGCTGAGAACGGGCGCTGGATGGGGCGAATACGTCGGTGACGGCAGCGGCGTGCTCCTGGTCGACGAAGACGGCGGCGGCGTGCTCCTGGTCGACGAAGACGGCGGCGGCGTGGCGGCGTGGTCGAGACGGTGGCGCGGTCGACACGACGGCGGCGTGCTCCTGGGTCGCCTTGGCGTCCGACACGACGAGGGCGGCGCGTTCTTCATCGCAGTGAGCTAGGAGGCGGCGGCGGATCTCCGGCCCTGTCCATGGCGGGCCGGTGGCCGGGGACGAGGCTCCCTACTGAGCTACTGCCAGAATTCCTCAATCTTTGGCGCTCCATGGAAGACGTGACCCTCTCCCCCACCGCAACAGATTCAATCAGATGGATCCTCACACCT
Source organism: Poa pratensis (assembly GCA_947311845.1). Classification (NCBI taxonomy): domain Eukaryota; kingdom Viridiplantae; phylum Streptophyta; class Magnoliopsida; order Poales; family Poaceae; genus Poa; species Poa pratensis. The sequence continues at coordinate 28,791,946 of CAMZMU010000076.1, read as the reverse complement.
GACGGCGTCTACACGGCGAGATCAGCATACCGCCTACAATTTGAAGGACAGGTTCAGTCCAACGCTCCCAACTTGATCTGGAAAGTCTGGGCTCCGGCGCGCTGCAAGATCACGACATGGCTTCTCATGCACAATCGGCTATGGTGTGCTGATCGCCTTCAACGCCGCGGATGGCCCAACGAATACTTCTGCCAGCTTTGCGTCCGCAACCTTGAAACATCTCGGCATTTATTCTTCGACTGTCCGATCTCGCGTCAAACTTGGACGGCGATATCGAACTGGCCAAACTGCAGTGCACTGAAACCATCGACCTGGGGCGCCGATCTTTCCCTGACGGAGGTGTGGCACCAGATTTCCTCTGCTGGCAGCTCGAGACACAGCAAGGGACTTCACTCGATGTTCATCCTGGTCTGTTCAGAGATCTGGCGCGAGAGAAACGGCAGAATCTTCCAGCAGAAGTCCAGGCCGGTACACGCGATCGCGGCTTCAATCCATGATGAAGCGAGCAGCTGGACTTTGGCCGGCGCTAAAGCCCTGCGCGCTCTACTATTCGAACCTCCATGATTTAAGCAACTAGCATTACTTACTTGCGGTTTTTTTTTCTCTGAAATTTTCCGAGCACTCCGACAGGTGCCTTAACTTGTCGGGTGCCCACTGTAACTTATTTCCCTCTGCTGATCAATGAAATAGCCAGCGATTGCTGGGTCTTTCAAAAAAAAAACATCTTATCTGTCGGGTGTCGCCTCCCTGCAGCAGCTTAATTAACGACCCCCTGATATGGATCGATCAATACCTAGATGCGTACATATGCATGTACGATTGGATTTCTCCACTGCCATGATTTGGCCATTTGACTGTTCACGCACATATATGCTAGTATGCTACAATGCATTCTTGCAGTTTGCGGCTGCTTGCGATCGAGAAGCTCATCTGCTTGTCGCTAAGTATGGCAAATGGAAAGAATATATTCCGATCCGTCGGAGCAACAGTCGCGGCGATAGCTCGGCCCCTAGTTAGACATCACAGATCGACCATCGACTGCAGATTAAGGACATGTTATGACTACTTCCAATGAAAGTTTAGTGCATTAACCTTTTGCACAGAAAATATGTTATTTTTTCGATAACTAAAGGCCGCTTCATTAAACTCGAATTTCACATAAGGACGATAAAAATAGGAGCTCCCGCCCGGCCTCTGCACAACAGGATGCAGCCACAAAGAAAGAAGAGAAGTATAGAAAAAACAAAGAAATAAAAAGGCAAAATATATAGATGCAACATGGCCATCTCAATGAGTAGGATAATGGAGATCCGATCCATAGACTATTCCACCATCACATGTGGTGAGAACATCCATCGACATATCACAATTCCAGATGACTAGGGAGGTGATGGGCCGATCCGAACACTATGCCACTACCATTGGGGTAAGAACATTTTTCGCCACTTGATCCAACCGTGAGCACACCTCTGTAAATAGAGCTCGGTGTGCCTATTTCTGAAAAGTAGATCACACTTGAAGATAGTGTGCACAATGAAAAATAACATGCAAAGTAGATGAATGTTTAGCATTAAAAATCATGTCGTTTCCGCAAAGGCATAGCGACTATATTAAAGCAATCGCTTGGATATTTGATCTCCCTGGTGCTGGCGGCTTGGCTCGATCTGCGGAAATGCGCGGCCACTAGGCTGACCTAATATGGCCCGTTGGCTGCTGCCGGCGGCGAGAAAGGGTGGGCGTGACCGCCGGTGAAACTGAGCTGACCTCGGTCATGGTGGATGATGGTGAAGTTTAGGCGCCGTTATCTTTATGGAGGCATCTTCTTCATTACATCTCTCGTCTCTTCGCTCGGGCTATTTTAGGGAAATCCTAGATCTGCTTCTTCCGGATCGGAGGATGACGACGCTCCTCCACGCCGTTCTCCCTCCCAAGGGCCTTTTTTGCAGCAAGCACTGAACTGAAGTTGTCAGAAGGTAGAGCAGCATGGCATCTACCGCATCTACGACGCGGGTCTGGACGGAAACGATCGGCCCAGCAGTCTCGTGCGCCGGCCCGCACGTACCCCACTTCTTCTTCTCAAGCGTTTCCGGCACATCGATCCAGGGGCGGACCCAGAAAAAATTAGGAGTGGGGGCAAATTAAGTGACTGGGGGCATTCTTTGTGTAAGTTTGCAAAATCTGAAGAAAATAACTGTAAAATATGAAGAAATACTATATGAATTCAAAATTTTGAGTGGGGGCATAGGCCTCCACTGAGCTACACTTGGGGTCCGCCCCTGCATCGACCGATAGATCTGAGCTAGCTAGTACACATGTCCCAGCCTAGCTAATTGATCAAGCTATCATATACTCCATCAGTTCCAAATTAATTGACACACATTTGTCAAAATATGGATATATCTAAATACTAAACAAGTATAGATATATTTGTTTTTGGACAAGTGCAGGTCATTTAATTTTGAACGGAGGGAGTACTAGCATGCATCCAAACTCTGCAAGCGAACCAAATTGGCAACGATCGAGCTGGTTGTACCACCCACTGCACAGTCGCATTCCTCAAGTTGTACCGGTGTCGATCGGATGCATGACAGATCGCCGCCTGATGCGTGCATGATCTCGACCGATAGATCATCAGTCGGACTGCCTAGCTAGCTTGCATGTGCGCGCGGGACACGGACGACCAGTGTACGGTGGACGGCCGGGGGTGGAGAAGAATAAGACGGAGGGCGGTGGCGTACAAACGCAAGGAGCGGAGCGAGCGAGGAGCTAGCTCCGTTCCGTTGGCCGGCCGGCGACAAGGGGATGCGTGCCGGCAGCGGAACAGCGCCGGACTTACTTGTCCGCTCCTGTAGGAAAGCAACCAGGCGCTGTAGGAAGCGCCCCACATCTGTAGAGCTAGTTAGACCCGCCGCTAGCTATCGAGGCTTTCACGGGCGCCCATGCAGCTTGTACGGCTGACGCTCGAGCCGTCGCAACCCTGGCTACTGGACCGGCCGGCCCGGTCCATGCGCTATACATAGCTACTATCAGAGCATCTCCACTCGCGGCGCCCAAATGGGCGCCCAAAGGCCGTCCGGACAGGTCCTTTGGGCGCCGTCCGGACTACCTTGCCCATTTGGGCGCCCTCGCTCCCCACTCGCGACGCACAAATCTTATTCAAATATGAAATTTTGATACGAAAATGCATATATTTTATTGAAATTTCATTCAAACTAACATAATTCATTCAAATTTAAATCTAGACCTAGACTAGATCTAGTAAGTAGGGTGGCACGCCGGGCACCGGCAGTTGGGGCAGGCGCCGGCCCTTGCGGCGGCGAGCACAGGACCCCGGCGGCAGCTTGAGCAGAGGCAGTAGAGGTAGCCGGTGGTGAAGGTGGTGGCGGCGGAGCTGGAGGTGGTGGCGGCGGAGGCGGCGGCGGTGGCGGCGGCAGAGGCTATGTCGGCCTCGATGGCGAGCTGCATGTGGCCGGGATCCCACTCCGGCGTCGGCGGCCAGTCCTCCAAGCCGTCATCATCACCGTCAACCTCCTCCGCCTCTTGTTGAGGTTGCGGCGGAGGAGGTTGCACGCGGCCTCCTTCCGATCTTGCGCGACGAGCCTGCTCCACCGCCTCGTAGCGAACCCTCTCCCGTTCCATGCCCGCTGCGAAGTCCTCGTCGGTGGTGTTGGTGAGGCCGTCGTCGTCGGTGTCGCCGTCGTCGTCGGAGTCTTCGAGCCAGTCCGCAGGCGGCTTGGGGGCGAAGAAGGAGTGGAGGCGGTAGGCGTGCTCGAGCTCGACCTGCTTGTCCCAGTACGCCGAGTTCGGCTCGAACCTGGGGTCGTCGTGCAGCTCCGGCGCCATCGTCCCGATGCACGAGGCGACGTAGTCGAGCCGCGCCTGGCCGGCCAGCATGGGTGCAACGGGGACGTGCACTGGGTTCGTGGCCCATCCCTCGGGGAGGACGCAGTTCGCCGGCACCGGCGTGTTAGTGCGGACGAGCTCGCGCGCCTCGGCTTCCGTGAGCTGGTTCGCCGGTGGCGGAGGAGGCGGTGGAGGAGGTGGTGGAGTGTTGACGGCCGACGAGCCTGCCTCCTGCGATGGCCAGCCGCGGCGAGCCATGGCGCTGTGCCAAACCTGGCTGTCACGGCGGCGACGACGGGCCTCCCTCTGCGCTCGTCTCTCTTCCTCCGTGGCGCGCCGGGGAGAGGCCATGGCTAGGTGTGGGATGGAGATGGCTGTGTGAGATGGTGGAGACGGCGAGGAACCCGCTCTATATAGCGGCCGGGGAGGCGAACGGATGAGGTCGCCTTAACTCCGGTCGTCCAACGGCTCGCCTGCCACACCATTAACGGCTCGCCTGCATTGACGCCGCCGTGGCGCAGACGCTTCCTCGCCGCAGAGCGAAGCGACGCGTCGCTGCGCCCGGCTGGGAAACCGAGACGCCGCCCGGCATTAATGCAGCCTCTTGTTTCACTGCCAGGCATGGCCCGCGCGTCGGAGGCCGACGTGGCGTCGCGTTTCCTTCCGTCCGGGGCTGCCCCAAGCCTCCCCAAGTTGAGGGCGTGGGCTGGGCATGCCGGACACAAAACTGGGCCGCGCCGGACCGAATTCGCGTTTGGGCGCCGCGAGTGGAGGCGATTTTGTGTCCGGCACGCCCAAAGGCGTTTGGGCGGCCGTTTGGGCGCCGCGCGTGGAGATGCTCTCATGATGAAGGTGGTGACTTGGAGCGCTGCTTTGGTATTGAGATCGGCGCGCCTATGGTTGGTTGGACTTATCATCATCGGTGTATGTGCGACGAACTCTTGTTAGATATTTTGTTTAAGAGATGTGTGCGTCTTTTGGTCGTTTGCATAGTGTTGTGATAGATTTGTGGAGATACCATCGCGAGGGTCTCGTTTTTTTTTTTGGCTCGCTTGTTCGACATTCATGGCTAGCTTTACTTGGCATGCGGATTATTTTCTAATATTACATGGTTGTGTGCATCGACTGATGGATAGGCCGAAGGTTATCCTCTTTTACAAAGAAAAAATAATTAGTCCTGCAACTCCATGTATGATTTAGTTTTCCATATTTCCAGTAACCTTCGAAGCACAGTTTATCCCTCTTGAACTGACCGGGAGGGTAACTGATGTGCCATGAGACAAGATAGTTTAGGGTTTAAGTGAGTCTGAAAAATACCTTGAAAAGGTAAGCCAAACACGTAATTTGAGAAGCGAAAACGTGGATATTTGCCACGAGAGGGATCAACGTTCTTCCAGAGATATATTTTTTTACCTTGAGGATGTCCTTGCCCATGACTGGCTTTGGTCTTCACACATTTACTTGCATGATATCCCTACTCATATGTCACGATGATGTAGGACGATAGTATACATCGCGAAGCCAAAAAATTACTTGTGCACGCAATGATGTGCAATTTTTGCAAGGATCGATATTTTGTCAAGTCTAGCATTGTGTGCGCTCTTGGTGTAGAGTTATGGTTTTTATAACACGGGGAGCTACATGGATCAAAAATATTCGGAGTCTCAGTAAAAACCCAGTGGGAGCAAAGGTGATGCATCAGATGTACGCCAAATGATTGATATTATACATCCCGGACCAGCACATCTGGAAGACCGAACATGTAGATTTTTAGTTTGCAAAGTCACCACATGTGTCTCGTTGTTGACGGGTACGTCATCGACGCTGAAAGTGGCTATCCTAGCTGAAGGACTAATTTTACAATGGCAGGTGGCCTTATATTAATTGGCATGCCGCTGCCATTATATATTCCAGTCTGCAATAATCGCTTAATGCTTTGTTGTCTCTTCCTCTATCTTGTTTAAATATACTTGAGTACCTTTGCTTGTGGCGGCAGGGCAGATCGAATGTCCATCTTTCCTCAATAAGATGCCGACGGTTGCTCTGCTCTGTATCCTCTGCGTATGTATGTCTGTATTTGGCTTCTGTACGATGTACTTTGTACGTGGTACTTTCTATGAATATACGCAGTAAATTTCAAAAAAAAGAAAGATCGAAGTGTAAGCTAGCTGGCACTCCATGGATGCATGCATGTATCACCCTCGCACGACTGTGCGGTCCATGGTGTGCAGGAAGAGCATCTTATTATATATACTGGATATATGTATATATAGCAAGTAGATGCGTACGTGTACGTACACCCATATACCAGAGCTGGCTGATCGCTTTCAGGCCACAGGCGACGCATCATTGCGCACGAGAGACCAAAGGTGTGCAAACAAAAAGTGTCAAGGGGGAGGAACAGCACGGGAGAAAGATTTGGATCGGCAGCGAGCCATGGGCTGAAAGGGACAAACTCTCTCTTATCTTTGCCCTCCCATCTTTGGACATGGCTAATCCAAATCATTGAGCCACCCCTGGTGATCAACAGAGGAATAAAACCTCCACCCCATGTTGCTAAAGCTACATATAAACAGTTCGAGAACAATGCCATGTGGAATTTATTAACTTTGCGTCAATGCGAAGGAATCATTCTCGGGTGTGGATGTAATCGAGACCCATGGCAATTAAACTGGTGCTAGATCTTGTTATCCATGGCAATTAAATGGTGCGTAGTTATCATAAGACAAGAGATAGCAGTAGTAGCAGCTTGCAAGTTGCAGGCTAGCGATGGATGGACCGTGTACACCTCATGCACTGGCGCAAATGGAAACATTCTCATTGTCGTCTCCCCATCGTGGGTTGTCCCTCTCTCTCAACGTACGTACGGGTGATCGACGGAAGCTGGCGGCACTTTCAGGGGAAATAGAAGGGAGAAACGATGGTCGATCGGGGATCGTGAAATCCAGTCTTTGACAGGGATACCTACAGGGCTCTCCCTTTCTGCCCAAATTTCCCGCGCGTCGGTCGGTGATTTGAGGTCTCATGGTTGCAGTCCAGTCGATCTTCGGAGGGTGACCGTCCACCAACTCTTTCGGAGGGAAATGTAGAAGAGCACGGATCGATTTGAGGGCTACGCCGGCGTCGGAGAAGATGTTTGATGGCCTTGTCACTTGTCACTCTGGCAGCAGGATCGCGTGCTGGAGTCACCTGCGCCATCCGATGGATCGAGCGCGGCTGCCTTCGCCATGAGACCGATGAGAGCATCTCTAGCACATCCCTTAAAAATGGTCAAAAACCTGAATATTTATAGTGTCGGTAGGCAGCATAGGTTTTCTTTTAGTAATAACACTAGGCATACATAAACTTGTTTAGCACGTGCAAACTCATACATAAACTTGCAAACCGTGTTAAACTGGTCCAATAAGTTGTAAAACGGGTGCAAAACTAGTCCAAATCATCATAATGCTTATATTTTGCGAAAACCACATTGTCACCGGGTTTCCAAGTTTATGTATGAGTTTGCACATGCTAAACAAGTTTATGTATGTCCAGTGTTATTAACTCGACCACAGCTGCCGTGCCTCCGCCGCATACAACGACTCCGCCATCGACTACTTCCGCTCCGTCTGCAGCTCCGCCGCCGTCGACTGCCGTCATCTCGCCGTCGCGGTTCCTAGGAGCTCCGTCGTTCGCGGAAGTCGCGGCGCTGCCTCCGCTGATCATGGCGGCCCCGCAACGCCCGCCGCACGGTGGGGCGCCTCCGCCACCGTTCCAAGGCCCACGGATGGGTCCTCCGCGCCCCGCTGCGTCGGCTTTGCTGCAGCCGCAGTTCCAAGGCACGGGTGCAGGACTTCAGCAAGGGATGACGCATCAGACCGGAGGGTCGGCAGGCATCGCTTCGGCGCAATTCAGGCCACCGTCGAGCACTCCTCCGTTTCGGCCACTGCAGAACCCTTCACGCCAACCTGGGCCGCCGACATACATGCCCGTGCCGCAGCAGATGCCGTACCAAGTGTCGCAGCAGATGTCGTACATGCCCGGGTCGGTTGGCGTTGCATCGATGCCTCCGCTTGGGTACCCGCCGGTGCAACAGCTCCAAAACCCTCCGTTTGTTCAGCCGGCGGGTCAGGTGGCGCGACCCAAGAGGAAGAAGAAGGGCGTACAGCAGGCCGCGTTCCAGCCACAACTTCATCAGAACAATCCACAGTTGATGTGCCTCCTACACAGCAGCAGCAGCCGGGTTTGAAGCAGCAGTTCTTCACGCCACCACCCGTTCAGATGTCGGGACAGCCGATGTTTGTGCCACCTTCAGGGCCGGCGGCTGCCTCTGTTGCTCCTGTGGTTGCTTCTGTGGATGGTGCCCCGCTGTCCGATGGTTCCATTGATCAGGTGGGGGCTAAGGTTGCGGGCAGTGGTAAAGGAAAAAAAGCTACTAAATGTTGGAAGTGTGCGGTTGATACACACTCTACCAAAGGGTATCCGGTGCAGCACTATTGCCTTGTTTGCGACAACGGTGCACACCCAACTATCAGATACCTGACTCTTAGGCTCCCAAAGCCCACGACTTTCATTGTTGGATATGGTACAGATGATACAATTTGTATGCAGCTTCCTGACAGTGTACACAAGGCGCACCTGGCGCCGGTGTGCTCACCTACTGCTCTGGTGAAGATCGTGGACGAGGTTGTGCCCGCGACAGCCATCTAGAGTTTGGTTTCCAGGATGTGCCCTTCGAGCTCTTCTTGGACTTGGGAGGCCCTACCCCATGGCGCTGATGCCTTTCTGATTGGGTTCCCCACTATTGAGGATCTTCAGCGGATGGATGGTTTTACGATGGTTATTCCTTCTTTCAATGCTCAGGCTACTATTTTGATTTGGAGGACACAAGAGGTTCCCGCTAGGAGGGTGCTAGAGCAGGTTTGGGTCCATGTTCAGGGTGTCCCTTACACAGTCTTTCTTGGTATTTGGGCTGTTGGTTCTCTTATTGGGACGACTCTGAATGTCGATCTTGTCACGCTGAGGGGTCGTGGCATTGTGTGTATTCTGGTGGGGATGCCGTGCTCCAAGCCACTTGAGAAGCAGCTGGATGAGTCTGGTCCTTATGTCGGCTCGGCTTGTGTGGTTAAGTTGAAGGAATATGATTTCATCTTCCGCCGCGAGCCTGCGGGATTTTGCTCCTGACGCGGATTTTGTCCCATACTTTTGGCGTCGCAAGGGGGATGACGCCGATGATGAGCACGGTGGAGCTGAGGAGGGCTTGTATGGTCCTATGGATACTTCCGCTATGTCTAGATCGCATATTACTAGCATGGATGTTGATACCACGCTTCCCTCTAGTGCAGCGAATCTGGGAAAGACAGTGAACTCTACTCATGCTCATACTCAGCAGACTGTGGTGGCTATTACTCCTTATAATCCAAATCCGCAAACCCCTCGCGGAGTTCAGATTGTCTCAAGGATTCGTCAAGTTTCTCCGGGTTTGCTGCGTGTCGTTGGTGATGCGATCCCGCGTCCCGGGGTTCAAGAGCATCCTGTTCTGGAGCAGCAACAAAGAGGTGACGACCTGGGACGCCTAGCTGAGCCGCAAGAGCGGCAACTAGCTACCTGCCTCGCAGTGGCGACCGATGGCCTGCAAGATGGACCGACGGTCCAGTCTAACCTGAAGGAGACAGGGGAGGCTCCTCGGGCCGCTTCGGCGATGGGCCTGGAGATGTGGGCTACTCGGGCCGCTTTGGAGCCCAGCATGGAGCTGCAGGTGCCTCGGCCAGCTACAACGCTGGGCCTGGAGGCGCACGTGGCTGCCTTCGTTGGGCTGATGGCTCGCGGGGGTTCGCTCCACAAGGAGGACCTGGCAGCTGAGCTGGGCCGTGGGGGCTTCTACTCTGGCTCAGCCTCCCCAGGGTGGCCCAGACGCGACTTCTGCCGAGGCGGGGGTGGTCTCGACCCCGACTCTGACCACACCGCCTCGCTCTGCACCGAGGGTTGCTGCAGCGGTAGCTGGGCCGGCTGCTACGTCAACAATGCCATCCCAGCCGCTCGCTTCTACGATAGCAGCGGACACGGCCGGAGGCTCCGTCACGCCACGTACACCACCTCCCACTGCGTCGGCTTTTCCTGGTGGGGTCACTATGACCCGTCGTAGTGAGAGGTTTGGGGTGGCTTTGAACGGAGCGTTGGCGACGGATGAAGACTCTCTGAAGAAGGCTATGTGTCGCAAAGCTGTGCGCAACTTTGACTTTCACGGTACGGAAATGAATTCAAAGTCTTTTTTGTCTTTTTCTCCTAATTCCATTCAGTCAAAGCTCACTAGTGTAGGATTTAATCTTGGCAGTAGTAAATCTCAAGTAGATGTGTCAACTAAACTCTTGAGGCATATGGAATTTGACCGTCTCACGGTTATTCCTAAAGTTTCGACTGGGTTGACAGCCACCTAAATGGATGACGAAGAAGCGAATGCCACATCAGATGGTCAGCTTCTTTCTCATCTAATTGGTGAAGTGTCGGAGGTTGGTTTGGTTGACGACGGTTTGTCCTCATTGTATGAGTTGAAAGCATCCAGTCGAAAATCAAAATCTTCCTCTAACAAGGTGTCTCGGAAACGAGCAAAGGTCTCTAAATCTCCCAATGTTTCCCAATGAATGGCATGTTCGCAAATAGCAGAGGTCTTGGTGACTTGGCTAAACATTTGCACTTTGCTGGTTGCATTCGGGATAATAATTTAGATTTCTTAGCTATTTCTGAGACGGGTGGGCGCGAGTTCTCGCAACCTCTATTGAACCGACTTTCGGGCGGTATAGACTTTGCTTGGTACTCCCGACCTCCCCGTGGTCACTCCGGAGGCATTTTACTAGGCGTCAGGACTGATACCATGTATGTATTGGCTGTTTCGGATGGTGATTTTCATATTAAAATTCACATCCGCAACAAAGCCGACAATTTCATCTGGAGTCTTGTTGCTGTGTGTGGGCCGGCCCAGGAGGAGGCTAAGACTGCTTTTTTGTGTGAGATGGTGAACTTAGCAAAAGATAACCCACACCCGATGATTATTGGTGGGGACTTCAACTTGCTTCGTTTTCCTTTCGAGAAAAGCAGGGGTCGGTTTGACAATCGTTGGCCTCTTTTGTTCAATGCAGTCATTGACAGCTTGAATTTAAGAGAGATTTCAATGGTGGGGAGACAGTTCACTTGGGCTAATTCTCTCCCTGAACCCACATACGGAAAATTAGACCGTGTACTGATGGATACTGATTGGTAATCTAGGTTCCCCACTAGTACAGAACGACACATCGGATACCCCTCTATGGAAACGGCAGGCGTTAGGCGACGGAGAATCGCGCTTTCCGCGCGGCCAGTGCGTACAAACCTGACCTGGGCCGTGGCTGGCCCGTCAACATAGGTAACGGAGAAAGTATTAACTCCGTTACCCATATTATTGGCAACGGTCTTAATTCTGGCTCCGTTTCCGATATGTGCCTCTATAGCAACGGAGACTTTTGTGCGTCCGTGTGCAATGTGGACACGTTCCATCTTCTTGGAATTCGATGCGAGCGGAGTAACTGCTATGGCGTAGTGACGCCGCGGCACCGCCCACTACTCCTTAAAAACCCACGATCTCCCTGCTATCTCAGTACGCCACTTCGCCGCAGCCATGGATACTCCTAGCAACTCCTCGGGCGTTCGCCGCAGCAGTTTCCCGCTTTCGCTGAATTGGAACCGCGTCGTCGTGCCGGAGGCCGTCGCGCAGAGGCACTGGCAATATAGGAGGCCAGTGCCCTGGTCAAATGTTAGCCTCCCCGCTGGCTGGCGCGTCAACCACAGGAGGGTGCCTATGCCGCCGGAAGAGGACGCGGGATCCTCGGGCGCCCGCGACCGCAGCCGCTCGCCGCGGCGGAGAGATGCTCGTCCGCGGTCGCCTGGATGGAACCGCGTCATCGTCGGGCAGGCCGTCACGGAGCGGCACTGGCAATATAGGAGGCCAGTGCCATGGTCAAAGGTTCGGCTACCCGGTGGCTGGCACCTCAACCGCGCGTCGGTGCCTATGCCGCCGGAAAGAGTTGAGCTGCTTCAGAGCCGCCGGCTCCTCCTCCCGCCGGAGCTGCGCGACGATCCTGCCTACGACGACGACGAGATGTGGGAGGGGCGCACGGGCGGCGATGACATCGTCGGCGAGGAGCCGCGCGACGACACGGACGACTATGCGGCTCTCCTCGCATACGAGCAGGAGAAGGCGGAGGCCGAGGAGTAGTTATAGTTATTTATTTTTATGTTCTTCAACTTCAATACTAGTAGAGATCAGTATAAGCCCAGTGTGTCAGTGAAAAAATCAAAGGAAACGGTTGTTTATACCCTTCGTTTCCGATGTTCTGCCTATAAATGAGCCCTTCACACAACCCTAAACTCTATCGCTCACTCTCAGCCTCACTCTCAAAGTGTGGCGGCGCCTCCACGCAGCACCAGATCTTAGCTCCACCGTGGCGGCGCGCATCTCCCTCCCTCCGACCGTGGCGGCGCGCATCTCCCTCCCTCCGACCGTGGCGGCGCGCATCTTCCTCTCCTCCGACCGTGGCGGCGCGCATCTCCCTCCCTCCGACCGTGGCGGCGCACATCTTCTTCTCCTCCGACCGTGTCGGCGCGCATCTTCCTCTCCTCCGACCGTGGCAGCGCGTACCCGTTCTTTGCTCCACCCGGGCAGATCTCGTCGCCTGATCTGTAGCTGGAGGGCGCATGGCGTGTCGATCCGAGGACGACGAGGACGACTACGTACTCCCGCCGCCAGATCCAAAGGTAATACATCTATTTGTGACCGGCCGTCGTGCCGACGAACTAGGGTTGTTGTCATTGTTCTGCTTAGGTTTTCTTCCATAGGACACTCATGAACAGAACTAGAACTAGGGTTGTAATACATCCGAGGACGATGAGGACGACCACTGGCGGATCCACCTTGAGCCAGCCGGGTGCACAGGACACCGGGAGAAGGAATTTTTCTTTGTAAATTAGCAATTTTTCATCACATATGCACCCCTAAAAATTGTTTTAAATGTATTGTGGTAACATGTGTGCATCCTGGTTCAATATGTTCTACCTCCGCCACTGAGGACGACTACGTAGTGTCGCTCGAAAAGAACATAACTAGCACAAATCGGTAGTGTATGAAACTCATGGCTGACTTATCTCCTTTGCAAAACAGATGTACATTTCGGTGACACTGTATAAAAAGCCGGGTCCTTAGCCAAGGTGCGCTTGTCGTCCGGCATAATTGTTGGTACACAACAACTATGCAATGGATTTGTAAGTTTGTTATTCTGTCTTATGCATCCTTTTGTGTTGTATGTCCTTTATGCTAGATGTATAGTGAGCTAACATGGAGTCATATATTCTCTCTTTGCATTTCAGTGACCACTTTACAAAAGAGGCATCTTCAGTACATCAGCACTCGCTTATTGCACTATGTGCAGAGCATGGTGCTGATCCGTTTAGCTCATTTAAATGAGCTAAATACAAGGTCGGGGACAAAGCGACGAGTTGATTATATTTTGGCGACACCGTCCAAGAAGAAGATTGAATTCATGAACTCTAACAGCAAGTCATGAAGATAAATTAAGTTGGAAATGACAAGGATAAGTTTAGAGAGGCATGACATAGATAGATTTAGCTAGACATGTCAATGATAGATTTAGAGAGGCATGACATAGATAGATTTAGCTAGACATGTCAATGATAGATTTAGAGAGGCATGACAATGAAGATAAGTAATTGGTTGTCTTGTGATGCAATGTATCGGTGACATTTGTTATACCTTATGAATGAATGAATTTGTTAGCCTTTTTGTGCTTCTGCTGTGAAATTTTAAATGTCCAGTGCCAAATCTATTCCTGCTCTAGGCTTATGAAGAAACCTCAATGCAAACGAGCAGAAACAGAATCTCCGTTACTGATGTTCCGACACATCAGAAACGGAGGTTGTGCACAACCGTTGCCAAACCGACGCCTCATCAGCGACGGTTTTTCGCCTCCGTTACCGATGAGGGCCTTCACATCAGTAACGGGATCGGGGACACGAACCCTTTTTCCGTTTCCGATGGGGTTTTTGGCCCGTTTCCGATGTGTCGTTCTGTACTAGTGCCCATTGGCGTCGGTACGGGCTCTAGAACGTTTTGAGGGTTTGTTGGACCATGCTCCCTTTTGACCACAGGCATGCCTAGGCCACCATGTAACCCGAGATTCAAGTTTGAACTTGGATGGTTGCATCGTGAGGGTTTCCATGAGATGGTTAAAAGAATCTGGGAAAGACCGGTTGCTGGTGATACGCCTATCCAGAGGTGGAATAACAAGATCCGTGCATTACACACTCATCTAGTTGGGTGGGCTCGTCATACTACTGGTTTACTTAAAAAAGAAAAGATACGACTATCCTCGATAATTGATGCCCTAGAGGCACTAGCGGAAGTTCGTTTGTTATCCACGCAAGAAATTGAGCTTAAGAGTCAATTTAATGCGCAGATAGCAAAACTTCTACATGAGGAGTTAAAATGGTATCAACGGTCCAAAGCCCAATTTATCCTGGAAGGGGATTCGAATACTCGCTATTTCCATAGTATTGCCAATGACAGACACAGGAAAAAGCGTATTCATTCTCTTGTCCAGGATGAGGGAACGATCGAAGGCCATGAACAACTCAAGTCGTATATTACTAATTACTATAAATGCATGTTCGGAGCACCAGAGGAAGGAAACTTCACATTGGATGAGTCTAGAACCGCTGATATATCCTAGGTTTCTGACGAGGAAAATTGCTTACTTACTGATCTCTACTCAGAGGAAGAAGTGAGAAAGGCGGTTTTCCAAATGAAACATAACACAGCACCTGGACCTGATGGTTTTCTGGCCGAGTTCTACCAGAACTTTTGGGATGTTATCATGTCTGATCTACTTCAACTGTTTGCCTGTCTTCATGATGGACAATTGGAGTTGTTTCGTCTCAATTTTGGTGATATAATTTTACTACATAAGGCTAATGAGGCAGAAAGGATTCAACAATTCAGATCTATATGCCTTCTTAACATTAGTTTTAAAATATTCACTAAAGTGGCTACGATTCGGCTGAACAGTATGGCAGACCATGTGGTTCGTCCGTCTCAGACTGCTTTCATGCAAGGCCGTAACATCCTCGACGGGGTGGCGATCCTACATGAAACAGTTCACGAGTTATATCGGAAAAAGCTGAATGGGGTAATTCTGAAAATAGATTTTGAGAAGGCTTATGATAAAGTCAATTGGTCTTTCCTTCACCAGACTCTCAGAATGAAAGGTTTTTCTGAAGAGTGGCGTGCGTTGATAAATAGCTTTGTTTCGGGAGAAAGTGTAGCCATTAAAGTCAATGATGACACTGGCAAATATTTTCAAACCAAAAAAGGCCTTAACAAGGTGACCCGTTATCGCCAATAATATTTAATATAGTGGCTGATATGTTGGCTATCTTGATCGAACGCGCTAAGTCTGAGGGTCAAATTGAAGGAGTGATTCCACATCTAGTCGATGGTGGTTTATCGATTCTTCAATATGCCGACGATATAATTCTTTTTATGGAACATGACATCGAGAAAGCTCGTAACCTAAAGTTGATTTTGTCAACGGTCGAGCAACTATCGGGTCTTAAGATAAATTTCCATAAAAGTGAATTGTTTTTTTTGGCGAGGCTCAAGAAAATGCCGCCTTGTATGCTGAACTTTTCGGCTGTATGCAAAGTCAATTTCCTATCAACTATTTGGGTATTCCGATCCATTATCGGAGACTCACAAATGCTGAATGGAAAAAGGTGGAGGAGAGACTTCAATTACGTTTAAATAGCTGGAAAGGCAAACTCTTATCCATGGAGGGGAGATTGGTTCTCATAAACTCTATACTAACAAACACGGTATTGTATATGATTTCATTCTTCAACTGCCCAAAGGAGTCTTAAAACGATTGGATTATTTCCGGTCTAGATTCTTTTGGCAAGGGGATAGTGAGAAGAAAAAATATTGACTGACTAAGTGCAGTGTGGTTTGCTGCCCTAAAGACCAAGGAGTGCTCGGAGTTCATGACCTTGAGGTCAAGAATAGAGCCCTACTGGGTAAATGGCTCTCCAAGCTTCTTTCTGAAGATGGAGTTTGGCAAACCCTCCTTAGGAGGAAGTATGTGGGCTCTCAAGCTGTATCTCAGGTTCTTTGGAAACCTAGTGATTCACACTTCTGGGCGGGCCTTATGGCTACGAAGAAGTTCTTTTTCCCGCAAGGATCTTTTTCAATTAGGGATGGATCGGAAATTCGATTCTGGAAGGACAAATGGTTAGGACATTCCACTCTCCAAGAACAATATTGGTTCTGTATAATATTGTGCGAAAAAAAAGCGACACGATCGCTAAGGTGCTGGATACCTCCCCACCAAATGTATCGTTCAGAAGAAGTTTATTAGGGACAAGACAAGCATCCTGGAATGTCTTGCTTCTTCGTTTGGAATCCATCCAATTGACAAGGTCCGGATAAATTTCAATGAAATCTTACAAAGAATGGTAAATTCTCGGTTGATTCTATGTATAAAGCTTTAATCCTACCCGAAGTACCAGTCGATATTAAGAATAATAACGAAATTTAGAAGATGAAGATCCCGCTGAAAACTAAAGTGTTTGCGTGGTATCTTCGTCGAGGAGTAATTCTTACAAAAGATAACCTTGCCAAACGCAATTGCCCCGGAAGTAAAAGGTGTGTCTTCTGTCAACATGACGAGACTATTACACACTTATTCTTCCAGTGTGATTTTGCTAGGTTTATATGGTCAGTCATCCAGATAGGTTCTACCTTATATCGCCCGCGTAGCATTGCAAACATTTTTGCCAATTGGCTAAATGGTGTGGATCCTAGGTTTAAACTCTTTAGCAGGGTGGGAGCGATTGCCGTTATTTGGTCGCTCTGGCTATGTATAAATGACAAGGTTTTTACCGATAAAAAATGATTCTGTTATGCAGGTTATCTATCGGTGCACAACAACATTACGAGCATGGTCGGCACTGCAGCGTGTGGAGCGTGGCGTTGCGTTTGTAGGCTGCGGCGAGGGAGTTATTCTCCCAGCATGGATGACCACATAGTCTCCGGATCGACCTACCACCATCTTAGGCGTTTTTACAATTTCTCATTATGATATGTAATTCGTCTTTTTTAATTTCCGGCTTGGGTACTGGTGAACTTATGGCTGTGTGCATCCTAACTATGCAGAGGCCAGGTGTAATGTTTAAAAAGTTTTAAGTAATAAAATCCCTTTATCAAAAAAAGTGTTATTAACTTTTTTTTTATGAGGCTTAGCCAGCACAGGTTACCGGGGCGGATGGGGATCTGCTGTGCCCCCATGTGAGTTCGCCTAAACCACGGACAGCCCTGGACAGTTGGGCGAGCCGAGCGGCTCGGCCCACCATATGATGGCCTGATGGGCTCGACCTCAAAGTGTTGGATTCAGAGCTGCCCTTGATCGCCAACGGCACAGATCGCAGATGCTAAAAGAAGGCCATTCCACATTTAGCCTGGGTTCTACCATCCTGTAGCTTGGGCTCAAGAATGCAAGCGTCTACACAATCGGTGGATTGCAGGTTTAACACTTCTGAAACCTACGTGCTGCCCACACAGACTAGCAGCCAAGCTTTTCTACATGCCTGCAAGAATGGGGTTTAGAGACATCAGGGTCTTTAACCAAGCGTTACTAGCTCGCCAGGCTTGGCGCTTATTAGAGTTTCCTGATAGTCTTGTAGCTCGTGTTCTCAAAGCAAGATACTATCCCAACGGCAATCTCATTGATACAGTTTTTACTGGGAACCCGTCTTCTACTTGGTCAGCAATCTCGCATGGACTGGAGTTACTCAAAAAGGGCTTAATTTGGCGCGTCGGCAATGGTCAGAGTATACGAGTGTAGCGGGACAGTTGGATCCCACGCTCGTCTTACTGCAAGGTATTATCTCCACGTCGCAATCATCGCATTCTTCGAGTTTCCGAGCTAATTGATGATTTGGGACTATGGAAAACTGAACTGGTTCGGAAAAATTTCCTGCCAATTGACGCCGATGCAATATTGAGAATCAAACCATCGCGGCGTTCGGAGGAAGATGTGTTAGCTTGGCAACCTGAAAAATCTGGGGTCTTCACTGTTCGTAGTGCATACAGACTCGGGTTGAATGATTTGCCGGAACAACAAAACTTTGCTGCTTCCAGCGGACGTTCCGATGGAGTGGATCCATGCTGGAAGAAAATATGGAGTGCTGCTGTGCCTCCAAAAGTTAAAATGTTTGCCTAGAAGGCTGCATCCAATATACTAGCTACGGAGGAGAATAAATTAAGACGCAATATGCGTGTGACAGGCCAATGCAATATCTGTAAAATGGCCGTGGAGGATACAGCTCATGCGCTCTATGCATGTCTGCATGCACATAATTTATGGGTGGCCATGCATCGATCTTGGATGCTCCCAGAGGAACACATACTCAGAGCTCCACCATACCAATGGTTCAGGACGGTGTTGATGAAAATCCCGGATGATAGGGTTGATGCTACCATGCTCGTGGCGTGGCGTGCATGGCATGCACGCAATGAAGTAACTCATGACAAGGCCTTACCATCTATTGAGAGTTCCAAGAGATTTCTAGAGGGGTATCGTCGGCTGGTCCAGGAGGTAAAGCACCATTCTGTCGAGGATATTCTAAAAGGAAAACGACCAATGTTTCCTGTACAGTCCCAGATGGATCCAGTTATAGCATCCGGGAAGCCATGGTGCAGACCTCCGATCGATTGGGTGACACTCACCATTGACGGCTCCTTTCGTGATACAGACCAGTCCGCTGGGATTGGCATGGTGCTGCGCGGGACAGATGGAATGCCGATTGTTTCTTCATGTCAGTTTCTTGATGATTGCGACTGTCCCTTGGAAACGGAGCTCCGAGCTTGTGCAGAGGGTTTGAAACTGGCTCTCCGCCATACTCGTCTTCCCATTAGAGTGGAGACGGATTGTATTCAGCTGGTCACAATGGCGACCTCGGTAGGGGTGGATCGATCTTCTCTTTGGTACCTGGTGTCTGATATTAGGTGTTATCTTCTGAATCTAGAGTGTGTTCATTTGTAAAGGTGGAACGTAGTCAGGTTAGGGTTAGTCACCATCTAGCAAACGTTGCTAGGCTGGAGCGCCGTTCTGATATTTGGATCGGCTCAGGACCTGAAGACATTCTTCAGTTGCTTGAGTCTGATCGTTGTGTAACTCTTCCTGAGTAATAAAGTTCCTGCTTTACCCCCAAAAAAAAAGTGCAAACTTTTCTTCACAAACGTACACTTTAAGGATGGCAATGCACACGGGCACACTTCAGCCAGTGGTGGATAACAAAGGTCAAAATCAACCTAGGCGCCGGGCGCAAGGAGCGACTCCATCTTCCTCCTCCGATATCCACCGGCGGAGGGGCTAGTCCCCTCTCACTCCGCTTGCTGCTCCGCTGGCAGGAGGGAGTGGGACGCCGTTTCCTCCGCCCCGGGATGAAAATTATGGTTAGGATAATTTTGGCGTGGTACGTCGTTGGGTGGTGGGAGCGGTGCCCGGAAAAATAAATCTATCTCAACTCCAATCCCACACCGGCGTTTTCCTTCATGGCGGCGTCTCAGAGTTGGTGGCATCATGTGCTTACCGATCCTTCAGATCGGTGGCTTTAGGTTCATGGATGGTGTCGACGAGGCGGCGGCGGCGGCTATTCCATCAGATGGGTTATTCCTCATGCTGCGGCGTTGTCTTTGGCGCCTTGGTGGAGCAGACATGATTTGTTCAGAAATACGCGCAGACGGTTATCTGTGCTGGTGACAGCTGGAAGATAGTGCATCTTGTGTTGAGTTTGTGCTTTGAGGCTTTCTGGTTCCCTACTCCTACGTCATCTTGCGGGGTGTCAGTTATGAAGTTCGATAAGGTGTTTGGGGTCGTGTTGCACCAGTCCGATTCTTTCAACGACAATGGTTTGTCCTATGCCAAACTATTTTAAAGGTTCGAAAAGTTGTTAATCAGCGATGAATCTGCGTAAAGCTCGGGTGAATATGTGATTTGTCTCTCTTCTCTTTGTTGGCTACTACGGTGGTGCCGAATGAGAGGGATACGTGTTACTCTTTTGATTCAACCATCTCTTTCTCAACTCAGCAACTTGAGCAACTTGAAGTATTATATCACATAGGTTTACCCTATCTTTTTAGTTCTGTAAGGTCGGCATTTATTATCTGTATTTTATAAATGATATATGAATACCATAAAGAAATAACAAAATCAAGGGGCGAAGCGCGGATTAGAGCACGGGGCTCATCTCTATCGCAATGGTGTCATTCTAACTAAATTTCGTTGGGGACCAGCTACTTCAAACGACCATCACCGATAGTGTCTTCAAATAGACCTATGGCCTGTCAAATTTCAGGCCGATCGACCGATACTGTGCTGCACTGTGCCGTGGGATGGGAATCATTACTAACTTTCGAAAGATTTTGATGTCCAAGAATAGAAATGAAGAGGTGCTTTCTGTACTGTAGAATCGTAAGATAACTGAAACATCCAATAATAGAGCTCAGAAAGTGCTTTCTGCACCGGAGGATAGTAATACAGCTGAAACATCCAAAAATAGAACTAAAAAGCACTTTCTGCACCGTAGAATCTAAAGATAACTGAACACCCAAAAATAGCAAGGGAAAAAGTTCTTCAGAAAGGGAAACCAACATAATGAGAAATGGTTACTTCTGCTGGATTATACTCCTATCTCAGTTATCCAGAAAAGCACAGCAAACAGACTAACATAGTAGGCACAAAACATGACATGTTGAATGGTTTAACCGAACAATCTGCCATTTTTCCCTCGGTGCAAGCAAACCTGTGCATTTGATCCGTTCTCATGCTTTCAGAAACCTTATGAACTAGTTAATCTCTCACATAATTTTAGTACTCAGATTTTGACAACTCAAATTTCGTTATAAAATGTTGCTAGAAACATATATTAAAGGTTATAATATGTTCCAAGGTATTAAGGTAAGGCGCACAAATAAAAATACTTGGTTATGCAGATTACAACACACACCAGGGCGGATTGAAGAGAAACTATCAGGCGTTTTACTTGCTTAAATCCTAGTGGAGCCCTAGTCATGAGATGAGAGTATTTAATGCATATATTTGACAGATATGACAAATACATAATTAAATAAACTACATCAGGAGGAAGCGGCTGTAGTTAAACTTTCAATAGAGAAAACATCTACTAATTAAAGCCATAAACTTCCAGACGATAACATACATTTGAAGCATTAAATGCCATCTAAATTAGAGAAAGACTGTTGCCGTTACACTACAAGTTCTAAATTGACAGATACAGACAGATTTCCTACTTCACTCCACATCTGAAGCTGGAAATAAGCAAGTAAATTAAATCCAAGAAACGAACATGGCTACAAGCTACTTCTAAAAACTTCTACAGATTGGCAAGAGCAGATACAGACAATAACTCAGACCAGGCTGCAGCGCTGGAACCTACAAGGCGATAAACACGCCCAGTCCTTTACGGCTTTACCTGATCGTTACAAACTTGTTCGTGCCATGCTTGGCCCAGAAGGTCTTCAGGTCAATTGGGTTACTAAGGTTGTAGCCTTCACCGGCTAGCTTCTCAAGAACCTTTTTAAATGCACCTTGGCTCATCTTCCTTCCAGCAATACGTGCGCCCGGCGCTTTGTGTTCATTGGCAGCGGATACGTCGAAATAGAAGTTGTGCAGCATGCGGACTGCCAGCCACCTGCACCCCAACGGTAGCACTGCTGGGGAGCTCCAGTGCATGAGCACACAGGTGTTGCTATCCTTGAAATGTCAAAATCAATACCATTAATCACCATTCCCAAAGGCTTAATAGGACCCCTACTTCGGGGTGCACGGTTCTTGGGTGCCCATCTTCCTGTGGAGTAGCAACCTTCCTGGGCTTCTTTGGCTTAGGCGACTTGGGCTGACGACCTTGCTGCCTCTTCTTTGCAGGCGGCTTGTTTCCGGCCACAGGATGCTCTTCAATCAACGCTGGGGTTGCGTGATCCTCCTCTGGTGCAGGAGGTTCTTGTGGCTGCATCATCTGGAGTGTGTGCGCACGCGCATCTGGCATCATCCCGAAACTGGCAGGGTGGTGATGCACACCGTGTCCAAGATGTCCATTATGAGCAGAAGGCCCAACAGGGACAGCATGAAGGACCTTCTGCTCGCGGGAATGTTGATGTTGGTGCTGATGTTGATGCTGATGCTGCGAGGGGTGCACCCAGGCCTCATTGCGCACAAAGTCCATGTGAATAGCCGGTTGCTCTGTGGGCACGCCACCAGAGGGTTCACAACCACCATAGCCGCGGGGATGATGTGAATGTTGTGGGTGGTGCTGCGCGTTGTGGTGTCCATGGTGCTGCAAGAAGGTACCATTCGGGAGCAGCGGCTTTGTGTCCCGGTGGTCGCCGGTCACAGATGACATCAGCTGCAGGCCGAGGCTGCCTGCTTTCATGGTCTCATAGAAGCCCCAATTCCGAATGCCTAAGGGGCCGTCGTCGTCCATCTCGGCTCGTCAAACAAACGAATCGAAATCCAAGAACCGAGATTGGAACGAGAAATGTGCTGCTCTTTCGGATTTTGGTCAGCCTGCCCTCCTACCATTGTCTTCCAGACGCCAATCCCTGCAACCTATTTCGGCAAACAAGTAAAAAATATCAAGGATCCGTGAGCAGGGGCGGATCTAGATGCCGTGCCTGCCGGTCGCGCACCGGCAAAGCCATAAATTGTGAAAGGTCGGACGGATTTAACAAATCGCTGGATGAAACAACCTCATACCTCAAAATCCAATGACCAAAGACTGCGGCCCGGGTGGAGACAGCAGGGACGCGATGTTCCGGTGAGGAAGAACGGGGACGGCGATGGCGGCGAGGCGCGTGAGAGGCGGAGGCCTGGAGCGGGCTGGGGCGAATGGAGGCGCCGGCGGTAACCCTGAGCTACGGGCAGGGGGGCGAGGTGGTACACTCTATGGGAGATGGAGCCGCCTTGGTCGGGTTGGTTAGGTCAGGAGACTCAGGTGAGGATTGAGGAAGACGAAAGAAAGGGACGGGGCGGTGAGGAGAAATACATGTAAGGTTCAAGTTTACGCTGCAGTAAATATTGAGGAATTACAAAGTGCCAGTTTGAGGCAGCCACAAGTTTCAAACACACTCATTTAGAAAAAAACAACTTCATCCCCTCGCGTCGCCTCCTCTCTGGGCGACGGGAGGGGCGAAACCCTAGCCCGCCGCCGCCACCCCACCCACCTCGCCTCGCTCCCCTCGCCGTCCCCGGAGGCAGCCGCCGGAAAGCTCGCGCGGCGCCGGTGATGGGGCGGCGGGGATCTCCCGCTCGCGGTGCCCTGCTGCAGCTCGAGGAGGCGGCTGCTCCGGGATCCTGCGCCTCTCCCTCACCGACTCCGGCCTCCTCCTCGCGTCCCCGGCTCCCTCCCGCCTCGCGCGACGTCGCCACTCTCCTGTGGTGCTCGCAGCTGCAGTCTCCGCGCAGCGGCGGCTCGTGCCGGCAGCGTCCGGCACGGCGGCCCATCGGCGCGGCAGCGGGCAGCAAGGCGCGGTGGCGGAGCTTGGAGGCAGGGCGCGATGCTCGGGCCCGATCTGAGCCCCGGATGGACCGGGCGGGCCGCTGCCCCTGCTCCCTGTGCGTGCTGCTTCTGGGCTCGTCACGGCGGCGTGGTGGCGCCCCGCCAGCGGCGCTCGCAGCTCCTGGACGGCTGGAGGTGCCGATGGCAGGCTGCCGCCCCTCTCGGGGTGCTGCGCCTGCCGCCCCTTTGGGCCCTCTGCTCCACTCCCGTCGTGCCACTGCTTACGCCGACTTCGGGTGCTGTAGAGGTGGTGAGGCCGACTCGCTCTGATGCGCCTTGGGAGGCACTGCCGCGGCGAAAGCCTATGGGCAGCGGCGCCTTCGGGTGTCGTGCTCCTCCCTGGAGGTGTCCTATGCGTAGTGTTCTCCGTCGGTGCTCCGGGAGAAATCCCCGATCCTTCCCGGATCAGGCGATGGCGTCGCTTCGGCGTCGCTCTTCCTCCTTGGAGGCATCGCCTTGGAGCCTGACATGCATCGGGCGGCTTTCACCTCTTGCCTTCCCGCCGGACCTTCGGCTCGTATCCTTGCGGGATTGGGCAGTGGCCTCGGTGGCTCCGACGGAGCTTCCTGGATATTCTGGGGTGGCCTCGGCATGCGTCGCTCTTCGACCACGGGGTCGGCACACGGTGTCGTCGCCCCAGTCTCGGCTATCCGACGCCCTTCGACTGTGCTTGGTCTCGGCGGCGTAGCGTCCTTCGGCAACACCGACGGCACACCGGTGTCGTCGCACAGACTCGGCTATCTGATGACGTGAAGCACACGTTCGTTGCGAGACCCCAAGAGGAAGGTATGATGTAGTCAGCAGCAAGTTTTCCCTCAGAAAGAAACCAAGGTTATCGAACCAGTAGGAGCAGCAACTCTTCAGAAGGTTGTCAACGGCGCCAGAAAAATAGCTGTCGCAGGGAGTCTGGACTGTTGACGTGGAATCTGCACACAACACAATCAAACTACTTTGCCCCAACGAAACAGTGAGGTTGTCAATCTCACTGGCTTGCTGAAAACAAAGGATTAAACGTATGGTGTGGAAAATGAGTATTAAATTGCAGAGAATGAAAAAGGAACAGTTTGCAGTTTGTGGTTGTTTAATCAGTGTAAAAGAAAGGGTCCACAGTTCACTAGTGGTGTCTCTCCATAAAAGATAACTAACATGTTGGGTGAACAAATTACAGCTGGGCAATTGACGAATAGTGAGCGCATGACAATGCATATACATGACATGTTGACTACTATGATATTTAATTGGGCATTACGACATAATACATAGACCGTTATCCAACAGCATCTATGACTAATAATCCACCGCCGGGTTGTCATCCGAGTCCCCCGTTGGTATTAAGTTGCAAGCAACGGATAATTGCATTAAGTAAAGTGCGTAATGTAAACAAACACATATGCCCGTGGACATAGCATCGTTAGGTTATCCCTAGTGGCAACAGCACATCCACAACCTTAGAACTTTCTGTCACTGTCCCAGGTTAAACGGAGACATGAACCCACTATCTAGCATAAATACTCTCTCTTGGAGTTACAAGCATCTACTTGGCCAAAGCATCTACGAGTAACGGAAAGCATGCAAGATCTTAAATAACATATAAGATAGATTGATAATCAACTTGACATAATATTCAATATTCATCGGATCCCAGCAAACACAACATGTAGCATTACAATAATATGATCTTGATCATGTAGGGCAGCTCACAAGATCTAAACATGATGGCACAAAGTGGAGAGACAACCATCTAGCTACTGCTATGGACCCGTAGTCCAAGGATGAACTACTCACGCATCACTCCGGAGGCAGGCATGGCGATGTAGAAGCCTCCGGTGACGATTCCCCTCTCCGGCAGGGTGCCGGGAAGAGGTTCTGAACCCTCCCGAGCTAGGGTTGACGACGGCGGCGTCTCTGGAACTTTTCGTGGATATTTGCTCAGGTACTTAGGGTTTTCGCGTCGGGGGGAATAAGTAGGCGAAAGGGCGGCGGCTGCGGACCCCCGAGGGGCCCACACCACCCTAGGGCGCGGCAGGGGGGCCCGCGCCCTAGGTGCGTGTGGCCTCCTGGTGGCCCTCCTCTGCTGCTCCTTCGCTCCGTCAGGCGTGTTCTGGAAAAATAGGCACCCCCGTGTAGTTTCGTCCAATTCCGAGAATATTTCCAGACTAGCTTTTCTGGAATACAAAAACAGCAGAAAACAGGAACTGGCACTTCGGCATCTTGTTAATAGGTTAGTCCCAAAAAATGTATAAAAGTGATATAAAGTAGATGCAAAACATGTAGCAATTGGTATAAAACAAGCATGGAACATCAAAAATTATAGATACGTTTGAGACGTATCAGCATCCCCAAGCTTAGTTCCTACTCGTCCTCGAGTAGGTAAACGATAAAAACAAAATAATTTTTGAGGTGACATGCTACTATCATAATCTTGATCATATAATATTGCAAGGCACATGTAAATGAATGAAGTGATCCAAGTCAATGGTCTATAATTTGCTACCAAATAGATAATGAGTAAACAATGAATCACACAAGCTAAACGTTTTCATGAATAGTACTTTCGAGACAAGCATCAAACAGTTTTGCATAAGTGTTAACTCATAAAGCAATAGTTTCTAATAAAAGGTATTTAATCAACACAAAGGAAGAATTTAGTTTCAGCATTTGCTTCAACTTTCAACATATTTATCTCATGGATATTGTCAACACAAAGTAGTATAACAAGTCCAATACATTGCATATAACGCATGTTGTAACAAAGTTGACACTAGTGTTTGCTTGTGGAAGACAGAAAGAATAGGAAAACTGACTCAACATAAAAGTAAAAGAAAGGCCCTTCGCAGAGGGAAGCAGGGATTAAATCATGTGCTAGAGCTTTTAGGTTTTTGAAAGCATATAGAGATTGCATAAAATATTTGATACTCCTCCCAACCTTGCTAACACAAGCCATGGCTAACCGAATCCTCGGGTGCCTTCCATCAATCACATACCATGGAGGAGTATCTATTTTTGAGAGGTGTTTGTTAATTGTCAACGAATGGTAGCGGGTGAGAACAGTATTCTACCTGTCGAACGGACTTTTAAGAGCGGCTCCCATGAAGGACGTTATTTCTACCAGCAAGGCAGATCATCCCTCTTTCTCTTTGGTTTACACACATTCAGGTATTTCACTGTTTGTCATTGCTTACTGATGAATCAGGGCAAAAGTGTGAAGAGAATTAATTGGTTAAAGTTGTAATTAATTGGGACTGGGCACCCCGTTGCCAGCTCTTTTTGCAAGTTATTGGATAAGCGGATGTATATGCCACTAGTCCAGGTGTAAAAGTCCACTCGACAAATAGAATAAAGAATAACCACACTAATTCCTCATGAGCTAGTAAACATTGACACAAAAAGGGAATAATAACATTTTGAATAATTTAAAGGTAGCACATGAAAAATTTACTTGGAGTGGCAAGGAAATACCACATATAGGTAGTTATGGTGGACACAAATGGCATGGATTTTGGCTCAAGGATTTGGATGCACGAGAAGCATTCCCTCTCAGTACAGAGTTTAGGCTAGCAAGGTTATGTAAGCAAACAAGAATATCAACCCGTACACCAAGTTTTATATGACAAACATATTGCAAACGTTATAAGACTTCATACCGTCTTCCTTGTTAACCAAACCCTGTTATTAGAAAATATCTAGACCTTAGAGTACCACCGATGCAAACCAAATTTTCAACAAGCTTTACGGTAGTTCTTCACTAATAGGCTTAACTCATGTGATGCACAATTTAATCATGATCTACTTGTTAACTCAAAACAATTGACAAGCATCAAGTTATCCATTTTAGTGATCTACAAGATTAAGCAAGTTTTTCCTTATACCAATTACCACATGCAACATTTTCTGAACCAACCAAACACCAATCAATTTATTTCATCAACTCTCCAAACAAATATAAGTGAAGCAAGAGAGTACTTTCTACAAAAGAAAGCTAATAGCTCTGACAAGAGATACATGAAAACAAGAGCTAAAAGCTGAACAGCGCTAGATATGAATACTCAACAAATATAAGTGAAGAATAGGAGTATTCTCATGAAAAAGCGGAGCGTGTCTCTCTCCCAATCAAGAATGCTAGGGTCCAGTCAAGCTTTATTGAAAATAAAATGCAATACTGAAAATAAAAGCACACAGACGCTCCAAGAAAAGCACATATGATGTGAAAGAATTAAAATATAGTTTCACTAGAGATGACCTGATAATTTTGACGATGAAGAAGGGGATGCCTTGGGCATCCCCAAGCTTAGACGCTTGAGTCTTCTTGAAATATGCTGGGGAGATCCATGGGAGCCTCCCCAAGCTTAAGCTCTTCACTCTTCTTGATCCTATTATATCATCCTTCTCTCTTGACCCTTGAAAACTTCCGTCACACCAAACTCAAAGTAGATCTCATTAGAGGGTTAGTGCATAATCAAAAATTCACATGTTCTATAAAGACGCAATATGATTTGTTACTTTAAACATTAGCTACAGCCACTGATGTTATGTGAAGCTCTTCCACCCAAAAAAGAATTTCACTCAACACTAGTAAAAGAGAGAATGCAAAATAAAAAGGCATAATCTGTCTAAAACAGAACAGTCCGCAAAGACGAATTTTTTCGAGGCACTTACGACGCTCAGATCGAAAACTCTGAACTAATGAAAGTTTCAGACATTCATAAAGATTACGCACAAAAATTTCAGATTTAATTAACAATCTGGTGATTTTAGGAATTTCGTACAGTGAACAGCAAAAATCTGTTTCTGCGCAGCAATCAAAATTAAGCATCATCTTAACATTAGAGGCTACTCTTGGCACAACAATGCGAGAAAATAAAGATACAAAGGAGTTGCTACAGAAGTAAACAAACTCCTTGACTCAATAAAAGAAAAATTGCAGAAAAATAAAATGGGTTGCCTCCCATAAGCGCTTTTCTTTAACGCCTTTTAGCTAGGCACAAAGCATGCATCAAGTATTACCAAGTGAAGAAGCATCAAAGAGAGGTCGGAAGTTTTCTCAACAATGCATTTATCTTATCTATGTAGGTTTCGGAATTCCCTTTCTCAATACCTCTAGGCTCATCATTTCATCAAATGGGTTCTCAGGAACAATCCAATCAAAATTCTTTTCTAGTGCCTCCTGCATTCCTATAAGCTTAAAATAAACTAAGCAAGACAAAAACAAAGTAAAGAGATTGGAAGCGTGAAACTCCCGTTGCAGAAGACTGCTGTCTCCCCGGCAACGGCGCCAGAAAAATAGCTTGATGACGTGAAACACACGTTCGTTGGGAGACCCCAAGAGGAAGGTATGATGTAGTCAGCAGCAAGTTTTCTCTCAGAAAGAAACCAAGGTTATCGAACCAGTAGGAGCAGCAACTCTTCAGAAGGTTGTCAACGGCGCCAGAAAAAGAGCTGTCGCAGGGAGTCTGGACTGTTGACGTGGAATCTGCACACAACACAATCAAACTACTTTGCCCCAACGAAACAGTGAGGTTGTCAATCTCACTGGCTTGCTGAAAACAAAGGATTAAACGTATGGTGTGGAAAATGAGTATTAAATTGCAGAGAATGAAAAAGGAACAGTTTGCAGTTTGTGGTTGTTTAATCAGTGTAAAAGAATCCACAGTTCACTAGTGGTGTCTCTCCATAAAAGATAACTAACATGTTGGGTGAACAAATTACAGCTGTCAATTGACGAATAGTGAGCGCATGACAATGCATATACATGACATGTTGACTACTATGATATTTAATTGGGCATTACGACATAATACATAGACCGTTATCCAACAGCATCTATGACTAATAATCCACCGCCGGGTTGTCATCCGAGTCCCCCGTTGGTATTAAGTTGCAAGCAACGGATAATTGCATTAAGTAAAGTGCGTAATGTAAACAAACACATATGCCCGTGGACATAGCATCGTTAGGTTATCCCTAGTGGCAACAGCACATCCACAACCTTAGAACTTTCTGTCACTGTCCCAGGTTAAACGGAGAGATGAACCCACTATCTAGCATAAATACTCTCTCTTGGAGTTACAAGCATCTACTTGGCCAAAGCATCTACGAGTAACGGAAAGCATGCAAGATCTTAAATAACATATAAGATAGATTGATAATCAACTTGACATAATATTCAATATTCATCGGATCCCAGCAAACACAACATGTAGCATTACAATAATATGATCTTGATCATGTAGGGCAGCTCACAAGATCTAAACATGATGGCACAAAGTGGGAGACAACCATCTAGCTACTGCTATGGACCCGTAGTCCAAGGATGAACTACTCACGCATCACTCCGGAGGCAGGCATGGCGATGTAGAAGCCTCCGGTGACGATTCCCCTCTCCGGCAGGGTGCCGAGAAGAGGTTCTGAACCCTCCCGAGCTAGGGTTGACGACGGCGGCGTCTCTGGATCTTTTCGTGGATATTTGCTCAGGTACTTAGGGTTTTCGCGTCGGGGGAATAAGTAGGCGAAGGGGCGGCGGCTGCGGACCCCCGAGGGGCCCACACCACCCTAGGGCGCGCCAGGGGGGGCCCGCGCCCTAGGTGCGTGTGGCCTCCTGGTGGCCCTCCTCTGTTGCTCCTTTGCTCCGTCAGGCGTGTTCTGGAAAAATAGGCACCCCCGTGTAGTTTCGTCCAATTCCGAGAATATTTCCAGACTAGCTTTTCTGGAATACAAAAACAGCAGAAAACTGGAACTGGCACTTCGGCATCTTGTTAATAGGTTAGTCCCAAAAAATGTATAAAAGTGATATAAAGTAGATGCAAAACATGTAGCAATTGGTATAAAACAAGCATGGAACATCAAAAATTATAGATACGTTTGAGACGTATCACTATCCGACGCCCTTCGTCTGTGCCAGTGACGTCCCTCGGTGTGCTCCTGCTGTGGTGCCCACGTCTCTGCTCCTACTCCCCGGACTTCCTGGGGTGGCCTCGGCATGCGTTGCCCTTCGACCACGGGGTCGGCATTCCGGTGTCGTCGCCCCAGTCTCGGCTATCCGACGCCCTTCGACTGTGTTTGGTCTCGGCGGCGCAGCGTCCTTCGGCTACGCCGACGGCACACCGGTGTCGTCGCACAGACTCGGCTATCCGACGCCCTTCGGCTGTGCAAGTGATGTCCTTTTCGGCTACTTGCTTTCGGTGCTGAGGCTCTCACCGGAGATCCTCCTCTAGCGTATGGCTCGAGTTCTTGAAGTGTCGGCCTCTCAGGGGTTTCGGTGGGCTTCATTGCTAACCTCCCCTCCCTTAGTGTTTTCTCTCTTATTTCTTGTTTATGTATTTTATTTGTCTTCTCTTCTCTTGTATCCCCTGTAAAATTTCTATCTGTTGTAAGAACATGGCCCGCCAGGCTACTTTCGATGAATAAAACAAACCGGTGGGGAGTAATCCCCCGTCTTCCTCGAAAACACACTCATTTAATCGCAACTATTGGAGTAAACTTGATCGTATATCAGAAACCGCTTAATTGCTGGCGGTCGAGGGTAACCGTAAAAATGGGGAAACAACAATGAAAAAACTTTGTTTTACAGGTTTTGAGCGCAAAACCTGGCCCGACTAAATCCCGTAAAATGGTCCGCGACCGTAAGCCAAAAATCGATCGACCACACCGCATATTCCCATGCCTAGTTTTGTTTATCGTACACTCATGCGCGCTTCGCGCGGGAGGGAGGGGGCATTTCACCTATTCTGTTCCCGCTCCCGTGCCACCGTTGCAAATCCCCTTGTTAGTGTGTCGTTTGTCCTCCCCTACCGTGCAAGCATAGGCATGGACCTCCCAATGTCGTCGCTCGTCAATTCCACAGTTAAACAGCCCGAGTTGAGCCCTTATGCGGCGCCCCGCATCTCTCGCTGCAGCGGCCTCCACTGCGCCGTGCGCGCCAAGTGCATCGGCACGGGACATCCTCCGAGCTTCCTCCCGCGTCGTGGAATTCTGCCAGCCTGTTGCTGCAAGTACCATCTCGATGGCCAAAATCGGTCACTTTCAGAGGCGATGAAGATGAAGAATGCAATGGCTTAGGGATCTCCTCCTCGACCTCCAGTACTAGCGACCGAGGTCGTTGCCTCGGTCGTCACCGAATCTGGAGCCCACAACATGTTTCACGAATCGTCAGAGAGGTATATGCATGACACCCTTACTCTTCAAATATGTGTCAAATTGGTATAGATTCTTAGTTTTTTTTGCATTATGTAGTTTGTATTTTAAATTTTGTGTCTTCTTCGTATATGAGAATGGTGGAGGAGCCCTAGGATCATGTGTTTGGTGAGGATTGGAAAGATGCCGAGAATGGTTTGATGCTTCGCAAACAAAATATAATGAAAGATCAAGGAGGATAGAATTACACCAAAGTTGAGAATATTGCATTGGTGAAGGCATAGGAGGGTGTGACATTTGAGGTAACAACCGACAATGATAAAAAAAACGAAAGAAATACCGGCAATGTATTATGGATAAGTTTTATCTGGTTATGTTGGAACTTGTTTATTTTTAAAATATTAATGCCGTAGTTCAAAAAATATTGTTTAACGTTAAGTACCACAACTATTTTCTAACGACTACCTAGTGAAAGTAAGATCGATTTACGCCAGAATCCGAGTCATACCGTTGATCTTCTAGAGATGCTCCTAGAGCTACTCTAGCCGATACAATCTCATATAGTAAAAATGTTTTTTGGGTATACTGTAAAATGGTTTTACTCTATGAGACAAGATCTGGTAGAATAGATACTAAAAAATAGGGGCGATAAACAAAATCTTTGTGTGGGACTCACTAGTATAGAGCAGGAATATTCCCCATCAAAAACGGCAACGAGAAGGCCTATGGTTATTCGTACCTACGCGGGGCCGACGAGAACTGTCAGAAATGTGCGGCCTCTACGAAGTTCACATGAGTCACAATTATTTAAAATGTTTGTTACCAATACAATAGATTACGTGGGTCATTGTGAATCATTTTCTATTTTATGTTCTGTTTAGCTTCTTGTAAATTTTCTGAATTATTATGTTCTGTTTAGATCACGTGACTAAGTCGGTACTCTATTGAAAATAAGAGTCTATTTCGGTGACAGTACATAAAAATAGTATACTAATAGAAAAAAAAAGTAACAAACACTATTCAGGCGACGAGTCCATTGTTCGTTATGTTTTCTACATTGCACTTTGAACTCCATCTAAAATCTACATAGCCTTAGTTGAGTAAACAATATTTATAACTAGTTATTTCAAGCTTTGATTTGCTTTGAAATGGTAGCCAGTGTCACATCATGCTTCATCTAGCTCACACAACTTCTTCAAAAACGGAATGAAAAGAAAAAGTCTCGCTGCCTCGAGCCGACGAATTGCCGAGCATGCTCGACAGCTTTCTAGAACCATCCTTTTCCTTCCATACCGAATCGAACGACGCCATCGCCTACTTCCGCTTCGAGCCTCCACCTCCCTCCGATCTGTACCCCGATTGACCGTTGCCACAAGCTTAGCGGCATCTCACCAAGCTGCAGCCCGCCCGCCGCCATGTTCGGCGTCGTCTTCCCGGATCACACCTTCCCCCTCGACGCCACCGCCTTCGCGCAGGTCGCGCCCACCTCCTGGCTCCTCGACTTCTCCACGCTCTCGCTCCCCTCCACGCCCCGCTCCGCCGTCGTTTTCCTGCTTCCACCCGGCGCGGCCGCGCTGCCGCCAGGCAAGGCCGTCGCCGTCTACTACCAGGCGGCCGCCAATCGCCCCTTTGCTTTCCTCGGCGCGCTGGGCCCCACGCGCCCGTCCGCCACCTTCCCGCTCCCTGAGGCCGGGGACGAGCCGGAGCCGCCGGCCGGGCCCGCGAAGCTGGGCGTCGCCGTAGAGGACGCCGCCGCGCTGCCCGCAGCCCCCGACGAGCAGCGCGCCCAGCGCGTCGCGCTCCGCGTCGGCGAGAACCTCTTCAATTTCATGCAGTCGTTCTGTGCCGCCGACGGCGGCAAGCTGATTGTGCCCACGGATATTCTGGACCGCTGGTTCCGCAAGTTCCAGGAGAGGGCCAAGAGGGACCCCTCCTATCTAAAAAGCTTTGACTTCTGAGAGCAAAGTTTAGGTATTTCCTTCTGTCACTGTATTGGTTTTATTCTGCAAAAAGCCTGATCCATTAGAAGGGACGCTTTCCTAGACAATGTCTTCTACACTGTATACATGTACCTAGAACTTGCCCAACAAGGTTTTTGGGACTGAGTGGAGCTACATTGAACCCGATTATTAAAATGCCTTATTTCTTCATTTCTTGTATTTCTAAGTTCTTCAACATGTGGGAGAGATTAAAACTTGTCGCGCACTGATGTTTGTGTTGCAGTATCAACATTTTGGAGCCACCATTTGCTTAATTTTTTATTTACTGTTGCAAATGATCCTAATTTGAATTGGATGTCAGTATGAAGTGTATGACTGAGGAAATCGTTAAATTCATGGTTGCGCATCTTTACTCGCATATGTATGTCAAGATGTTACAAAATGTTCAACTGATTAGTACAATTTATTTATTTATTTGTAGAAATGCACAAGATAAAGCTAGTAGAAGAGAATTTTCTTTTCCATTTTGTTGATTTGCGGAGTGACCTGCAAATCTGTGCTCCTGTCTAAATTCAGTCAAGCTGGTGTGGATTAAACATGTTTGTAGTTACTACACATCCAGCAGTACAACCTATAGCTCTTCCATCAGGTTGATCACTTGATTGGGTTATGTAATGCGTACGAGCTTTTGTTCTTCGATTGTGGGGGACTAATTTACTTCCAAGGCCACATTGAATTTCTAGTGCTGCTGTGGGAAACTATAAGGATTTTATGTATGCGATAGCAGTCCACTGTGCGATAGCTATGGTTGCCTTTCAAGCGTGTGCAGATTTCTTCAGTTATTTAGCTTAAGATGTGTGTTTTATGACTTTTCTTGTTTCTATACTACTAGTGATTTAATTTTCAGATACATCATTCCTCTTCCATAACATTTGGAATTACCTGCGCCTATCCCTACACTGGCTCGTTCTTAAGGGTCCTTTGCTACTTTACTGGATTTGTTGTTCCTATGTATGCTACAGAGTAGATTGGTAGACACTGAATGGTTTACACTTTGCCTCTATACCTTTTTTTATTTTGCCCTGCCCTGAGGCTACGCATTCAATTAATTGGTATATGGGTTTATTATATATTGGAAACAAGCATGCCTGAAACTTTTCTAACTGGAGTTGAGAACTGGTTTGGCTGCATTGCCGACATAGTGACATGTACTTATTAATTTATATAATCATGACTACTAGTCTACTAACTTTGATTCTTTAGTTTGATCAGGTATTAATTTTCCAATCTCGGTGGGAACCTAAATATTGCACTTTCTGCAAACTGAACATGTCTTATGCCCCTTACCTTCAATAAAGGAAGTTACAACGGGGTGCTTTTGTTTTGGTCATCTGTTTTCTAGTCTGAATAGGAAGATGTGAACT
This sequence comes from Poa pratensis, assembly GCA_947311845.1. Lineage (NCBI taxonomy): Eukaryota > Viridiplantae > Streptophyta > Magnoliopsida > Poales > Poaceae > Poa > Poa pratensis. The sequence goes on along the minus strand of CAMZMU010000076.1, from coordinate 28,756,956 downwards.
AAAATCTGACTAAAATATCGAACTTCCACTGCTGCGCAATAAATTTGTCTAAAGACAGTGCCCTCTCTGTCTGGTTGTCTGTTTCTGTTTTTCGTACATACAGGTTTATTAATCTCCTTTGTCCGCTTGTTTTGCAGGTTATATGTGATGGGTGGGAGGGTTTTTTACGCCTATCAGTTCTCCTATGTTTGTACACAAACTGGCATGCCTTGTAGGGACTAGGCTGAATCAAGGTTGCCAATCCAGCTTCTCTAGTGAGAGAAGCTATAATAGTTGCTACCAGATAGATTAGATGGTGAACTGCACCAAAACGACATATCTTGTTGGTAAACTGTACAAAAAATACTTTGTACAATCATGCTTAGAGCATGAATGGTCTTAGCTTGAATCTTTCAGATATTTGGTCAGAAGTTGATGATATCCATTATTCCTTGGAAATCCAAAAGTTGATGATAGCCATTTTTCCTTTGAAATCCTAGACTGGCGGCAGGTTTTTCTGGCGTTCTCTTCACAGTTCCATGTTTCTTTAATCATGACATCACAGATATCGAAGTTGTTTTAGCACATCACCGAGGTGTCTCAAGTTTTCAGGGACATGGATTCAGGTATTATGATTACCAACTTGGGATTCGGCCTAAACCCATGATGCACTTGCAGTAACATATCCAGCTGCTGGAAACATATGAATGCAATTTGGAAATTATACAAGTGCCCAGTAAGAAACATATCATGTTGGTAGCCTGACCGAACGATGCTGCTTAATTTCCCAAAGCAATAATACATCAGGTACAACCTGTAGGCTGAATACAGAATACAACACCCTTTGTGTGATACAAAAAGCCAAACCTCTTCTTTCACATCCAAACAATGATATACAACTAGATATAGAATGGAAACAATTAGCACAAAACAAACACATCGACGTCTTTCTCATGTTCCCTAACCACACTGGTCAAACTCGCAGCTGCAATTACAACATCACCACAAGTGCTAGGTCATGTATCTACAAGCAGTCTTATCTAAATCCTGTCACAATCTCTCGTCACACATTAGCACTGTCAACAAGCTCACAATGGTCCAATCTTGAGTATAAACCTTCATCGTCACCCTTCCCCCAAGCAATTCTTTGTCCCTGAGCACAAATGTTGCATTCAGAAATCAAGATAAGCAGATGTTCCTGCTACAAAATGCTCGAAATTATTATCTTAAAAATAATCCTGTGGATCATTCAGAAGCAAAGTGGTCAGTGGTGGGTGGTATCATACTCAGTGCAACACCAATGGAGAATCAGGCTCTGAGCCGCTAATGGAGGCAAAGGATGACATGCTATCATCCTTGGAAGCTGTCGAGAAATTGAGTGGCGCCATCGTCATCGCCTGTTCTCCTTGAAGTAATTGTTGTACCGGCCAGAGTGTGAGCGTGGTGTCAAAAGCTCGGGAGTGGCACCGCCTGCAGAGACCCTGCGGGGCATCGGCGTCATGAAACCGGCTCCGTTTCCACTTAGATGATGGCCGCTTGTTCTCCTGTTAAAGCTGCTTGTCTTCCTCGGGGTAGGCTTGGACCCAAATATCAACTCCTTCTCTTTGAGCAATAGACTCTGCAGCTTCCTCTGGTCCTGTAGTAAGAATTATGCAACAAGAGTGATGCCATTTGTCGTGATTGTAGTTGTACAGCCAGTAGGAGTACAGAGGATGTAGAGTTCATACCCGGTATCGCTTCTTATCTTCCTCTTTCTGTACTCTTCTGAGTTTTTGCTCTTCTAAAATGGCAACTAGACGAACCTTCACATGCAAATTCAACGTATCTGATATTATGGAACAGATCTACTGGGCCTGGTTCTGATAATTATGGGGAGCTAGCTCAGTGACTCACCCCGTCATAGAGAAATGGTGTATTGCTTTCATCCTCCCAGGCAAATGTCTTGTCTATCAAGTTGTCAATCATAGCTGCACAAAAGATGTATCTTATGATCATATTACGTGCCAAATGAGAGAGTGGCCCAAGGTGGATCTTTTTCAAAAGATGGAAGTAGATTGCGCGCATGAATCATAGTTGCATCAAAAACATTAAATGAAAGTAACTAAACTGAACTTAGCCATGCCATGTAAAATCTAGAGAAATGAAGACTCACTTGGAATCTTTTGAACGAGTAACCTTGCTTTCTCCGCACGCTTGAGATTCAGATGGGCACCCCTGCCAGCACTATACCTGTTATCATCCTGCATTTAAAGATGACATTAAACAAACGATAGCAGAGCTCTGAACTGTATAATGTCAGCCAAATTGTATCTGAATATTTAGCACTAACATGCCAAAATAGAGGCAAAAGCTGGATATCATAGTCAACTGAACTACTGAAGGACCCTACAATAGCATATTTTCATGAATAAAAGCATACTTGGTTATATTCCTCAAGCCAAGTCTCTTCATCACAAGCTGATAGCCATTTGTCTACTCTCTCCATGACATCTTTCCTTGTTAGGGATTCCTCGTTTGCTTTTGCAATTTGTGCCTCAATACTGGAAAGAAGTTCGCAAGGATCCACTAGACCTGTAAGTGGGAAGTTCTTGGATCGTTCAAGATATTGAGCAGGTGCATATGTGCAAGAGAAACATAACAGCAGGATAAATACCAGAATCAATTAGAGCGATGATCTTCTCTGGTGCTGTGCTCGGATCAGGCTCCATGTGTGCCTTTCTGCAGATATTTTCTAGTTCTAACCTCCTCTTAAGAACAAGCTCCTTCATTCTACTCGCCTTTAGTTTAGTTAGTCTTTCGACTTCCTCTTCTGTCTAAAGAACCAAATGATAGTACTAATAAGTTTGAATTACAGCTTAGATAAAAGCGAACAACTCGGTAAAAAGTTGCCAAACCTCCTGAATTGTCTCCAATGACAGGATACTAGGAGAAGTGATCTCTTCCTCAGAAGATACAAGAATAGCGGCTACTTCGGCGAAGCGTCTCCTCTCTTGTTCTGTTGACTCCATCAGATTCCATAACTTGTGGAGTTTTCCCACAATTTCTTGCAACTGAATACATCAACTCAGCTGATAGGCAGTTAGAGGCTACAGAACAAAAAAAAAAACAGATAACTGCCATAGTTTTATAAGAGGAATTATTACCTTCGAAACTCTGGTCCTTTTCTCTGCTTTGAGCTTTAGGATAGTCTGGGTAAGACCTTCAAGAGTACTATCACTGATATTTGTTGAATGTTCTGAGTTGGTTCCATGCAAACTTGGATGCACATCTTTTACCGTCTTTGCAAAATCCATCCCAAGCACAGCACATAGGCAGTGCACTTCATCCACATATACAAATACTTTCTGAAGGCGATCAGACTGGACAAAAAAGGAACAAAAAATGCTTTTACTAACATGCATGGTCAAGAAAGGGATTTAGCCAAAATAGGATGGGTTGTCCTTTCGACTGTATAATTATATAGCTAGTTGCTAGCAATGTTTCTGATTAAAGCAGTAGACAAATGTATAACAGTTACGACACACAAATGCTTATTGCCTACAAATAACTTTGTGTGAGAAGTTGTACGTCACATTTTGATAAGATATAAAGATACAACTGAACAAAAAAAGTTACATCAACTGAATGATGTTGATGGCTCAACTCATGTCAATCTGATTCTGATGACTCGATAGAAGTTATGCGTATAAGCAATTAAGTCAATGTCATTATTACCTTCTCTTTTTGTAAATTGCGTAGCTGCATTTGAAGATCAGCAAGTCTTCTGGTTGACAAGTCATGATCATTGTAAAGATGCTTGGATGAACCATCATCATGCTGACAATTGTAATCAGAAATTTGAGCATTTATCTTCTCGATATGCGATTGGAGGTTCGAGAATTGTTTGAGTCTTTCTTCTTTCAAGGTCCTAAGATCTTCCAAGAGAGGCGTCACTGCGGCAAGCTGTTCTTTCAACGATGTGTGTTTTTCATCCACCTACAAATGAGGATTCATATTATTACTAAACAACGGAATATAACACTTTATTTGTATGTCTATCTGATTCTGATTCGGTAAATATTCTATTCAATGGATGGTTAACCATTATACAGAATTACGGAATCTAGTCGGCAGATATTTGGATCCCTCGAGCTAATTTCTATACTGCCTTTTCTTTTCTTGTAATGTACCCATCTCCATCCTACATAACCACGAATCAATAGAATGACTTAGCTGTGCATGTCACAGTCCTGTCATCATTAACTGAAAAAAGACAGCCAAACCGCAGGACATGATAATATTCTGCACAAGGTGCAGCATGACATCAACAAGGATTTCATTACTCCTTGTACACCATGAACTACTTCTAAATCCGTAGAGAAATCAACACTTAGAATAACATATCCAAGGAGGTCCGTAGGTTCAAAGCCTTGAACAAAAGACAAAAGTAAAGATCATGACAGAATATATACCTTAAATTGCGGAGTATTTTCACCTATCGAAGCCACTAAAGCTTTAAGCTCTGCTTCTTTGGCCATCAATGACTGTCGGAGCTGGGCTCTATCGGCATTGGCACTGTCTACCTTACGACGATACACACGCATGCACTCCACCTCAAGTTCTTGGAACATACGATCCTTATCTTGTTCACGCTCCCCGATCTCTGTCCATATTTGCTAAAACAAAATTATGTGTCAGATAATCAAGCAAGAGAAACAGAAAACAGCATAAAAATATAACATAAGCTCTTAACATTTACAAGAAAATAAACATCGGTAAGTACCTAACAACGTTTACGATAATCAGATAACCTCAACATCTTTAAAGTCAAAATGAATTACTTTCGTTTATGTGACGTTGCACCTACTTATTAGTTCATAAAATGGAACACACAAGCAACAGAAAGATCCTACTGCAGGACTTTTATTGAACAAGCAAGCTGATTGCTTGCTCTCCAACCCTCCAGGCCCACAACAAACCAAATAAACATAATTTTACAAGGCACAATCAGATCACACGAAACATACATGTTCATAAGATGACTATCTAAATAGGCAATGATATTGGAAAATTAATTTGTTCTTTATTCTATTTCTTCACAACTTCTTACTAAAAAGTCGGGAACATGCCATTGTTTTTCTTTTCTTTTGAAACATCAGAGGGTTGCATAATCAGCACTCTTTAGTTTTTTTTTTGAAAAGGAAGCGTTTTATCGATTTTTTGCAAAAGTACTTAAATCAAGAAACGTACAGTAATACAAATCAAAAGCATCCAAATTAAGCCCCTTTCACCTCCAACAGTTGAAGTAATAAGGCAAAGTAGATCTCTGTCTCCTTGACTTTTCAAGAAACATACAGTAATACAAATCAAGACGGCTCTAAACCAAAAGTTGAAGCTAAGGGCGTTGCAGGCCGAAGCAAGAGATTCCTACTATTCTTCTGAAAATCTAACACATCTCAAAGAAAGTGTTATCTTTTTTGGAAGAGAATACTGGAAGCTTGGAACTGAAGAAAAGAACCACGGAACCTTGGGAAAATATTGCTCTCGTCTCAAAATGATTAAATGAATACAGGGAAATTTCAAAGACACTAAAATCTGCACTGCTCTCAGAAACTAGCAACGTAATTTCTACCGTTCCTACAAGAAAATCGTTCCTGACAGAAATTGCAACATGATTGGAGCGAACAAGCCTTTTTAAGAAATCTCGAATCCACGCTATTATTGCAAAGAAACAAGCAAATCAGGGGTGCCGCGAACAGACTACAGAGTACCAGACTCCAGACAGGCAGACAGCACTTCCGTTCTCCCAATGAAACGCACCTCGAGCTCGCGCAGCAGCGAGCCGCACGGCGTGTCGAAGCTGACGCTGCAGCGTGCCGCCTTGTCCAGCCCGCACCCGGCCATGACCGTCGTCTCGCCCATCTCCTCTCTCCCACAGGAAGGAGAAAGAAGAAGCGGCTGCCTAGAAGCAAAGGAGGAACCTTCGCTGTGCCCTCGCACTGTACCGGCCGTCCTCTTGTCTCCCCTGGTCCTTGCTTCTTGGTCCTGTCGTAATGAAAGAACCAAGAATTCCAACTCCAATGCCGGCCTCTTGGTACGCAACCACCAACCCCTTCCCCTGCTTCTCTCCCCTCGCGGCAACCCTCTGTTCCAGAGAGAGGAAGAGGGATGGGCAGCGCTAGTTGATGGTTATATACGGATCTCAGTCGAGTGCAGCAGTTGGTAGTAACAAAAGGGAAAGAAAGCGAGGTGAGATAAGCTGAGAGGTTGGAGAAGACGACGGCGGAGTTGCTCGTGAAATGCAAATGACACAGGGGTGTTCTTGCATGTGAGGAGTTGAGAACTATAGCTGGCCAAACGGGCCGGCCCGAAGCACGACTTTTTTGGCACGGCACGAACACAGCACGATACGATTTAAATTGGCCGCGGCACGGCACGAGCCCGTTAGTGCCCGGGCCGCTCCTCGATTTGAAGCACGCGGGCCGGCAGAGCACAGCACGATTAGCTATTTTTATTATATTTTTTTAGATTTTATACCTATTTTTACTTTTATTTTTTGAATTTTATAGCTATTTTTACCTATTTTTTTGAATTCTATAGCTATTTTTATCGTGTCGTGCCGTGCCTGGCGTGCCTGCGTGCCACATCCGTGCCGGTCGTGCCGTGCCTCCTCCCGAAATCAAGCCCGCGTGCCGGCACGGCACGACACGAATAGTAACGTGCCTTAAGCGTGTCGTGCCACATTCGTGCCGTGCCTCGACGGGCCCATGCCGTGCCGGGCCGGGCCGTGCCTCCTCCCGAAATCAAGCCCGCGTGCCGGCACGGCACGACACGAATAGTAACGTGCCTTAAGCGTGCCGTGCCACATTCGTGCCGTGCCTCGACGGGCCCATGCCGTGCCGGGCCGGGCCGCCCGTTTGGCCAGCTATATTGAGAACTGATAAGTACAGTAACAGACAAAGGAACTACAACTGTTTTCCTGATGCGGTTTTCTGAACAGGTTTTGCCCTTTTCTCTCTTTGTTTTCCAAAAGCGTTTCCTGCCTGTGAAATATGGCGACAAGATCTGAAATTTTAACCATGTGTAGTGAGGATTTTACTGCATTTTGCTAGAACATTTTTTTTTGTGCTTTTACTTTCATTTTCTGCTAACTTGCAGCTAGCTGATTTTCAATTCGGCGTCGTGTGGGTTTTCGTTCATCTGATCTCAATTTCGCATGCATTGCGATAATTTTTGTATCATTGCGTGAAGACAAAAGGTCTGACGGATACCGAACTAAAAAATAGTAATATGATGATTAGACAATTTACTTTTGAGAGTAGTTTTTTCACATGCAAAGTTGAGTACATGCTTGGAACACGCTAGCAACAATTAGGATCAACACTTGGAACATATGTTTAACTGCACCATTCAGCAGTCAAGTCACATCTTATGTTTCTTCTAAACTGTTTTGAGCAATGTAATGGATTATGATAATCCCGTTTGTCCAACCCTTTTCTGTCTACTTCTGTGTATACAATTCTACATCAGAATATAAAATAAGCACATGTGAGTATGTGACATAGAAACTTTTTTTTGGCTTCATGTGCATATGCTCCATAAAAAAAGATATTTTGGAATGTCGAAAAATTCCAGAAAATATTTCGAGCATACATCCCGTGTGCGCGCACGTAAAGTTTCTGAAGAAACCTATATTTTTTGTGGTTTGTGTAGGACACAAAAAAGTCGTTTTTCGTGAAACAACTGTGAACATATAGAATGCGAAGATGTACATGTGAACATTTTTTTTATATTTCAAAATACATTTCAAATGCGTTTTAAATAAAGGGTGCATATGCATAACACAATTCAGCAACCATAAATTAATTGAGCCTTTGTATGGTTAGCTATTCATGTTCACATAGAGTGTGATTAGTATGAAATAAAATGACTGTTGTTCTACATTCAAGAAATTCAGAAAATTTTAGGCGCTTATTATGAACTCGGAATTTTACAAGAAGCGGGCCGTTTTCCACGGAGTTATGGGGAAATTGCCATTTTAACAACCCTGCTTACTTTGAAGTCATTAGAACATGATGTATGTGTTCATTAGTTTTTTTTTTGAAAGATCCAGCAATTGCTGGCTTTTCGATTAATAGTAGGTAGAGTATTTACATACTAGCCCGTGGGCAAAGGAGTAAATAAAAAGAATTTGAGAGCAACAAGCCGCAAAGGCAGCGAACAACACACTAATTCAAGGAGGTTCCTGAGAGTTGTTCATTAGTCTTAGATCTTTGAGATAAATGTTGATTGTGAACCTGAGAGTTTCTAGGTGTAAGGACGATACCATCAAATTCATGAAGTTGAGGCATCTAACATTTTTCAGTACTTACACACCATGCCGAAAAGGCACCCGGCTACGCCAAACAGCACCATTTTATGGACCGCTTTCGCTGACACCGTAGATTGCAAGCCACACTTGGAGCCAACCAGTGGTCCAGATCACGTGCACCGCAGCTCGCGCACGATCCGGATTGGACGGTCACAAGCGATCCGGTTTTACACACATGGATCATCGTAAACTATGAGAGATGGGATGAGGGATCTACGATTCTAAATCTTGGTGCCGGTTTGACAGTTTGTGCCGACCGTTAACAAGTGTGCATGCAGGAAGAGCTGACTGAACATGCACTCCTGCAGGCTGCAGCTAGCTACGCCAGATATGAATCTTTACACTTTGAATTAAGAATACACTAATTCAGCAAATGAGCCTGAGCCTGCAAATTCCACATGCACAGTGTGGAGAGCTAGACACATGTGGCGGCGAGGTCAACCAAATAGACAAGGATGAAACCCATCAAGTTAAGATTTTTTATTCACTAAAGTTACCTTATTAAACAAATGACATAACGTACTAGATCTGGGCTTGCATGTGCCCTTCTTGTGAGGCTTCATCACACCAAGTGAAGTACAAGTGTCCACCCACAAACTCCAGGTGCTGCAGTGTTTTCCATTCCGGACTAAAACCATGATGACACATTGATTGTTCCAATAGCTTCATTCTCAGTTGCAAACTTTGTTCCTTTGATGATGTAGTGTTCTCTTCATCGGAAAGTAAGTAAACCATGATGACAGGTTGGGAGTCTCGTCCTCATGGGACATGAGTTGGATGTCAGGTGTGAAGCAGAGGTTTCACATGGTCTCTTCTTCTGCCATTAATCACGTCACAGTACTCACAGTGACATGTACGCCAACAGTGCAGTACGCGTGCAAGTGCACCGTCGCCTGCTCGTTTGGTCAAACAAACCAACCACGTAATAACTCGTCAGAAGAAAAATGTACTCAACACTTATTTTGGGACGGAGGGAGTACTGTATTTCTGAATTCTGGGGAGTGAATAGACGCAGGGCACGTACTCCTGACCCTGAGGTGCTAGTACACTTGCACATGTTTATTTCGTGCCATTTTAGAGCATCTCCACCGGCACCCTAGAAATATGTCCAATTTGGGGTGTCGGAATGTGTCCGGGCCAATGTGGGTGCTGCCCACAGCGGCACCCTCAAACGTCTGCTGCTATTCACATTTGATCATTTTTACAATTTGTAACAAAATAGTCTATGCCGATAACAAATCCGGTGAACACATTGTATAGAACATAGTCCGGCCATTTAAACTTACGAAAATTAAAAACGACATTTAAACTTTATCGAAAAAACCAAAACCTAGATCTAGCCCGAAATCTAGCGGCGCTTTCGGTTCTGGCGTGGGAAACATGGATGCTACTGCTTCGTCGCCTACGTCGCTCCGTCATCGAAAGTGTTGTCAGAGTGGCGATGACAGTGGCCTTGAGGAACTTGCATGCCTCTGGTTAGCCGCTCTTGCCAGAGTGTGTTGGGGTTTGATCTAGCGGTGCCGAAAGGACGCCCTGAAGGCTGCTTGCATGTCATGCCACAGTGTCTCTTGCCATTCGTCATCGCCATCCTCATCCTGCTCCTCCGGTGCCGGGGCCGGTGCTTCGGTAGGCTCTTCGTCGTTGTCATCGGACAGCTCGTCATCCGACGTAAACCACTCCGCATGAGGTGACGACATGCCGGCAGAGAGGAAGAAGCTGCCAAGACGTGTGTTGTACTCCGCGTCCAACACGTCGGTCCCATACGTTGACGACATGGAGTAGAGGGGGTCGGTTCGCTGCTCCCACGACATGGTCCTCCACTCATTCCTGATGTAGTCAAGTCGCGCCTGCCCGCTGAGCCGCGGCGCCACTGGGACCTTGACGATGTTCGCCACCCACCCGTCTAGTAGGTGACGACCGTCTGATACTGGGATGTTTTGGCGCAGGTGGTGTTGCGGCTCCTGGACCGTCATCAGAGGTGGAGGTGCGCGGGAGGAGCTGGCCTGCTGCGTGGGGTCGCCGGGCAAGTAGGACGGCATAGTATATGACAGAGGTGGCGGCGCTCGGTACGAGTAGGCCTACTCGAGGCGGCACACGGGGAAGAGCTGCTCCTCGCGACGCATCTCGCGGCGCCACGCCTCGTTCAGCTACCGGTCCTCGTTCTGCAGGCGAAGTTGCTCAAGTTTCTCGCGGCAGTGCTCGTTGCGGCGACGCGCATGGTACGCGGACAGTTGATGCATGTAAAATGCATACATGAACTTTGCATGTTATTACTAGATATTCCTACATATTTGCAACTTATATGATGTTATATTCATGTTTTATAATGATTTCGGGGATTTTCTAAACAATCCCCCTCTTTTGGTTCTAACTCTGTTTTCCAGAAAACGTCTTTTTTAGTGTTTCGGACTTTCCGGGAGCTTCAGTACTCCAAAAAGGGCAAGGCCAAAGAGCACGGTTCAGAATTTTCGAGACGAACGCAATGGGCTGAAAATGAAGACCAGAAGCCCAACCAGCAGGGAATTAGGTGGTCCCACGCGGCCAGATTCCCTGGCCGCGTGAGGCACCCTCTCCCCCTCGTGGCTCCGATGCCGTCCGTTTTCGTCTCCGTGGCTTCGTCTTGACCTAAAACCGACTATAAAAATAGTCCCCCGAGGAGTTTCGCGAGGAGGCGGGGGAGAAACACAAAACCACGAAACAGAGAGTCAGAAGGCTGTCGCCGGAGAAGATTGGAGGGGGGAAACGCCGCCGGATCACCTCCGGAAGGCTCCTCCATCCCCCTCCGGAGTCTCCATCAACACCACCGTCAAGACCAGCACCATCTCCATCACCATCTTCGTGATCCACTTCACCCCCTCATAGTTTGAGATTGTTCGAACCCTAGCTATTGTCTAAGTACTATTCTACATGTTTGTGAATTGCTACTTGTCATTGTTTTGTGGGGAGATTATATTTTCAGATTGTGTTGTATCACTTATACCATTGAATCATATCATGTCTTCGCGTTGTGAGTAGTTCTCTCATGTTCCTGGGGGCATAGGATGGATTGGCAATGATTTCCACTTAACATGTATTGAGTATTTGGTCAAGTTTTTATCTTTTATGGTTATCTTATTGTACAACGTATGGGTGCACACATATGTTGAGTAATGCATGAAGGTGATCACACTAATGTGATGGAATGGGTAGGACCTGGGAGGACACGTAAACCTGTGGTCTAATACATGAAGTACCATTAGGAGGGGATTTATATCGGGGACCTTAGAGTTTAAGGCTATGGTGGGACTCTATGTCTTAATAACTCTTGTGCAGTCATTTACTTGGCCATAAGAACCATCATAAGGGGTTTAGTTTATTTATTTAGCTACACCTAATTATGGCTCCGTCCAAAGAAGATTAAAACTTGACAAAATGTTTACCTTGTTGTTCTAGAAATATCTATGCCATGAAATCCATGTAGCCCTTGGGAACGTTTTCCACGCATAAGAAACACACACTTAAGCTTGTCCTCTTGCTGCATAGAGGATTGGGCTTTCTCTCTTTGAGAGCTTTCACTCATCATATTTTATTTTCAGCTTTTTACTTTATTGCAAACTCTACACCAAAAACCCAAAAACACTTGCATCATTTAATCATTTTAGTTTGTCTAGTGCATAGATAATAAGAGAAGTGACACTCTTATTTGAGAGGATAAATACTTATACCTTCTACTCCTCGTGGGATCGATACTAATACTTACACATTGAAGATTTCAACGATCCCCTATACTTGTGGGTATCAAGACATTTTCTGGCGCCGTTGCCGGGGAGTGTAGCGCTTAAGTTTTTATTCTTGTTTGCACTAGATATTTATTTTCAGTTTTGCATATACTCTAGTTTACTTTCAGTTTTGCATTACTTTATCCATATATCAAAACACAAAAAAATTAGAAAATGGAAAACTATTATGAAAACGCCATGATAGCTGCTGAATTTAGAAAATCAAATGAAGGGAAAAGATTAGGAGGCTACATAGAGCTTCTAAATAAAATTGCTAGTGGGCTGCTTAATTATCATGAGGAAGAAATTTGTTGCTCTAAATACTTTAGACACTTTGAATTCCAATGCCCTTCCAATAAAGAACATGTTATTGCAACTTATCATACATGGAATTATGCTCACTTAGGGATGGAAGAAGTAGAGCAATTTGTTATTTTTATGGCAGCCTATGAATTATACACCTTCATTGATGAACATGAAACCTGCCCTATAGCTTCTCAATTTAAAGTTTTGATTGCCACTATCCTTGATCTCTGCATAGTTGAATTTAATGAAAATATCTATGTTGTTGACACAAGGAAGAGAGCTGCCCAAGAAAGCTCTAATATTTTGCAGGAAGAAGATGACAAAAGCCTAAGCTTGGGGATGCCCATGCACCCCAAGACAATGAGAAAAGATGATGAAAATGATGAACAACTAGAGAATGAAGAGAGGGAACTTCCACCTTCACCACCTATGGATGAGGGTAACACTAAATTTTTTGTTGATGATAAACTTTGTTCTTATGATTCTGATAATGAGGAGGAATATCAACCTATGCCTAATGATAACATTATTGATAATAATTTTGATGATGATGAGGAGTATGGTTTAGACATGTTTTATGATAGTACTCTAGATGATGGACCTATGCTTATTGATAATCCTCCATGTTTAGCTGTTATTACTTTATGTGAGGATAAAAATGATATACTTGCTGCTTGTGACAACACTCTCACTTATGAGAGTCCTACTTTATTTTTGAATTCTCCTATTCACACCATGGAGGAGAAGCTTTTATATGTTGAAAAGTACTTATGTGGGCTGAAATTATCTTGCACTAATAACCATTCCACCCACAACCATCATGTTTATGATGTTTCTTGCAATTATTTTGAGAGAGGAAAACATGCTAATATCTTACATGATAGTTTTAATAATCCTTTATATGTTCCTAAGTTTGCAAAGTTGCACCAATCTAATAGTTTTTTATCAAATTTGGTTCCACTACTTGTAACTATTATGAGAGAGGAAGAAAGACTTATATTTATGTTTCTATGTTATTTAAAATGCAACCTACTGATCATTACATGCATTGGTTACCACAAAATTGCTGCTATTTATTCATATATAAAATGCCAATGCATAGAAAAGGAGTTAGACTTAAAAGTTAATGGTTTAATGTTTTGTGTTGTGCTCTTTATGCTTTTATTTCCTATTCGGTTTGAGCACACCTTTATATCTTGAAACATGCAAAATAACTTTACCTACTGTTTTCTAATTGCTAGTTTAAGATTTTCACTTTATATAAAATTTGGGAAAGTAAATGAGAAGGATGAGTAATGGAGAAGTTGGGGTCGACCTTGAACATGTGTTGTTCATGCCAATGGAACCATTGCAAAGTCTCTATCATTAAAACTTTTCCCAAAGCTAAAACCAAATAAAAAGAGTGTTTATGTTGTATATATTTGCTTCTTCTTTTGCCCTTTTGCTAAATCAAAAACAACAAAAATATTTTCTTTCTTCTTTATTTGTTTCTCTTGATTCTTTCTTAGTTCTTTTTGTTTCTTTTTATTTTTTTATCTTCAGTTTAAGTTTTGGTTTTTGAGTCAAGGTGCTTGTTTACTACTGTAACAACACCTTTGTATCTTATTTTTCATCTTTATGGCAAGAATAACCTCTTTTGAGAGGTAGGATCAAACAATAGTGATTTGCTGTCCAGAAAACAGATTCCTAAGCTTCACTGCGAAAAATGTTAGAAATCACAGAAGAGGAATTTTGACCTGATATTTTACGACAGCAATATTCAGTTATTATTACACATTTCATTAGTTCAAAGTTTTCTGATTTGAGCAACGTAAGTGCCTCTGAAAATTCACTCTTTACGGGCTGTCCAGTTTTTGACAGATTCTGTCTTTATTTTGCATTACTCTCATTACTTGTGTTTTGTGTGGTTCTATTGATCAAAGAGCAATACACAACCATAGTAACAGTAGCTAATGTTTAGAATCAACTCATGATATGTCTTTGCTGTACCTATGTGGATTTAATTTATGGAGACACTAACCCCTCTAATCAAGTTTTATGATGAGTTTTGTGTAAAGAGAATTTTCAAGTGGAAGAGTTGAGGGTGATGAACAATGATCAAGAGGGACAAACACTCAAGCTTGGGGATGTTACCCCTAGGCTCACCTACATATATCATAAGTACAAGAATTCAAGCTTGGGGATGCCAAGCCACCTCACTCCAACCATCTTGATACCAAGTAAGTAAGCCTAGCTATATGGCTATAAAGAAAGCGCTTTACGGGAGGCAACCCGGTTGTTTTTACTTTTGATTTTCTTTGTGTCCTCTTGCTGTAACAAGAGACTTAGTTTTTAGTTTTTTCTGGAATTTTTAATAAAGTGCCAAGTTTTACCTATTTTGGTTTGAAAAAGTTGCTATTTGCATTCGGAGATTTTATTCCAGCACGAATCTGTGCACGGTATGATTTTTAATTCCTATTCTGTAACTCCGAATGAGCTGAAATTTGAACTGTAGTTGCAACTTTTCATCCTCTGTAAGTGAATTTTTTCAGATTTTTTCGACATATTTAAGTAGGGTAAAAAATACGTTTTGCTGCTGCTGTTTTTCTGGACAGATTCTGTCCCATTTTGTTTGATGCATTCTTTGAACTTTTAACTTGAATCTTTTTGATCCAATTGAGTTTATAAGTAGGCATACAACATTATACACTTTCTGGACATTCATATGAATTTTTGTTTAAGGATTTTATGCAGCAAGCAATTCATTTGTCTATCACTACTAATGTCACCCCACAGAAAAGAAATGAGAGAAACGGTGTTTTGAAGTTTTTTCACAGGGATTAGAGGAGATGCACCAAGAGCTATCCAAGGATGGTGAAGACCATAAGCTTGGGGATGTGAAGACAACCCCACTGGACCAACACACTCTCGGTTTGCACACGTCTAACTTCTGTTTTTCGATCAATGCACTATCGCATAAACTTGGAGCGTCTTTTATTTGCTTTTTATTTTGATTTTTGTTTGCTTGAGACCACCACTATCATTTATATATGAGAGATACTGGAAATTTGGGTTGAATTAAGTTGGATGCTATTAAAAAGATTGGGAAAGGGATGTTTGAGTTGATTCAAAAAGATACATATAGTTGCATGATTCATATGCTTTTAATGAATATTAATTTGCAAGTGTTTTATCAAGAGCTATCTTTTATTCATGTTTTGATGCTGAATGTTACTTTACTTTGTTTAACATGGATTGGTTAGTTCTATGGACACTTATGCATGCATTTAGACGGTCAACTTTCTCCCTCTTGCTAGCCCAAAAATTCCAACAAGTAAAAACTTGTTTTCCAACACCTTCAACCAAAGTTTTTCCAGTGAGTCCACCATATCTACCTATTAGCTTTATGCTATTCCGAGTATGTTTATCATGTTATTTTGTATTATCTATACTTCTGAATTAAAATGCTTATGTTATTGATTGTTATGGGAAAAGTTGGTTAAAGAGCTCTCACGAACTTGATGCACACCTTACTTTTATTGCACTTAATAAACATGACCCATTGTGATTAAAATTATGAAGTTGTGAGCTTGACAAGAGTCTTGGTTGGGAGTTAGCTCATATGTGCTGTCACATGGCAAGCTTTCAACGTGCTCTTTATATTTTGTTGATATCATGTACTTTTGTTTATGGATGCTTATCATGGTGCCAAATAAATGTGGAAACTTAGTAAGTTTAATGAGTTTGTATAAATGGCTAGAGAGACGCCTGGGCCGCTAATCTAAGCCATGCATCATTCATGGTGGAAATTTACTTACATGCTATGGTGAACCTTCAGTGATGCACCCCACAATAAAAAGCTATACCAATAGTAAATAAAAAGGGTGTGGAGATTGTTCATTTTGTTTGTTTGTCTTGTCATTTTGACATGGGCTTGTTCCATGTCCTGGGACAAGAGGTACCCAGTTGACGCTCTTGATGACGCTATTATATTACTTACAATGACCTTAACTTGAACTTGCTTTTGTGTCCCAAGTTGAGTAACACCGTGGTGTAGGTACTCGTATTCACGGGGCATGAGACATTGAAAGGACAAGGATGTCGCCTAGAGGGGGGTGAATAGGCGATTAAAACTTTTCCGGTTTAGGCTTGATAATTGCGGAATAAAACTAGATGTTTAAATTAACAAGCCAACAACCTAAATAAACTAGGCTCACCTATGTGCACCAACAACTTATGCTAAGCAAGACAAGCAACAAGGTGATAGCAATATAGAATACTTCAAGCACGAAGGCTATCACAATGTAAAGTGCATAAGTAAAAAAGCTCGGGTATAGAAATATCCGAGGCACGCGGAGACGAGGATGTATTCCCAAGTTCCTCCTTGTTAAGGGAGTACGTCTCGTTGGAGAGGTGTGAACCAACACAATGGTTCAACAAGCACAAAGGTTTCACCTTCTTCTCCGATGAACCGCACCACAAAGGTTTGGTTCACCTTCCACTATCGGAATCCTTCGAGGCGGAAATCCGGAGCCTTTCAACAACGATCCGGGGCACAACCCACAACGGGATTGGGGGCTCCCGAACAGCTACAAGTGACCACACAAGGGTCTCAACCACCACACGGGCGTCTAGGGTCCAAAGACCCAAGAGTAACAAGTTCACAAGCTTTCAACTTCCACGAATCCTCGTGGAGAGCACAAACCGATGCAACGAAGCAATGGCAAGAGCACAAGGCTCAAATCCTTCACTCTCGAATCCCACCACAAGCAACTAATGCTTATGGGGGGAGAAGAGAGGAAGAACAACGAAGAACACAACAAATGGAACTTCAAGATCAAGATCTACTTGGTTCCCCTCACTTAGAGGAGGAATGGATTGGATGAATATGTAGATCTAGATCTCCTCTCAATTTCCCTCAAAGATATGCAAGAATCATGGGAGGGAATGAAAGGAAGGCAAGCTTTTTCCAAAGATCAACAATGGAGGAGAGAGGGGAGAAAAACTTGCTCAAGAGATGTATCAAACAAAGGGGAAGGAAAACCCTTTAAATAGTTCACTGAAAAATATGGCCGTTGGGGCGAATTTCGGCCAGGGAGCTGGACCGGCCTGGCAGCCGGCCTAGGCCGGGCTGGCAGCCGGACCATGCCCCGAGCTAACCGGCCTGGCAGCCGGCCAAGGCCGGCCCAGCGACCGGCTTCGAGCACTGCGGCCTGGCGCGCCGGCCTGTGGCCCGGCCTGGGCCGGCCTGTGGGCTGGCGGCCTGTGGGCTGGTGGCCTGGCAGAGCTGCCCGCGCAGAAATAAAACTTCTAAAAACCATATCTTTTTCAATAAAAATCCAAATGAGATGAAACCAACTTTGTTGGAAATATTAAGGGTCACAAATATGGAGGAGATATCACACATGGGAGGTGTGGATCTTATCTCGAGGAGTACCGGTAATATTTCCAACACCGAGAACGCAACAAGTTTTCCATCCGGACTCCGATTTCGATGATCTTGGGTTTGTTGGAATCGCGATGAGGAGCATTACAAGATCATGCATAGAAACATCATAGTCCATCATGTGAGGAGGAAATCAAATGTAGAGAGGTAAAACCTCTCTATAAAAAGAAGAACCGACGAAACCTCCAAAACCGAAAACGCAACAAGTTTTCAATACGAAATCCGTTTTCGGTGAACTAGAGCTTGGTATGGAGATGAACACAAGCTCTACATTTTCACATGGATAAAAGCCAAATAAGAACCAAGAAAGATGATATGCCAAATATGCAAAGGTTTGAGCTCTCCACAAAGGTGCGATCAAGTTACTCACTTGAGAGCCCCTCTTGATAGTACGTCGTCTATTCTATAACCCGGTCTCCCACTAACACCACGAGACCGGTAAAATAGAAAACCTATCAAGATCATACCTTTGCCTTGCGCATTCCACTTGAGCTCGATGATGACGATCTTGACTCTCTCAAGTTGGAACACCTTTCTTGATTGTGCTTGCTAGCACATGCTTGATGAAGACTTCTCCAAATACTCCCCCACACACCATTATGGGAGATCCTTGCTAAACTCCGTCTTCATGAATCCACTTGCACTTCATCTTCTTATCTTGATATAGATGATGGCTTGGAGATAAACATGAAGTTCACTCAATCTTCTTTTCCAAGCCATGCTTGCAATAAGCTCAACTCTTCACATGACCATTCTTCATATAAACCCTTGGATGGAACCTTGGTCATCATGAAATCTTCTAGAGTCCAACACATGAACTCCAATCTTTTCCTATGGACAAGATCTACAAGTATATCTCAATGCAAACATTAGTCCATAAGGATTGTCATTAATTACCAAAACCACGCATGGGGCAACACATGCCCTTTCAGACATTCAACCCATACTTTGTCAAGCACATTACTCATATTTGCTTTCACTTTAAACTTTAACCATTCAAGATGCTATGATAGGGGTAATGAGAGCTCCACACCAATGGATACCACATTGCAAACATTAACTTAAGTAGAAGCATTTGGAAGCTAGATGAAACTTATTCATGTTTTACCTCTACTTATTTATCTATCTTTTCAAAGTGTCCACCTTTTATATTCAGATTTACAAGAGTACTCTATGACCATTATAGGATGTTTTTACTTTTCATTATGCATACATTTGGTCCATAGTACTTTCTTCTATGTTACACTTTGTGAATTATCATTGAACATCCTTTCATTGAATATTTGATATCACTTCATAATCTATCTTGTATATTGCTACTCCTTTGAGAATGAATCATTTGACTTTATGTAGCAATAGTAATCATCTTTGATATCCATTGATAGTATTAAAATGCAAAGTCCATGTTAGTTTTATCACCTTCATACTCGAGGACGAGTATAGGTTAAGCTTGGGGATGTTGATGCATGTAAAATGCATACATGAACTTTGCATGTTATTACTAGATATTCCTACATATTTGCAACTTATATGATGTTATATTCATGTTTTATAATGATTTCGGCGATTTTCTAAACAATCCCCCTCTTTTGGTTCTAACTCTGTTTTCTAGAAAACGTCTTTTTTAGTGTTTCGGACTTTCCGAGAGCTTCGGGACTCCAAAAAGGGCAAGGCCAAAGAGCACGGTTCCGAATTTTCGAGACGAACGCAATGGGCAGAAAATGAAGACCAGAAGCCCAACCAGCAGGGAATTAGGTGGTCCCACGCGGCCAGATTCCCTGGCCGCGTGAGGCACCGTCTCTCCCCCCTCGTGGCTCCGATGCCATCCATTTTCGTCTCCGTGGCTTCGTCTTGACCTAAAACCGACTATAAAAATAGTCCCCCGAGGAGTTTCGTGAGGAGGCGGTGGAGAAACACAAAACCACGAAACAGAGAGTCAGAAGGCTGTCGCCGGAGAAGATTGGAGGGGGGAAACGCCGCCGGATCACCTCCGGAAGGCTCCTCCATCCCCCCTCCGGAGTCTCCATCAATACATGAAGTAACGAATCATATTGCGTCTTTATAGAACATGTGAGTTTTTGATTGTGCACTAACCCTCTAATGAGATTTGCTTTGAGTTTGGTGTGACGGAAGTTTTCAAGGGTCAAGAGAGAAGGATGATATAATAGGATCAAGAAGAGTGAAGAGCTTAAGCTTGGGGAGGCTCCCATGGATCTCCCCAGCATATTTCAAGAAGACTCAAGCGTCTAAGCTTGGGGATGCCCAAGGCATCCCCTTCTTCATCGGCAAAATTATCAGGTCATCTCTAGTGAAACTATATTTTAATTCTTTCACATCATATGTGCTGTTCTTGGAGCGTCTGTGTGCTTTTTATTTTCAGTATTATACTTTTATTTTTGCAATAAGCTTGATCACAACATTCTTGATTGGGAGAGAGACACGCTCCGCTTTTTCTTGGAATACTCTTGTTCTTCACTTATATCTGTTGAGTATTCAATTTTCGCGCTGTTTAGCTTCTAGCTCTTGGTTTTCATGTACCTCTTGTCAGAGCTATTAGTTCTTTTGTAGAAAGTACTCTCTTGCTTCACTTATATTTGTTTGGAGAGTTGCTTGGTTAATATGTTGGTTCAGAAAATGTTGCGTGTGGTAGTGGTATAATGAAAAACTTGCATAATCTTGTAGATCATTGAACTTTGATAACCTGATTCCTTGCAAACGTTTTGAGGTATTAAGTAATAGATGGTAAATCTTGCTGGTTAATTAAGTTGAAATCATTAGTGGATTATTGTCTTTAAGCTTGCACCGTACTACAAACACAAAATTGTTGAAGGTGTAGTTGGACTTGATAGCTTTCCATGTCTGAAAAGTGGTTCGTAATAACTAGGTTGTGTGTGAAGGTCGAGGGATCTAACGGGGTACTTGTGCCGCCGTGAACGGCCCTCCTTGGGGTAAATGTTAACCATGCGCTTAATGTTGAACCTGCTAGTTGTTTGCAATAAACTTGTGAGTTCTTTTTGACTAATGTTAAGCTACGGTTTTGGCACTTCCACCATCCAAATTTGCTAGCCTCTTCGGTGCTGTGCATTGCCTTTTCTCACATTGAGAGTTGTGCAAACTTCGCCAGTACATCCAAAACCCGTGGGAGGACTTCCTCTTGTTCTCCTACACATAAGCCCATACATCTTCCTCAAAACAGCCACCATACCTACCTACCACAGCATTTCCATAGCTGTTCCGAGATATATTGCCATGCAACTTCCATCTTACATTACATGACTTGTTGTCATTTATCATTTATATATTGCTTTGCATGATTTTATACAGCTGATGTGTGGTTTACCCATGTTACGCTAGATCATTGCACATCCTGCTACACTGGCAGAGGCATACAGTTCTATACATCATGTTTTGTTCATCACGAGTTATTTGTACCAAAAGTTGTAATCATATTAGAGTGTTTGCCCCTTCTTGAAAAGAGTCATGGAGGCCATCGAAAAGTGAAACAGAAAAAGAAAAAAAAAAAAAAAAAAAGAAAAAAAGAAAAAAAAATTTACGTGCTTATGTTTAGCACTTGCAGTATTCATAGTCATCATTTGTGCTCATGTTTAGCACCTATGCTCCATTTGAGAGAGTTTTCATGCTTTACTAGTATAACTATGTGGGGAATATTACGTTATAGAACTTGGGTTGTATATTCCAATGATGAGCTTCCTCAAAAGTGCTATAGGTCTTCGTGAGCAACCGAGTTGGATGCACCCCCACTAGTTCCATTGGAGAGCTTTCATACACATATAGCTCTATGTGCATCCGTTGCATGGCAATCACTACTCCTTGCATAGCTTCGATTATAAGACTTCCTCTTGTCTAATGATCACTTATAGCTTTGTGAGACTTTCTTCCATTGGCCTTCCAAACCCCCATTAACGTTCTCTTTGCCATAACATCCTGGTGCCGATACTAAATGCTTACGCTCACCGGTTGAGTAGACCTCGAAACAGTGGATTCATGACGTTCATGTTTACTTTTACTTGACTGGATCCGTTCTCTATGTTATGAAAAATTGCTTGATGCTTGGAATTGAAGGATAGAACTCCTACACTGGATACTTAAAACATCTATAATGAACCTTGTACGGTTTCATGTCTTAAAGGCCGTCATTCATGAAAACTTTTAGCTTGTTTAACTATCTTGCTTTATTATCTCTTATTTAATATCAATTATAGACATTTGCTTTGAATGATTTGATCTCAGCTCACTTACCATTACATCATTATTAGATCAAGATTATGTTGGTAGCATGTCACTTAAAAAATTATTGTTTTATCGTTTACCTACTCGAGGACGAGTAGGAACTAAGCTTGGGGATGCTGATACGTCTCAAACGTATCTATAATTTTTGATGTTCCATGCATGTTTTATATCAATTGTCACATGTTTTATATGCACTTTATATCATATTATGACATTTATTGGACTAACCTACTAATAGTT
This sequence comes from Poa pratensis, assembly GCA_947311845.1. Lineage (NCBI taxonomy): Eukaryota > Viridiplantae > Streptophyta > Magnoliopsida > Poales > Poaceae > Poa > Poa pratensis. The sequence goes on along the minus strand of CAMZMU010000076.1, from coordinate 28,734,647 downwards.
GCCAAAGTGCACAATGTTCTTGTTTTACACTTTGATGTGTAGAAATTATCAAAATTGGGCAAAGGAAACCTTGTTGGAGTCAAATTGGGACTTTCCAGAAATCTGTCTGAAAACTATTTTCAAAGATCGTCACGTTCGGGCCTGAAGACGACGTCAAATGGAAAAAGTCTAGTCGCGAAAGTTGCGGGAATTTTCCGCCGCACGTTTTATACAAAAGGTTCATCTCCATCCAGTTCGTATGCGGCCTGTGCAGGCCCGACAAGTCGGCTCGGCCAGGAAAACCCTGACCCGCGCCGAGGCCACGTGTGGCTGCCTCGGGAACCTTCTGAAGCTGCCCTTTGGACCATAAATAGCCCCCGCGGAGTAAACCCTAACACAATTGACGAAACTCCCGAATACATCTCCGTGCTCCGCCGCCACGAAACTCCGTTTCGGGGGACAGAAGTCTCTGTTCCGGCACCTGCCGGGACGGGGAATTGCCCCCGGAGCCATCTCCATCGACGCCACCGCCTCCATCATCGCCGTTGCTGCCTCCCATGATGAGGAGGGAGTAGTTCTCCCTCGGGCTGAGGGCTCTACCGGTAGCTATGTGGTTTATCTCTCTCTCCCATGGTGTGATCTTTATGTGATCATGAGCTTTGTAATCTAGTTGAATCCATAGATGTACTCTTCATTATCTTATATGCTACTCAAGTGGTTTTATTAATGTAATCTCCGGAGTCACCTTTGTCCCACGGTGCGAAGTTGACAGTGTGCGCCCCGTGTGTGGCTCTTAGGCTAAAGATAACAGGAATACTTATCATGAGTTATTATTTGCGTTGGATGTCTCTATGAAATTGCGGTGTTTGTCTAGTACCTTCTAGGGCGCTCAAGTTGACAGTGTGGGGTTAACTAGACATGGGAATGCGACTTTAAGGTGTGCTTTTATAGCCCTACGCGGTGGATTGGTGTTCGTTATCCAACGAGAGAATAACTCAGAGTAGCATAGTGAAGAGGAAATATCTATGTATTCAATTATATTATTATTGTTGAGAGTGTCCACTAGTGAAAGTATGATCCCTAGGCCTTGTTTCTAAGCATTGAAACACCGTTTACAACCAGTTCTGCTACATGTTTGCTTGCTGCCATTTTTATTTCAGATTGCAATTACCACTTATAATCATCCATATTACTTGTATTTCACTATCTCTTCGCCGAACTAGTGCACCTATACACCTGACAAGTGTATTGGGTGTGTTGGGGACACAAGAGACTTCTTGTATCTTAATTGCAGGGTTGCTTGAGAGGGATATCTTTGACCTCTACCTCCCTGAGTTCGATAAACCTTGGGTGATTCACTTGAGGGAAACTTGCTGCTGTTCTACAAACCTCTGCACTTGGAGGCCCAACACTGTCTACAAGAATAGAAGCGTGCGTAGACATCAAGCTATTTTCTGGCGCCGTTGCCGGGGAGGTAAGGTAAAAGGTACTCACATCCTCCAGCTACTTAGCTATTTTCTAGCACTGTTGCTGACGTGTGAGTGCTCGAAGGTATTTCCTTTAGATTCTGCAATTATATCTTTTTGTTTCTTGTTTTTATTTCACTAGTTAGGCTTAATGGAAAACAACAAAAAAATTAGAGAGCTTATGAAATTTATCTTGAATTAGGACATGATGCTTTTGAAGAGAAAATTAAAAAACCTATAAAATTATTTGCATGATGGTAGCAATGTTATTACTATAAATTCTTTGAACACCATTATTGCTAATGCTATGGAAGAATTTAAGCTTGGGGAGGTCGGTTTTGATGAAAATGATCTTTTTAGTTCCCCGGTTTTGGAGGAGAAAATTTGCTTTGATGATACTTTGCCTCCAATATATGATGTTTATAATGATTGTGATATTTTCACTCCACCTACTATTGAGGATATAGTTTATGTTGATTATGATATGCCTCCTATATATGATGTTTACAATGATGAATATGATATTTTCAGTCCATCTACTATTGAGGATAAAATTCATTATGATTATTCTATGCCTCCAATTTATGATGATTACAATGATGGATGTGATACTTTTACTCCCACTATTACTAATGAAACTGTTTATGCTTATGTGGAGAGTAATGATACTTTTATGCATGTGGATCATGATAAGAATGCTTTATGTGATAGCTATATTGTTGAGTTTATTCATGATGCCACTGAAAATTATTTTGAGAGAGGAAAATATGGTTATAGAAATCTTCATGTTACTAAATTTCTTCTCTTTATGATGAAGGTTTTGAGCTTTCTCTTGATTTGCTTTTATTTGCTGGTACTTTAAAACCTACTGGTCATTATGAGAGAGGGAGACATGGCTTCACATATCACAATAATATTAAGTCTCCTCTCTTTATGTTGAAATTTTGAAGTTGCACTTGTTTTGCCTTCCTATGCTAGTCACTTTGTGCTTTATTGATTTATTTTCTTACAAGATTCCTTTGCATAGGAAGTGGGTTAGACTTAAATGTGTTTGATATTTGCTTTTGATGCTCTTTCATATTCAACTCTCATCTTATGTGAGCATCATCAAAATCATATGCCTAGCTAAAAGGCTTTAAAGAAAAGCGCTTGTGGGAGGCAACCCATTATTTTTATTTCTGCAATTTTTTTTATTTGAGTCAAGGTGCTTGTTTACTTCTGTAGCAACTCCTTTGTATCTTTATTTTCTGCATTGTTGTGCCAAGTAGCCTCTAATAGGAAGATGATGCTAGATTTGGATTTCTGCGCAGGAACAGATTTCTGCTGTTCACCGTTTTGCTTCTGTAAAATCACAGAAAAATTATTTAAATCTGAAATTTTTGTGCGTGATCCTCAGATATGTATGCATCTTTCGTTAGTAAAGTTTTTCGATCTGAGCGTCGTAAGTGCCTCGAAAAAATTCGTCTTTGCGGACTGTTCTGTTTTAGACAGATTATGCCTTTTTATTTTGCATTCTCTCTTTTACTAGTGTTGAGTGAAATTCTTTTTTGGGTGGAAGAGCTTCACATAACATCAGTGGCAGTAGCTAATGTTTAAAGTAACAAGTCATATTGCGTCTTTATAGAACATGTGAGTTTTTGATTATGCACTAACCCTCTAATGAGATTTGCTTTGAGTTTGGTGTGACGGAAGTTTTCAAGGGTCAAGAGAGAAGGATGATATAATAGGATCAAGAAGAGTGAAGAGCTTAAGCTTGGGGAGGCTCCCATGGATCTCCCCAGCATATTTCAAGAAGACTCAAGCGTCTAAGCTTGGGGATGCCCAAGGCATCCCCTTCTTCATCGGCAAAATTATCAGGTCATCTCTAGTGAAACTATATTTTAATTCTTTCACATCATATGTGCTGTTCTTGGAGCGTCTGTGTGCTTTTATTTTCAGTATTGTACTTTTATTTTTGCAATAAGCTTGATCACAACATTCTTGATTGGGAGAGAGACACGCTCCGCTTTTTCTTGGAATACTCTTGTTCTTCACTTATATCTGTTGAGTATTCAATTTTCGCGCTGTTTAGCTTCTAGCTCTTGGTTTTCATGTACCTCTTGTCAGAGCTATTAGTTCTTTTGTAGAAAGTACTCTCTTGCTTCACTTATATTTGTTTGGAGAGTTGCTTGGTTAATATGTTGGTTCAGAAAATGTTGCGTGTGGTAGTGGTATAATGAAAACTTGCATAATCTTGTAGATCATTGAACTTTGATAACCTGATTCCTTGCAAACGTTTTGAGGTATTAAGTAATAGATGGTAAAGCTTGCTGGTTAATTAAGTTAAAATCATTAGTGGATTATTGTCTTTAAGCTTGCACCGTACTACAAACACTAAAATTGTTGAAGGTGTAGTTGGACTTGATAGCTTTCCATGTCTGAAAAGTGGTTCGTAATAACTAGGTTGTGTGTGAAGGTCGAGGGATCTAACGGGGTACTTGTGCCGCCGTGAACGGCCCTCCTTGGGGTAAATGTTAACCATGCGCTTAATGTTGAACCTGCTAGTTGTTTGCAATAAACTTGTGAGTTCTTTTTGACTAATGTTAAGCTACGGTTTTGGCACTTCCACCATCCAAATTTGCTAGCCTCTTCGGTGCTGTGCATTGCCTTTTCTCACATTGAGAGTTGTGCAACTTCGCCAGTACATCCAAAACCCGTGGGAGGACTTCCTCTTGTTCTCCTACACATAAACCCATACATCTTCCTCAAAACAGCCACCATACCTACCTACCACAGCATTTCCATAGCTGTTCCGAGATATATTGCCATGCAACTTCCATTTTACATTACATGACTTGTTGTCATTTATCATTTATATATTGCTTTGCATGATTCTATACAGCTGATGTGTGGTTTACCCATGTTACGCTAGATCATTGCACATCCTGCTACACTGGCAGAGGCATACAGTTTTATACATCATGTTTTGTTCATTATGAGTTATTTGTACCAAAAAGTTTGTAATCATATTAGAGTGTTGCCCCTGCTAGAAAAGAGCCATGGAGGCCATCGAAAAGTGAAACAGAAAAAGAAAAAAAAAAAAAAAAAAAGAATAAAGAAAAGGGGGGCAACACTACTATCCTTTATCAAAGTTGTGCTCATGTTTAGCACTTGCAGTATTCATAGTCATCATTTGTGCTCATGTTTAGCACCTATGCTCCATTTGAGAGAGTTTTCATGCTTTACTAGTATAACTATGTGGGGAATATTACGTTATAGAACTTGGGTTGTATATTCCAATGATGAGCTTCCTCAAAAGTGCTCTAGGTCTTCGTGAGCAACCGAGTTGGATGCACCCCCACTAGTTCCATTGGAGAGCTTTCATACACATATAGCTCTATGTGCATCCGTTGCATGGCAATCACTACTCCTTGCATAGCTTCGATTATAAGACTTCCTCTTGTCTAATGATCACTTATAGCTTTGTGAGACTTTCTTCCATTGGCCTTCCAAACCCCCATTAACGTTCTCTTTGCCATAACATCCTGGTGCCGATACTAAATGCTTACGCTCACCGGTTGAGTAGACCTCGAAACAGTGGATTCATGACGTTCATGTTTACTTTTACTTGACTGGATCCGTTCTCTATGTTATGAAAAATTGCTTGATGCTTGGAATTGAAGGATAGAACTCCTACACTGGATACTTAAAACATCTATAATGAACCTTGTACGGTTTCATGTCTTAAAGGCCGTCATTCATGAAAACTTTTAGCTTGTTTAACTATCTTGCTTTATTATCTCTTATTTAATATCAATTATAGACATTTGCTTTGAATGATTTGATCTCAGCTCACTTACCATTACATCATTATTAGATCAAGATTATGTTGGTAGCATGTCACTTCAAAAATTATTGTTTTATCGTTTACCTACTCGAGGACGAGTAGGAACTAAGCTTGGGGATGCTGATACGTCTCAAACGTATCTATAATTTTTGATGTTCCATGCATGTTTTATATCAATTGTCACATGTTTTATATGCACTTTATATCATATTATGACATTTATTGGACTAACCTACTAATAGTTGCCAAAGTGCACAATGTTCTTGTTTTACACTTTGATGTGTAGAAATTATCAAAATTGGGCAAAGGAAACCTTGTTGGAGTCAAATTGGGACTTTCCAGAAATCTGTCTGAAAACTATTTTCAAAGATCGTCACGTTCGGGCCTGAAGACGACGTCAAATGGAAAAAGTCTAGTCGCGAAAGTTGCGGGAATTTTCCGCCGCACGTTTTATACAAAAGGTTCATCTCCATCCGAGTTCGTATGCGGCCTGTGCAGGCCCGACAAGTCGGCTCGGCCAGGAAAACCCTGACCCGCGCCGAGGCCACGTGTGGCTGCCTCGGGAACCTTCTGAAGCTGCCCTTTGGACCATAAATAGCCCCCGCGGAGTAAACCCTAACACAATTGACGAAACTCCCGAATACATCTCCGTGCTCCGCCGCCACGAAACTCCGTTTCGGGGGACAGAAGTCTCTGTTCCGGCACCTTGCCGGGACGGGGAATTGCCCCCGGAGCCATCTCCATCGACGCCACCGCCTCCATCATCGCCGTTGCTGCCTCCCATGATGAGGAGGGAGTAGTTCTCCCTCGGGCTGAGGGCTCTACCGGTAGCTATGTGGTTTATCTCTCTCTCCCATGGTGTGATCTTTATGTGATCATGAGCTTTGTAATCTAGTTGAATCCATAGATGTACTCTTCATTATCTTATATGCTACTCAAGTGGTTTTATTAATGTAATCTCCGGAGTCACCTTTGTCCCACGGTGCGAAGTTGACAGTGTGCGCCCCGTGTGTGGCTCTTAGGCTAAAGATAACAGGAATACTTATCATGAGTTATTATTTGCGTTGGATGTCTCTATGAAATTGCGGTGTTTGTCTAGTACCTTCTAGGGCGCTCAAGTTGACAGTGTGGGGTTAACTAGACATGGGAATGCGACTTTAAGGTGTGCTTTTATAGCCCTACGCGGTGGATTGGTGTTCGTTATCCAACGAGAGAATAACTCAGAGTAGCATAGTGAAGAGGAAATATCTATGTATTCAATTATATTATTATTGTTGAGAGTGTCCACTAGTGAAAGTATGATCCCTAGGCCTTGTTTCTAAGCATTGAAACACCGTTTACAACCAGTTCTGCTACATGTTTGCTTGCTGCCATTTTTATTTCAGATTGCAATTACCACTTATAATCATCCATATTACTTGTATTTCACTATCTCTTCGCCGAACTAGTGCACCTATACACCTGACAAGTGTATTGGGTGTGTTGGGGACACAAGAGACTTCTTGTATCTTAATTGCAGGGTTGCTTGAGAGGGATATCTTTGACCTCTACCTCCCTGAGTTCGATAAACCTTGGGTGATTCACTTGAGGGAAACTTGCTGCTGTTCTACAAACCTCTGCACTTGGAGGCCCAACACTGTCTACAAGAATAGAAGCGTGCGTAGACATCAGTTGTCTCTCCACTTTGTGCTATCATGTTTAGATCTTGTGAGCTGCCTAACATGATCAAGATCATCTTATTGTAATGCTACATGTTGTGTTTGCTGGGATCCGATGAATTATGAAGTTATGATCAAGTTGTTTATCTATTTATCTACTGTTTTATTTATATTCTTGCATGCTCTCCGATGCTAGTAGATGTTTTGGCCAAGTAGATGTTAGTGTCTCCAAGAGGGAGTATTTATGCTAGATAGTGGGTTCATGCTTCCAGTAATCTGGTCTCGAGCGACAGAAATGACTAAGGTTGTGGATGTGCTGTTGCCACTAGGGAGAAAATAACTTTGCTTTGCTTATATGCGTTGCTTATATGTCTCATGCATTGTTTACATTGCACACTATGCTTAATGCAATTATCCGTTGCTTGCAACTTAATACTCGCGAGAGACACGGATGTTATCTCGGGAGTGGATTATTAGTCATTGATGCAGCTGGTAAGCGGTCTATGTAAAATGTTGTAATGCCCAATAAATACTACATTGAACATCTTGTCATAATATGCATTGTCATGCTCTTGTCATTCGTCAATTGCCCAGCTGTAATTTGTTTACCCAACATGCATGCTATCTTTTATGGAGAGACACCACTAGTGAATTGTGGACCCCGGTCCAGTCTTTTACACTGATAAAAACACCGTTTCCACCATGTTCTACAATCACTTGTTCGTTGTTCCTTTTTGCATTTATAATTATTCACCCATACGTTTAATTCTTTGTTTTCAGCAAGCCAGGGAGATTGACATACTTCCTGTTTCGTTGGGGCAAAGTACTTTGATTGTGTTGTGTGTAGGTCCGCGTCAACAACATTTCAACGGCGCTGTTGTTGACACCGTGTTGAAGCTCTTCCACCTCCTACTGGTTCGATAACCATGGTAGATTTCAAGGGAAAATTGTTGTTGCACTACTTCATACCTTTCTCTTGGGGTCTCCCAACGAACGTCTGTCTTCACGTCATCAGTGGCCGGAGGAGGAAGGCGCCGGAGCCGGAGGAGGAGGAGTTCCCTGACGACAACCGCCTCCCGCCGGTGCTACCAATTCTGGAGAACGGGTGCGTCGTCACCGTTGGTAAGCGCGGCTCCGGTGCCTGCCACTTGGACGTCCTCCCCGACGACATCCTGTCGGCGTGGAGGCGCACCAACAACGCCGACGCCGAGCTCACGGCCGCAATGGCGACGTGGGAGGCAGGCGCTCCCGGTGCCGCGGCTCGCCTGCAAGCGGCAATGGACGAGCACGAGCTCGCTTGGGCGGTGCGCCACCTCGTCGAGAAGGAGGATCTCGACATCGACCCGTAGCTCGCCGGCCGGAGGAGATCGCCGCCGCATCTACATCGACAAGTAGATCGCCGCGGCTTTAGGGTTTCAATTGTTGTTCTAGTTAGTTTATTTTCAGTTCCAGTGTAGTTTAATTTCAGTTCTATTGTAGTTTCGATCTCCGTTCTAGCTATGTAAAATTTTCGCGCGAACTTTTAACTTCCTTTCCGTTTGAATATCCAGTACGTTTTACTGTATCTGTTCTGCCTGAGCACATCTCATACCGGATAATCAGTTTCCTGCAAACCGAATATGATTTATCCGGTACGAGATTATCCAGCATATGTTAGACATGCTCTTAGGACATACTACTTGTTTGTTGGTATTGTATCCTCCTCTGTCCTTGCAACCAAGGTACTCTTGGTCATCAGTCATCAATATGCACCGTTGACGCGCCAGTGATGCTTTCCACTGGACTGCTGCTTATTTGACTCTCAGAGAGATTGCACTGGTGATTCTTCAGTTAATCGAAGGATCAAACTCGTATTCAGTGAAGAACTAATGCACATTAGTTAGTACTGCACTGTCAAACGTGGCCTTGTACCTACAACATTTTTTTGTTGCGAAACACAGTACAAACACAGACGCTCATATAAGCGTATACACACTCACCTCTATGAACACACACGCAAACCTTACCCTATGAGCACCTCGAAATACTGAGTTGGCGGGTTGATTCTTGAGATTGACGAAGTCACCATAGGCGCCTCGCTGTCGATGGGAACGTCGTCTCCCACCGAAAAATATTCCGCCTAAATGAGAAACACCAATGTCAAACCTGAGGTTTGAACTCTGGTGGGCTGGAGATACAACCACCCTCCTAACCATCTTGCCACAGCCAAGTTCTCGGCATTGTACCTACGACATGTTCTACCGACAAAAGACCATTATCTCTGCACGAAATGAGCAACAGCCATACACTCTTTGGCGTTGCTTTGGTGCGTGTTGGGGCCGGATCGCCGTCAGCCGGTTGGTGGTGCAGCAAAAAATGGCGCGTATGGCTGTACATTGAGTGTAGGCAAAGGCAAGGTCGAGCTCCAGTGGATCCTACACCGGATCGATCGACCGATCCCCATCATTGGGACTGGGAGGTTGGCCAGAAAATTTGGGCATCGGCCGATCACAGCTCTGCCCCGGGCTTCCAGCCTTCCAACTTCCAACCAGTCTTAAGTTCAGGGCAGGCTATCATTACGTGTGTAATTAGACCCGGGCCTATAGCAGCCTAGCAATCATCCCCATGCATGAGCCACAATGATTTGATTTTAGGGTTTGCTTAACATACCATTATCTCCCTGGGGGGCCCTGCCATGCTCGATCATAATTCAAACCTAATTAGCTCGAAAAGCTTCCCGTCCCCTCTGGGAAGAGACCTTAATAACTTGTTTCGGATTTTAGAAGCAATTTATCATTGGACTGTAGATGTCATTTCTTTGGTAGACCCTTCGGTAGATCTAGTGTCACTCTCTGCTACTTTGCTACAGCATGCAGTTTACACACCAGGTGGAGAAATACAGGTCAAACGAGAAAAGGAAACAAATGTGACCCTCTACCTGCTCCCGAAATTCAGATAAACCCCTCACATCGCCAGCTGCAGTTGGTTCACGGAATTATCGTCAAGCCAGTGAGAAGAAAAGCACTCAACAGAAATCATGCATGTGTCTAGCTAAGTACTCCGTATATATTATGTGGTATCTGTCTGGCTATGCTTACCTCTGAGCAATGATTGGTACATAATCCAGAAAGTACAGATACATTTGTTGTATGCCGCAGCTCATGTAGAGAAGTTCTCCTCAAATAGTCAATCATTATACAATCATTTGTTGTGGATAGAAGATGGGTGATTGTTTTCCAGGAGTATATAACAGCTGTAGAAGCACTGCAGTTTAGTCAGTACTAAGACCAGACGATACCTTTTATATACAGAAGCATGAAATGAGTAGTTAGTTACAGGCTAGACATGTGAGATAAGTTGCTTTCATTTCAACACATGTAAGACCGGGGGCATCTCAACACCTTTGTACATGTAAGTTCTAAGCTCCAAAGGACTTTGCTTAAAACAATTAAAGGTTCCTTTCCTCCAAAATATTCTCTTTAATACTCTACCTTTTTGTGGTACATGTAGGATTCCATGCCTGTCTAGACATGACAGAATTGTGCAACAACAATATGCCACCAAACAGAGTTTAGTAGTGCCTTTTCAAGTCGGAAACCCCAAACGTAGGCCGAGCTATATGGCTCCCGCTTTTTAATTTTTTTGAAATCTGCACTTTTGAGCTTCCAAAAAACCGAAACAAAAATTCTGAGTGGAGATAATGTTGAGATCTATAGTTGTGCAAAATCTCAACAAAAAATTCGTAATATTTCGGCCTGGGCAAAAAAGACAAATCTGGCAAGTTTTCAAAATTTGAATCTCGGCACTGTTCACTATTCAGAATTGCAGATTTGTCTTTTTTGTCCAGACCAAAATACTATGAATTCTTCACTGATATTTTACACAATTATAGATCTCAACATTATCTTCACACTGAATTTTTGTTTTGATTTTTTGAACAAAGAAAAGTGCAGATTTAAAAAAAAAATAAAAAACGAGAGCCATATAGCTCGGCCTCCATATCGCTGCACTCCTTTTCAAGTATGGTTTTTTCTTTACCTGGAAGACCGTGGAGGGAGCCCCCATGGTATTCTAGAGGATGGCCGAAATAAATATGCATGATTGATGATAGTAAGAATAGTCCTTATTAGAACTACCTTTTTGTGGTACATGTAGGATTCCATGCCTGTCTAGACATGACAGAATTATGTAACAACAATATGCCACCAAACAGAGTTTATAGTGCCTTTTCAAGTACGGTTTTTTCTTTACCCGGAAGACCGTGGAGGGAGCCCCCATGTTATTCCAGAGGATAGCCGAAAGAAATAAGCATAATTGATGACAGTAAGAATAGTCCTTATTAGAACTAATACATACCTCTACTATAGCTTCGTCCCATAATGTAAGATGTTACTACAACCAATATAGTCCTATAAAATATTACAGGGCCGAGGGAGTACATGACAAGAAAGTCACATGAAATACATGACAGTCAACAAAGATATCCTATTTCATACACTAAGGATCAACTCACACGCGCCACCAGATGTTGGAAAAAATAAATGTTTTTTACCTTAAAAATAAATTGTTTGGGTTGATCTACAAACATAACATGTTTGTGCTTGATATTTATAGTTGCATTTGTACTCACAAACAATTGTTTCTATAACACCATCGTTAATATGGCAGTTAGGAAAAAAAGAAATAAATTACCGAACAGTAAATAAAATAGAAAAAACGAAAGGAAAAAATATTTGGTATCGTCCAGACTTGAACCGGAGATCTTCAGCGTGTTAAAGTGACATGCTAACCATCTACACCACGACACCTCTTTATTCATACTAGTATCGTAGTATATTTAGTAGAATTTTTTTAGTTAGGCAAAAAAGAAAGAACTAAAGAAAAGTAAATAAAATACGAAAAATATTTGGCATTGTCCGGATTTGAACCGGAGATCTTCAGCGTGTTAAACTGACGTGCTAACCAGCTACACCACGACACCAGTTTATTCATACTTGTATCGTAGTATATTTACCAGAATTTTTTTAGTTAGGCAAAAAAGAAAGAAATAAAGAAAAGTAAATAAAATACGAAAAATATTTGGCATTGTCCGGATTTGAACCGGAGATCTTCAGCGTGTTAAACTGACGTGCTAACCAGCTACACCACGACACCAGTTTATTCATACTTGTATCGTAGTATATTTACCAGAAATTTTTTAGTTAGGCAAAAAAGAAAGAAATAAAGAAAAGTAAATAAAATACGAAAAATATTTGGCATCGTCCGGATTTGAACCGGAGATCTTCAGCGTGTTAAACTGATGTGCTAACCAGCTACACCACGACACCAGTTTATTTTTAATGGTACCGTAATATATTTATAATTAAAACTTTTAGTTAGGGAAAAAAGTGCACAAAGCACGAAAAAAAATTTGGCATCGTCCGGACTTGAACCGGAGATCTTCAGCGTGTGAAACTGACGTGCTAACCATCTACACCACGACACCTGTATATTCGTAATGTTACCGTAATATTTTTAATCGGTAAAACTTTTAGTTAGGTAAAAAAATAAAGAAAGAAATAACAAACCGTAAACAAAATACAAAAAAAGCAGGGGAAAAACATTGGCATCTTCAGCTGGAACTGACGTCATAACCAACTATAGCATGACAAGTTTATATTTTCAATCGTACTGTAAAAAAATTATTAATAAAAAAATTTAGTCGGCTGATTATTATGTCATCCTAGATCTCTCTTTTTCTATATATTCATGCTATGAGAGACGCACACACGCGACGGCGATGCGCATATATAGCTCGCGATGGAAAACAACAAACCGTAAATCTTCCCTACTAAAAGTCACGGCTTAGAGGTATTTTTTCTTATTTAATGGAGGAGTCAAAACAAGACTAGTCAATTCGTAGGCTTACTTTCGAGCTAGCACGAGCTGATTCTGTCTATGATTAGGCTAAAAACGTGTCAAAGTCCAAAGGCTAGGCCACTATAGCTCGATCATGATTGTTTACTCTCCTTCAAAAAAATGATGGGTTGTTCTGTCCGTAAACACAAAGCACCGCTATAATTTACAGAAGGAAAACGCAGTCCATAAATGAAGCGGATGAGACAAACATTACACAAAACCAAATCTAGATATTTCGATTGTAGCAAGCCTAATCCGGCATGAAAATCCTCTGTCTGAAACTGCCCTAGGCACGTTTTCGGCAGCAGCATAAAAGCAACAAAGAGAACAGAGAGCGACACGAGAGCCGCAGGTCAGGATCATACACACGTGTGGCCCATCCTGCCGAACTGCCGGCCGCCGCCCGGTTACCATTGCTTGAGGTGATACATCTTACTCTGACGGCAAGAATCATCGGTTCGGAAGCTCCTTTTCCGTTCTGTTGGAGATCGGCCAAGTGCTCCGGTTGGTGATCTCATCCTGCACAACAATCTGACAGCACAAGCGGCAAAATGCAGTTTGGTTGATGTAATAGTTGTGAAGCAAAAGCCAACGACTTGATAATGTTTCAGAGGAGACATGAAACCTATGGACTCAATATCCAAAAACAAAACATATGCACTAATGTTGTTCTTACCCATTTTTCAATTTCTTGGTTTCTGTTTTGTTCTTGGATACATGCGTGCAGTGCATGCATGGAGCATGCTGCAAATATTGGTGCCGACTAATTAAACAACCGCAGACAGCTGGATAGCAAGTTGCACGCTTGGACACTGACCACACACCAGTTGCTCAAAAAATACATGTGTTTATTTTGATACACTTCGGAGAGACGAAAAAGATGATTGAAGTCCCTTGATGCCTGATATGAAGATCAATAAAACTCGAGGACATGTCTGCTTCCTTTTTCTCTTCTTTTTAGCTTTGAGAATATTGACTCGCCATTCAATGGCTAGTAGCGAATGCGGTGGCAAATAGCAACACTCTGACCCGTACCGAATACCTACTCCTGGGACCCCATTGTATGTTCTTTCATTCTTCAATTCAGTAACCTTTGGTTGTCGCGGCAACTGTTTTTCCTTTCAATTATGGAACAAGGAATATCTTCAATATGAGAATGTCCCATCAAATTTCGTAGTGAGTTGGTGGGTCTTGTGTATCTTTTATAAAACAAAAACAAAAAGGGGTCCTCTGTATCATGATACGCTGAATAAAATCCACCAGTATATTACTTCAGCATATCGTCAGTATGCAACTCCGTTATTGTCATTTTATACTTTACAATTGCAGAAAGGAAAATAAAAGGAAAATAAAAGTAATTATCAGATGATGGGAAAGTTAAGTGCCACATGGAAGCGAGGAGATATCATAGCAGTGGCAAACTCAAGAGCGAGATCTAGCATCACTGCATCAGTCATCTAAGCTGAACTGTCATGTACTCATGTGGCAACAGTACTTCGGCAGCTTTCTAGAGAATTAATAGTCGAGCACCACTCATCAACATGTTTTAGAAATCTTAATCCTACCATTGTCGAATACAAACAAGCTACACTATCCTCTACAGAAGTACTTGGTTCCACAGCGTTAGTACTTACCATTGGCAAAATTTGGACACTACCACTTGTGCTCCACACATCATCAATGCACAATAAGCCTCATATACTGAAATCTCTCTTGTTCTTCTCTTCCATCTCATCCGGTTTGATCACGTGCATGAGAATTGTCATTACAATCTTCAGGATATCTTCTTCAGCATATGAAGTGGTAAACTGGACTGGTAAGTGCAGATATTGTTAGAAAGTACACGAGAGTTCTCAGAACAACCTTATTGATTTATCGAACCAGTGAACTAGAATGCTTAGACACGTCACAATTCTTGCAGATGTAGTTTGCAGATGTTCATACATTAGTATTTGGCCTCTGGGAACAATAGGTGTAAACTGAAGAAAGCGAAAACAACTGAATGCTCATCGTTCCACTTGAGATAAAAGTCACCAAACCAAAGCAACTATTAATGCAGTTCTTTTTGGACCATACACAAATGAAGTGAAGTATGCTTCTAATGGCTTACCCCAAGGAAGAATTGGAAACTCCCATTTCTGCTTAGGAACTGAGATAACATATGCAGTAACCTTAAGAGAATAGAGACAGACAGTGTCAGGCGTAACTTTGTCACAGCTCTATCTAGTATCTCGTCGATGTCAATGGAAATGCTGCATTCAGGGGACATACAAGAGTAGATGCAGCAAGTGGACAGGCAAAGTTAAAAAGCCACGAGGTATCTTCAGTCTCATACAGAATATCCAAAATTTCCATGCACACATCCATATTTACAAGATCACCTAACTTTGATATTTCCCTGTCAGTCAAGAAGAAGATAGGCAGAATATTATTTGCAATTACGTAGTTACGTTTCACATAAACCAAGAAGTCCAGACCAATAAAGATCACAGGAACACCACATATTCATGCTATAATACTTTCATAAATCAGCATAATGATGATAGTACTAAGCACTAACAGTTCATAACTTTATAGGATCGATAAAACAGATGGTGGTGTCATTCTGTGCATGTGTGCACTAAGAGGTAAAGACCTACAAAGAGCAAAGTGAACTGCTCTTGTGCTGTGAAAACTGAATGCAATAGGTTCTAATTCGAGTGAGTAGTCAATAGTGACCAATTAGTCCACCTGCCGGCAGTGCAGTTTCCCATATAATGCATTGGCGAATATAATGGATATGGACCTTATAAGACTTCAGAGTTATGAGACGATACATGTTCATTACCAACTATTAATTGAGTAAAAGGTACATAATTTTTCTAAAGGCTAAGACTTTCAAGTTACAGCACCTGCTCCTAATAACAGTGTTAATAATTGGAGTATTGGTCATGGATTAGCAAATGAACTAAACAAATGAAATAACCTGAACTGAATGAGAAGCTCTTCCAGGTATATGAAAGCAATATTCGTACATCCAATGTTATAATCCAGTACCTATAGACCCAACAACAAACAAGTAGAGTATATAGCATCGGGAGAAAATATGGCAACATCAGAAAACATTTCAGTTACACCGCTGGAGCTTTACCTCCATGAACACCAGCTCCTGTGGCATTACAACAAACACCTTCAGTCCCCGTAAGAAGGAATCAAATAAAACAAGACAATGCACCATGAACTCACAGCATCAGCGAAATCACGGCATGTGAAATGCTGGTCAGCGATGATGCGGTCGCTGAGCGCCTTGAGGCTCTTCACGGACAGGGGTCTCATCTCATGGATCTGAACAGACAATAGCATGAAATGGATGGTATTGATGGTACCCATGAAATGCATGCAAAGTTGCACACAGAGTTTGCTCAAATGCTCACACTATACCTTGCTGGCGATCCACACCGCGACGAGGGCGAAGAGCTGCAGGTTGCTGTCCCTGAGGGGCTCGATCAGCCACGACCGGACGGCCCGACCACTTCGTGCGCCGCAGAACCCCATCTTCCTGCCGTGAGCATGTCAAAAACAATGCGGCGCCCCAGCTAAAAATCGTAATTGTGTCTCAGAAATTGACCGCGGTCACCTCGGGAGCGCGGGGAGGAAGCGTGCATCGAAGAACTCGAGGGCGGAGTACTTGACGATGGGCCGGAGGTCGAGCCGCTACGAGGAAATCACAGACGGTCGCAGGTGAGATTTAGTTTGGTTGGGGTCTCGGAACGGAGGAGAGGGTGGATGCTTTACCTTGGAGGCGTGGAGGAGGAACTGGAGGAGGTGGCTCCGGCGGGAGGAACCAGGCCACGCGCTTGCCGCCGCTGCGGCCGCCACTTCCATCGCGCCCCCTTCCACGGTTTCCATGGTGGCGCGCGGCGCGAGCGAAAGGCAAGGTGTTGGGGACTCCGTTGAGAAACACAGCAGGGTCTCACGACGGCGGCGACCGAAGCGGGTGGCCCATTACTAACTCGGATGCGCGGCCCAATTGGCAGGAAAAATTCTTTTCATTTCATTTTTGAGATTTGGGGTGCATTCGTGAACAAAGTTTATTGTAAAGTATTCTAAGAATATTTTGGCTTCTAAAAATACTATGGGTTAAAATAATTTCAGGTGTCTGGATTTATCAAAAACTATGGTTTTATATATTTTGATATTTATGAACCTGCACTAATTTTGGAGTATATATATAAAAAAAGGGTCCAAGAGTGCGTTTGGAAGCAAAGTATTTTAAAATATTCCAAGAAAACTATGGTTTCTATGAATATTATGGTTTTAAAATAATTAAAGGTGTAATGTGTTTGGCTTTGGTAAAACTATAGTTTTATAAACTTCAATATTTAGAACACTACACTAATTTTGAAGTATATGGATCTCTTTTTTCCAAAACCGAAGTATCGATTCGCTAGGCATGAAATATTATGGTTTTAGACTACTTGACTTCAGAACACTTCGCTGCCAAACAAAGCCCAAACCTCCTTTTTTTTCCAAAACTAAATCATTTGTTGCCTAGGCATGGAAATACTGCAGTTTTCGAATATTTTGGTTTTAGAAACACTTTGCTGTCAAACAGAGCTTTACATCGTATGATTTGCATGGAAATTTGTTTAACCACTGACTGAACTACACGAAACCCTCTCTACTTGCCCATTCCGCGTGGTGGACTCTTCTTATGGACATAATCACAACAGGAGATGGGTGTACGGATGTACACCCATTAATTTTGGCTCACACTCTTAAGGATGTGTAGGTGAGAGCTTATCAAGCGTATGTATCAAATATTTGTTAGCTATAATTAACCACTAGAACACTAATTGTGAACTTTGTACACCCATTTTTAAAAACCTGTCTCCGCCACCGACTCCTCTTACTCTTTGATGGTCTGCTAATATTTGCACCGCTTTATTCATTCCTCTTCTTCTTTGTCATGATAGACGATAGAAAACATCGTCCAAGGAACCTCTCGAGGAAAACATAAGATATAAAAGTAGAAAAAATCAAGGGCACGAAGGCGGTGAAGACGAGATCTCTCGGGACTTTTGATTACAACATGTCGCCGACCTCTCGTGGGGTTGTGCTCACCAAGCAATGTGTGGGCCAAACTTGGCCGAATTACTGAGGTGGACAGCTTCACTACCCGAATCCATGAGGAGTGTGCTCAAGTATCACACGTTGTAGAAATTTATACCATGACTAGTGGGTACTTCTATTCTCACTCAACACAAGCAGCCAAAAGCTACCGGCTAAGTTTCACTCAAAGTATCGGAAATTCGTTTTGGTGCCCGAGCACATGTGCTCCCTATATCACGTCCATACATATGCTGCAAGATTCGTGTTGCTGAGTTCCCTTCAGAGTTTTCTACCACGGTAATTCTAAACAGTAGCTCACAGCTGGCCCGCCATTAAATGATGTCAGAGCCGTCCACCGGCACAGATGGAAGAAAACGGGACGGGGGTTCTCTATCCCAAACTCATCTTCAACCTCCACCCGATCCCCATTTTCATTCTGAACTTCCCGACCGCCATCTTCGTCCATTGATGGCAGCTCCAAGTAAATCCAATCAGGAAAAAATAGTCGATCACAACTCTTGTTTATGTCTAAGATCCTCCAGCGCCCGGTGCAACGACCCTTCTGGCGACAACGCGCGCGCCGCCGCTTGCTGCAGTTCCTCAGATCGGCGCCGAGCGACGCGCCCCTTCTTTTCCTCCATGACTCCTTCACGGCGACCGCGACCTCCTCGCGCGCCACCACGCCGCCGTCTTCTAGCGCGCCGGGCCGTAGCGCCACCGCGAGGCTCCTTTCCAGCAGGAGGGCGTTCATCCTCTGCTTCGTGTGCAGCGGCCACGCGAGCACCGGCACGCCGGCCACCGCGCTCTCCAGCGTCGAGTTACACCCGCAGTGCGACACGAAGGCCGCCGTCGCTGGGTGCGACAGCACGCACACCTGAGGCGCCCACGCCGCCACCGGCCCCTGCCCTCGATGCTCTGCAAGAAGCCCTCGGGGAAGGCACGCTAGTGGGTCGTAATCGTCGCCGCGGTCCCGAATGCGCTGACGCGGCCATCCAGGCTCGGCATCCGCACCGCCCGGAGGAACCTGTGGCCGCTCGCCTCTAACCCCGTGGCGAGCTCGGCCGTCTGCTCCACGGACAGCGCTCCGCCGCCGAACGAGAAGGGCGACGCGCGTGCAGGAGATTCTTCGTTGGAGCTTGACCGGACCAGCGGCCACACGGGGAACACCGGCGGGAACGCCCCTTGGTCCGCCACCTGCTTGACCGCGGCAGGTTCCATCTCGTAGAAGGTGTTCGACAGGGAAGCCATAGGCAAGGCGGTATCGCCGGCCTAACCGCCGGCAGTCGCGCGTATACCGGCTCCTTGCTAGAAGGTCTGTCCGGCACAGGAACACGCCTCCGGGGAGCTCGAAAGGCTCCGGGAGGTCATGGTATTCGCAAGGGGGAGCGGCGTCGTGGAGCTCGACCAGGCGGTGGACCAGGTAAAGAAAAGTTGAGCTGCTGAGGAAGAAGAGCTAGGCCGGGACGCCGAGCTCGGCGGCGAGGGGCAGCGCCGTGGAACATAAGAAGTCCGCACAAGCGCGGCGAGCGGGGTTAGGTTGTGGAGCTGATGGCGAGGAGCAGGGTGCACAGACTGGGAAGGAACTGGCGGAGCACGGTGCCGTGGAGAGCGTCGGCGGGAGGTCGTCGATCTGGACGCTGGCCAGGGACCATGATTACTCGACGTCGTGTCCTCGCGGGACAGAAAAATATGGCGTTACCACCCGTTCCCCACCGTCGTCTCACGTCACGTGCCCCTAAGAATTGGGTCCCGCAGTCCACGCTGGTACCTGCCTTTCACCGCACCACCAGATTTTTACTGCCTCGCACGCACGTATGGACAAGTCTGGTTTACAATCTCGAACAGATTCCAGCGGTCCAGATATCCAGAGCATCTGTGCTCGGGAGTCAAATCGCCCTCCTCTCAAAGTATGAACTACCCACTATGAAGATAGTATCATATATTCGTAAAATGTGTATGATACTGGTATATGTTACTCCCCACTATGATTAGCCTAACTCCTCATGGAAATGCCGTCGAAATCACCCCAACAAGCATGGGAAGCATTCCCGAACTACAAACCCGGACGGGCTCGGACAAGAAATCTGATTTGAGATCAGGTTGAGCGGCACCTTATACTCACACTTAATTCCGGCCACTCAAAACAAACGTGGAATTTGACACAGAAACCACCATCATCGTCGAGCTTCTTAACGTAACTGATAAAATATACTATAACTTTGTTCAATTAGTCTTCGACAGCCGGAAGGAAAGATCGCTCGAACTCGGCATCCATGAGGACCCCCGCCATGACATGGACCACGGTCTCGTCCCTGACGACATCGACGCACTCCGACCGCACGCCGTTAACGACGAGGGCCCCGTCCACGTCCCTCCACGCATACATCCTCATCCCAGACACGGAGTCCAGGAGCCGCACCCGCTCGCGCAACGGCACGTCCGCGGAGCGCAGTTGCCGAGGGACCGCGGAGAAGCCGAGCACGCGAGAGACGACGGCGTAGGTGTCGTCGCTGGCCTCCCCCGCGGCGGCGCTGCTGTTGGGCTGCAGCTTGAGGACGCGCCGGAACGATTCCGTTGAGGGTACGAAGGCGGTGAAAGGGAGGTCCCTGGGGAGCATGGATAGCATCATGTCGCCGAACTCCCCGAGGCTCGTGCTCATGGCCGCGCAGTGAGCAGGAGGATTACGCGAGGAGGAGGAGGAGGATGTTGTGTGGATGCTGTGGCGGCGGGATGGTGGCGAGGTTGGAGGAAGGGAGAGGAGCAGCAGGACGATGAAGATTAGGGTGACCGTGAAGGCGGCGGCAAGCACGGCGAGGAGGCTCCGTTGTTGCGAGAGCAGCCGTGGCCTGAGCGGGAAGAGCATCTTCCTCCTTGTCGCCATCACAACTCGCTTGAGATTGTGATGACTGAAGGCGGGTAGCGGAACTGGTTCCGGCAAGTTAGCTGCAGAAACCAGCCGCTGGTGCAAGGGGTGATCGAAGGCAGCAGACGGCCGGGCTTGGAGATGCCGGCGCGAGCGGACATGACGGATCTGGCTGGCTGCCCGTACTCCGAACCTTTCGCTGCATTGTTTTTGGACCCCGACGCTAGACCTGAAGTAAAGTAAACGTCAGCGTACTATGAACGTTTCACGAGGAGAAAAAATCGTGCCATACGGCATACGCCGCTAGCGGCTAGCTGCGTCCGCGCGTGTCTGTCGCGGCGTCGGCGTCGGGCGAGATGAGCTGATTTGGATAGACGGGCTGGGCCGTTGCCCAGCTGGCTTGGCAGTCCTCGCGGCGGCTGACCCACTGTTACGCGGGCCGAGAGAGGTTTATTGGCAATACATCGCGAAATCCTATATGCCGCTCAAAGCGACACATCGCGCCCGCGCCGCTGAAGGACTCCGCTAATGAGCCCGCCCATTTGGAGGGTTTTTGATTTTTCTGTCTTCCTTCTTACTCCGTAGTTCCTCCTTCCTTTTTCTTCTCAGTTTTCTTTTTCTTTTCATTTTCGTTTTACGTATTTTTTTATTTTTTTCGTTTTTCATATTTTTTTAATTACAACTGTTTATGACAGTTCAAATTTTGGAACAATATTTCGATTTTGAAATTGTTTATTAAAAATGTCCGCTAAGTGTTAAAAAAATGTTCACGATTCAAATATATGTTTCCAGTTTCGGAAAATAATTAGCCAGATTTAAAAAATAATCATGCCGGTGAAAAAGATGTTCATGTTGGTTCTTTTATTTTTATTTTTATTTTATGTTTTCATTTTCTTTCTGCTTTCTGTTTCTTTTCTTTTTTATCAAAACTATTTATGATAATTCAAATTGTGAAATATTGTTCGTGCATTTAAAACATAGAGAAAATTTTCGCTAGGTGTTCAAAAAAATGTTTCTCATTTCAAAAAAATAATTAACCAGATTTATAAAAAATCTTCCTGATGTTAAAAAATATGTTCATGTTGGTTTGAAAAAATGTTCACCCGTAAACAAAAATACTTTCATGGGATTAAAAAAAGCGCGTTCACTAATTCTAATTTATTCTTTATTTATAAATCAATTTATAAATATTTTAAAAAAGAAAAGCCTTACCTATTAATGGTCACGATAGTGTGGCCCATTAAATTGTCTTCTAGGCGGTAGGGGGCTCTGTCGTAATAGGAAAATCCGTTGTCAATCTTTGTGCTTGCCTATGGAAACACCATGAAAAACTGCAAAAACCCACCACATACAAGGTTAGGGTTTATTAAACCACAACCTTTTCAAAAAATTGCAAGAATACACCCGTTCATCTTCTAATTTTCGCAAAAAATACAAATAGGTCAGTTTAGGTCGTTTGACAGTGTTTCTGAAGAGTGGGGTACGGTGTTAGTGATGATGTGCCACTAAATATTCACGCCGTGTGGATGAGACGTTAAAATAGATGCATGACCCACCTATCAGCTCGCACACACACCTAGTCTATCATTTTGTTTGTTGTGTCGAACACGTCATGTGTTATCGAAAAACCTAGGGAGGTTGATAATCTACGGAAGATGATAGGAGAAGCCGACCGATGATCTATAGATACTTCTTTTGGTAGGGATAAAACATAAATGATGATGGTGTTCTAGTTCTTGAATTTGTTTGCCAAGTTTTCTTTTGGTATGGTGATTTGGGAACCATTTCATGGGCATGTCTGAGAAGGTTTCCCTCCCATGGCAGTAGAGAGTAGTTTTGCTTATATATCAGGTAGCATTTAGCGCCCTAAATATGATAACTTGGTAGTTTCCTTTTTACATATTTCTTTCTGTTTGATGCTTGCAGTAGACAAGAACTTGGTTAATATCAATAGAAGTCAAATAGGAAACTCTATTTTTTTTAAATCTACTAAAAATGTTGTCAGGGTGGTAGAATTCAGAGTGGCGTCTCTGGGTTGTTACTATTGGTGCTTCGAGATGGCGATCTTGGAAAACAATGTCTGTGGCAGCTCTATGAGGTACGGTTTTGTCTCGACATTGCGCCAGTATCCACCTTATGTTGCTAGGTGGCGGGGTTTTCGGTTCGGTCGACTTGGCTCTCGTGTGGCCGGTTCAACTTTTTGTCGGGGCTAGGGCATAAAGAAGCCATCGGAAGTCGGGTCGACGGTCCTAAGAGTTCAACAAGACCTTGTGTTGTGTGGGTGACGAGGTTGATTTCTTTGTCGATCGTAGGCGAGCTGGTATAACATTTGGAGCATGGTCTCGTGGAGGGCAGGGATCTTCACCCATGCGGGAGAACCTGTTCTAGCCCTCACATAGCAGTTGCGGCTTCATCTCACCGACGGTGGTGGGAGGCCGACTAGTGTGGCAGAGTGGGTCACTGCTGATTTGTGTTTTTGTGGCTCCGCGTGCTTTTGTGGTTTTAGACGTGCCGTCGGCGGTTGTGGGCATGGCCTTACTATAGGTTTCGATCCGTTTCCCGGCCGCTAATAAATTGGGCACCTTCTTCTTTATTAATGGAAAAAAGATATTTTTTTTGCCTTGGTTAAAAAAATCAATGTCGCAATTCTACCCTAGTATGTATGCTCATAGGAGGAACTACTGAGTTCAGATTTTTTTTTTGTTGCTCAACAGTTTTCTGCTGAGGTATATTTCAATAATAAATTGGATTGAGAGACATATGTAACAATTATAAGTTACAATGACACATGTAACTTTCTGCAAAGTATTATTTGTCGAGGCCCCGCTATATGCCCTTATCTATCTACTCTACTCCCTACCAGAATGTGCACACTATAAGTGGAAGCAAAATGCCGTAAAGGATCAAGAAGCTTTGCATGGATTTGAGGCCAATGTGACGCACGCAGTGCATTATTGACGATATACAGGAGTAGGACCATGCCGATCGTTGAGAATGACGAAAGAAGTCGAGGCTGCCACACCCCGAAAAAGTGCCACTTGTACATACCATTTGCCTCCATTCAAAGTTGCATATCGTTATATCATGCCAAGGCCCACAAAACTGGCCACGTAGCCAAATAGACATGGTGATAGAAAACTAGAAGCATAGCACACTAAGCTTCGAATTATTTTTGTACCTTCTGCTTGGCACATATTTGGGGTTGTTGAAGGTATTTCTCCATGAATGGCAAAGAAGAACACATATTTCTTTATACCACTTCCTTCTTTGCCTAATTGGTCCCTTGTTTGGTCATCCTTCTAACTTGTTGTGAGGCAGTTGACCTAAGAGCCACCATGCCTGGGGACCTACCAACATGCCATTCTTGAAATGGAAGCTACTTGCATCATCGACATGAGTATTATTTTCTGTAGATAAAATGATCTTGACCTTGCGTTGTGTCACTGGATGAAAGATGGCATTTGTCTTCTACATGCTCCGCCATGCGATACTGGTTAAACCATGAAAAAGAAAAGTATCTTTCAGGAAAGAAACTACAAATAAACATGCAAGTTGGTCATGAGCTACTCAGCTGATATGCCGATGTGCTTGTAGTTAGGGGAATGGGGTGCAATCCTAATCAATGGAAAAAGTTGTTGTTCTACTGAATGTGCTCTTTTCCTCTGAGCAAGCTTTATGCACTGAATGTACTCGATCAAAAGCCTGATGATTAACGTATTTTGTAAACATCATCTTCCTGCTAATTCTTAAATGACCATCAGCGGCGCTCTGTACTTATGGGTCTAATGATTTCACGATCCCCTTCATGGACCACCTTATGGTTTAGCAGGTGTTAGATGGTGATTTAGGATGATTGGTTACCATAAAGGACAAGGGTTTCATGTGGTTATCAAGTGAGACGTCACCTAGCTATGGTCCAACTTAACGCCATCGTAATTTAGCTCTTTTTATGAGGAAGCCATGATTGGTTTAATTATTTTAGGTCCCGGGAAGAATCTTCAGGGGTATGCCCTTGTTTAGGACCAATCGTACATTAATCAGACTGCAGTGACGAAACTTCTCGAGGAGAACACGGCAAATAGTCCTGGAGTACATGCGATGGTCCAGTGTTCACACATTTTGAACCTTCGAATTCGCACTTCGCACCCAGGGCTGTCACTCAGGAGTGATAATTTATCTGCAGCCACAAATACATTGATAGTAGCATAATACAGACTACAGAACATAAACAAATACAAGTGGCATTCTGTGACATGTAAGTGCAAGATCATTTTTGGACGAAACCGCAGCCTGGCCTGCTTTTTCATTCCAATTAGAAGAGGGTACAAGACGTACAAAGAACCAAAGGAAAAAAAAGAAACAATGGAGCTGCGAAGCTCCAACTAACTAGTTTGAAACAGGAAGATCAGTCGGGTTCCCTTGGTCTAAACAGCAGATCGGCAACACGAGTTTTGCCGGCCTCCTTCCACAGCCTAGCCTCATCTAGAATGACAGAGTGTATGTTGTTTAATGAAGCAACAGCGTTCTTGAAAATCCTAGAGTTCCTCTCTTTCCATATCGTCCACCAGGTAAGGTGAACGAGGGAGATCCAGCTCTTCTTTTTTGGTTCAGGCACCAAATTTCTGGAGTCGCACAGCCAGCTTTCAAGGCTCGTAGTCTGCGCATTGGGGGCGAGTTGGAGTGGTAAACCAGCCGTGGTTAGAACCTTGATCCACAAGCGGATGCTGACAGTGCAGGTGGCCAAGAGATGCAGCGCCGTTTCTTGATTGCTGAGGCAGAGGACACAAGATGCATTGTGAGGCCAGCCCTTCTTAGCTAGGGCTGGCCTCACAACATCATGAAACGTTGTTGCCTAGCAGCTGTACAACATCGCAACTTGCATGGCAAATTGGCGATAGCTACCTTGTCCTGGGATGACCTTGTCCGTTCTATGCAATACTGACAAGGAGAAGGAACAAGCAGCAGAGAACAAGAAGCGGGGACGATCTTAACAGAGCCCTTGAATTTAGGGACTGGATTGCGACCACCGGTAAGTGTGTAGTGACCTATTGCTATGGCCCATGACAATGCCACGGGATCACCTTTTCTATTGGAACAAATACTGTGCATACACACGCAGACAGAGAGAAAGATAAATCCAAGCCTGCTATCTTCTGATTAGAGGTTGATAATGCGAGTAAGATCCCATCAGGAAATAAAAAGCTTGATCTTTTGGATCAACTGTCAATATAAAACAGTCGTTGAGAGCCTATTTGCACTTGTTTATGGCCACCAAATCTCATCCTGGCCGGACTTACAGCGACAACTCGTCCGTGACAACTATCATAGATCACTGGATCAAGATGAGTACAAATGTAGGTACAGAAAGTCAGGAACAGGGTGGAAAAACACATGTTCCCTACACCTAGGTGTACTGTGGAAAGGTAAGTGCCATTGATAGAGAAGCTGAATTAAGCTGCTCATGGCCACAAAGTCCAGTACATCTCGTACAGCGACAACTCGTTTACTTGTCCGTTCAAACTAGCTCTGGGGACAACGATCACTGGATCAACAAGAGTGCAGATTAATGCAATAATGTACAGAGGGTCCGGTAACAGGGTGGGGGAAAAACTGCATCCGTATCCTAGCTTATACTACTGTAGAAACACGTAACTGCGTAAGTATGAACAACTCAGAAGAACAGATCGATCGACCTCATCCATGATCCAACAGTCTTATGTACCCTCTCTTTTGTTTGTGTACAGTTGGTGTCCTCGACTGCAGCCTGCATACACGCATGTCGGTCTCATCATACGAGCTCGGCGAATCTCGCGCTGTTGGGCGTGTCGCCGTCGTCCTCCCGGCAGACCAGATCGGCCTTGGCCCTGTCGAACCTCTCGGACAGGAAGAAGCTCCTGAGGGAGTTCAGGTTGGAGGGCGCGTCCACCTCGACGGAGAATACGGCGCGCACGGGGCGGTGGTCCGACAGCCGCGACTCGCACCGGTCATACCGGGTCTGCTTCAGCCCCGCGCCGCGCCACAGGATGCGGTCGCACCACGCCGGCGCGCGGCGCTTGAGCTTCTGGTCGCCTTTCTTGGCCTGCAGGGCGCAGCAGCCGTAGTAGGCGTCGGAGTTCCGGTGGTACTTGTACGTCGGCAAGAACGTGATCGCCCCCTCGTTCCACCCCTTGAACGCTCCGCCTTCGGATGATACCTCGCCTCGCAGCTGTGAAAATCAACAGATCGCCAGCAATTGTTAATGTTTTAGCTTGGGTCGTCATGGATTTGGATTAGCGTTTAGGGTTAAGATGATCTTTTACGTAGAGTCGTAGATGGTACCTGGTCGTTCTCCAGCAGCGACTTCCAGTCCTGCCTTTCCACCAGTAACCTCGTCTTGGCCTCAGGCAAGGAGATCCTGTAGTTGAGGTCCCCAAGCAGGATTACCCGGCTACGCAAGAGAACAAACAGTTAGAAACAACTAAACACCAGCCGGATCAGTCAAAGTCTACCAAATGTCCACATTCATGCATGATCACCACTTGATTTTCAGCCGTCTTTGTCAAGAGCGGCGCCGGCCGGTGGAACCAATGGATGCACGGAGCAATGACCGTCGCCATTAACATATTATCCCATACCACTAAGCCCTAGATCTTCCCTACATCACCGATCTCGATCGCACGGTATAGAAAACCGATACGACGCGTTCCCTCTTGCGACTTGCATGATCAGTACACCACTAGCTAGTATAAGTAATTCCCCTGCTGAACGGCAATACCTACTTTTGATTTACCGGTGCCGTGGACGGTGCAACAACCAGATAAGATATAAAGACAAAGATGGCGATCGTGAGCTCGATCGTTCGTGCCTGTAACCAGTGAGGACGGCCGTTGATGTTTCCGTCTCCTACGATTCGGTCTGTCAACGGCGACAACCAGAAGTACGATGTGATGCACTCTATAGTAGTAGTACTGCTCATGCTGTTTCGCATTTCGTTCATTGACCTTGCGTTCGATCTGGTCGTGCGTGCATGTGTGCGTGAGGCCGGCAGCGATACTTACTCGTGATCTTCAATCTTCTGTGGCGAGGCCAGGGACGAGGAGGAGGAGGAGGAGGAGGAGGAGGAGGAGTGGCGGCGCGGGAAGCTGGTCCGCGACAGGATCTCCGCGGCGTCGGCGTTGCGGTGCACCTCGTCGCCGTCCCTGCCGCCGGACGCCAGGTGGCAGCACACGAAGCAGAAGCTCGTGTCCCGCAGCCAGAACCTCACGGACACGCTGCCCTTGTTGCCGAGGCAGCCCATGACGCCGCACCCGACGCACGAGACGCTGGGGCGGCGGACGAAGCGGCGGAGGTCGCCGCGGACCCAGAAGGTGAGCAGGATGCCCACCATCTGCTTGCTCACCACGCACCGGAAGTCACGCGCCCCCAGGTCGCCGGCGCCGTCCCGGACCGGATGCACCTTCTGCTTCTCCCCTCCTCCGGATGCGGCGTGGGAGCCCGGAGACGGCGACGGCGATGACCGGTTCAGCGCCGCGCGCACGAGCTCGTTCCAGCGCATGCCGATGCGGTTCTTGTCCGCGCCCAGCACGTTCCGGGCTCTCAGCGGCACAACCTCCTGAAATCTGCACATGTACACATGTCATCCATTTGTATGTAAGTAATCATCAGCATGTACAAGTATGAGTAGAGGATGAGCTTCGACGTCGATCAATTACGTACCCAAGGACATAGATGTCGTGAGTTCCGTTCCTGGTGTCGAGCCAGTCCGACAGGTCGAGGTCGTCCGGTGGCGCCACGCCGCCGACGTTCCACGTGCTCGCGAACAGCCTGGTCGATCCATAAACATCCAGTGGCCAGCGTCGTTAAAAACAACCGAATCAGCATGAACTACACGCCACGCCAGAGGCTAAGCATGTTGGTTGGTTGGTGGTGGTCACTGATCGAGCAGACATACACATGCACATACCTGTACTTGAGTGTCTTGTTCCGCTGCTGCGGCCGCGGCCGCTTGACCCCGCGGTGGGCGTCCGCGCCGGTTTCGGGGCTGCATCCATCGAACTCCTCCGCGGAGCCGGCGGCCGCCGGGAAGTCGGCGACGAAGGAATGGCTGCCGGAGGGTTTCCTGAAGAGCTTGTTGGCCACCAGCCTCGGCCAAAGAACCTACACAGATTAAACAGCGTTAGCAACAAGCCAACAAGAAAGGCGCAAGCTATCTACGAGAAAGATGAAAGCCAGCGAGCTAGCTGAGGCCCGTAGGTTAGGGCGGGCAGAGAAAGAAAGCTAAGCTAGAATGCTATGGAAGATCCATCACGCGTGCGCCTACCTCGGCTTGTTTCTGGTTCTCCAGCATGGTGAGAGGGTGCGCCGGCCACCGTAGGTTAGGCTAGCTTAGCTCCTGGTTGTAAAGCGGAATGGAGAAGAAGGCCGGAAACGTTGGACATGGTAGAGAAAGCCGGCTTAAATAGGCCGCGATCGAGGCGCTAAGCGACGAGGAGCCATTAGACAAATGAAGGGCGCCCATGGACCATGTACATATAGTATTTCTCATGCGCCACTAAGGCATATATAGCTACCTAGAGAAGAAGTAGAGATGGATGTGACAGGATGTCGATCGGAGTAACAAGAAAAGGGGACGATGGCCGTGACAGTGGGAATAAAAGCTAGCTTTGAGAGCTCGAGGTGGTCAAGGCTAAGAGTGGGATTACAGTGCGGATAAACAAGATTTTCCTTTTGGGACCAGGGAAGAGGGCTGTTCAGCAACAGTTCCCAGTAGGAGTGTGCAAGAGGCGGCGATGCACAAAGACCGGATGAACAGCCAAGCCAGTCTGTTCCGCAAGAATATATTGCCATCACCCTACAGCATCTCGTGTTCACCCTCTTTGATTGTGACTAGAAGGATTTGGCGCGCTTTGCTGCGCCCGTTAAACTGCTACATGATGACATCTCACCCGCTACATGATGACATCTCATCGTGCTACTGGACCCATCATTCGCACTCTTTGCATATTAAATATTGGCATTAGATATGAATTGGGCGCTATTTATATCACTTGCTCTTGTGATAGAACTACAATTGAGTCCAAAGCAAGCATGTACGATTTTGAAAACATACTGTATGAAAACCATATGTGAATATATTAGAAATGAATATCTCAACCTCACTCCTCAAGCAACAGCGAGACCATTTTCCAGCAAATGCACTTGAATTAATAGTTCAAAAACAAACAGACAAACATACAGTAGAAGAAATTTGAGCCCTACATGGTTCACTCATAACATAAGGGAGCTATTACAAATCTGATCATTAAGCCTCTATTGTTATTGTGTAGTGGACTTGCATGGCAACAAAGAGAAGCATACTACACCATGTCATTACTACATCGTGCACATCTGAGTTGCAGGTCGCATGCATGGATGCAGGTGATGCCGTTTATGAAAGGTCATGACAACAACCTGCAAGAGATAAACAAGATAAAACAGTTAAACCTTCATGACTGTAATCTGAAATGACAACATTTGGCTCGACCAGAATCAAACATCCTGCACACAAACATCACACGAAGCATGTCGAGAGACAATTTACAATTGGTCTTCACATAAATAATATGAAGCAAACAGTGTTGCCCTTAGATATGTGACATCCGCCGCCAACCCAAACTACACAGCAAGAATTCAGTGTTTAAAATAAGCAGAATATAGATAGGCAATGTGGCACCGGAACCAATCTATATAAATGCACATAGAATATATAGAAGGGTCTTATCCAACTTCAGGTTTTGATCAGAAAATTCAGTCGGATTGGAACTTGTACAAAGACAAAGTTATTCAAAGTGACAATGTACTTGGAAAGCGGGCAAGGAAATATAGCTGAGCAAGTAATTCAACATATATAGGACATACAAAACCGTATTAATTAATTAGTTCACAACTTCACATGCACCTGGGTATAGATTTACATATCACCATTCGTGGAACATCTTGTTTCACAGGTTCTAGCTTGAGAAGCTGATTTTTCTTACCGGACTGGAGTCTTCCAGAGATGCATGATTTTCCCGGGGGCGCACACGAAGGTACCAAAACGTTTGAGAATTTCTCATATCCCAGGAACCAAAGACTTAAAATGCAAAGGATGACAAAAGAACAGAAGGGCAGAAAATGTGACTGAACTTAGTTCTTGCGAGAAAAGTGGTTGTCGTTTGGATTCCGTTTCTCAGCTCCACTTTCTTCTCACCGCTGTGCGTGAATATGTCCTCGACGCCCAGGAAATCATCACCCTATAGGAAACAATAACAATTATAAGAGTTGTTCCTCTATATTACACGAACCATAACAAACTGAAGTATTCCAAACAACGCTATAACAGAAGGAAGGATGCAAAACTTTACAACTGAGATAATATGTATGGTAGTATAGAAGAGGTAACAGAGATACTATGATAGTATAGAATTAACTTGTTACTGCGATCATGTAATAATAGCTGGGGTACTAACCAGCTTGCTTGACTTCTTTGATCTAGGATGCAGAACCCACCTTGGGGCGTAAAATGGGATTATTGATTAGGGCAGCTCTTCCAGCTTGGGGCATTGGGATAGAAAACTGGAAAGCAAATATGCAATTAGATACAACATTGTCTACATCACTGTATGAATCAACTCAGCAAAGGTCAGGTGGGCACATGGAAATTTTTCAACCCAAGTATTCAAGACCAAGTCATGAAATTAACATGAAAGCCCACAAGGAAAACCATCACAGTAGAAGAAACTGCAGTCTGCTTCACCAAAGAGAGATCGAAGGTTCTAATATCAAAGCCATGCATACGGAACTGTCGCGAAGTTCCTAGCCGAGTTCTGGTTGTTCATCACTATTTATTTCAAAGAATACAATTTCTCACTGTTACACCTCTGACCGTCATGGAAACAAAATATGTATGATAACATTGTCCCATATGTATTTTCAAAAATTTCTTGGAGAACAGCAGACCATACAGAAAACAATCAAGCCACACTACAAATAAGTGAGAGAACAAGAGAAGATCTAGGCAATCTGGAAAGCCCAGAATTAAGGCCTAATTCTACCCTGTACAAGGCTAGCTTTAGGCTACTTGCTGCGAAATGTCACCATATTGTAGCAGGAAAAAACAAACAATGATAGCGTCAAGCAGCCCAGTAATGCCACATGTTTGCCCCAAAGATCTACAGCCAGCTTGATATTTTACCACCATCTTAAACCACTTGCTGGTCCATATGTATAGCCTAATGACCTCAAAGGTTACTTCAAGCAACACCAAACAGAATCAAAACATAAGGTTATTAAGCAGTGACTAAACCACAAGAGCTACTTGTTTTCCAAAGTTCTGCTCATACGGTGCCATAAGTATGACCGTTGCTGCTACTGGAGTTCCAAAGGTCTAATGTCCAACTACAAACACCACCAAAGCAATAAATAACAGGGGCGCATCCTTTCTTTCCTATTAAGTTACCAAGGATACTGAACTCCATATGACAAATTCTATATATCGACACAAGTTATGGCTGGTAATGGATTATCGGAAATAAAATGTTTGATTTTTTTCTTATCAAATAGTGGATGTGCTCCTTCATCAGGCAAATCCATTCCAGATGTGTCCTAATTTTGCAAGAACCGCAACATCAATCAGCACCCGGCCTGAACAACTCAAGGGGGGTGCAGTTGAGTCTACAACCTCGAATCTTTCTTTCTCTGAAAATGGCAGTCCTTTGGTATGAAATCTGTTCCTCGGAACCACCGATTTCGCTGCAAGAAAGCAAAAGGACGCAGCCTACTACGGTCCAACAACAGGAGATGGGCGCAGGTTCGGACCAAAATCGCAGGATGATCAGGATGGGAGCAGAAAAAGCAAACCCCCAACCACGGTACAGAGGAGAAGCGCAGGAAGAGATTCTTACCATCGTGCGCGTGGCCCCTCCGCGGCGGACGCGGCGAGTCCGGGTTCGGAGGAGGATGAATGCGAGGCGGCAGCAATGGCCGGGAAGGGGAGGAAGGTGGAAAAGGGAGGCGGAGGGGTTGCGAGTATTGGGGATTTTGGCTCCGGTCTCTGCAGATTAATTCAGAAATTGCAAAGCTAAATGGTGTCAACCTTTCTTGAGGAACTCAGGGGCGGGCTCGACGGTCTCCACCGGTGTCGGCAGGAGCACGAGGCGCCGGCGCGCGGCCGCATCCGCACCTCGTAGAGCACCTCTGGCACGGTGACCGGCGGCCCGCGGCGGCGGCGAGCGCGACACCGCCCGAGAGGACCGCGTTGCGTCCACAACGGCCACCGCCACGCCGC
Organism: Poa pratensis; assembly: GCA_947311845.1. Taxonomy (NCBI): domain Eukaryota; kingdom Viridiplantae; phylum Streptophyta; class Magnoliopsida; order Poales; family Poaceae; genus Poa; species Poa pratensis. Next base: position 28,701,604 of record CAMZMU010000076.1, on the reverse strand, counting down.
GTTGCCGCCCGAGTTGGGGCAGCTGGACACGATACGGCTCACCGCCTGTGCCGCCGACTCCTTCGCCACCGTCTCCCACTGCGCCGTCGCGGGGTCGCCCCACGCCCAGGGAACTGCACCGCCGGGGCGGGCGTGGGAGGAGGGCGCAGGAAGGGCGCGTCGCCGGCGGCGGGGGCGAGAGGAGGCCACGTTTCCATTGCAGGGGCAACGGCGGCGGCAGGCTAGGGTAAGGGCCCGTTGCGCCTGCGTCTCCTGCACCGCCATCTCGTCCGGGCACCCGCGCGTCGCCGGCCATTACCTCGCTGCCAGAGCGAAAGAGAGAGATGCTAAAACGCGGATCAAGGGGAAAAAGAGCAGAATCAGAAGCCAACTTCGCACCAGAAGCGCGGCCGGCGCGCCCGCCGCCACCGGCACAAATCCGAAGCGCCCGCCGCCCTCCAAGTCCACGAATACTGGGATGCAAACCTGAAAAACAGAAGGCGCGGATTAGGGGAGAAAAACAGGAAAAACACACCAGAGAACAAGAACAGAGCACGCTGGAGGCAGAGAACCAGTGGCGGCGGCGTAGCAACCGAGCCGATCAGAAACGAGGGCTGAAGCGTGGCCAATCTAGAAGTCGAGAGAAGGAAGAAGAGACAAACACCTGTCCCACATGCGTCTCCACCAATTGCCGAACCGACCTGAGCTCCACAGACAAACGGCACAGCGAATGCACCCACACACGAGCACGCGCTCACATCGATATGCGGGCCCAAATAAATTTGGTCCACGCGCAGTGAAGGAGTGGATGTAACTAAACTAAACGAGCTAACAAACTGAGTCACTGACCTGTGGGTCCAAAACGTGGATGAACCACAGGCCAGCAATCCCAGGGAGCTTAGATATGTTAGAGATGGTAGCCAACTTTCTGGCAAGCAAATGAACCCTTGCCATTCCTAGTTTATTTTTGTTCCCCACTTTGGCTAAGTCATGGGCAAGCAAATCCTTCACCGACACTTTTTTTTGGCTAAGCCAACTTTTTGGTAGAGCAAGCTTGGGCAACCAAGCATGCCCATAAACTGACATAGATCGAGTGAACGCTAGTTCACGTTGGCCTGGTGATCTAAGAGAACGAGCATATAAGTGGTGATGCGGCAATTCTGAGAGGCCCAAGCACCTGAGGTGATTCAATTGCTAAGGCGCCGGCATGAGCCAAATCCGATGCGATAGGTGTAGGTGGTGATGGTCCTTGCTGCTCCTTGTTCCCGACGTCTGGCGAATCCTCTTATGCGATAGGTGTAGGTGGTGATGGTGCTCCCTGCTCCTTGTTCCCGGTGTCAGGCGGATCCCCGGGCATGGTCAACGTGTCCAGGGAGTTCAGCGGTAGTTGTGACCCGGAGCACAAGATGAGAATGCTTTGATTTTCATATGTGTTCGTTGTCTCAATACCGGTGAATATCAAGAGGAGCGTGAAGTATTTCATGAACGGGGAGAAGGAATACATAGCTTAGCAGCTGATGTGGGTTGATCTGGATGGCGGGACAGTTCTCGTCGGTGAATGCTTCCCATTCGTGCTCTGGTGGGGGGGGGGGGGGGGCTTTTGGGCACTCATCGAGTCGGAATATGATGACGGGAATGCACGTCAAGTTCGACAAAGAGATGTTGATATAGCCATGTTGTCGTTTGGTGATGCCCTTGTCTATGCAAGGAAGTTGCGGGGTATTCTGTCAACGAAGAAGGCCAAGCAAGCGAGATTTGGCGAGATTGAGGAGCGACTTTGCCACGAGAAAGGAAGACCAACTACCCATATGACTAATTCTAGCTTCCCAAAATTTCCTCGTTTCGGTCACATCCAAACTGCTACATCTCCCGATGTTTCTGATCGTTCAACACCACCTTTGTTTCGAGAAAATTCTTATTCGAATATAGGAGATCAAAAGGAATAGTTTACGATTTTTCATGGTAAAGCGGTGCATCAGACCAGGGCATACATGCAACGACTAGGGGTTTGGTCAATTAAAGGATGTCCTTGGTGATGCTTCGGCAACTAGCGGGATCCTCGTTTGTCAAGGCTCTGGGTCGGCCATGGCGGAATTCAGGTGATGACACAAGGTGTTTTACATGAATTCAAATCTTCATTAAGACTTTGGGTTGAACCCCACTCCGACAAGAAACCTGTTCATGTTAATGGGGACATCCCATGATGCCGTAGCGAGAAAGTTGGAACCACTTCTCAAACATCTCTTTGTAGAAGGGTTGTTAAGATTTTGGAGAGGGCACCACGTGTGGAGGAGAATTCTCTCACAGTAGGCACGGGGGAAAAGTTTGGTGGTGGCCGGGGGCCATTACTATGGTGATCATGCTAGAGGAGGTAGAGGGGGCTATCAGCATCAACCATATGGCTACTAAGGCAACAATCAACAAAGTCCCATACACTAGAGCATATCAAAATCATCAAGAAAACACCGTGCTTGTTAGGAAAGGTGGGAGAGTGGGGACGTGGAGGCCAACATAAAAAAGTTGTGAGTTCTAAGGCGCGACATTGGTGGGGCTCATGGTTCAGCAGGTCGCACTTGACCAATCTCTCATCGTGAACCCACAGTATTGGTCGTGCATAATTCATGGTGTAGTAAGGTCTTGTTGTGCCCACCATCTGCGTCACTAAATAACACCGCTCTTTTGCCTGGTACAAACCACGACACACTTTTGTGCCGGTATGGAATCTAATATGGTGCATACCTATCTGTCGTCCTCACAATGAGCCATGACAAGTCGATTCACCAGAACAAGAACTTTTGATGGCACTTTTCAGAAGCACCGTCCCACATAACCGCCGCGATATGCTATAGCCTCTTGTAGTGGTAAGTGGTAACCGCACCGGATCTAGACGAGTGCGACAACTAGAGGATGCATGTTGCTGACAGAGGCCAAGACGATGCCAATTCATTAATATATCCTTTAAAATTGAGTAAAGGAATGGCTACCTTGATGCTTGTATTTTATATTTGCTTTAGAGTTAACGGTATTATGTATTATAAAGAGGCTTGTTACTACTAACAAACTTGGTTCATTGAAACTTCTCTAAAAATATTTTTTTACGACATTCAACTTGTTTCTCTATTTTCTCCACACAATCACCTTTCGCGGAATCACGACACAAACTTTGCGTGGAACCTTCAGCTCAGCGAGAAAGAGAGATGTCCAAGGGGTATATAGCAAAATAGTGGGGTGCCATGGGGGGTAGTGGTGCACCCTCATCCAACCGTCGGATATACTATAGGGAGCACAAGATTGGTTCAAAAGCAAACGGCAAACCTTCACGGCGTCACACCGAGAGCACGAAAATCATGCATGCTGATTTCTCTTTCTCTCTCCTACCCATCTCCTTTAGACAATTCTACACCCATTACATGAAATGTTTCATGGCTGGACCTAGTCCTTTAAGGAATTCAAGCAAGTGAGGGAATTGTCTAAAGGTGTACTCTCTTTGTTGTTTCCCATGGAGTCACCCATGACATTAGATTGTCAGTGATCACTTGATTCTACTAGATCTTTCAGATGTTTAAGGCATCAAGTGGCAAGCTCTGGTTTGTGAAGTGCTCCGTATATAGGGAGATATTTACTTGTACAGAGGAGGGGTTTGCCAATGAAGTATTGCACCCTTGACTGTCATCATACAAAACGAGAGTCTGTGGAAGCATGCATGCTTCAGGGAAACCCACTCGACAATGTTCAAAGAAAATTATTCTCTAAGTAATTCAGGGATTAGATATTGGCAGTACTTTCGTTTTGTCTTCATTTGGATATCACACATGACGCAATGTGCGGCTGCTTATTTTGGATATAGTGCTTTTCGACACCGCATCCATCCACCACCCTTTGTGAATTTTCACCTTTGGAATTGTTTAAAGGTGGGGCCGGCTAGCACATGCAAAAGAGATTCACGCAACAATGTTTTCATCTTCGGAGGTAAGCTTGCTAACAGAGAGTTTCCCGCGAAAAACTTTGTCGTAACTTTTTTGGCCAAAGTTTAAGAAAAAGACGAAACACCACCATGCAGGTACAAAACAGGAATTGTCACCTTCGGAATTTTCACCACCTATGTGAATTTTCACATTTGGAATTGTCTAAAGGTGTGGTGTGGTTTTTTTGGTCACCGCGTCAATCCACCACCTTTGGAATTATCTAAAGGGGTGGCCGGATAGCACATGCAAAAAGGTAAAGAGAATAGACGGAAACTTTCGCCATTGCATGCACAGACGGCTCTTCCAAACATGGATTCATCAAGAGAGTATATGTCCGCTTTATCCAACGGTGGCCAGCATATGCACCACTACCCCTGGGCACCAAATCCACGTTGATATATATATGCGCAAGTTTACCTTTGTAGTATGCATGCTTAGGGTGTTGTACTTAACGAGCACAAAACAATTTGCTAATAGAAACCAGCTTTCACTAATTTTAGCTATCGTTTGTTCTACCCACCCCCTCTAGGTGATATAGGACGATCTTTCACACGCTATCATGTTTAGATTTGCTTGCTATACTTTATGTATATGTAGTGTGCGAGAGCATAGTCAAAATGATTTGTAAGAAGACGCTTGGTCATTAGGACCCATTAGGCCTGCCGTTGCTAAGACCTGCAGAAACGTGCTTCCTCGGGGTCAGTTCATTTTTCAACAACATTTGCTCGAACAGATATCAATTTTGCATGTGTGCCAACACTGAAGGTGGTTTACTATGCATTTAAATATGAAAGTCGTCTATTTTTTGCTTGTCAGTTACTTTTAAATTTTATTTTGAATGTGGAAAGATGAATGTGTACAAACGCCAACGTGGAACTGTAACATGTAGGTAGGCTAGTCAGTGTCCGGTTGCAGATGCATATATATGTAGATACAGCTAGTTGTATATTATTGCACGTTTTAGAGAGAGAGAGAGAGATAATAAATTTTCCAGCACTTGTTTAAATATTGAACCTAGTACATATAGGCCCTGAGTAGGGGGGTTAAGGTCTATAGAGTTTTCAAGCTCAACTTGAGCAACTTGTCCCGAGTGGCACATCTTGTATGCGATATAGTTAAGTAAATCACATCGTGTCGGTTTAAAATATTTTCTCTCTACAAAAATCCTTCTTGAGAAAAACAAGCTTTTCTTATATAGAAAAATAAGCTTTCAATTGTCGTCTAACCAATTTGCTTATGTTCTTGTCTTTTCTCTTCTTCAGGAAAACTTACATATCCGCGCTCACCACCGCTCTCCTCTTTTGAGAGTCGTCTTCTTCTTTTCCTCTGCCTCGCCGGCTCGCTCCTCGCTCCGCTCCGGCGGCGCTGCCGCTCGGCGTGGGCGCGGATGCGCAGCTTGGCATGTACATAGTAGCTGTAGGCCTGTTTTAGCCCTTGTGCTAGCTTTTGCCGTCATGGCGTCTTCCTTTCCCTCGGCTGGACTCTGGCGAATCGCAACGGCGCGGGAGCCAGTTTGCTTCTTTTCTGCAGGTCGAAGCCGTGGTGGTTTTCCTGCAGGACGGATGGCGGACGAAGCCGATTCAATAAAGCCGCTTGCTGTATCACCTCCCCAGATCGAGGCGACGCGGTTGCTGCTTTTCCTCTTTCAGGTCACCGCGGAGGTGGAGGAGAAGAGGAGCATCGATTTGCTGTTGTTCTTTGTAGATCTGCGGAGCGGGAAGGTATGGAGACTGCGGTAATCTTCTGGAGCACATCCTCGGTGGACCTGCGCTGGCCTTGGGCTAGCTTGCCACTGACTTTCATGGCCGAATGGCGGCTGCTCCGAGCTCTAGCGCCGGTAGCTGCCCGGTGCTATCTCATCTACAACCTCCTGGCCGATGAGCCATTTCGGAGGCCCCTTATCAGCTTCGACGCGGGAATCCACGCCGGCATCACCCCAAGTGGCTTTGTCCCCGGCGGTGGCGTTGGTGCCCGTGCTCTGAGGCTTCAGAGCATCTCCGGTGGAGAAGATGGACCTGATTGCGCTTGCAATTTCTGTTTCAGGGTCCTGGGTGTAAATTTTGAGGACTATGTTGTAATTTCTATTTCTTTTGAGGTTCTCTATGTAATTTGTATTTCCACCGCTGAAGATTAATGCAGTTTCTGGGTCCTTCGGGGCCCTTCCCTTGTTCAAAAAAAAGGAAAGCTTACAATTTTGGTCTGGTTCACGCTAATTTATAACCACTTTTCCACTTGCGCCTTAACTTTCCTAGCTTTAAACTTTCTCTAAATGGGTGTCTGTCACATACTGAATGTCATTTTGTTAATTGGAAACCATGTATCATTTTTTCCTTTGTGAACACGAAACCACGTACAATTATAAATCTGATTGTGTATGCATGGTATTCCTAAAAAATGACGACAACAATGGATGAGAATCTGTGAGGCCTATTTAGGGCGTGTTCTGATCTCCTCCAGCTTCCAACTTCTTGGTGCTCCAGACCAGAGCGGTGCCGAACAGCCCAACTCCACGGAGCCAGATCCTCGGAGCGGCCCGATTTAGCTGTACAATTTGCGGAGCAGCTATATTGGAGATCCTCGGAGCAGCAGACCGCGGAGCAGCAACAAATTACAGAGGTCTGCCACCGCCTAGTCAAAATAACGGTTCGATCCCATCTTTTTTCCCCTTCTGCTCCCGAGCGAACCCAGGAGTCCTCGATCCCGTCCATTTCTCCACCCGCCGCCAGTCGCCCGCGTGCCCTTCTCCGACCAGCGCTTGCCCTTACCTGGCCGCACCCATCTCCGGAAACTCCTGCGACGCGACTAGCGCCCCCTGTACATCGGCCCCACGACTCCGTCCGCGCCCGACCTTCCTCCGCCGAGCTGCATCACCGCCGTGCCTCCCTTCGTCGAGTTTATCCGCCGCCGCCACATCCGTCTCGCCCGCCGCAGGAGCTTTCTCGTCGAGGTACACGCGCAGACGCCCCACTGGTTCCACGACTCGCTCGCATCCAGGTCCGGTCCCTCCGCCACCATCCCCAATGTCCCCCGACCCCGTCGTCCTGTGCAGCAGCATTACTGCCCCCGGTGCCGTTCTTGGCGACGTGGTTCCTGGGAAGGCGCGGCTGGATGCACCGAACCGCTCACTGGGGAAGGGGAAGAAGACGACCATGAAAAAAATTAGGTGGACTGCGTACACTAAACTGTTCCCTGGGCTCAGTTTCCTCCCATCGTAACAGGCCAAAAGCAACCTAATGGGCACCCGGCCCACCTGTATGGCTGGAGCTGTGCCGAACGAATTCTGCTCCGCTAGTAGCGCCGGATCGAGCGTACAAAAGCCGGATCCACGGATTTAGAGAATCTAGACCACATCCGAACACGCCCTTAACAGGATGAACTCTGATTATTCTTTGGTAGACTTTAGGTTCTTTATTGGATAATTGGACAGAGAGCTGACCCCGGTGTTATCTAGATCAGACTGACATTCGCAAAAGAAAAAAACATCACACTGACGGCTGGTTGCGCTGAACTATCTTTTTGCGAAACACAGTACAACGCAAGCGCTCATATACACGCGCACACACTCACCCCTATGAACGCACGCACGCACACCCTACCCCTATGAGCACCTCCGAGAGACTGAGTCGGCGGGTCGAGTCTTGAGATTGACGAAGTCACCACGGGCGCCTCGCTGTCGACGGGAACGTCGCCTCCCACTGAAGAATATTCCGCCTTAAATGAGAAACACCAGCGTCAAACCTGGGGTTTGAACTCTGGTGGGCTGGAGGTACAACCACCCACCTAGCCATCTTGCCACAGGCAAGTTCTCGGTTGCGCTGAACTATCTGACCTCTGGACTGGGAATTATGCTCTTTTCCCCCCTTTGTAACAAAATACCATTCAGAAAATTTCCTTCAGGAAAGCTCTCATAACAACACCTCCGATATTTCTCTGGTCTTTTGATGTTCACATGATGTTCTAAGAAAAGTTAGGACTGCACATTAACACGCAAAGTTCAGATTTCAGATAAGATTTTTTTTTTTTTTGCGCAGAAGGTGGGAGCTTTGTTACTCAGAAATAGGGTTACAATCAGAAACTACAGAGTCTGATAAAAAAAACAAGGGGCATAGTCAGACCAAACACGGTTGATCTGTCCCAGTCTCGCATAAGTAGCTAATCTGCAACCCTATTATGTTGCGATCTACTTTCATGAGAACAAGCTCCCTAGGACCCTTAATCAAAAGCTTCAGCTCCATCACTAGTTTAGAGTGTGGTGATCGGTCCAAACCTTCATCTCTCAGAATCTTCAAGGCAGCAGCACTATCCGATTGAAGTAGCAGCCGTGCGTCGCTAGTTTTGAGGGCGAAATGAATGAGTGCCTAGGAGGAACTAGACACTACTTTTATTACGAAGAAGCTGAGATTCAAACCCAGGCTGCCTAAAATAGAAGAATAGAAGAATCAAGCTGCAAGGAGCATGTGCAACAATTCATCAACCTTTGGATCAAGCTTCAAGGAGTAGAACTTATTGACGACACCGACGATACCATTGTTTGGAACCTCTCCAACAATGGCCAATATTCGGCAAAAACGGCATACAAAGCCCAATTCCTTGGAGCCGTTTCCTCCGAAATGAAGAAGTTGGTTTGGTCCGTTTGGGCGCCCCCCAAGACCAAATATTTCGCTTGGTTAGCCTTGCAAAACCGTCTAAGGACGGTGGATCGGTTGGCTCGCCGTGGTTGGCCGAATTGCTGTGTTTGTCTTCTTTGCAAAAGAGCTCCTGAGTTGGCTACCCATCTTTTTGTTCATTGTCGCTTCACTCAAAGAATTTGGGGCCTTTTGAAGGATTGGCTTGGACTTCACCACCTTGACCTCGCCCCTTGGGCGACTCTCAACCTCGCGGAGTGGTGGTGGAGCATGTCCGGTAACGGTTTCACGAATCGCAAAGCCATGGCATCGCTCGTCCTCCTCACATCTTGGGAAATTTGGAACGAGAGGAACGCTCGTGTTTTCCGCAACAAGCACACTTCATCTATAGCAATTCTCGCAAAGATTAAGCACGAGTCAAAGCTTTGGGTCCTCGCGGGAGCTAAACGTTTAGGGGAAATAATCCCGGGAGAGTAATCCGGTTGTAATTCTATTTGTTCTCTTGCACTATCGCATGTTATAACTCTCTCTCTTAATAAAGAAATGGGGCAAATCTTTTGCCCCACATTTCTAAAAAAAAGTTTTGAGGGCGAGAGTTAAACCCTCCTTGATCGCAGACAGCTCTGCTTCATATGCTTCAGAATAGTTCATGAACGCCTTGCACGCCACCAGTAGCACGACTCCCATATGATCGCGTAAGACTATCCCGATTCCCGCCGTTCCGTCAGCTTGTAAGAATGACCCATCAACAAAAACAGCTACCCAGCCAGTAGCTGGCTTGGGCCAAGGTGAACCTGCCCCCCGCGGGGACGTGCTCTGCACCGGTTTCGGCATCCCGGCACATGCTTCTCCTTCTCTATATCCCTGACGTCATGTTGTGGCTATCTTCGCTGCATCGGGGCTCCGGGTGAAAACCTTAGACTACGGTTTCGATAATGGCGGTGTAGGCGTCGTTACCTTCTTGGGGGCATTGTCGTGGAGCCCCAGTTTCTTTTCGGTTTTGTGTCGAGTCATCGGTGGCAAGTTTGGTTCTCCTGTTTTTTCTGTTTATCTTTTATCTGCCTTTTAAAGAGGATCACCTCATCACCTTGTATCGGTTTGACAGTTACAGAGTTAGTTACAGTACGCTTTGCCCGTCGAGAACCAAAAAAAAAAACCTCAATAGATACTGATGATACAATGCATCATACTTGGCGGGCTAGTAATTTCTACTTCCTCCGTTCCAAATTAATTAACTTCCATTTGTCCACATGTGGATGTATCTAGACATGTTACAAGTATAGATACATCCACATTTGAACAAATGGAAGTCAATTAATTTGGAACGGAGAGAGTATAAGAGAGCAATGAGCTGCTACAACTACAAGTGTCCCTGGTCCTTATAGGTGAGCTGCTTATTGGTTTCACGGAAACGACATTAGGGGAGAAAGTTGAATTAAAGGTTCTTTAGGGACAGTAGGGGAGATGAGCTATGACAATTTTAGACATGATGCACCCTTCTGATTATTTGCTATACTCATTTGCCTCTTCTTTATCCTTATCATCAGTTTCAGTTTCATTGGTCTAGAACTCTTAATTACTAGTTGTGCCCGGGGCCGGCCAATCATTTTTTGAAACTGAAAAGAGACAAGCAAATTTGGAAAGGTGGGCTGTATGCTTGACGTGCAGCCAGAAGATATGCAATAATGATGCAGAATCATATATAACTAACCTTGTTGATTAGTACATACAAAGTTGAGTCATTAGTGGCTATAATGATCCCCATTGGTACGGACACTTCCTCGCTAATTCTCATTCTATATATTTTCGGTGAAAGCACAAACTGTTTTCTAGAAAAAAGGGATGGAATGCCTTGCTTCTCCGGTTGGACTATGTCCAACTGATGGAAGACCCTGATAAACTTCGATAGAATCTCACTAAGAATGGTAAATTCTTGGTTGATTCTATGTATAGAGGTTTAATCCAGCCTATAGTTCCAGTCGATACTAATAAGAAAATTTGGAAGATGAAGATTTCGCTAAAAACGAAGGTGTTTGCGTGGTATCTTCGTCGAGGTGTAATTCTTACAAAAGATAACCTTGCCAAACGCAATTGACACGGGAGCAGAAAGTGTGTTTTCTGTAGTCATGACGAGACCTTGAGCCGCAGGTCATAAGTAACCTTGAGAACTGGTGGCTTCTTTTTTTTTTTGGAAAAGGTGACCATGCCCCGGCCTAAGCATCGAAACGATGCAATGATGAGATCAATAAAGTTTATGTCAGGGCCGGGCCGGCTAAATCCGGGGCCCTGTGCGAAAATCTAAAACGGGGTCCTATCTTACACAAAAATTTGAACTAATAAATAATTGTAACGTATATGACAGAAAATTTGAACCGGACTCATGTTTCCGTATGATGAATCAAACCTGTATTATTAACACAAGATACATGAGATAAATAAAATAAATTTTAAGTGAGGATGCGATCAATCGATCATGCGAGCAGAAATTGGGGAATCAACAAACCTGACTGTGCGTCTCGGTGCGACCCTGCGTGTGTCGGCAGGACTGGCCGCAGACGCCGTCGGTGAGCGAGAATCCCTCCGCGCCGGCGAGGAGACTGGGAGCCTGGAATCGACAAAAACGAATCCGTTACGTGGCTTTCCGTCCTCCGCCGTTCCGTATTCGCGATCCTGCAGCCTGGCCGCCCTGGAATCAACGTACGGAGTCGAGACTTACGAGCTACACAAAACGAATCGATCGCACAACAGCCCACACGAACGAGCGAGACGGATAAAAAAATTGGGGACAACTAGCCCCAGGCACCAGCGGGCCTGCTCGGCTGCTTCATGGCCCAATTAGCCAATTTCTACTATATGAATATACAAAGGCATAAAAATTATGGGGCCCCTAAAAATCATGGGCCCTGTGCGGGCCGCACCACCTGGAACCACTGTGGGCCTGGCCCTGGTTTATGTTTACCTTGTACCATCGTTGAATTTTTGTTCTGCATTGTCTGTGTTTGTTGTGTGTACCTTCAAGTGCAGGGATAAGGGTCCAAAACCTCTTGCATCAGCTTGATGCAATGATGATATCAATAAAGTCTATGTTGTCGAATGGATACTTACAATTTTCATCTCCTGAAGGTATATAGCTAGAAAATATTTGAAGAATTCACATGATTGATTTTGGACGGGAAAGTTCTAAATTATGCTAGCCTTCTAGGCGCCACATCATCAGAACTTATAGAAACCTTCAAGGAACATACACGCATGTAAGGCTTTCAAGATGCCTTCGCATTGTCTTACCTTACAATTTCTGTATTTTGTTCGGAAAAAGGATCCACCTGCATCCAATGAATGGTGCATGAAAGTCAGGTCAAGAAACCAATAGCATTTGTATAAGAAATTGATCAGAAAACGACCTAACGACGTCTCAAGATTCTGAAAATACATGGCTTCCATCACAGAAAGTAACTGAACTCATGGAGCCAGGAATATCTCTCAATTATGATCTGAAAAAGGGTTACTCTAAAATGCTGCTACATACATATGTTCCTTTCGAGACGATTAGCTCAAAAGGAAAAGAAAAGCTCTTAAAGAAATAGTATTCCTAATCCAATGAAATACCCTCAAAATGACTTCAGAAACTACATTTTCGCTCACTGCGGGTTCAGAAAATTTGGTTGGATGGGTCAGGAAGAACAATGACATCCACGTCGGAAAAAAACAAGTTATGGAGATATTTTTGAGAGGGACTCGTGGAAGTGTGCGAGCCAGACATTCATATAACCAGATTAACAACCTGCAAGTTGAGAATAAACTTGTCAGTGTGTACCTAAAACCATCGCGCTGCGTGCTTCAGCAGCAGTCATTCGGACAGCGCAGAGGCCGGACGGATTGGATTATCGATTATGTATGCATCCAGTCAGAAGAGGGAGCGGGCAACAGCAATATAGTAACCGCCGAGTTGCCGCTGCTGATGCCTAACGTATCCGTTTCAATCTTCGTAGAGAGAAAATTATCACACTTCTCGTACGAACCAACAACTTCTGCCTGTACATACATATATATACTAGCGACTAATACATGCATACTAGGGATTAATTAACACATCTGTCGCCTAGCTCGTCCGATTTTTATTTCGTTGGTTTCACACGAATTGGTCTGCGACGAAGAGCTATACTTCCAAAATTCCAATCATGCTGCAACAAAACGGTTGGCGCTAAGAGAACGGATTCGATCACGGTCAACTTTGTTACTCTCTTTGCCACCACATCAGAATTTGGGTAGGACGGCATTGTAATCTCTGGAATTGGTCATACTCGCAGGTACAGTGTAGTAATTTATGTTAAACATCATGGCAGAGATCAGCTGTGCTTTTTTTAAATCTTCATGCGGGAGCATTACCATCGTTACTCATTCATTGGTGGAAGAGGTAACCGATCGAGCACCAAACTAAGCACCTCAGCGCTCAGCCTGCACCCAAGGCTTTGCTGACAGAAGGAACTCTGCGAGTGACTGCAGTTACCATGGGAGGAGCAAAGTTCTTTTTTACTTACAAAAGAGTTCTTATTTGATTCAAACGTCACATGCATCAAGATGATACAACTGTAAAAGTTCGCACACATCCTCTCAGGATGCACAAAAATCCTTGCAAAACCACTGGTCTAGTAGAGGGCGACGAGACCGTTTCATGCTTCATCCTTGTCTTTGCTTCCCGAACCTTCCAGGCTCCTACTCCTACCTACCGGCTCTGCCTGATTCTGTCGTATGAATCCATCATAATATCTCTGTACAGTATATATGCTTCTTCCGACCGATCATCTAAACTTGTTTATGCTTGCCGTGGGACAGACTGCGAATACTCCATTGCTCAGGAGGTCAATGTCAATCGTCAAGTGGCATCAGCTAGCAGCTCGACATTTCCAGCGATTTGTTTTTTGGAGCCACTTGTGTTCCGTCGTCAGATGCGTCTACGATCGACCGGATGCTAGAATACACGCAGCACATACAGTGCTTACTAAACTGATCATCGCTAGCTTTCACATGATGCAGGGAAATGTTAATTTACGGGTGATGGTCAAGTTGCATCGATCGTTTCTTTCCCCTTTGGTCAGTCGACGCCGCCGGTGCTCCTTGATAGGGCCCGTGGTAAAGACGACAAGCCCAGTTAGTTAGTTAATGACGGCCGGAAAGAGAGATCGTTGCCGGCTTGGAGAGAGCACCGAACGCCTGAGCCTGCAGTGGCTGTCGATCTGTGGTTTGCTCTGGAATGTTACGGACCGGTTTGGACATGCGTGCAGTTTAGAAGATTGTATGATAAAGTACTAAGCACTTGAGCTATATAACTAACTACATATGTGGCGGGGGCTACCTTTGCAGAAGATCATTAGCTGGTGGTGATAGGAAGGGCAGATCGCTGGGTTTGATCGATCCCTCGCTAATCATGCAAGTAAACTAAGCCATGGCGTTGTCGTTTTCACACAGAATACGCAACTGACGAACTCTGAGAGGCAATCCGACATGCATGTTATTCCATATAGTTCGTATGTTACATGACAACAACTGATCGACAGGTTTTGTTGGCGTAAGGGCATCTCTACCCGATCCGGTAAAATTTCTCTCTTTATATTCCTCCTTATACCTAACTTTTTATAATTTGAGAAGTTAAAGAGTGGCTGTTTCTAGCTGATCCACTACTCATAATGTTTTTTGCCCAATCTTAGCAATTTTCACATACATTTCAAACAACATTCATCAATCATTCGAATAATTTAAATTCAAGATATGGCACATATAAACAACAGATATACATATAGTTCTTCCATTCGAATAATTCGAATTAAGCATGCATAAAGTTTATCCGAAAGCAACATAGTCGATCAAGTTCTATCAACCACCACCACAACATAGCAATCAAATCAACAATTAGTTAAGCACCACCACCATGGCCACCAGCCCACCACCATAGAGTTGCTTATAGCAATGGCGAAAGTTCTTGTTGCAGAGGTTTTGGACCGTGATCGGCTTCCACCCGGTCGTACACGGTAGACTTTCTCAACACAACTGGCACATCGGTTGCATTGATCTTGGTGCAAGAGAAGTTTGAGTGCGGCTCGATGGGACGGACACGATGGTGCAATAGTAGTTCATCACTCTACTCTAAAACGAATCCCTTGATTCATCTGTGCCAACCGAGGTATCAAGCGACACCTTCCGGAAATCATGACACAAAGCAATGTCGTCATCTTTGCAATACGGTGGTCCCCTTGATCTCTTGTTACTCACGACCACCTCCAGAGGATAATCCATCTTCTCCAAAGCTTGTCTCATGAATTTGATCAACTCCACGAGATCATCCATCTCCTTTAAATTTTTTCTATTGGCCAACTCCTCCAATTTAACATGAATCAGCCCACATCCATCACCTCCTATTCCGCCACTTGTGTAACAAAGTTCTCTAATTTAGACATGATGCTAGCCACGTCCAAACAACAAGTTTGCCAGCCTACGTCCGCAATTCATCACTACTGATATGAAAAGCAGAAAATGGTTATCTCATCGACATTTCATCGAGCACTTGCCCACCATGGTCCTCGCCTCCTCGGAGGCAGCAGTTGAACACGCCGGAAAAGGAGGCATATATGGATGGACTGATATGCGTTATGAGCCACCGGTGTCGATGTCGCCCTCTTTTTTTCGCCTCCTCTTCGTGGAGCGACATCATGCACTCCGACGGTTTGGCCCCGGCCGGAGCTAGGATTGAGCGAGCTGCCATCACGTACTTGCAGATTACAGGAGTGATGGCCCAGCTCTGGTGTTTCAAACACGAGCGATTCGAGAAAAAAAAATGCTAGCAGCGGCTGCACGGTAAGTATAGCCTAGCGCGGCCGCGTTTTCTGTCTCTTTTATTTTTATTTTTGAGCAGAAGCAGCGTTTTCTGTCAGACATCAATGCATCATGGGCTCATGGCATGGAGACTTGGAGAGGGCAGGGCCGTTCAGAATACGTATAGCCCAGCCCGACTCACCGGTAGTTGGGCTCACCCAGTTGGCAAGAAAATTAACCAACGCTTTGGCGAGCTAGTGAGAGCGCCGTCCCGGTTGGGCCACACCCACGCGGGTGGCCACAGTTCCGCGCTGCAGATCATGGGACTCGTCGCATAGTACTTTTTTTTTTTTTTTGAGAAACCGCGCAGTAAGTAGAAGCCGCTGAGCCTGGTGACATATACTCGCTCCGTTTTTTAATATAAGATTTTTTAGGTGTTCTATATGTTGTCTATATGCACACTAAAATGAGTTAACATGCACATTTAAATGTGTCTACATACATTTATATACATATGCATGTGAACGAATGGTAAAACATTTTATATTAAAAAACAGAGAGAGTAATTCGCAAATCCTATATGCTGCCTTCAGAGGCGACATTTGCTGCGCCGCGCACCCTTGGAAGTTTGGACCAGGCCCATATAGTGATCGCCATTTTTCTTTTTGTTACTGGACCGGGAAACAAAAGCATTACTGGACCGGTTTTCTGCCTTCGGTTTCCTGCTTCTCTGTTTTATCCTTTTTGGTTTTTCATTTATTTTTCTTCTCATTTTTCTTTCCTTTTTTATTTCCTTTTCTCTTTTTTTTTGCAGTTATTTTTTGGTTCTGTTTATTTTTTTTCACTTCTTTACCTATCTTTCTTTCATATTAAAAATTATTCATGTCGTTTGCAAAAATGTTCAAGAGGTTTTAAAAAATTGTTTAAGCATTCAAAATTAAGTTAATGCAGTCAAAAAAATATTCATGACGTTTAAAATATTTAATCAAGGATTCCAAAAATAGGTTAACATATTCTAAAAAATGTTCATATGTTTAAAATGAAGTCATGGATTTTAGAAGTAGGTTAATCGAATAAAAATGGTCACGAGTTTGGGCAAAATGGTTCATCGATTCCAAAATTAGGTTAACGGATTTTTTTAAATGTACACGTGATTTTAAAAAATACATTCATGGATTCCAAAAAAATTCATATGTTTTAAATGTTTGCTCATGTTGTTTTATAAAAATGTTCACGAGGTTAAAAATTATTCATGCGTTCATTTGGAAAAAATTCATGTGTTTCAAAAATTAGTCATGGTTTAAAAATAAAAATGTTCATGTATTCAGAAAAATATTACCATGTTCAAAAAAAGTTCACGGTACTGAAATGTTTATTTTCTTTATTTTCATGTTAAGCTTTTTTTATTTTCTTGTTTTGTTTTATTTTTTCTATTTTCTTTCATCTTCTCTATTTTTCTGTTTTTTTTTATGCTCAATTTGGGAGGGGGGGGGGGGGGTATTTCATAGTATTAGAAAAGTATTCATGGACTAAAATAATGTTCACGAGATTTTGGAAAATGCTAACGGAGTTAAAAATACAGGTTTAAAAATGTATTTTCATTAATCAAAAAAATGTTCACGGAGTTTAGAAAATATTCATGGATTTGGAAAAAATATGTTCAAAACATGTTGAAGGGTCAAAAAATATTCACACTAGTTATAAAACTGTTCACAGGTTCAATAAATGTTTACAGTTTCAAAAAATATTCAAGTATTGACATACGGGAATATTTATATGTACAAAAAAAATTCCGAGGACATCGACGTGGAAGTTATGAACCTGAATTGAGTTGCAGCGCTTTCTTTCTTTCTTCCTTGTTCTTTTAGTCCATTTAGTCGCTAGATGGAAAAAAATCTTGACTAAAGCCTTGTAAGACTTGTTTGAGTCATAGGATTTGAAAACATGGTAAGAGAAAAAGCGTAGTAATAGAATGTCATGACACATTGAATTATGTAAGAATTGAAAACACGATAATGGTATTACATGTTTGGTTGCCTTGTAAGAAAATTGCATTTTTTTTCTAAAAAATATGGAATGTTTAATATAGTTGCCACAAAAACAAAACAAACACAAAAACAAAACTCATGAGGTTGCACCTAATGGCATTTTCTCTATAAACTTACATATAAAATAGACCATACAAAATTTTCTAAGAGACACATCACAAAATTTATGTAGAGCTACATTGAACCAAACAAGCATGTAGAGTAATGGGTATGTGAGGTTCCCTCTAAGAAAAAGCTCGGGCTATCTGAAATCCCAGATCGCTCGTTACCGAACAGGTTGCCCACTAGTAATCCTTTAAATCCAGAGTATATACGATGTTTGCGGGAAATTAACCTTGATCTTTTTTGGCAAAATTAACCTTGAACTTGAAGGCATTAATGCCCCCTATCGAATCCGACATGCTCTCTCAGTTATTTTAAAAGGGGTATAAATTTTGTCAATGTCAAACAATTTAAAGATTGACTAAGTTTATAAAAAGTATTAACACCTATAATGTCAAATTAATATCGTTAAATACATAATGAAATGTCTTTTCATATTATACCTACTCAGAAAAAATCTAACACTGGAGTACATAGTTTTATAATTGTCTAACACATTTTTTGTCGAGAATACATCCTGAAAGGTGTCTTAATCATATAGAAGAAAAACCTAAACGACTGGAACAACGCCAAGAAGGGTACAACTCCACGCACCCAACACGATACATTGCCAAACTACGGCAAATAATGCACCCGGCCTTTACATACCCGATGATAAACAACTCGCTTTGTCCAACATCCTACCAAGATGGTGAGGAGATGGAGCACATGGTTTCAAGACCGCGTCACGAACCAAGCAATATACCGCCGGAGCTCGGCCTCGACTACTGTCTAGCACTGATTAATTGGCTTCTAGGGAAAGAAAATCTGCGTATTGTTTTGAGAAACGGAGATAGTACAAGATGTTGTGATATGTCAGTATGTCACTGAACTAAGTACATGTCAATATCCACGCGCATATTCCGTTTGAGAAAGGGAAAAAAATGCTTTGCACGAGCATTTAATCGAGACAGAGCAGTAGTAGCGAACTTGAAGAAATATCACGATCCGTCGGTCTAACCCATAAGGCCTTGTTCGGCAGCAAGGTTTTGTAGTGTTTTTGGGTGTCTTTTCCCTAGTGTTTTGGGTGAAAACACTACTCACACCCAAAACACTCCAACCCCTCTCAATTCCCTTCTCCACCAAAACCCCCCACCATTTCATGTTGTTTGGTACACAGGTTTTGCAAAGGGGTGTTTTAGCAATAAAATTTCATCTTTTTTTTCACAGGACACACAATTACAACACGTGAGCACAATTTCATCAGTATTTCTGATTCGAGGTCATCAATAAAAACTTTTCATAGCACGTGAGCACAGTTTCACCAGCACTCGATAACACAATTTAAACAGTACTTTTAATGCAACATTACAGGAACAAGAGGAAATCAACAGTTTAGTACATAAATGAATCGGAGGTCACGCCGCAGAGCAATGTTTAAACTTGTTTGTTTCATCACACATATTGAAACTTCAAGCTTGTTTCATCTCAACTTTTTATAGTTTCTGGAAGTTGCACCTGACCTAACCAGGGAAAGTAGGCATGTTAGCTAGCAAAATAGAACGAGACCAGAAGAGAAGACAAGACAATAAGCAGGAAAAAGACTACTAGGAATCTTATGATAACAAGTGACACAAGTGCTTTCAGTAGTGAAAAACAAGTTCCAGCAGTATAACATGTGCTTCATTTTCAGTAGTATAACAAGTGCTTCAGTCTTCTAAATGCTAATGCAATTGAACTTCATCCCTTTTGCCTTCTCTTGTACAACAATAAGTGTGTGTAGTTCAAATATATTCAGCAAGGAGCAGCAGCGACAATAACGTAGCATCAAATGTGTTTCTAAAGATCAGTATTGTAAACGTGTATACTGTTTATTTAAAGCAGCTTGGGTGTCAAGTTCTAAATCAGAACCCACTGTAGCAGGAATGCAAGAGATTAACTAAATAAGCAAACATGTGGATAAGAACAGGCCACAATATCTATTGTACTGTATAAACGAACCTCATGGACAGAAACTACAATATGTAATGTACTGTATCATACAGTCCACTAATGCTGCTACTCAGCTTACATGAAAAAATGGATGGAGGAATAGCTTACATCCATATCTCCACATATCTCCACATGTTACATAATGCAAATGAAATATATTATCTCAAGCTCAGTATAAGCCTATAAGCTGGAGTATTTAGCATTATACACAAGTCTATATCTGTACAGAGTCTAGATTCAATTCCATATTTATGTCTGCATTTCACAGATGATTCTGTTAGAGTAGGACCATGTACAAACAATGAACTTGACAGAAATAGCAAAGCTCGATGCATTTCAACTATCAACAAGCCAACAAGCATGCATGTGCTTAATATTAATCTGCACAGTATGAACACCAGCAACGAGCGAACAATAATAGTTAACCTCTGAATCTTGCAAGAGTGCAGTAACCAGGGTGCCTCAGTTCTTCATCGCGTTTTATGCATATAAAGACAACAGAACGATTAACCAACTAACAAATTTCAAAACAACAGACTCGAGGGATCAAGAACTCTAGGACCGGATCTGACTGAGGCATCAAGAATCCTATGACCCAGGAAATTGATTCCATATATACGAGAACATGAGATCAGAAGGGGAACGAGGTATAAAAGGACTTACGGGAGAAAACTTCAACTTTGCCGGAGAAGAGAGGCGGCGGAAGGAGCTCGACGTCGTCGTCTTGTCAGACCCGTCGTCAGATGCAGAAACTGGGCTCAGCGGGACGGGAAGAAGTTGTCCTTGCTTCCGGCTAGTTGCAGGCTGAAAGAGCTGTCGTCCCGCCGGAGTCGGCGGCGGCGTCGCACGAAGGAGATCCTGGCGTCAAGCCGAAGGAGAGGGAGGCGTCGCGCGGCCGTCCCCTGCGAGCGCCGCCACGCCAAAACGCGAGGGGGTAGGAGCGTCTCGAAAACACGTCGACCCGACGAGTATCCTCATGTCTCCGGGTTTGTAACCCGGCTAAAATCGGCCCGCCGAACAGTCTTCGAGTGTTTTGTGGTGTATTTAATTGGGCCAGTAATTTACACGCAAAAACCGGCCGAAACTCTCCAGCCGAACAAAGCCTAAGGGTGAGGAATTAGCGGTAGCTACTAGCTGAGAACTTGACTGTGGCAAGATGGTTAGGAGGGTGGATGTACCCCCAGCCCACCAGAGTTCAAACCCCAGGTTTGACGTTGGTGTTTCTCATTTAGGCGGAATATTCTTTCAGTGGGAGGCGACGTTCCCGTCGACAGCGAGGCGCCTGTGGTGACTTCGTCAATCTCAAGATCCAACCGCCGGCTCAGTCTTACGGAGGTGCTCATAGGGGTAGGGTGTGCGTGTGTGCGTTCATAGGGGTGAGTGTATGCGCGTGTTTGTGAGCGTCTGCGTTGTACTGTGTTTCTCAAAAAAAAAGCGGTAGCTACTAGCTTTGTCACTTAATTGTGACGGTACAAAAGAATATCCACGCGCATATTCCGTTTGAGAAAGGGAAAAAATGCTTTGCACGAGCATTTAATCGAGACAGAGCACTAGTAGCGAACTTGAAGAAATATCACGATCCGTCGGTCTAACCCATAAGGGTGAGGAATTAGCGGTAGCTACTAGCTTTGTCACTTAATTGTGACGGTACAAAAGAATATCCAAACGTACATATGACCCCTCTCGGAACACGTACCTCGAATATTCTTCGCACACCGCGGGCAACAGCAACAGCAGTCGTCGACTGGACATCTCAAAGAAAAAGGACGATGGATTGATGGTCTTAATTTACACGCAACGTGCATTGACGACGTATACGACGGAAACGGCTATTCATGTAGACTACTATCAGGTATACCGATCACATACACGAGAACGGGGACTGCATGAAAAATGCCTGTACCCGGAAATCTTAACCTTTTTTTTTTTTTTGGACGAAACCGCAGCCTGGCCTGCTTTTTTTTTAATCTTAACCTTTTATACAAACTACACGCACTAACGAATACCTCCACCACCAGTTCTTACCTGTCTGAGCTGTGAACTTCCAACCTGTCCAAGAAGATGCCGATGACGCGACGGACAATTCACGCGCCGGACTTGATTACATGGATGTGGACGGTGATATGCACTTCGTCCCCACAGTAATGCTCCACCACACAGCTCCGACACATGGTGGGCCAAACGTGACTGATTGGCGTACATACAGTACATTGCACGCACCCGAAGCTGATTGGCGCGTGCGTCACATAGTTTATGTTGGATTCTCAAACTTGAACCGTATTCATATCATATCAATGTCCCCTAATTCTACTCGTCGATCGTGAATTCGTGATCCACGCGACAAAGAAAAGAAATATATCCATCCAGCTAGGCATGAGCGATTCAGTCATCAAGACCCATGAGCCATGAGACAAGTTGCACGAACCACTCCACAACCTCCCAATAATACGCATGGAACCGAGACATAGATCGTGTTATTGCGTGCTGTGGATAACACGAAAACAAAAAGAAAGATCGATCATCTTGGCGTCGTCTCAAGCCATACAATTATTAGCAATAAGAAGAATGAAAAAAGAAGCAGAAAGCTTCCAAACAGAAGGAAGCTGGCCACGCGCCCATTGGGCAGGCCGGCAGCGACATCTCGTCGATTCGATCGCTATCATCTCTTTCCTCTCCACGGCCACCTTTTTTGTTTCTGAAAATTATCTCCTTCCTTCCGAATATGCTTGCAAGGCACCTAATAACAAACAAGTAACCAGTAACTTGTCCCGGCGTCTCTCTAAACGCCCTTTGCGTACGTGCCACACACAATTATATATCCGGCAGCACCGCCGGTCACTTTCCTCGCGGTACCATAACCCCACTGCCGTCCCAGTCCGGCCATGGCGACGACGAGGAGCCGCGCTTCCATGGCGGCGTTCGTCGCGCTCCTGGCCGTGGCCACGCTCCGGTGCGCGCCGGCCGCCGCGGAGCTGGAGCGGCTGGAGCACCCGGCCAAGGACGACGGCTCGCTCAGCCTGCTCGTCGTCGGGGACTGGGGCCGGAAGGGCGCCTACAACCAGACCATGGTCGCCCAGCAGGTACACACCATCGATCGATCATCACCCTTCTCCTCTCGATTCGCCGGTAGGATCGTGATCTGAGCTCGTAACCGTGCATGGAATGGAGGGACGATTTTGATTGGATGGGGAAGGGAATGAAACCGTTTTGGTGGTTGGTTCGCATCGCCACTTGGCATTCAGGGTATTGTTTAGTAGGAGTATATTGGAAAACGCCGTCCTTGTTCTTGGCCTGATCCTGATCTCCCGTCGTCTCCTTTGTGTGCGCCTCCACATGGATCAGAATGAGTAGAGCTTCTGCCGATAAACTGGGGCTGAGCTATGGTGGTTTTCTTTTTAATGTAGATGGGGAAAGTTGGTGAGCAGCTGGACATCGACTTCGTGGTCTCCACGGGGGACAACTTCTACGATGACGGACTCAAGGGCGTCCATGACCAGCAGTTCGAAGAATCCTTCACCCAGATCTACACCGC
The DNA here is from genome assembly GCA_947311845.1 of Poa pratensis. Taxonomy (NCBI): domain Eukaryota; kingdom Viridiplantae; phylum Streptophyta; class Magnoliopsida; order Poales; family Poaceae; genus Poa; species Poa pratensis. The sequence continues at coordinate 28,678,575 of CAMZMU010000076.1, read as the reverse complement.
CAAGAGCTTGCAGAAGCCGTGGTACCTCGGTAAGTTTCTCTCGTGTTGTTCTTATCGTTGTTTTTTTTTTTTTTTGAAACGGGGGCAAAAGCATTGCCCTAATCTATTAATGAACAAGGAGAGAATTGCCCAGTTAATTTACGGAAAACCGGGCGAAAACCGAATCGTTGTTCTTTTGGCTGTCTATGAGTGTGAACTAAGACTTAACTGGGATATTTCTTTTCTCAGTCCTGGGAAATCACGACTACAGGGGTGATGTTGTAGCACAGCTGAGCCCAGTCTTGCAGAAGATCGACAGCCGGTTTATTTGCAAGAGATCATTCATCGTAAATGCAGGTACATAATCGTATTTTGTTCAAATTGAGGCAGGAGTATAATTTTTGTTTGTTCCATCGATCCATCCAGAAAGATAAAACACTGGTGAGAAACAAAAGATTGACTTACTTACTAACCATCACGAATTTCTCAGAAATTGTGGATTTCTTCTTCATCGACACCACTCCATTTGAACTCAAGTACTGGACTAACCCTAAAGACGACCACTATGACTGGAGAGGAGTGGCGCCTCGAGCAAACTACTTAGATAATCTGCTCAAGGTGCACATTTCGAGTGGAAAATTCTCATCCGTGTTAAACAAAAAGATGTCTCACATCGCAAAAGAAACTGAAATTTCTTTTGTGTAAATGCTGTAATCTAGGATTTGGATGAGGCAATGAAGAAATCAACTGCAAAGTGGAAGATTGCTATTGGGCATCATACAATGAGGAGTGTCAGTGATCATGGGGAAACCAAGGAGCTCCTGCAATTGCTTCTTCCGATCCTCAAGGTTTATTCTTAAGTGGCCTCAGTATTGGTTTTAGAACTCCACGATTACGATTATTTTCTGATATCTAAATGCCATTCCAGGTCAATGGCATCGACTTTTACATCAATGGGCACGACCATTGCCTGGAGCACATTAGCAGCAGAGACAGGTTAACATCGTTTGATACAAGTCGTTCATTTTAGAATAAAACATATAAGGCATCACATGAACACTTGGTGAAGTTATCTAACCTTAATCCACTCGCTTCTGTTGTTCCAGTCCACTCCAATACTTCACTAGTGGAGGCGGTTCGAAAGCATGGAGAGGAATCTTTCAGCCAACTGATGATAAGCTCCAGTTCTTTTACGATGGGCAAGGGTTCATGTCCCTCCAGCTAAACCAGGACCAGGCTGATTTCATCTTTTATGATGTCTCTGGTAACATCTTATACAAGTGGAGCTCAAGCAAAACAAATCACCTCCAGCCCTCCATCTATGTTACTGAAGAATGAGGGAGAGGCAAACCCCGGAAGAAAATTAGCTTGGTAGCACTATTTGTAAGAGAAATCGAATGTGCAATTGTAGTAATTGGCCAAGGAAATAGATTGGCATTAAGTATGGTGTGTGGTTCACTGCTAGTGAAATATTAGACTGCTGTGATTTTCTACAGCGAGGGAGCAGACATATTCAGTAGGGTACACATTGATTATAATACATACATCAGTTGCAGGGGTCTACTAATGCAATATACATTTAGAGAAAAATGACATGAAGTTTACTAGTATCTAGGTTGTGACCTTTGCATATTGGTACCAGGATTCAGTAAGAGTGTGAAAATAAAGTGTCTATGTGTGAAAGAGAGAATGCATGGGGTATTCAGCTGATATTTCAAATTTTCGGAACAAGTTTAAAGTAAACCAATATTTCAAGTGTTTCAAGACCCAATAAAACAAAAGGGGGATTTACTCATTTGCCACACAGTGCTTGGGGCTTTGATTATTTGCCCCATATTACTTAAGCTTTGATCATTTGCCATGCATTAGATTGATTCTTTGCTAATTTTCCATGTCTGAGAGCCAACAGACTAACAGAAATACGAATGTTACTACAAAACAGAACAGATCAACATCAATCCATGCGAAAGCTGCCATTATCACGGATATCAAGAAATGGTCCCAGAATGATTTAAGACCAGTTAATCATCTTGGCGAAATTATCCTAATGAGCTACATTTAAATCCGAAATTCCACACAGCTTCGCTGGAACTAATGCTACATAACATCATGTGAGTGCTTAGTTCCATTCACACATACCTGGGTGGTCTCGGAGGAATCAACAACAGAAATGGTTTCACTGGACAGCCAATATGGCAAAAATGTTGACAACTTTCTCTTCAATTCTTCTGAATAGTTCTCCCACGTAGCAACTGCTGACATAAAATCATCCCATTCAAGAGAAAACTTCGGCTCCGTGTTGCTATATGACCCAAATATGGTTTGTGCAAGGTCAAGGTTGAATGGCACTGGAAGTTCCATTCCACTTGATGGTTGTACTTGTATAGTAGGATAACAGACTGTTTCTGAACCAACAGTAGTATGTTTTCTCCTTTTTGCCAGCTCACGTGCTTTCCAGTAGTAGAACTGCACCACCTAATTAAGAGACTTGTAATGAACGCAACTCAACTGAAAGGACATAGGATTTAACCAAGTTGAAAGATGCAAGTAAAATTTGTGTTCTTTGTATTCCCAAAAACTTTTAAATGTTCTGATGTCTGTTGCCGTGTCATAATCATGCAACTAGGGTTGTCAAACAAGCAAGTCCATGGACCAATAAATAACTGATATTTTCAATCAAGTTCTACAATTAGGTTGAAGTGATGGCATGTTAAACTTGCAGGAAACGAGTAGACAGAAAACATTCAACAGTCTTAAAAGGGAAAATAAAATTCACTTGATAAAATGTCTTCACAAATTCTTCGGTAATTCTGATATCACTTGTATTAAATTTCTTTCGCATAGATAGTATGCTAACTAACTCCGCCTATGTCTTCTAGGCATAGCCGGTCCCAAGCCCGGGTAAAGGAGGAGGGTTGTGATAGGCTTGGCGAGCCAACGTAAAAACTAGCCAGTCCCATGGGTATGAAACCCATTTGGGCGAGAGTAGTACTAGGATGGGTGACCTCCTAAGAAGTCCTCGTGAAAGGGTTTCATATCTAAGGGTTGTGATAGGCTTGGCGAGCCAACGTAAAAACTAGACAGTCGGGTATGAAACCCATTTGGGGGAGAGTAGTACTAGGATGGGTGACCTCCTGGGAAGTCCTCGTGAAAGGGTTTCATATCTAGCCTACCCCAACTTGTTCGTGACAAAAGGCTTAGAAGAAGAAGATAGATAGTATGCTAACTCATCTCATTCTGGATTGGCAGAATATGTTCTCAAGAATTTGGATCTCTTCAAGCTGTCTGATCAACCTTCTACAAATATGAGATGGGAAAACATATATTACAGGATTACATATTGCTAAAGTCGTCTTTAGAACAGGATTTTCATCAATTTCATTGATTTAGAAACAGGGCATGAACTTTAGTCACGAAACTTTAAAGAAGTATAATACTTCTTGGAAATTACTATCATACACTTTCTGAAGTAGCTTCAGGCAGTTAGATGGACCATGAAACAACTTGACCAAGTTTAGTTCAATAATACAATAGGCTGAATGATTTACATGTAACTTCGGCAGGGACAGTTGGGCATTCACTAACAAGTATGTTATAGCAAGCTAAATTATCAGAGGCGAGAGGACAAGGCTTCTTTGTAAGAGTATTCACTCCTGAGTCCGGACTGCTGATGTTGTGGATGCTAGTAAGATGGGTGCGGTCAGCCGGACGGCGGGAAGACCAGGATGGTCGGATTGGATCAGGAGACGGCAAGAGTCCTTTAGGAAAGTATAGGACTAGGAAAAACCGAAAAAGTCTAATAAGTACAATCGTATTAGGAGAGGTCCAGGGTTTAAGCATCCACTATATAAGGATGTCATATATCTAGGGTTGAGACAAGCAAGAACAATCGATCTAATCTATCCCTACTTATTCTTCTCAACCTATGTCTACCCAATCCCTCACAGCCACGCCGTCGCTGTCTGGCTATCTTCTGTACAGTAGTTATTCGTTGTGGATCTAAGTCCACGACATTGGGTATCAGAGCCGACCACCATGGCTTTTGCTAACGAGAAGATGTCGCGACGGATACTCCGTGTCACGATTCAGCATGTTCTCTACCAAGTGCTTCATCAAGGCTTCAAATATGGTTTCACACCATGATGCACCACGAGCTTTCAGGAGTTTACAAGGTCGCAACATATACGATGGCTGTTGTCAGATTGGTATCGAGTTGCTCCCTGTATCGCCTGGATCAGATGCAGCCAAGTTAACGGTGATGGCACAACAAGCTACAGCAATGGTAGAGGCACCACAGCAAGACGCAGAAAAGAAGGTGCAGCAGGAACCAGAGGCAGCACAGGCATGTGTGGGTACAGCGGCGGCAAGCGCAGTCAGAGGAACAACGGCCAGGCAACCAAGCGCGGTAGAGCTGCTAGCGGCAGCAGTGACTCAGCCAGGAATAAAAACACCGGAGTTGCAGGCCAGAACAGAGCAGGTAGGTGCTGATGTAAAAACTGCAGCAGAATCCTCGGCAGTAGCGATGGTGATGCCAGATGGGAAAACATTATGGCTGTGCATACGGCGAGTGTTGAAGGTGTCCACGAAATTGATCCGAGCTTTGCATGTTTGCTGGTCGACTCAAACATGAGTTTGGTTCTATGTCCATATGTGCAATCAGGAAAGGATCGTTTGGTGCATGCAATACTATCTCTCATGTTGGAAAGGGAAGTACAAGAATAGTTCTGCATGCATGAGAAGGCAATCAGATGGGACTTGTTCTGGTACAGCTATTCCTCTTTTCATACAGCAAAAAAAACTTCCGTTAAACAGCAAATAGCTTCAGGTGGTTTGCATGGTGTCCCCCAGATGAACGAGTCTGCAGGAATATCAAGCGTCTAGGCATGGTTGATGCATTTTGTTTCCAACCGAAGCCAACATGGAGATAAATGCGCACATGACTGGGCAACCATTCTGCTCAAACACCTAGCAGATCAGGAAGACCTAGAGATAGACAAGTGCTGCGCGAGAGGATTGGGCAAGAGCGCTAAACTGGAATGACAGTATCACATCAATGTGGGAATAGAGGATTTCAACCGGCCGCCACCCTGACCTAGAAGTAGTATCCCATTGTCGATCTAAGTCCACAACAGCTGGCGTATCTGGTTTTAGTATGACCCTGATGAACTCAATCTGACTGCAGGATTTAAGTCCACTAAGAAATTAAAGGATACCTGAAGAGCATGTAAGCTATTGGCAAATATCTTCTCAAAGACATCATCTCCCCTCCCAATTCCCAGTGGTTTCCCAAGCAACTCTATGGGGTCTTCAGCTGGTGCAACAGATGTACTGTTACTCTCTTCGTCATTGCTTGCACGGAAACTAAACCCAAGAGCGTGAACTCTAGCACAACGTATGTCGAAACCAGACTGGTCATAGGAAAACCAGTACATGTTATCTGAGGCTGGCAAAGGAATGTATGAGTTCTGATCAGCTGGCTCATAGCTGCATGACGTTTGGGAGAGAAAATTAAGGAGCTTTGGATCCTCATTAAAAGCACTATCTCTGGTGAACCAAAGAGTAAGGGTGAGCCTTTCACCTTCAGTTACCTGTAAAAGACTAATTAAGCGTCAAAAGACTGAAAATATCTTGAGAAAATAACAGATGGCTGTAAACGATGAGTTCTACAAAAGCCTATGCAAGGGAAAAGGAGAAATATTTGATAATGAAACAATTAGTTCACAATTACCTCTTGCTAGAGCTTACATTTGATACATTTTCCATTTGCTTTGTAAATGAAAGCATTAAATAATAGAGAGTTCTTATTGTAACTATTATGACATAAAATATGGTAAGCAGCACTAGGAAGGATAATATGCATGCATATAGACAAAATTCTGATTCATCAGAAAACGGATACATACCTCATCGACGCAATGGACATTACGATTATCAGCAGTGTAAATGACAACATCCTGAAAACAAGATTACTTCTCATATAATTGAAGAAATTATTCAATAGTTTTTAGCTGGTAGAAGATTACATGCACATCAACAATGATTATTCTGAAAATAAATGCATGTACTGTGCAGGCTTACACCAGCAACTGGAACAACAGAGGAGGGTTCACTGTCCTGAAACTGCAAAATTCCACCCTTGTAGTCCTTTCCATGACTGTTCAGGTAGCACACGGCCTTTTTATTGAAAGATGATAGTGGTCCGTTTCAAGCAATATTTGAATTCAGAAGAGGGAAATAAAGTCAGCATGAGAAAGATCACATATAAGAGATGTAAAAATGGAAGTAGTCAATGTGGGCAAAAATTTACAAGTGGGGGTCATAGAAGAACTACGAAAACATCTCCACAATACGGATTGCTTAATTATCTAATCACAACGAAAATACACAAACAATCCAACTTTCAGTGCATGTTGTTTCTTAAGAAAAAACACATAGTTTCATGGCGATCATTTCTTACAGTATGCGTGAAACGATGCAAGTACGTCTGTACGTGCAGAGTCTAGTAATTTCAAGCAGCATATATGATGGCATGTTGTTTATTAAGAAACACATAGTTTCAATGCGACCATTTTTACAGTGTGCGTAAAACTATGCAAGTATTGCATCAGTCTAGTAATTTCAAGCAGCATATATGATGGCATGCTACTTGTGTTTGTGTATAGTACCCCGACAAGTACGCAAAATTGGAAACTAAATCCTCTAACCAAAATGAAAGTTAAGCATTATGTGATATCACTGTCTCGGCGAATAAATAATCGGCATACAAAGGGAAGATAAACCATGCTAACTGGCTGAATTCCGTAAACAGGATGGTCCTCACCGTGAAGGCTCTTTGCCTAAGATAAGGTTTATTGTCATCACTGTGCCATCCAATAGAAGCACCCTTGCACCAGCTGCATAGCCAATAGATAGGTTTTGAATAAGGGGGATTATAGCGTGAAGTTCTGTCAGGTCTCCTACAGGAAATACCTGCAACGTTTAGGCGTACTATTGATAAAGGAGACAGTATTTTTCTTTATAAAATGAAAACATAAAGTGCATCAGTATGCAGTTGCTGGAGTTAACTCATAAGTGGTATGTGGGTGATTAAACAGAGAGAATATAGCTACCTCACTAAGCATCTATGCAAATTTGATCTACTCCAACGAAAGCTTCTCTTTGTAGTTGTAGGTGCTTTGGTGATTGAGTACAGACTAAATTGGTAACGCATAACCATCTGCTAATAATTACTGCCGAATCAAGGACCCATGGTACAGAATAAGCAAATTGCTATCCTACGAGGCAAGAAAGTTGCTCTGTGTTCAAAGTTTGCACAAACAGTCTTACAAGAAATATAATACAAACTGCTGAAGTTCATTGGGTAAATTTTAATTTCATAATTCCTTGAAAACAATTACTGAAGTGTGGTCTTCCGATACTTTGAGGATTCAAAAGATCTACTCTAACTGAACGCGTAAGGAAAACATGCCGATGACAATGTGAAACTAGACAGAATGGCTTGAGAGAGGTGATGCGACTGTTTCAGCACCTGACGAGTCCGGTGAACTCGACGAAGAGTTCGAAGTGGCAGGAGAAGAAGGACTCGACGGCGTCGCGGAGCCGCTCGCGGATGGGAGCGAAGGGGAGTAGCAGGTGGCCGCAGCCAGTGGCGGCCAGGTGCGGAAGCGACGTGGACACCACTGACGGGCGGTACCCCGCCGTCCCGCAGCTCCGGTGCACGAACTCCAGCTCCTTGCCACGGCGCCGTGTCAGACGATCGATTCGGATCGCACCAGGCTAGAGTTAGGGTTTTGAGAAGAGAAATTTAGGAGAGTTTAGGGCGAGTGTGTGATGTACCTTGCAGGTCTCTGGGGAGAGGAATCCGGGGATGAGGAGGCGGACGGGTTCCTCGGTGGCGTTCGTCGGCGGCGAAGTGGCGGTGGTGGCCATGGTTAGGAAGAGACTTCAGACTGGTGGTGTGGAGCCGGATAATTGATGGGGCCCTTTCTGAATTGTCTCGCTAAATTAATTATTGTCCAATGTCTTGCTAATAGCGCTTATGGTCGGCGCTATTTTTTCATTACTTATGACTATGCTGACTACTCTACGCTGTGGATGAAATTTCTGTGCCAGCTGCCACTGTGCTCAGGTCAGGTTGTTCGTGTTTCACATCCCTGTCATCGTACCGCAAAGCCGAGATGGAAAATTTTATATCTCCACTACTATTAAACAAGCAAACATCACTTTTACTAGGCGCACCCCGTCAACACAACCCCGAATCATTGCAACCACTGAATTTGCCCCACCGAACTAAATCTAACAGTACAGATTAACCAACCGGGTATCCGGTGTGCACTTAGCGATTTACCTTGACTGAATCGTACTTCACCTCCACCCCGCAGAGGAAGTTTTGGCCGCAGACCGCGCTCGAGACGCCCATACCCCCAAATCACGGAAAAACCGTCTCCGCATCTACCAACGCCCCATTGCGAGATGCATGGATCGGGGGAGGACCACCCCGACTACCATGGCCATGGTGGACGTGCCCGTAGCCGGTGCCAGTCCGTTGCGACACGTCGGGATAGCGGGAAGTAGCAAACACGCCGGTTGCGGAACCCGGCGAGGCGGCAGGCCTATCGCTCCTCTGTTCCTCTCGCCTGCGCAGCCGTCCTTCTCAGCACCGGTTCCGGCCCGGCCGTTGGCCCGCCATATCCTTGTAGATCCTGCCACCGCCGATGGAGCTCTCGATAGAGGATAAGTTCATGGCGCTGCTCGGGGAGATCCACGCTGCCGTGTTCAGGCGCCGCCCGCAACCCCCAAATCGCATGTACAGCGAAGTTTCTGCTATGGGCATCGCTGCTCTGACTCCCAATGTCCCGTTCTCTGCTCAATGGGGTGCTCCGGGTGAGTAAGTTGTGCCACCTTGATTTCCCTCCGCCAGTGCAATGTCTGCCTAAGACATCAAAGTTTATTCACTTCTATTTTTTTCTAACTGGTTGCTAATTGCCACCGTCCCTTTGTCCTTCAAATCCTTCAAGGTGATGCTGTTGGATGCCCATCAGTCTGAACAAATTATGAATCACATACCTGACGAGCAGCAATATGACAATCTTCACCAGTGGGACTTACATGCCGAACTACCAAGGTAAGATTTAGAAGTTGCTTCATGTTGCATTGTGTGATTTGTGTCCATCTCTATGAACACCTGCAATCTGTTTGACGAATTGCCTTGATTGGCTGTAGTTAAAACATTAGCAGACCGTTGTAAATTCTGATATAGGATTGTGGTCATTGTCTTTGTCAGAAGATATTGATTCCTGAGACTACCTTTTGTAGAAGTGAAAAGAGCTCTTTGTGGTTTTGCTCTCTTCCATTGTTGTGAAGCCTTATCAGACACTTCAACCTTGGTGATAGTTGCTATGAAGAGGAACACTGTATTCTTCTTCTATCTTCCTTGGTAATAGTTTTTGTTTCATTTAACTTGAGAAATATATCAACATTCCAATTTCCGAAATGCTACCTGTGCAAAACTTTGTCCTTAATTTGAGTTGGTTCTAGCTCTGTCTGTATGCTCTGGACATATAATTGGAAGTCCACTATAGAAAAGTCTCCATGCTCATTTTGTTGTAAATTAATTTGATGGGAGCCTGTCGTGGGTGATTGTCAATGATTTGTGCAAGATTGTAGCATTTTAAATACCAACTTCTCAACGCTGGTAATTTTTATTTGCACTCTAATATGATTTTAACCTCTGACTGCACACAGAGATATTAGAAGGTTCTTGATGTGGTTTTGAAGCTGAACATGTGGTGGTGATCCTTGATGATGCCGATTATGTAAGTGCTTTTCTTTCGTTGGCATGTCTGGCACACATTTACAAAACTAATTTCAGTATTTATCTTGTTTGTGCAGGTCCTTACTGTATTATACTTTAGTCACCAGGTATTTATGGGTACTGAGCAACTGACTACTACATATGGTTCTTCACAAATACTTGACAGTTGAAGCATTTGTTCTCCCTGTTAAGAAGTGAATGATAATTGTCTACCTCTAGGTACTGATTTAAGTTTTGGTCCATTAACTTTTATTATGAACCAAGTCTAGCCTGAATGGTAGTATTTGTTTCAGATTTGGCTATAGTCGGAAAATGCGATTTTGATGGAGAGATATCATTACAGCTTCGAGGTGTCGCGAGTGTGTTAGTGTCAAACCTCTGTCAGTGCTCCGCCGTTGTCCCATGGAGTTGGTACACAATCCGTGGACACTGGTGCACCATGAGGTGGGTGTGTTAGTGTATCATGTCTGCCCCAGCCGGATTTGCGACTGCCACCATGCTGCGAGGAGTTACGCGACTGTGCCGAGGCCCAGTCAGGTGCCTCCAATTCCTTATGACAGATCTTGCGAGACATTGCATGGATTACCCACCATCTGTAACATTTTTGCAATATTGAGCTTCCTGTTTCTATGAGATTTAGATCAAATTGCAATTTCGGATCTGTCAGTCATACCATCAGCTGGTGAATGCTTCATATCGGTTCAGCCCCCAGGCTGAGGTTGCTCTTGAGCTTGCACGACTGTCCCTAAATAGACAGTTCATCTGACACATCATTTTCTACTTCCTCTTCTAAGTACGGTTATCATTCCTTTCCACTTATTCACTTGAAGCTCTAGACCCTAGCTCAGCTCTTAATTTTATGTTTTCTACTCTCACCGTTCTTAAACGTAAGATGTTTTAGATGTTACACATGTTGCTACACATGAAACGTGTCTAGATACATTTGTGTACATGTGCATGTGGACAAAGTCTAAAACATCTTATATTTGGGAACGGAGGGAGTATTTAATTCTTATCTCTCTATCATTACAACAGGATAGTGAGCTTATATCATGAGTAGGTTCGTAATTTTTTTTGCTTATGAGAGGCCTGATATTTTGTACAAAAGAATCTGACTGAGGTTACTCTTTGTTCTCTTATCGACACACGACAATGATATATGATTATGACAGTATAGTGGTACTTCCTAATAATGTTCTATGATTATAACCGTATTATAATGTTACCTTATGTACCACTTTAAACGGCACTTTTTTGCACGTGTTTATTTCATATGAATTTCAAGGTATTCAACATGTATGAGAGATCTTGCCTTTATTTCATATGAATTTCAAGGTATTAAACATGTATAATAGATCTTGCCAGGTGATGCTAGCCGACTAATTTTATTAGATTCTAGGATAATTGATCAAACTAATTTAGAATATAGAAAGAATGACGTGTTCACAAAATTTAGTTGATCGTGTGTGCACGTGCAAGCTTACTACTCCCTCCGTCCCAAAATAAGTGTCTCAACTTTTCCAAAAAGTGGATGTATCTATACGTGAAACATGTCTAGATACATTCACTTTTGGACAAACTTGAGACACTTATTTTTGGACGGAGGGAGTATATAATTAAAGGCTTGAACCGGTTCCTATGATAAATGTCTTTGCTTTTAGCACTTTATGATAAAATGAATCGACATGTACTTATCTATCTAACAACCAGTAATCACGGGGAATGTCGTGAGTGTATGGTGGCATGGAAGGATGGATTCAGTCCTTAACTTAAAGTGTTCTACTGTATTTTCGTTGGTTCTTTTGTTATTCTCATGATTGTGCTATTTCGCCTCTTCGTATTACAGTAAGTATAATATTATCAATATAATCTCTGTGTACTTTTGGCTCTTATTTCTTTGTTTATTATTTTATTTCTTTTGTCTCTAATTGCTTTGCAAATTTTGTTGAAGTGCCAATATTGCATCGTGAATTCATTTGAACATCTTGGATCATCTTACAAGGCAATGTACCCATCTATTTCTTCACACTTACTGACTTACGCATATTCTTGTTAGGGCTGGGGATGTGGTCTTGCAAACTTTGATGACATTGAAATACTGAATGCTGAGAGCTCATAGTCGGTAGGTTATCTTTGATGCTGATATGGTATACCTCATATAGGCGTCTCAAGTTAAATACGTATTTTTATTGGCTCGACAAGTGGTAAATCTTACGCTTTATGCAAGTTTGCGAAGCAGCTCATTCAATCAAGATTTAATCTCCAAAATATGGATGAGTGTATTCCTTCTATAAAGCTTGTTTGGTTTTGCATGATTGGAAACTGTTGAATTTTTTAGAGAGAATTTCCATCAAGTCCAACCTAATGTATTTATTTCTTTGTCTCAGTTGAAACTAGGGCATACACATCATTCTTCACAAAAATCCATCTGTTATTCTTGCGACGTAACCAAACAATTTATGTAACATATTCATGTGTTCTCAACTCTGTAGAATTCAATGTGCCATGAAATCATATTTTTATCTTCTTCAAATCCTACAAACGAAAGAGCCCCACAATAATTATAATTAGCTAGAATTGAAATTGTAGGGTTTGCAAATTTTCAAAATTTTGAATCTAATAAGACGTGCCTTGCACGTGCACGCCTACTAGTGAGAGCTGATTACAATTTGCAAATGCTTCCGCCAAAGAATAAAGGCCATTTTGGACAAAGAGAAAACAAACTAAAACCTCAAATGGATATGTGGAGAATAGGATTCCTATATGAAACATCCTAAACGCTTGGGGGAAACAATAGTAGAAATCTTCCTTTGAGACTTCTACATAATGAGTTACTCTAAAAAAAAATTGGAGGAAAGCAAATTAAAAGCCCATGTGTGTCATCTATAGGTGCCTAAAATCCCTGTGTGTTTTATGCAACATCCAAACCACACAATTGGAGTTATTCAGGATATATGACATCTCAATTGCATCGTTATTTCGATGCTTTGAGTTTCTGCATATCAGAGTGACACTATAGCGGAGTTTTTTTTGTCATATTTTCTTTTAATACAAATTGGGCGTTGGACTTTTGCAATCGTCCACATATCGTCTTTTGTTGATTTCTTTGTGGAACCAATCTAGTCGAATTCAAACCAAACCATCTTGACCTCTGGAAAACCGGGCTCCCACTCAACCGGAGTGAACCTAGCCTCGTTAACCCCTCCCTCCTTAGAGAAACCTCTCAAGATTATATTTAAAAAGCTTGAACTTTGCGCTTAAGGAGGACGAGAGAAACATAGTGCTTTTTGCAGGGTAAGTCAATCCTCTGTTATAGTCTACAAACACATGAGTTTTGTGTTATATATTGTTAACTGATGTCTATAAATTGGTTGATGAGGAAATAACACATGCGCGGTGGTGGATGGAGTCAGTGGTGCTTGACAAGGCCATGGCGATACTGGAAGTGGCACGGGAGAGAATGGTTCAGTACATTTTTCTCGATTGTGGCCTCACTTGTAACCAAAAAAAAAATCTAAATTACAATTTATAGAAAAACAAAGCGCGATGCGGACTTGACGGTGTAAGACTCGACTGAGCGGTAAGTTAATTCGAAGTTAGTTGAGAATTAGCAATTCTGATAAAGTAAACATTCGGCTGCATTGCTTGTGCCTCGTGCCTGATCTTGTTGTGTCATGCATGTATTCTCTGAATGATGACACTTGTGTATAACTTCGTTTTGATGACACTTGTGTATAACTTCGTTTTGATTGGCAATTTCACGAGCAGCCTCGTTTTGGTCGATAATGTAGTATTGTTGCCGGTTTCCAAATTTCATCACTTCCGGCAAGTCTGCAGGTGCTGGGTATATAATTGATGCACTAGCCATTTATCACAAAAGTCTGAACTTATGTAAAGGGTTATGCAATATATTTATATCTCAACACTTCCGCATGATTTTTTTTAATGGCAAAACATGTAGTATGTTCGGTATTCACTTTTCCTCCACGCCATTCAGTTCGTTGTTCCATTCTGAATTGCTGATTGTAGTCGGTAGACACAGGGAGTGATGTATTGTTCAACTCAACGGATTTAAATCAATATCATAGTATCTAGCAACCAAAGCGCCGCTGATCTATAGTCGTCTCCTATAAGCAATGTCCAAGTAATATAAAACATGTGATGAACAATGTGCTAAATGATAGTAGGAAATTGCCATCCATTGCTGATTTATGGATCAAACAAAGCTGTTAACGGCAAAAAAAATGATTATTCATGATTACACCCCCGATACAGGAGAGAACACAGCTAGCCCTCATGGATTTCTACGCAGCAGAGCTAGGGCAGAGGATTGACGACCTGCCCTGCAAAAAGCACTATGCCGCTCCGGTCCTCCCTGACGAGGAACAGAAACGGGTGATCTGCCACGAAGTCGATAACTTCAGGCTCCTCCACCTCGATGGAGCAGCCCGCCATCATGTCAGCTTCAGTGACCACAGCGGCCATGGTTCCATCCTCGTTGACCTCAACAACGCACTGATGAAGCACGCTGCCCACCGCAAGACTCTCCGGGAAGTCGACCATCTCCGCGAAGTCACACGAAGAGCAGAACGGCCGTTTGAGCCCCAGTTCCTTCAGAAGGCTCGACGCCTCTATCTTGAACGACGCCTTGAACTTGGGGATCCTCAAGTCCCCCACCTCGACCACTTGCTGTGCAGGGGCGCAGCGGTCCAGGAACCCGGCCGTGTCGGAGCTGAGCTCGTCCACCAGGGCCTGCAAGCCGTCGCGCTCGTCGGGGAGATAGACGTGCATGCTGAACTGGTGGTTGCCGCTGCACTGGTAGGGCAGCTGCAGGACTTTGAAGCCGGGATGGCAGCTGATGCGCTGGCTGTTTTTGCTCGTCATGAACGGCACGCGCACACTGCTGACGTCGGCCAGGAAGAAGTCGCCGTCCTCGGTGTCTTGGGGATCGAAGGGGTCCAGCCATGAGCCGCTCAGGTAGAGTGCATTGCCAACGACAAGGACTGTGTCGCTGTTGAGGTGGCCGTCCGGCATGAGGTCTCGGATGAGGCCGCCCGTCTTGTCCTCGAACCACCGGTTGATCTCGACTCTCGCCTCGTCAGCCTTTCATTTTGAGCATGCGCATCAAAGAATGCAGAGTCTAGCTAGTAGAAATTCAGTGGAAACAGTAGAAAGAAATGTAAAAATTCCTAGATCATTAGTTACCTTTTCTTGGAAAGGCATGGCGCGAGCAGCGGCCTTGTACTGGGAGGCGACCATGTCCGCAAAGGCTGGGCTAAGCCGGAACGACGAGTCCACCCAAACGCCGACGGCGCACCGGACGTCCGGCTCCGCGCCCTTTTCCCCAGCCAAGATACCAGAGGCTACATGGGAGGCGAGGGATGCATGCGCCGTGCCGCCGGAGGGGCCCAGGAAGGAGACGATCTGGTCGAGGGTCTCGCCCGTGGCACCGGCAGCCAGAAGAACCAGGACGGAGTGGAAGGACAGCGGTGAGAGGGCCAGGTTGGCTTTGTCGCTGCCGAGGTGGAGCAGGAGCTGCGTGGAAAGGGCGGCCAGGTCCCTGACGGCGGCCTCCGTGTTCATCCCTGATTCACCGTAATGGTGACCGTGTGGCGGCGCGGTATACTGATCTGCAGCGGCAAGTCGGGAGGCCAGGCCACCTCTAAGGTGCAGTAACCTGTGAGTTAACTCCTTCCTCAAGAGGCACAGTGGCTTTTGTAACCCAAGGCGAGGTGTTTTCTTCGTTTGGTGAATGGTATTCCTCGAGAAGCTTCCTGGCCATTAATGATTTGAATGACAAAGGGAAATGTATCTTTATTGAGTGAAATAATAGTAGTATACGCCTTAACTGTGAAGTTACTCAAGGAGTATCATTCTGACTTCTTTTTTATACAATCAATACCATATATATTTATAGGGTCCATCTAATGCTCAGCTGACTGAGAATTAGCTTAATTCTCAGTCAGCTGACGTCATCCAAGTAGAATTAGTCGGCTCGTCAATACGTCTATCGCTAAGCAGATTTCCGATCGATTGGTTGGCCCTAAATGGACTAGGCCTTGTCGATGTATCCTTGTGCTGGGCTCGCATAGTCGCATTGCACCGATCCGCTAATATGGCTGTAGAGTACGGAAACAAGGTTGCAGCCATTTTCGTTTTCTTTTCTAGCACACACGGTACATGCGTGAGTTGATCTGACTCGTTAATTCACATCATGTTCCGGGGTAAAGAGCTGTACGCATGTAAGCATGCAGCCCGGCCGGCTGGCCGGCACCTAGGCTAGCTCTAATGGTAGAGATACCGTATCTATATCCATAGAGATACTATTGTGTCCATTATTGTGTCCATTTTTTTCCAAGTATTCGAGATAAAATATACACGAAATATATATGTCTCGAGCCTCGACGAGTAGGTTTTATTCCCGTGATCGGTTTCGAGTTTTGTCGTTGTAACTTCTTAATTTTGGACCAAGTTCGCAACATTTTTAGCTCTAATTTGTCAAATTTGTCGCACTCGGTCGACTATCTGAAATTTCCTTTCATAAATAGATCGATCTCACCGTTTCCCACAACCTATGTGTGTATTTTTTTTTTGTTTTAGCGGACGTACGCGTATAGACCGGCTGATTGCTGCTATACACGAGTTTAATTCATTGCTAGGAAAGGCACTTTTTTTTGTCACTATGGGCCCATGCAGACAATCTTTTGGCCTAGTCTATGACGAAAGGCTGATTTTGGTGCATTTCAGTTTGGTCTAAACTGACAAAGCAATATTTTTAAATAATTGATTTCGTGCAATATTAGTGAAATTTTTACTAAAAATGAAAAAAAAAAACACTAACTGGAAACTTAGTTGCAACTACACTTACAACCAAAAAAAATGACACTTTCAACCCCCAATTAACTGAAAGGATGTCTCGGTTGCAACTAGACAAATGACTCGGTTGCGACCTCACTTGTAATTGCAAAAGCTCAGTTACAACCCCAGTCGCAACCGGAGAAAATGTAAGTTACCACCCACTTGCAGCTGGAAAATATCTCAGTTACAACTCCACTTGCAACTGCAAAAAAAACTGAGTTACAACCACCCTTGCAACTGGAACAAATATCTCGGTTACAACTCCATTTGCAACTGTACAAAAATATCTCAGATGCTAGTGCGGTTGCAACTGGAAAAAAAATCTCAGTTACAATTCCAATTGCAACTGGAAAAAAATGGCTCAATTGCAACGACACTTGGAACGGAAAAAATATTTCACTTCCAATCGCATTTGCATCTGGAAAAACTATCTTGGTTCCAACTCCACTTGCAACTAGAAAAACAACCTCAGGTGCAACCGACTTGCAATTGGAAAAATATCTCAGTTACAAGTTGCAACTGGAAAAAAATATCTCAGTTGCAACCGCACTTGCAACTGAAAAAAATATCTCAGTTACAACTTCACTTGTAACTGGAAAGAAATATCTCTATTGCAACTTCACTTGCAACTGGAAAGAAATATCTGTTGCAACCGTATTTGTAACTGCAAAAAATATTTCAGTTTCAACTTCACTTGCAACTGAAAAAATAATATCACAGTTGCAACTGCACATGCAACTGGAAAAATATCTCAGTTACAATTCCACTAACAACTGGAAAAAAAATATCTTGCAACTGGAAAAAAATATCTCAGTTACAACTTCACTTGCAACTGGATAGAAATATCTCAGTTGCAACTTCACTTGCAACTGGAAAGAAATATCTCAGTTGCAACCGCAGTTGTAACTGAAAAAATGTTTCAGTTTCAATTTCACTTGCAACTGAAAAAGTAATGCGACAGTTGCAGCTGCACTTGCAACTTGCAACTGGAAAAATATCTCGGTTACAATTCCACTTGCAACTGGAAAACATATCTCACTTGCAACCGCACTTGCAATTGGAAAAAATATTTCAGTTATAACTCCACTTGCAACTGGAAAAAAAGTTGCAACCTTACTTAAGCTGAGTCAGTTACAACCATGAATAGCAGCTGGAATAATCTCAGTTACAACCCCACTTGCAACTAGAAAAAAATCTCGGTTACAAACCGAATTACAACCGGAAAAAAGCTGACACATAGCAAAAATCATATAACTGCATCGCTAAAACCGAAAACCATGGTCGGTATAAAAAATAACAACTTTTGCCTCCGTAATGAAGTGAGCCTAACTCACTTGGCTAGTGAGTGGATGTACAACCCAGCCATCCAGGTTCAAGCCCTCACGGACGCGAATTTGGGTTCTTATTATTTTTAAAAAAAACTCGTTGTGGGGGCTTCCCCCACCGCTCTCCTTTCAAAAAAAAAAACTTTCTCCTCCGTACACAAAAACACAAGCCAACAATGGATTCACAAGAAATCAGCCAGGCCAGATCTAAAAGCTACGAAGTTGACAAGGATTTAACTAATTGTCATACAATTAAGAATTAGCAATTCCAAAAAACAATTTAGAAAAATGGAGTTAAAATAATCATGAATAAACTATATTTAATAATGTAAAGACAAATTAGGACACATGAGATTTACCAAGGAAATGATAATAAACTAGTTCAAGGAAAAATAAAACAAAACATATATTTTCTTTCAAGATTTAATAAAATAGATAAAATAACTTAGAGTTTCTGGCACACTTCAACAACAAAAAACCACAGCACAAGAAAAATCCCACCCGTGAGTATAGGCTCAATTTTATATACGAAGTATAGGGAAGAAAAGCCCACTATACGAAGTTCACAGGGCCGTAGAAAAACAAAATAACTAAAACGTGCTACACGCTTGTACTGCGCGTACATCTCGCACCTAGCAACGAGACTAGTTCTAAAAAAAAACTAGCGACGACTGAAGAGACTAGGGGCGATTCACACGAATCTTAGGGCAAAACATCGGACGGTTAGATACTGACTAAACGCTAGGAAAACCAAAAAATACCTTAGTTACAACGTCCCATGCGCAGCTGGAAAAATATTTTCAACTGCAACTGGAGAAAATCGCAATTGTAACCGCACTTCAACTGGAAAAATAAGTCCGTTAGAACCCCACTTAAAATTTTAAAATTACAACACCACGGAAGCTCACACAAAGATTAAAATATAGAATACCTCACAATGGATATACAGAAAAAATCATACACAAAAAAGGACACAAAGATAAAAGTCAACTCAGCTCATTACAAAAAGGAAAAAAAACAAGGAACGCACAAATGGAAAAAACAAATTGGACGCCCTACTGCAAACGAAGTCCACACTGGTGCAAAATGGGATCAGCTTTGTAGACAAACTGAAAATTAGATGAAAAGCCCATCATGCAAAAGTTCACGTACAGGCCTAGCTAGCCAAACGCACAGCACATCTGCACGGACGAGACCAGCGAACAAACTAATTACGTGAATCTTAATGCTCGATGATCGGATGGTTAATAGGTCGACTGAGCCCTAAGCTGAGAATTAGCAAAACCGATATTTATAGTAGCGAATAGTACATGGTAAAGCTGTCTCCAGCTATTACAAAATAAAATTTAAAAGAAACAAACAAATCTTCGAGATGTTCAAGCACTTTTTTCGTTCAAAA
This sequence comes from Poa pratensis, assembly GCA_947311845.1. Taxonomy (NCBI): domain Eukaryota; kingdom Viridiplantae; phylum Streptophyta; class Magnoliopsida; order Poales; family Poaceae; genus Poa; species Poa pratensis. Next base: position 28,659,200 of record CAMZMU010000076.1, on the reverse strand, counting down.
CACAATCTTAGAGCCTCTTTAGATTGTAGGATTTTTACAGAAATTTTGAAGGATTCCAATTCATAAGATTTTTTTCCTAAGAAAGCCCTTCGAATTAAAGGAACGACACCTCTAAATTTTTTATGGATTGCGTTCCTACACCTCAGTCGTATAGAAATTTCAACATCCACTCTAACTCTTTTTTTAGACTCATTCACGTAGGATCGAGACATTTATCGTTTGTTTTTCTTACATTACATACAAATGACTATCCTATAGTTTTTCTCTATTTTACATGTGTGAAAGAACGAGGATGTCGCCTAGATGGGGGATGAATAGGCGTTTTAAAATAATTACGGTTTAGGATTGAATAAATGCGGAATAAAATTAGCGTTTAATTTATCAAGCACAAAACCTAAACAAGCTAGGTTCACCTATGTGCACCAACAACTTATGCTAAGCAAGATCAACAACTATGTGATAGCAAAATAGATAACTTCAAGTTCGATGGCTATCACAAAGGTAAATGCACAAGTAAAGGGTTTGGGTATAGAAGTAACCGCAAAGTGGACACGAGGAGATGTTTCCCGTAGTTCCTTCCCAATGGAAGTACGTCTACGTTGAAGGGGTGTGGAGCCTCCTAGGCACTCCAATAGCACCGATGTGCTCACCCTATTCTCCGTGAGCTTCACCCGTGAGGGATTGGCTCGTTCCACTATGAGGTTGACTTGAAGGCGTTGACCAAACCGATACACCAAGGTTGAGGAACTCCACAATGAGTTGGAACCTCCCAACAGCTCTGAAACTCACAAAGTCCTCCTAGGGTTACAACTAACCCATGAGGCAACAAGATCCACAAAGAGCAATAAGTTTCTCAAACTTCACCTCCACGAATCACCGTGGAGAACTCAAACCGATGCACCTAATGCAATGTCAAGAACACAAGAAGTGCTCAAAGCCCTTCACTCTCAAATCCCACCAAAGCAACTAATGCTATGGAGAAAGATGGGAGGAAGAGCAAGGAAAACAACAAATGAATCCCAAGATCTAGATCCAATATGCTCCCCTCACTTAGAGGAGAGATTGATTGGTGGAGTGGTGGATCTAGATCTCCTCTCTCTTTTCCCTCTAATTGGAGGCAAGAATCATGGAGGGATGGAGAGAAAGCAAGCTCCAAAAGGTCAACAATGGTGGGGGAAAACTTGCTTAAAAGGTAGGGGAACCATTGGGGAAGAAAGCCCCTTAAATAGGTCACCCAAATATCCAACCGTTTGGTGCAGATTCGCGCCGGGACGGTAGTACCGCTGGTTTAGGCGGTACTACCACCCCCAAGAAGGTCCAGAAGACACAACAGGATGAAAACAGCTTCCAGGCAGCGGTACTACCCCTTATCCCAGCGGTACTACCGGATAAGGCTCCAGAACCCGTTTCTGGCGGTACCACGGGCGGTACTACCGCCACTGGAAAAACAGCACATATAGCGAACACCAAAACGGCAATATCTTTTGCATCCGGACTCCGTTTTCGATGATCTTTGGCTCGTTGGAATCACGACAACGAGCTCTTTAATATTATACAGAGAAACATCATTGTCCAACAATGAATCGTAAAACCAAATGTGGGAAGATTAAACCTCTTTATAAAAGACATATCGGTAAACCTTCAATATCAAAAACGCAATAGGTTTTTCATACGAAATCCTTTTTTGATAAACTTGAGCTTGTCTTGAAGATCATGACAAGCTCTAAAACCACACATGAAGGAAAGCCAAATAAGAACCAAGAAAGATGATGCCAAGTATGCAAAGGTTTGAGCTCTCTCCGAACGATACGATCAAGTTACTCATTCGAGAGCCCCTCTTGAAAGTGTGGCATCTATCCTATAATCCGGTCTCTTACTAACACCATGAGACCGGTAAAATAGAAACCCTATCAAGGTCATACCTTTGCCTTGCGCGATCCACTTGAGCTAGATGATGATGATCTTGATCACCTCAAGTTGGATCACCTTTCTTGATTGCGCTCCGCTTGATGAAGACTTGTGAAATGCTCCCCCATACACAATATGGGAGAGCCACTTTTAGGCACATCTTCCTTTGACCATTATCTTGATGACGACCACCGCTTGACATCATCCACCATGGGCTATATGGAACCTTCCTTTTGATGCACGCCCATGGGAAGATACATAACCCCACATAGATACTCCACACACATATATATGGGTTAGTTCACAAAGCTATATAGACAATTGCTTACCATACCATTGGATCACAAGATACCACATGGTACAACATGTAGCTTTGTGTGTTGATCACTTGAATCCATCCTTTCCACTTAGCCTTGATCAACAATATACACATTAGTCCATAAGGATTGTCATTAGTTACCAAAACCACACATGGGGCAACCATGTTCTTTCAACGTGCAACCCTGTCAAATTTCTGAGTATTTCCTATTCATGTGTTTTTTAATCCTGTTACCCAAAGATGTTCTTAGGGCCTCTTTGGTTCAAAAGATTCTCAAAGAAATTGTATAGGATTTCAATCCATAAGAATTTTTTCTACTATACCTGGCTATGGGAAGCCCGACCCGAAGCCCAGCCCGAAGACCGGCCCAAAATCTCGGGCTTGGGACTCAAATTTAGGCCCGATGGCTGCGCTGGGCCGGACCTGGGCTTTGCTTTTTAGCTGTTTCAGGAAGAAGCCTGGCCTGCGGCCCGATGGCCCGGTGGGCTTTCGGGGTTTTTTTTGCCGGGCCGGGCTTGGGCCTGAGTTTTCTGTGTCAGGCTTTTCTTGGCCCGGCCCGAAGCCCGGCCCGGCCCGAGGTATGCCGCCCAGGTATAATGACAACTATGACATTCCTGAATTTTTAATTCCTATAGGGTTCCAAATGACATGACATTATATTCCTGCAATATTCGTATTTCTGTGTTTTTCAAATTGTATGAACCAAAGAGACCTTTATAATTTTCGGAAAGCATGTGCTAAAAATGACATAGATACCGGTCCATAGACCTGTAAATATCAACGAGGGCCCATGATTTTAATTTTGGGCAGCAGTGTTAAGCATATGCGCATGACGTAATCATTAAAATAATCCAACATCAATAAGAGTACAAACACCAGTATTTCGGGAAAAAAACAACTAACAGCCTGATTGATGTCGATGGGAGCCGAGAGTATGAACACCATTATCGAGAACGTAGCAGCCGAGACAAATATTGGGAGGACAATCCTTCTCGCGGCAACCGTGAGGAAAAAAATCGATACTATCCCCTACTCGCCAAATACATCCTGTGTTAAACCCAAGGATTGGACCTGATATCAATCTGACTACTATCCCCTACTCGCCAAATACATCCTGTGTTAAAAGTCTGTACGCCTGCCAGAATGAATAGAGTTGAACTGTGCAAAAGACATATGGTCCGTTATTTCCGTGAAATAGTTGAACCCAGCACAGAGGCTTCGAATGAAAGAAAAAAAGCTTGTCATTGATAGAAGGCGAAACAAACTATGTGGGCCTCGTTTTAGGCTTGCCATTTAACCCCACAGATTCGAACTGATTTCTGTTTCTACTGTATAATGGAGGTCGCCAGTGGAGGTGGTTGAGTTAAAATTGTTCATGCCTTCTGATTAGCTAGTGCACTTGCTTATCGATCACAGACCTCTTCCCTTCACACGACGACTATTTATAATGAAATGGCGCCATCAGTTGGATCATGTAACAAAGCTAGCTAGCTCGTTCTCCAAGTACTCAAAGACTGCACAATGGAGCTTGCCAACCTTCAGTCCATCTTATTATGTTTAGTGCTCTCTCTTGCCCTGTGCATCCACACCATTCCCCGGGCAGAAGGCCGCGACCTGAACCTGCTTCCCCAGCACAATGTATCGATGGTGACCGATGATCTCCCCACTTCGGTGGACTGGAGGAGCCAGGGTGTCGTCCTGCCGCCGCTAGACCAAAAACGCTGCGGTCAGCAGACTCGATTTTATGCTTAGCTAGTACTACGAAGTATTCTTCTTGCTTTCTTGCTGACATGACCGGCGTTGCTTTGATACGCAGAATGCTGCTGGGCCTTGGCTACCACGGCGGCAATCGAGAGCCTGTACCGCATCAAGACTGGAAGATCCCTCCGTCTTTCGGCTCAGCTTCTCGTCGACTGTGACAACACCAACACGGCGGCTGCAACAAAGGTTCACCCCGGAGGGCTTTCGAGTGGATAGTCAAGAACGGCGGGATTGCGACCGACAGTGACTACCCCTTCGACGCTCAACAGGGTACGTGCAAGGAAGCGAAGAAGAGTATCCATGCCGTCACGATCTCAGGGTTCGCAGCAGTCGGCAAGACAGAGGCTGATCTGATGAGGGCGGTGGTGCAGCAGCCTGTCGTCGCCGGGCTCTCCTTGGCGAATCACGACTCGTACAAGAACTACAAGGGGGGTATATTCGAAGGTCCGTGCGGCACCTACAAGCACGCCGTAACCGTGATCGGCTACGGAACAAGCGACGAGGGTGTTCCCTTTTGGATCGTGAAGAACTCGTACGGCACCTCCTGGGGAGACAAAGGTTACATGTACATCCGACGTGGAGTCCAGCAACCCGGAGGGATGTGCGGGATCGCAGACAAGGCGAGCTATCCGCGCATGTGATCGAGGTTCCATCGTGATCCATCAGTCACCTGGTCTTCTGTAGCATCTGATGTTTCAAATAATATCACCGAAGATAGAGTAAACACTCGGTCGCATGCGTTTCTTGTGCCTTCTGTTTGATCTTGTTGTCCTACCTCCTACTCCTAGTCATGCATGCATTCTCTGGTGTGTATAACTTCGTTTTGATTGGCGCTGAGCGTTCATTTTCACGAGCAGCCCCGTTTTGGTCGATACCGTTGTGTCGTTGCCTGTTTCAAAATTGTTAGCAACGCAGGCAAGTTTGCAGGTGCTGGGTTCAGTTTGATGACAGAGGACCCGGCTGGCAAAATGTGTAGTATGTTCAGTATTCACATTTCCTCCACACCACAGTTCGCTACTCCTTTCTGAATTGCTGATTGTAGTCAGTAGACACAGGGAGTGTGATGTATTGCTCAATTCGGCAGATTTAAACCAATATCATACTATCTAGCAACCAAAGCACCGCCGATGTATTGTCGCCTCCTATAAACAATCTCCCAGGTGTAAAACATGCGATGCACAATGTAGGAGTAGTAGCAAATTGCCATTAATTGCTGATTTATGAATCAAACAAAACTGTCGACAGCAGAAGAAAAAAAAGTATGGCACCTCAGCACACTTTTTTTTTGAATTTTGGCTTTTATAAATCATAAAGGAACAATTCGGTTACAATCACGATTGATCTCTCCCTCCACGCAGGGAGGATAAGAACCAATCAACACCTGCCCACTCAACACAGGGCTACCTAGTTTAGCTAGAACATGAGCAGCATGATTACCAGTTCTGTTGATTTTAGACACTTCCACCTTTTGCAACGACTTCAGCTGCCTTTTGATGTCAGCAACAATTCCAGAGATAGCTGATTTATTTTCTCCTTGATAATTAATCTGAGCAACAAGAGAAGCACAATCACTTTCCAAATGTACCTGACCAGAGAAGACCGGAAGTAAAGCCTTCAAGCACTCCAGTCCCGCCAACGCTTCAACCTGTTCCGCATCAGTACAATGAGGGATGCGACCCCAAGCTGACATCTAGACTTTTCCATCACAGTCTCGTAAAAGCCCTCCCCATGCTCCTGACTGATCATGTAAGGAAAAGCTAGCATCGAAGTTCAGCTTAGCCCAACCAGTAAAAGGCTTATACCGGACACATGGAGATTCTTTTCTCTGTGTTTTGCAACTTGCCACAGAATGGAATGCTGGGAATTTTCCTTTTGGATGAATTACCTCTTCAATCTCTCTTTTGTCCTGGAAGTTAGCCAAGTAAGATTGCAAGAAAACAGCTGAATGTTCAATAGTCGACTTACCATCTCCAAAAATGATATTATTCCTGAGATGCCAAGTCCTCCACCACAACATTAACACTCTGGCACGCATGTCCTCATTGATATGACTAAGCAGAATTAACACCCAGTCTTTACCAGTCTCGGATAGAAGGTGATCCGGGGGAATATCCTAGCTTTTCCTAATGCATTGACGCAGCGCCACCACTTTTGTGCAGTTAACCATCGCATGATGGCTAGTTTCCGGTTCCATTCCACAAATATGACAAGTAGAAATATTATCCATCTTCCTCCTGCACCTCAAGGCCTGAACCCCCAAAGAATCAGTAGCTAGTTTCCAACTAAAAACCTTGACTTTAGGCGGAATGTTAGTTTTCCAAATTAAATTCCAAAGGTCCCTTTCCCCAGCAGGTTTAGTACTTGGGCCTTCTTGGGCAGACTTTGAGTGAAGAGAAGCAGCAAGTCTGTAAGCACTCCTCACCGAAAAAATTCCGTTTCTCTCATGATGCCATGCAAGAAAATCATCCCCATTGCGAAAAGGGATTTTAATTTGCAGAATATGATCAACGTCTACTTGGTGGAAAAAAATTCTAACCAACTCCACTTTCCACTGTTTCGTAGCAGGGTTTATCAAGTCCGAAACCCATTTAACTCTAGTGCTAGTTGCTTTACCCAAGCACTTCAAGTTACCCCTTGGGATCCAATTGTCACGCCAGAATTTCACTTTAGAACCTGAATAAATTCTCCAGATAATACCTTTTTTAAGCAGCTCTAGACCGTGAGAGATGCCCTGCCAGCATGGAGATGTATTTTGGATGAAAGAAGTGTCAATTAGGTCCCCCACTGGATAATATTTCGCCTTCAATAACCAAGCACACAAGCTGTTTGGTTTATCAATTAATCTCCATGCTTGTTTTGCTAGGAGAGCTTGGTTAAAAAATCTCAAATCTCTGAACCCCATGCCACCTTGGTTCTTGGGTTTTGTCAATTTTTCCCAAGAAAGCCAATGCACTTTTTTACTTTCTATATCATCTCCCCACTAGAAATCTCTAATAATGTGATTCATATCTTCGCACAAACTAGCCGAGAATTTAAAGACACTCATAGCATATGTAGTAATAAACTGGGCAACAGCCTTTATAAGAGTTTCTTTAGCTACTCCCAACATATACTTCTCGGACCAGTCAGAACATTTCTTGGAGAGCTTTTCCTTTGTCGGCTGAAATTTATCATTTTTCAATCTCCCCTCAGGAACTGGTAAGCCAAGATGTTTATCCTCAAAGGAAGTTGTTTCCACATTCAACATAGAAACAACAGTAGCCGCATCAGCATCATCAACATATTGACCAAGCATGAGAGAACATTTGGCCGGACTAAGTAGTTGTCCCGTACCTTGCTCATAAGAATGAAGAACATCATTTATATGGTTAGCTTGTTCACCATTGGCTTCAAAGAAAAGAAGACTGTCATCCGCAAAAAGAAGATGCGATATGCCCGGGCTTCTTCTACAGATTTGAAGTTCTTTGATGTACCCATTGTTGATTCTGTTTTGGAGGAGAGTGGAGAGCCCCTCCACAACAAAAAGGAATAGGTACGGACACAGAGGGTCTCCTTGTCTCAATCCTCTTGAAGGTTTAAAACTGCGTAGTAATTTCCCATTGAACCGAACAGAAAACTTGACCGTTTTAACACAAGTCATGATCCACCCAATCCACCTTTCATAAAAACCAAACTTCCGCAGGGCATTTTGCAGGAAGTTCCAATCCACACGATCATAGGCCTTCATCAGGTCAAGTTTGTATCCACAAAATTTACCAGCATTTTTCGTTCATTTTTGAAGAGCGTGGATGCATTCAAAGGCAATGATTGCATTGTCAGTGATCAAACGCCCCGGAATGAAGGCACTTTGGGTTTCCGAGATGATATCCTCTAGTAGTGGCCGCATTCTGTTTACTAAGCACTTGGATACAACTTTGTAGATGACATTACACAAGCTTATTGGTCTGTAATCTTTCAAAGTCATAGGATTTTTCATTTTAGGAATAAGGACAATCGAGGTGTCATTTACTCCATTCAGCATCTCCCCAGTCTGAAAGAACTTCTTAACGGCAGCTATGATGTCTTCCTTTAAGGTACCGCAATTCCTCTGAAAAAAACAAGCTGGAAAGCCATCAGGACCCGGGGCTTTAGTAGGCCCAATTTGAAACAGGGCAAAACTAATTTCCTCATCAGTAAAATCTGCACAGAGGCTTTCATTTGCTTCAGTATCAACTTTATGTACTAGCAGGTCCGTGATCAACGCTGGCTGTACAGAGTCATCCATAGTATAAAGATCCTCAAAGAAACCAGTTGCTAGGTCTTCCATAGAAGCCAAATCAGTTACCTCTTCACCATTTGGTTTCTTAAGCTTCTCAACAGCTCATCTAACTCAGCACTGATTCTTTTTGCAAGGTCTCTGCTTTTATAATCAGACCTCAAATTGGCTCTCTCCAGTTCCTTTCTCTTCTTCTCTATTTGTCTATGAATAGAACCAATCGTCCTACCACTCCAATCATGGAGCGACGACAACGCACCACTCAGATTGTTAGCAACCTCACCCAGATCACATGGCTTTTTATGCAAATTCCATGCAGTTTTAATCTCTTCACCTAGCGCTGGCTCACGCTCCCAAAAGGCTTCATATCTGCGAATAGGAGGAGATCTATTTACAGCAATAGCCTTGTCCAAAGTAATTAGAAGTGGACAATGATTAGACCAGGAAGAAGTTAGGTGTGTTACCTGGCAAAAGAGAAACAAATAGGACCAATTAGGACTTGCAACAGCCCTATCCAGACGAACTCTTACATTGTTTATACCATTCTGCTTATTATTAAAAGTCCAAGGCCTGCCCTTGTACCCCAGATCATGTAGGTCACACTGAGAAAGAACCTCCCAGAATTCAAACATTTGTTTTTCACCTCGTCTTCTAGCTGAGAAATGTTCCTCTTGCCACATACATTCATTGAAATCGCCCAACATCAACCAGGGATAATTGAGGAGAGGTTTTATTCTGCGTAGAAGGTTCCACATATTGTGTCTCTCATGAACACGAGGCTCTCCATACACAAACATGCATCTCCATTTATTTCCTTCAGGCAAATTATGAACTGTTACATCGATAAAGCGCTCACCAATCTTGAACAGCTCAACATGGATGCTCTCATCCCAAAACAAAGCTAACCCACCACCTTTCCCCTCTCCTTTGAAAGTAACAACATGTTTCAGGCCTAACCTCCACCTAATCCCCTCAACAAACATTTTATTCTGGCGAGTTTCCGAGAGAAACAGTAATTTCGGACGATGCACATGAACAAGCCGTTCAAATTCCTGAACTGTCCCAGGCCGGCCAGCACCCCGACAGTTCCAACCTAACAACGTCATGGCTCCTGGCAGGTGCGCTCATTCGCACCTGTCAGTTGGCCAGCAGCCCCAAGGCTGGCTGCCTCCTTTTCCTCCTTTCTTGCCTCACCTGCATCCTCCTCTCGATCAGTCACCAGGCTCAGTTCAGTCCCGTTTTGTGCCTTGGCCCTCTCCTCTTCACGTAGCTTCCGAAGTCCCTCCTCGCCCAGGCACTCGGAGAGAGTGGGCATAGGAATGAAGCTCCTCTTAGCCCTATGCAGGCGGCCATCTTCTTCAGCATCTTCTTCAGCACGCTTGCGCACCTTGCCACCACCCCAGAATCGACAGTTAGCAAGAGGAGCAGAGTTGATCTCATTCTGCTCCCCTGCCTTCTGACGATCATGTCTCTTCCATTTTATTGCCAAACGAGCATGTGTATCATTCTTCCGTTCCACCAAGATGTTCAAGTTATTATCTTCCACCTCTGCATAGTTGCTAGAGTCCTCCTTTTCATTAGCCCGACCGTTCTCCTCCACTGCGCCTCCAGCGTTCTTGTTGGCGATCACGAGAGCAGCCACCCCAATGTTGTTGTTGAGGGGGACCACCTTGTCGATCTTGCTATTAAGAGCAAGCTGCACGGCCACCCCATTGTTGATGTCGAGGGGGCCGCTATGCCGACCTTGGCATGGCCAGGGTTGTTGGAGTCCACGTACTCAGCCACAGCAGTCCCAATGTTGTCAATGGGGACTACTGCAACCAAATCTTTGTTGTTGGCGTCGGCGTTGTCGTCCACCCGCAGCCGCGCAACGATGTCATTCTGGATGATGGGTGGAATGACGGCGCCTCAGCACAGCTGCTAGCCCGAGAGCTATTTCGCTTTGTGGATAAAAAGGGCACCATAGATCAGTGGCCGAAGCTCTATAGGATGGCACCTGGGTAGCTGACATCAAAGGTCAATTGACGATCCCTGCACTAGACCAATTTTGTGAGCTTTGGGGCCGAGTGAGCAGAACAGAGCTCAGGCCTGGCATCAAAGACCAATTTCATTAGAAACTCACAGAGAATGGATAGTTCTCTGCCGCCTCGGCTTATGCCGCGATGTTCTATGGTCAGACTTTGGCTCTTGGCGCCAAAGAAATTTGGGAGTCCTTTGCCACATTGTCGGAAAAGATCCACGCTTGGTTGGTGATCAAGAACCGCTGCTGGACATCAGATAGACTTGCACGGCGAGGGCTTCAACATCAGCCTGCTTGCCCTCTTTGCTGCCAGGCTCCTGAGACTATGCCACACATCATGACAGGATGCTCTGTTGCCCGCGAGATATATGGTACAGTATTTTCAGAACTGCAGGCTGGCAGGATTTCACGCCATCTAATGACCGAACCATCGAAGATTGGTGGTCTACAACTTCTTCCTCCTTACCCAAGAACAAGAGAAAGGCCTTCAACACTCTGATCACCGTTGGCATTTGGCAGATCTGGCTTGAATGAAACAGTAGAGTGTTCAAAAACATCAGCCACCTGCCAGGAGTAGTGGTACATAAGATTCGTGAGGAGTTAAACCTCATTGCACATGCGGTCAAATGCAGGCGAGGGCGAGGTGCAACCTAGGTTTTATTTTGCTGGCGGCCGTGATACCTTGTAACACCTCCTTGTAATTAAACTTTCTCCCAATCTTAATAAAAATGACACGCAAGTCTTTCTTTTGCGTGTTCTAGAAAAAAAAGTATTCATGATTCCACCCCCAGACACCGGAGAGAACACTAGCTAGCACTCATGGATTTCTAGGCAGTAGAACTAGAGCAGAGGATTGACGACCTGCCTTGCAAAAAGCACTATGTCGCTCCGGTCTTCCCTGACGAGGAACAGGAATGGGTGATCTCCCATGAAATCGATAACTTCTGAATGGTATCCCTCGAGAATTTACCTGGTCATTAGGATTCTTTTTACTTTTGCGCTAAGGATAAGGGAACTGAGAAAAAAGAGCTGGCTTGGCTGGTACATCAAGCATATGACATATTGCTTGTTCGGTGTGGTACACATATCTGTCAATGTCAATCAAGTAAGAAAATGCATTCCCACTGTCTGAGGAGAGCGACCCATCGAGTCCGCGCGCGTCCGTCCATGTCCGCGCGAGCCAAAAACACGGCCCAACAGGGTGACGCAAACGGACCGCGGTCCGTTTTTTGGTCCGCCGCTGCGTCCTCCCCGTGTCCGCCCTGGCCCCGCGTGTCATCGTCTACAACGGCCACCTACCCGCAATAACTGTGGGCGGTGGAGCTGTATAAATTGCGCCGGCCGGCCAAACCCTAGGGCACACACACAAACCCTAGCACTCCTCCCCAATCGCGCCGGCCGGCCAAACCCTAGGGCACACACACAAACCCTAGCACTCCTCCCCAATCGCGCCGGCCGGCCAAACCCTAGCCACGGCGGCCACCATCTCCAAGCTCAGATCCACGCGCCGGAATGGATCCGCCGCAGCCGCCGCAGCATCTGGTGGACGAGGTCGAGCGAGCGCGTATGAGCGCGCGCGGGCGCTATCGTGGCAGCTTCTCGCGCCGGATGGCGACCAGCCCGGCATGGGCCGGCATGATTCCCCAGCCGCCGCGTTCGCGCCTGACGGACGCCCAGAGGAGTGCGGTGGAGGCGGCGTTCGCGGACTGCGTCGACAGCGACGAAGAAGAGTACGCCGTCGTGGCGGCCGGTGTCGCGGGGGATGGCGCGCCGCCGGAGCCTCCCATTGGCGTGGGCGGCCCTGCTCACATCACCGAGGAGGAGGCGGTGGATGCAGCCCACATGCAGCTGAACGCGCAGAGGGCGCCCGCGTTCATGTCCGCCGCGCGCGCCTATGCCGACGCTGCAGTGGAGGACGAGATGAAGCAAATGCGCCGCGCCGAAGAGACCAAAAAGCGCGCGGCAAGGCGCAAACGGCACCGGGAGGCCTTGGCGGCGGCCGAGGCCGCGAAAGGAGCAGGCAGCTCCACCTGATGTCATATCCCCGCCGGCGTGGCCAGCAAGTCCGTTGCAGAACGGGCATGCTGCGTGACGTTCCTCAAGGCCGGAGACTCTCTTTGATCTTCCCCCTTGCCGGCCGGTGGTCGGTTATTAATTTTCTTCAAGTTTAGGTTTAGGTTTTAGGGTTTAATGTTAGGAGGAAGTCCTAGATTTACTATGTAATTTTAGTTTCTAAAAATATAATCCTAGTATTAAAAAAAAGTTTGGGGAAAAAATGGCAAGCGGACTCAATGCGTCGGCCCCGTTGGGGCACTGGCCAGAAAGGGGCGGACATGGGCCGGACGCGCGTCCGTTCCCCGACCCAAACGGACAAAACGCGGACCAAACGCGCGTCCGTTTGGGTCGCCCCGTTGGAGTCATCCTTAATGATCTGAATAATAAAAAGGACATTGAATCTTAATTGAATGAATCTTTATTTATCTTTCGAACTTTTTTAAGGCTTGGGCCAGTGCAACATATCTTAGCAAGTTATAATAGGACTAATAAAATTCAAGAGACATATCTCATTGCATTGTTTTTTATGAGTTGTATTAAAATTTATTATGCATACATACGATTGGTCTAACAACTTTGTTTTGTCTATGGCCGCGTGCAAATGTCATATGTTACCTAAGTACTGTGCCAATGCACCGTCACGTTGTCATAGTAGTAATAAAATCTTAAAATATAACTAGTGCAATGCATTCATTTTTATGTGTTGTGTCCACATTTTATGATTTTGGGCTCAGGCATACAAATGATTGGACTAAAAACTTATTTTTGCCTATCGCCACGTGAAAGAGTTATAAGTTAGCTAAGCTATATATAACTTTACTATTTCTCTCTTCATTAACTGTTATGCCACGTAAGCAAAATATCAATGAAACTGCGCTAAATGTCTTGCATTGACATAAGCCGAAGTTACAACCTCACACTCTCTCTTAGACTGCTCATAGTGGAGAGTAACGTAAAGTAGTAACATACACATGGGACACGGTGTTTTGGGTCCTAGATCTAGATGCACCTATCATGTAAAATATTTTTAAATACATATTAAAATATCAAAAAAATGTACAAAAAAAATCAGATGAACATCCATATATATATATTTTATATTCGTACACCAAAATTCACGAAAAAGACATTTTTTTGTGACCTATGTGACCTGTGTAAATAAATAAATAAAAATGTCTCGTACAGTCATTTTAAAACACCGGGATTTGTCTTTTTCACGCAGGGTACAAAAAATGTTGTTTTTCTGTGAAACTTTACGTACGAATATAGAATGTTCAGCCGTATATCCGATTTTTTTGGAACTTGTGCGGGAGGCCAACTTAAGGGTCTTCATCACATAATTATACAGAAAAGCTGTCTCGGAGCGTTGGTCCTAAATTATTGCTCTAATGCGAGAGGATATCAATAGTGACCCTCAATTGTCATGCGAGGAGCATGCTAATCTCACTTCCAACTTCACAGAGAAAGAGGTGTTGATAACATATCTCAGATGGGGTTTAATAAAACCCCTCTGTCTAAAGGGTTCCCGAGAGAGTTTTACTAGAAATTCTAGATGGTTATCAAAATTGACACAAGTATGTTGCTGTTGCACGGTTACAAACATGCGATTCTTTAAATTATTTACTAAAGTTGGCACAAACAACCTTACATTTACTGTCCACAAAGTTGTTTGTCCGACTCAATCAACTTTTACTATGGGAAACCGCGCACACAGAATTTCTGACGAGATCCCGACACGAAAATATCCCCTCGCGTCGCCCCCCCAGGCGGCGCCAGGGGCGACCACTCCCGCCGCCAGCTTCTCTCCACCGCCGGCCCACCCTGCCGCTGCCGTCGCCGGCCTCGGCCGCGGCGGTGGCGGCCCCCCTCCGCTGCCAAAAGGGTGGTCGGGGGGGAGGGTCTCTAGCTCAAGACGGAGAGGGACCGCCCCGTGGGGGCGACGGCGGTCGAGACGGAGGACGCCGGGCCGACGGGCCCGGATGGAGGCGACGAAGGTGCGGGAGGTGGCGGCGCAGACTGCGGGCGGCGGTCCAGGGCGCGGAGCGACCGTCGCCTCAGATGGTCTTGGCGGGCCGATGGGCCCGCCGGGCCCGGGCTCGAGGACCCGTCACTGGGCGCGGCTGCGCCGGCGAGGAGGAAGTGCCTGCGACGATGGCTCCATGCGGAGGTGGGCGTCCCGGCGGTGGAGGAGGCCCCTGGCGCGGAGGGGGCGATGTGGTGTCGAGCTCCTGCCCGTGGTGTTTGGCACTGGGCAGTGAAGAGGTGCGGATGCAGTGGCGAGCTCCTGGCCGTGGTGTTTGCCGGGAGGGCTGTGGCGCGCGAGGATGATGGCCGCTGTTGGTCGCGTGAAGCTGGTGGAGATGCGGTGCAGGGCGCTGTGGCGGAGGAGGTGGTTCCGGCGCGGTCGCTGGGGGTGGCATCCCCTGCCGACGTGCTCCGGCGCCCGAGGAGGAGGTGGGCGCCGGAGACTCCGGCACGGAGGCAGGAGATGGCCTCTCCTGCCGCCGTGCTCCGGCGTCCGGGCGGCGTGGAAGCCGGGGCGGCGGCCCCGGACAGTGGTGGCTACTCCGGCGGAGCGGCTGAAGCGGGCATGGCCATGGCAGCGGCTGTGGAAGGTGGTGCCGCGGCTGCTGCGGCATGGGTGGAGCTCGGTGGTTGACGACATGGCCGGGATGCCATCCTGCTGCTCCCGAAGCTTTGCGGTCGGGTTGAACTCCGGGCGAAAGCTCGCATGGACTTCGGTCAGTGCCGACGACGGCGGCGCCCTCGGGCGTCGTTCCCTTTCTTGATTGCGTCGTCGTGGAGCTTTTCGATCTCGTCTAACGCGTGGTGGTTCCAAGTTTTCCGGGTGAAAACCTTTGCTCCTTCGTGAGCGGGCGGCGGTGACGGTCTCGTCACTCCCTTGTTGGAGGCGCCGCTTTGGAGCCCTAGGCCAGCGCGGTGCAACGGTTTCGCGACGGATGTGCAGAATGGCATGTGGTCGTGGGCGGTGGATGTCGGGGCGGCGGCTCCGGAAGGTGGTGGTGCGTCGAGGCGGCGGCCTCGAGCTCCCACGCTACGACGGTTCTATGAGGCAGAACCGTTGTTTAGTGTGGGTTTGGGTGGCGACCTGGATGAAGACTGCTTGGGCAGAGTGTTCGTCGACCCGACTGGATCGTCTTCGGGCAATGCGAAGGTCGATCTGGTTGCTACACCGGGGCGGCGGCCCCGGAACAGGTGGTTTTGGTGGCAACCTGGATGAAGACTGCGTGGGCAGAGGGTTCGTCGACCATGACTGGATCACTTTCGGGCAATGCGAAGGTCGATCTGGTTGTTACGCCGGGGCGGCGGCCCCGGAGCAGGTGGTGTGTGTTGTGGCGTTTGTCGACTTGGGTCGTGTGGGCGGCGGGTCGCTTCGTTTGTGTCATTCTTTTGTACAGATTGTATGGTTTTTGGATCCGGTTTCCCTTATAAACTGGGTCAACTCTTTCTATCTATTCGGGCGGTGGATACAACCACTTTATCTATACTACTATTAAAAGAGCAAACTTGTTGGCATACATTAAATCTGTACCGTTCAATATCCGATCAAACAGCCCAGATCGTCCCAATATTTGACAACTCAACAATGTCCATTATGTACCGTTTTGCCCTCCCACCAAATCACATAATACTACTAAATTGCCACCGTACCTGTTCATTCTTTTATTTCTCCTCTCCCGCTCGAAACGTCCGTCGTCCCCCACCACTTCCTGCGATTCTCCAATGCAAGGACGAGGAGCCACTCCAAGTAGGCGTCGAGGAAGGTTGTCCGGCCGCCGTAGTTGAACACCGCCTAGAGCCCGTTGTCAGGGCCGAAGCCCCCGATCATAAGGAGGTTGTACGGAGCGAGCGGACGCCTTGCCCCTCCACCTCTTTCCCCTTAGGCGCACGGCCGCGCCTCCAGTCCAGCATTGGGGCAGACCCGACCGAGGCATTTGGGCAGGCAGGATTGGGCAGAGATAGATGGATTCAATTCAATGCGCCGTCGGCCATATGCTCTGCCGGCATACTGCTCCAGCGCCGTCCAGTCCATCTGCAGCAGAGGCCATGGCCCATGGCCCCGCGACACCGGCGCGGCCACACGGCGAGCATGGCGAGAACGACGCCGGTGACCACGGTGTAGGAGATGAAGCTGCTGCAGCCGCCATGGTGATGCTTTGGACGAGGCAACGACAATGGCGCGGAGGCGGCGGCAACTGCTGTTGTTGAGACGGCAGCATCCTGTCCGTGGCCTGGTCAGTGCCCTTGTTGGACCGGAGCGAGCTCCCTGGTGGAACTAGCCGCGCCGACGGCCTCGGCTTCGTTATATTCTCCCACAATTTAGTTCAGTCCACTTCGCCCAAAATTAAAGCATTAATTCTGAATTATTATTGTCCGACACTACTTCGATCAGAACTCTCCTAGAGCACGCGCCTGACATGGAATTCCTTGCCGCATCGGAAACGCGCCACGAATAAAAAGGACTCGGGTCCCTTGCACAGAACCTCAGCTCTCGACATTGCCACGCCCGACCTCGAGTCATTGCACGAAACCTCAGCTCCGACATTGCCACGCCCGAAGCTTCCAGTCTTTTCGTTCAGCCCGTGCTTGAAATTGCCGTCGCCGTTGACGACTTCCGTTGTTCCACCAAAGTTACGGGTTCAACTGTTGTTTCGGTTTTCTGATTTATTTCTTCTCCGGCCCCTTACCACCGTGGCCGCCGGCTCCAATCTTCTCCCGGATTTTTTTGGCATATAATCAGAAGGCACCACTCCCACATACACTTGTTGTACGATTCGAGTCTAATTTTCTAGGACAGCGAAGAAGAAAGCAAACCACGTATGGCTACTGTAGATAAATAATCTTTTGCAGCTGCTAGCACCGATGCCCTATTGCCAGAGAAACGGGAGAATCAGACATCATTCACGTCATGTGGTTGACATTTATCGCTGGTAATTTCTCCTCAATTTAGATACACAAGTGTGTCTTTGCAGTAGTCTATGGGTTAAATTTAATTACCAACGTACATGTACCCATGTTGGCCTGATGGGTATGTACATCCTTTCTACAAGTTCACGGGCACACACCCATTGTGTTACAGCGATGGATGGCATCGCCTCATGAAGTAGCAGCTGAACGGAGGTCCCATCAACCCATCCTTGAGCAGGCCTGAATGTTTCAGTGGTAAGTAACTTTGTTAATCATCTCACCAAAGCAAATTCTTATTTGTTGATGCCTATTCGTAAGACATGTTGTAGTTTCTGTTTCATAGCTTTTTTTGGGACTAACTGTTTCATAGTTATTGTCTTTTCTTACTTGTAGTTGCCCCTTTTAATTGTGATAACGTGTGTTGCACGTACATGCCAACTAGTAGCTCAAAAAGCTCAAAAACTTTTACTATGGGATGACACATTATTGAGAAGGTTATTGTTGTACATGAAGCCATCCACAAAATTTACAGAAAGAAAATAGATGATATTTCTTTCAAGACTGAATTTGAAAAGACAAAAGATAAAATTAAATGGTTATTTCTACAACAAATTATACGCATGAAAGCGGCTACTCCAACTCGAGACGTGAGCAAATAGACCATTTATGGACTCATAACTCTTCTTTAATTTAATCAACGTAAAATGGTAATTCCGATTTTCCGATTGTACAATGATTAGGGCAACGAGTACCAGTATTAATGATGCATTTAACTCTTATTAGTCCGACCATGATATGTGGAGCTCACTAGGCAGGAAGGTGACTGACACAGTCGGGTGACCGTGCCTGCCTGTGATAGGATGGTTTGGAGGGTGGTTTTACCTCCAGCCCATCGGAGTTCAAACCCCAGATTTGACGTTAGTGTTTCACATTTCTGCAGAATATTTTTCAGTGGGAGGTGACGTTCCCGTCGATAGCGAGACGTCCGTGGTGATTTCGTCAATCTCAAGACTTGATCCGCGAGCTCAGTCGCTCGGAGGTGCTCATAGGTGAGGTGTGAGTGTACGCGCGTGCATGTGAGCGTCTGCCTTGTACTGTGTTTAAAGAAAAAATCGATGACCGTGGCAGCAATTTTTCCTCCGAAAAAACGTCCCCATGGGACGTGCACAGCACAGGCACATGCCTTTGAGCGCCGCCCGCGTTAGAAACGTTGAATGGACAGTCCAAAGATGACGTTACTGGACCAGTAAAAACCTACCAAAAGATTTTAACAAAGACCATCGCCAGCACCTGGCGAGGTTGCCGATTCTCACACCTCGCAGTCACACTCTTTGACTTGGGTCACCCTCATCTCCCGTTCGACACGCACGGGCCAAGCAGAACCATTCCTTCCTCGCATCTTCCTGAACAAGAAACAGGTTAGTTTGGTCGGCAAGGAATCTCACGCTTTTCGCAGCAACGCACTGGATGATCGATCCAGCGGCGAACATGTCCCAGTGCGGCAATGGCCAGACGCTACACCGCCGGCCTAGGATCGCCCGCTCACCAAACCCAAACGGCTCCGCGCCCCGACGCGCGATTAAACAAAACGTTAGCTAATTTGGTCTCCGCGCGCCGTGCCGTGCCGTGCCGGTTACGGACACCCCAACAGAACTGAACAAGGACGGAGGCAACGTACGAACGCTCCGAAGCGAAACCGAGGGAGTTGCCCGAGTCAAGCACGAGAACAAACAGCTCTTTTGAACGAGCCGTGCTGAGCGAAGAGCTGACGTGCGGGGGCTGAGACGGGGGCGGTTTGTCGTCGTGGATGACGGGTGGGCTGTGTCCCATGTGTGGAACGGAACGGAACGGTGGCGTAATTAAAGAGGAGAGAGGGAGAGATGAGCCATCCCGTTCCCGCCCCGCCCCGCCCGTCAACAACCTGCCCAACTGAGTAACTGACACCCACCCATGGGCACCCTGGCAGGTGCGGCCCACATGCAGAGGGGACGGCGAAAGCTGGTAGCGCCGTTACATAGTACATTTCACCCGTCCGTGTAGCTGGGTGCTAGCCGTCCACCTCGCATTTCGGAATCCCCAGCCAGATCCGCCTCCTCTTCACATATCGCTTCTCCCTCCTCCTCCTCCACACTACTAGCAGACGACAGCCCACTCCTGCCGCCGTCTCTCTTCTCCGTCCGTCGCTACACCGCCACCCAGCCCCGTCCCCAAAACACGCCAAAACCCTAGATCTCTCCCCCCGCACGCACGCATTGCCCTCCGCCTCCTATGACCGCCGGCCCCCACTGAGAGGCAGCAGGGCCATGGCCTCCGCCATCCCCTTCATCCCCTCCTCCTCCGCCGCCATGCTCATGGCGCCCGGCCCGTGGACCAGCAGCAGCAGCCGGGCTGGCTCATGGACGAGCGCGACGGCTTCATCTCCTGGGTGCGGGGCGAGTTCGCCGCCGCCAACGCCATCATCGACCTCCTCGTCCTCCACCTCCGCGCCGGCGGCGACCCCGGCGAGTACGACCACGTCTTCGCCGCCGTGCAGCAGCGACGACACCACTGGGCGCCCATCATCCACATGCAGCAGTTCTTCCCCGTCGCCGACGTCGCCTACGCGCTCCAGCAGTCGGACTGGCGACGCCGGGCACAGCCGCCCCAGGCGATGCAGCAGCACGGGCCTGCTGTGGTCACGCCGAACCCGCCGCCGCCGCCACCGCGCAGGCCCAACTTCGCGTCGTCCAACCAGCGCCACCATCGCCCCGATCCGCCGCGACCTGCCGCCGCAACGTCGTCGCCGCCGCTGCTGCTGGATCCGATAAAGATGGTAATAAGATGCGCTCTCTTCTCTTGTTTGGTACAACTGACTGCTGGTGTTGTTCCTTTTTTACAAAGGGCAACGCTCTTTTCTTCTATAAGGTCCTAATTAAAATGGTCCGATGAATGAAACGCGTTTCTGGTGCAGGAACACACGTTTCCTAGTAATTGAATACTAGTCATATCTCTTCTAGAGCATGGATATGGAGTATTTTTTTATTCTCTGTCGAAATTCTGTTTCGATTACTAGTATAATTTTTGTGCTAAAGTACGTGATAGTTTGATCCTTCGGGTTGCTGAAGTGCAGTTAATGTTTCTCTTATTTTTCGGCTTTACTCACTATTGATGTCTTAAAAGGGTAAGATTTTCCCGATTTGTCTTGTGTAGTTCTATACGGATTTCTTATTGCGGAGGTCATAATGCATAAAGTTGTCCAAAAATAGCATTCCCGTGTTAAGACGTGTGTAGGCACTTGCAAGCTACCATTTTGAGTTGCTCTAGGTGGAAACATTTTTCGTTCTGTGCATTCTGCGGTTCTTTCTTCAATAGCTGAATGAGTCAATGAGATGGTTATTTCTTGTACGACAAAAAAAAATGTCGCTAAACCGTCCCAGGTAGCTGAATGAGTCTATGAGATGGTTATTTCTTACAACAACAAAAATATGGCCGTCCCAGATAGCTGAATGAGTCAATGAGATGGCTATTACCTGCGACACATGACATGGCGCACCTTCCTACTGTGTGACACATGCACGTGCTGTCCGGTTGCGCTATGCAGCAGCGCGCTCCCGCTACGTGATAAAATTCCGGCCAACGTGGTTAGGTTTACGGGCGTCGCGCCGTAGTCCAAGTTTTGATGATGGATTCAAGTTTTGATGCATTGTTATAAAATGAATAATATTCAGTGACCCGTGTTTTGCAAATGCTAGGAAAAATATGGCAATATTCTATCATCAGCTCTGTTTGCCAAAAAGTCAAGTCTGACATCCATGAAAGAATAGTATTATATTATACTGTTTCGTCATTTAAGCGAGAGATAATTGGAAGAATCTAAGCCACTTTTGGGGGCTAGGATTCAAGGGTATTGATTGATCAGATATATATAGACGGATATTACAACTGTTACATCGTATATTTGTCTAAGATGCTGCAATTGAATTTTCAATTACAAGTACTAGGGTTTTATAACGAATTGTCTGCTTTCGTGTATAATGTATGTTTTTCTGTATCTATCCACGCAATTGTGTGCTGAGATCGGCTAGTTTTGGTAAACATCATTCATTTTTCTATGCATTCCACTCAACCATTAAATTAGATGCAAAATGTTCGTATTCTCTGCTTGCACGTATAATCGTTTATTGAGATTATTCCATGATTGGAATCTGTATTTTAAGTTTGCAGCTAGGTACTTTATTTTCCCTCTTTAATTTTCCTTTTTAATGCATTTCCAATTTAGCATTTTTATTAGTATCATTAATGGCGAGTAAGGTGAAAAACTAGGACCCATTAGTTTCAAAACAGTTTCTCATGTACTGCTGATGCTTGTAGGACGTGAGCTTCTTAACAAAGAAGGGAAGGGACATAAGGAAGGGGAGAACGTCGTTGATGCTAAAGGTCTACAGTTGGATTCTCCTATTACTGATGGTACAGAAACGCAAACACACACATATGTACATACGTATATGCTTAAACATCTTGCAATCTGATCTGTTTAATCCTAGCCTGTTCCATCATGTCATCTTCAGTGATTTGGTGGATAATTTTGCACACTGTATAACTTAATTTGTGAATTTTGTTGAGAAGTTATTTAAAACATCAGATAGGACTTGAACCTCCTTTACTAAGTATAGTATTGTCATCATGCTCCATATTTAAGGCTTGTTTCTTCACTCAACTCAACGGGGAGCTTCATTTTCAGTTTTTGGTTAGCTGTCAATATTTATTCTGCAGTTTCTTTTCTCTTGTCTCCCCGAACCTATGGTGCTGCTATGTAAGCTCCAAAGTTCCTTGTAGAACTATGGTCAATCCTGACCTTTGGGTTCTTGTTTGTTTGTAATGAAATGTCCTCAGGATAGACATCTAAAACTTATGACACACAGTATGTTAATGTGTACGTCACATTTTAGGACGAGCTAGACAGATTAGTGACGCACAAGATCTGACCCCTTCTCTCTTTTCTTGATAATGATAAGTACCTGTTGCTAGCTGTGTCACTCTTTGTTTTTTGTTTCTGAAACCTGATTGTGTTGTCAAACCCACGTGAATGTAATTGAATGTTTTCTCTGAATTCTGAACTATGTCCTTATATTATGTGTTCTGTAGAAGGTGAGAAAAATCCTAAGCCGCAAACTAATGGTGAAGGAAGCAGCAAAGTGGTTCCAGCTCCTTCAGAGTATACAACCAGTGAAATCATTGATGGCAAGACGGTATGTTAGACCTGCAATTTAGAATTTCTTCTGCACTCGAATCTCCTGTTTCATGCAGTTCCCTTGAAATCTCAAAGTTGAGTCAAAATCGGTTATCTTATTATAATATTATTACAAAACATGCCATGATAAAATATGCTCTATGCTTTTTTAGGTTAATACTGTTGAAGGCCTCAAGGTCTATGAAGGGTTGGTAAATGCGATTGAGATAAACAAGATTGTTTCTTTAGCTAATGAAACAAAAGCTTCTCGTCGAGGAGGGTTGGAAGGTAATAATGTGGCCTCTTATAGCTATTTGTTTATGTGCTTATGTGCTTTGACTCTTTTAATGTGCGTGCCAATATAACTGTTGCTACATTGATTTTTTGAATTTATTTTTAATGTGCGTGCCAATATAACTGTTGCTACATTGATTTTTTGAATTTATACCTAAAATGAAAACTGGGTATTTAGTAGCTGAACACCTAGGAAAATGTTTCAACTTAGCAGATACATCTGGTTTCTCTAAAGATAAGTCTATTGCCCTGAATGTTGCATTACAAGGGTTAGTTGTCAATTTGCCTCTAGTTGACGTTCTTCATTTTGTAAACAGATAATGTCTTCGTCTGTCTTTATCTAATTCTCTGGGATACCGTGATTTAACAATTATATTTACTTGGTGCAAGAAGCGGGGCAGACTGTTATTGTTGGTAGAAGACCACTGAGGGGTCATGGAAGCGCAGTTATTCAGCTGGGAGTTCCTATCATTGAAGGCCCTCTTGAAGATGATAATGAAAGAGGTATGCCAAGCTTTTGCCACAAAGCCTCGTGTTATTATTCTCATATTTTGACGACTTCTTTTTGTGGTTTTAAATGTGAGTTCAGAGACAAGGGTGGAGCCTGTTCCTGGGTTGCTGCAAGACCTGTTTGATCGCTTCTTTCAGCAGGGAATTGTACCTTCTAAGCCAGACTATTGTGTTATCGACTTCTACCATGAGGTAACTTGTTTTTAGGATGTAGACTGTGCTGGCTGAAGTTTCTCTTGAGCAAAGGGATAATCACTTGCTGAAAGTGGAATCTAATAATGGCCAAATTATTTTATCCAGGGGGAATATTCCCATCCTCAGCAACCTCCTCCTTGGTATGGTAGACCTCTTTGTACTCTCTGCCTGACAGAGTGTGACATGGTGTTTGGCCGAGTTATCTTTGGAGAACGAGGCGATAACAGAGGTCCTTTAAAGCTCTCTCTTTCTACAGGGTAGGTTTTCCACAGTAATGATTCCTGTTACATTCATAGTACTCTTAAGAGAGTTGAACTGTTGGCTTGCCTTGTAGTTGACCATTCACTCTCCGACAAATTTCAGTTTAGGTCTTCAGTACCAGACATCTTACTGTAACACCAGAAGCTGGTGATTTTAATATGTAATTTTACTATTTTAGTGGGTATATAAACACACATCAAAGATGTGCCTACACACTATCTCTGTCTTGAATTTCTGAAGTAGGCAAGGTTTTTGAGTCACGGCTTATGAGTCGCCGCTCATGCCCATGACTCGGCGATTAATCGCCCAAGTCGCGCGATTAGTCGCGAGTCGCCATGGTTTTGGCAAAACGACTCGGCGATTAGTCGGCGACTAGTCGGCGACTCAAAAACCATGGAAGTAGGAACAATAAACATAGTGTAGATCAAAATCGAAATAAAAGCTTGTGTGTAATAAGATAGTATGTTAATTATTAATGGGTTAGTGCCTGTTATCTTCAGTTGTGCGCCTGTGGTTTCACTGGGATAGCTTGCTCTATTTATTACTCGCAGCAAGTAATATTGAGCATGTAGTAAGTTTAATGGGTAAGCCATGTTGACTACACTTTCTAAACATTTTTCTCTCAATTCCAGGTCTCTTGTAGTGTTGCAAGGGAGAAGTGCTGATGTAGCCAAACGCTCTATTCCGGCTACACGTAAGCAACGAATCCTACTAACTTTTGGAAAGTCTGTGGCAAGAAAACTTATATCACCAGAAAGTGCTGCACGATCTACTCCCTCATTGACACCTTCTCCTATGCCCTGGGGTCCACCATCAAGGCCAGCTAACATGAGGCCACAGTCCCCAAGTCCTAAGCACTTTGGATATGCCCCCACCAGCAGTGTACTTCCAGCACCAACAGCTGGGCCTCATCACATCCCTCCATCTGATGGAATGCAGCCACTCTTTGTAGCACCTGCTCCTGTTGCCGCCGCAGCCATACCTTTCCCAGCAGCTATTCCATTGCCAAACACGGGACCAGCTTGGATGCCAGAAGCTGCCCCAAGGCCTGCCCCACCTCGTTTGCCTGTTCCAGGTACAGGGGTCTTCCTTCCTCCCGGATCAGGTCACCAACTGCTGCCGCCTCATCAGATGATCCAAGCTTCACATGCTCATGTGGAACCTAACTCTCCACGAGGTTCGCCAGCTTATGCGCACAACAAGGCTATTGGCATGGACATGGCTAATGGTAATGCTTCTCCAAGGAGCTCAGCAACAGCTAAAAGGCCTGATACAATCGAGGCAAAACCAGAGTGCAACGGGAGCTCTAATGGTGGCTACAGCTTTGCTGATGATAAGTCAGCTGTACGCAAGGAGCAGCAGAACGGTGGTATGAAGAAGGCTGAGAACAGCATGGCTGAGCCAAGTGTCGCCAAATAGAAGGGAGGTATAGTACATAGAGGAAGCAGAAACATGAGATGAGGAAACTTCAATTTTTCAAGAGCGTGATTGAATTGGAAGAGAAGAAACATTCACTGGAGTACATTGAGTTCGACCAAGGTCTTCGCTGGCAACTCTCATCCTTGACAAGTGCCCTGACGTCAAGTTGTCTAAGACTGAACGCCGTCTTAAATTTTGTAGCCGCTCTGTAGCCAAACGGGATATATCGTGCTGCATTAACTTATCACCTGCTATGATTATGGGAATGGTCATTTCTGTGGTGTTTGTTATGTTAATCTTATCATGGTAATGGTGCCCGTACGCTGCATATGCAAATTCTCTCGAGTTCTGTTGTCTATTAGCTGATCTGCTGATGGCTTGTTGTTGGGCGTGCACGCGATGTATATGAGCTGTTGCTAACTCTTGACTTTGTCAAGTGATGGCACGCCATTTTGAACTCCTGTCAGGTCGGAGTCCATCACCTGGTATGAGTACTTGTCTTAGGTCTCTGTCTCTTCAGTCTTGGTCTATACTTGGTCCTGACTCCTTTTGCGAAACTCTGTGTGTGGTGTGCCGTCTTGTTTAGGCCCAGTTCTTTTGGCGACTTCTTTGAGAAGTTGCTCCTCCCTCTTGCTTCCTAGGGAAGCCGCCCCCAAAATTTGAGAGGGCTTCCAAATTCAATGTTAGGTTTCTATTTTGAAAGCCTAGCTAAATTTTGGAAGCGGCTTTCCCAGGAAGCTTCTCAGAGAAGGCGCTAAAAGAACTGGGTCCTTAGCCTCTGATTTTAAGCGAAGCCAGGATTATTTGCCGATGGGGTCAGTTTAGTCGTGTGAGCTGTCACTGGGTTCAGCTCAGTCATATTATGGTTATAATTCATTGATTAGTGCTTAATAGGCGAAATTCGCATAGGATTCTCACATTCCATTCGGTTCACCTGAATGCAACCATAGACAGCTTCGCCCCACATGTTTACTGCTCCAGTTGTTGATCTGATTCAGTCGCTCCCTTCTAGGGGTGCGAAGTGAAGGTTTGGCCGGTTTTGTTCAGAATTCATTGGTCATCTCCACGCTGCCAACAACCTGGTTGACGAAACGTTCTAGCCTTCAGGCCGATGAGTAGGTCCTGTTCTAGGTAGCATCTAAGTACAAGTACAAAACGACGAGCGGATGAACATGAACGCCTGTCACTTTGTACTCTCTTAATTCTGGTCCACGGCGTGGGTCGAGGCACCACACTACGGATCCATGCGCAAATCATACATAAATCACGTCGCAAAT
Organism: Poa pratensis; assembly: GCA_947311845.1. NCBI lineage: Eukaryota > Viridiplantae > Streptophyta > Magnoliopsida > Poales > Poaceae > Poa > Poa pratensis. The sequence continues at coordinate 28,632,788 of CAMZMU010000076.1, read as the reverse complement.
GTCAGGGCTACACCCGATCAGTCAGTCAGACTCAGTAGCGATCATCAGAGGACGGAGTCCCCGCCGACACGCCGGTGGCGCTTGCCGTGCCTGCGCCGGTCCGACGACCGCGCCTCGCCCGACGGGAGGTACAGCGCCGCCTCCGCGCCCACCCTGCACTCCGGCAGCGGCGCCGGGTACCGGTCGCGGTCATAGCAGTACCCGTAAGTCATGTACCTCGCGCGGACCCTCTTCATCGCCGCCCGCTGCACCGACGACATCATCGTCTCGCCGGCGGCGCTGTGGTCCGGCTGGAGCAGGAGGTCGGTGAACTGGGCGACGTAGGGCGCGTACTTGTAGTCCACCTTGTAGCGGCCGCCGGAGGTGGCCCAGCTGGAGCCGTCCCAGATGGTGGCGTACAGCGACATGGGCTTGGACGGGAACTGCAACCCCATCCGCTCGCTCCGCGCCACCTCCCTGATCGGCGTCTCGTCGATGTAGAACCTGAAAAACCAGAAGAAGTTCAGCTTTGAACATGAGAACGGTGAACCTGAGCCGGTTAGCTCATGTGAAACGCATGGTGAAAAGTGGCTGTGGTGGTGGTGACTTTCTTCTTCCACCATCTCCATTAAAAGCTGACTCGCGAACGATCGATCACACAACTCCTGCAGGCTGCAGGCAAGGGGGTAGCGTAGAAAGCAGGCGCGCGGCGCAATTATGGGAGGAAAGGCGGCACGGGGATCTTGGTGGAAGGATCAGGTGCAGAGTGGTTTGAGAGTCGATGCACATGGTGTGATGAATGTTCAGGTTTAGAGGATGGAAACTGTAAAAGGGGACGACCCATTTCTCATGCCAGCTTTACTCATTCACAGGGGGGCATGCAGTGTGAGTGAGTGTGTGACTCCTTCTAATACCAAATACTAGGAAATGTTGCGTGATTTCAAATGCTATATGCTAATCGGTTAATGGACGCGTAATCTGAGACATGGTTTATCGGCAACTTTGATCTTGGAACGTTTCTTGGTCGAAGCCAGCAAACTAGAAGCATATTACCACCAAAGCATTGTCATTTCCATACCCGTTGTGGCAACGCCTATCTACTTCAATTTTGGGCCCTCGGTACTTGAAATTATTAAAGCGGCAACGGCATAAGGAATCTATAAGCTGTAAAGACTAAAGAAGAAGAGCCAATATCGCTCAATCATGTCATGAGAGTGAAAAAAAAGGATAGGGGAAAAAAGAAAGTGAAAGAGGAACCTGAAGCTAATGATAGTGAAGATTAAGTGCATTGTTCTAGCACACATGGCACATTGCTAAGTACTATCACCAGAAGAAGAACAGTCATGTACTGGCACTATTTCATCAATGGGCACATGAAAAGATCATATTATGTATAGAGAATGTTATTGCTTAGTAAAAATCACTAATTTTCTCAATATGTGTACTTGGAACCAGTATGTACAAAGTACACATCAACACCTGTGAATAAATCGTTCACATTCGAATACGACATGTACGCGCCATGAAAAATCCTCTAGAACAATGATCCTGCATTGTTGCAGCAAGCTAAGCTAATGTAATTCAAGCAACTCGCTATAGTTGTTTGAAATAAATGTGGGAAGCATCACTTCAGTTTTCCTATCTGAATTGTGAAGTTCTGAACCCACGTACTACTCAAAGTTTCAGATGGCAAACCTCGCAGTGAATGCAACACCTCAATGTTGCAACGCAATGCAGTGTGTCGATCACGAGTAAATTAAATTGCGAGAGAGGGAGAGCAGGGGTGGTGGTTCTTACACGATAGTGCGATTGGTCCATCGGATGGCGTAGCGGTGGAAGTCCTGCGTGGGGTCGAACCAGAGGCCGTACCTCTCCTCCCGGCCGACGGCGGTGCTGCCGTCGCCGTACACGTTGGTCTGCACCCTCCACTCCCTGCCCCTGACGTTCCCCAGGAACTCGAAGTCCAGCTCGTCGTGCGTCTTCTCGTACACGTCTCCGTTGGACATCTGCGTGCCCAAAAGAAATGTAGAGCATTGCAAAGCTGAATTAATATTGTTCTGTCGCTTGCACCGTTTTGGTTTCATTTGCAATGGGAAGAAGCGAAGGGGTTCTGCAACTCACGTAGAAGGCGACGACGACGCCGGCGGCGTAGTCCGCCGGCAGCTTGATGCTGGCGCTGAAGAAGCCATGGAGGTGCGCGCCCTGTGACGCGAACCCGGAACCTGCGACGAATCGAAGGCAGACGCAAACGCAATGCCAGTGAGGAACGGAACAGAAGAATGGGATTGATGGATGAAGCACAAGGTAGAAGAGCAGGCACCTGTTCTCTGGTCGAGGGAGATGTGAACCCGCTTCCCGTCGCCGTGGAGCCTGAGGTTGGAGTCGCCGAAGAGCTGGGTGTATCCCTCCCTGAAGGTGAGCGGCGCCGTCGTCGCCGCCGGCCGGGGGATCAGGACCTCGTCGGCCGCGGCGGACGCGGACGCAGCTAACCAATAGGACGACGCCAGGAGGAGGAGAACCAAGGCGGAGTACAGCGAGCGACCCGCCATTGCTGCTACGCGCTTCGCTAGCTTCTCTTTCTTCTCCCCTGCTGCGGCTGCGCCTCTGTTCCTGCCTTTCCTCCGCTCCACTATATCGCACTACTAGCTCTCTGTTTCCCTTGCCTTGTCTCTAGCCCGATGGATTGGAAAGGAAGCTAGCTTTCCATGAGCTGAGCTGAGCTGGGCTGGGGGCGATTGCGAATGGTAGAGGCTTTATCGGAAGTTGCACTCGCGGCGAGGAGGGCCGAGCTGGCAGATTAATTGTGAGTACGTATTCTGGTTTCTGAAACTCCATCTTTGTGATACTGTACTTGCTCCATAGTATCTCATTCATCAAGTATTCTATCTACCCGCCGTAGTTCACTATTATCCATCGTATTCACAGCATTTTCCTCCCAGCGTTTACATCGAAGGGTATGTCGCACGAGGTTCCCGTTCCTTGGTTGGTCCAGAGTACTCCATACTGCTGTCACTCTGGCAGTACACACCAAACGGCCTGCCCTTGTGCCTGCAGAATGAGACTAGCCATAGTGGGAGTAACATAGGTAGTATCATGCATGACACGTTGGCAAAAAGATGACGTGTCACTGCAGTTAATAAGGAGAGAGATGGTAGTGGTATCATAGGTAGATGGTAGTGTATGATACTAGTAACATAACGGATTCCAAGACAAGATGTGTGTGCAACCTAATGAATACACTAGTATATGATACCATAAATATGTTACTACCCACTATGGAACTAGTAACATAGATTAGTATCATATGCATGATACTAGTGTATGATACTCCTCACTATGGCTAGTCTGAAGAAGAGTACTACAAACGACGCACGGCTAGCGACAGGCTGGTCGATCGACACACATTCGGCGTACCATTGGGGAAACAATCGTGTTCGTAAGGTTTCGCATGAGGGTTATCGATGGGACACATTTGGATCCGACGAGGCATAACCGGGAAGGAAATGTCGAGCAGGACCGGGGCAGTACGTAGGCGGCGCCGGTATCATAATTAGTAGTCGTAGGATCTCGTCAGGATCCAGGAGTAGGGCGATAAATTGTGCCACAGGCGCCGGAAATTTAGGGGGCGACGGCCCGACACGGGGGCCCCACGCCGAGCAGCTTTTTCTGCCACCGTCGTGGACGCACATGTACATATAGTAGCACCCTGAAACGGAAACGACGCACAAGACAACCACAGTTGCTACTACTACCTTTGATCATGTCCTCCGTTTCAGATCACATCCCAGCAAGGGGTTTTCCACCCACAGTACAACTGTACAAGTGTAGTTTTCCTTGCGGGTGCGGTACAAGTTGCATTGTGTGAGAGAGCCTACGGTTGCACGGTGGGAACCCCAGAAAAGGTACTCGTAGTAGTAGGCTCAGTAGCAGTGCAAAGGATTAATCACGATTGATTGTGAATCTGAAATCTGTCTCAGTACGCACAGTGAGTACGGCGGTATCTGTCCGGCAATGGCTAGGAACGGTCTGCGTGGAAAGAGGTGCGTACAAAGTGTAAGAGCATCTTCACCCGCGCGTCCAACTTCGCTTTCAATATACGTTTTGGGTGCGTCGGCACGAATCCGTCCCCCAGCGGCGCGCCTAATAGAGAAAACATTGCCGGCACGTCCCAATACAACGTCGGGCAACCCCGTTTTGCGCCCAGGTTCTAGGGACGTCAACCGCGGCAACGCGCGACTCGTCCAAACCCGACGGGCGGGCCCGACGCGTCAGCGACACGGGACGCTCGATATCACTTTCCCCTCCCTCCCGTCCATTTTCATTCTCCTGCCATTTGCCTCCCCCCCCCCCCCCCCACGCGCTCCTCGTTCCCGCCTTTCCCACCTTGGGCGATCTACGTCCGCCACCGATGTCGCCCATCAAATGCAACCATGGCGGCGCTCGCGGCGGAGGAGGACGACGGGGTGCTGCTCGCGGTGGCGGTCGCGGCTACGTCACCCCTCCCCTCGTAAATCTCACGCGCGGCCGCCGGATTCGACGGATGAAGCCTCGGAAACTTAGATGGCGCATCGAGCAGCGGCCACCGTAGACAGGAGAGGGCGGCGCCTCAGTGCGGAGGCTACGCAGAAGGAGATAGATCTGCTCAGGGCGTCGATGGCGTACGCCGCTGCCGGCGGCGCAAGTCAAGGGAGCACGAACGCGGGTGCATCGCCGTCGAACCCAGCGTTCTTTGATGGCGGTGGCGCCACCCCGCGTTCCGGGGTACGGGCCTTGCCAATCTGTAATAGCAGTAGCCGCTCCGACTCGCCGACCGTCGGCGTCGGCGTCCCCATCGACCTCAACCAGGCTTTCACCGACTCGCCGGATCTCCAGAGAGGCCGGCGCCGCCATCGTATCGATGTTAGCGGCCGGCAATGGCTCTTTGGAGCGGACGGCAATGGTGCCGGCTACAACGACACCCACATGTTCGACAGAATGCCAAACGACGTCGACCACGACATGGTGTGAAATCTACGGCTTTTACCCCCATGATCATTGTGTTCAATACATGTAACCGACGTGCACGTTGTTGATTGCAATAGATCGAAGGCTCGGAAGTGTTGCGTGACATGATCCGTGATGGGACGGGAACCGGCGTCGTTGAGACAAATTTGGATGCCGGATGGTACGGTGAGGAAAAAGAGGGCGACGATGAGGAGGAAGAGGACATGGATGGCGGCGGAGAGTACTTGGAGGGTGGCGATGAGGATGAGGAAGCCGGCGGCGACGACGCGGAGGCCCCGAAGGTCCGGAAGACGAGGAAGAAGGGCACAAAAGGCAAGCGGTGGAAGACCAAGGAGGACGAGTGCCTTTGCGACACATGGAAGCTTGTCACCAACGACTCCATCGTCGGCTCCAACCAAACCTATGGTCGGTATTGGAAGAGGGTCGAAACACAATTCCATGAGACGATGTGGTATGGTGACTATGCGAAGGTACCTATTGATCGCAATTGGAATGCAATGTCGCATAGGTGGCGGGTAATCCAAGCCAAATGCAACAAGTTCCACGGCGACCTTGAGCAAATTCAAAGGAGGAAAGAGAGCGGCAAGACGGTGAAGGACATGTTGACCGACGAGACCACGTTGTACCGCGAGAACAATAATCACAAGGACTTCAAGTTCATGCATTGTTTCGTGAAGCTCCAAAACAACAAGAAGTGGGAGAGGACGCGGATCGACCTCAACGGCGGCCACGACGCGCGAGGGCCGAACGACCAGGCACTCCTAGTGTCGGAGGGGCGCCTTGTTGGGCACAAGAAGGCCAAGAGAGACAAGGTGACCGGCGTCCGTGCAAGCGTCCATCGACAAGTGACTCACCGACGTCACCACCATGTCGAAGCAAAACGCAAGCACCTTCGCCGAGAGTTGGTCGTCCTTGATGAGCAAGCATGACGAGAAGGTCGCGCTCGAGAAGGAGAAGATCAAGCTCGAGAAGGAGCGGCTCGAGGTCGAGAGGGAGAAGGCCCAAGCAGCTGTCATGCAAGCCGACACGGCAAGGATCCAGGCGATGTCTGACGCGTCGCAATCCGTCACTCGGGAGATGAAGGAGGACTCCAGGATCTTGACCGCCGACCTCTCCGCCTACACGCCGGAGGTGAGGGCTTGGTTTAAGCTCAGCCAGCAGCGCATCTTGCGTGATATGGGGGTTCTTCCGCCGGAGCCGACGCCGATGGACACGACGGGGGAGCCTACGACGACCACCGCGCGGATGGACACGACGGGGGAGCTTACGACGACCAGGACTTCCTCCGACGCAGACGCAGTGCCACCGCCACGCCCTGGCTGGGAAGACGCCGAGACACAGGAGGAGTCGCTCGAGACGGTGTTAACGATCGACTGATACACTTGATCGACGTTCTGTAATATTTTCGCCGGACCTGGTGATGCTTTTGGGTATGATCGCCAAACCTGGCGACGCTTTTGGGTGTGCGAACCAACGCTATTCAAACTTGTGGGGTCGTTTAAATTTGAATTTGTGGGGTCGGGTCGTGCTCCCAATAGACGGCAACGGTTGCCGGCACGCCCAATAGCGCTGTCCGGCAACTTTGCCGGACGCTATATTGGGCGCGCCGGTGGAGATGCTCTAATAGTACAACGGGACCTAGCTAGTGGGTAATCCTTGCCCTCTTCTCCTTTTGGACCACCCATCCCGGAGCAGGCTGTCGAGCCGATCGAGCTATGGATGGATGCTCATGTGGGTCGCTGGGCGGACGGACCCTCTGGCTGGCTGGCCAACGCCGATCGGTACATCCATGATCCACCCACCCTTCAGTCGCTTTCGTTCTTGCGGAGGCGCGCGCCCGCTTCTTCTCGCTTGCATTAATCAGCAGGGATGGCCAATGGCCTTGCCGGATTAGAGCATCTCCACCGGGGGCCTCCAAATGACCCCCCAAAGGCCCAATGGGGGTCCAGACGGCAAAATCGCCCACCAGCGGCACCCACCAAAGGGTGGCCCCGAGCGATTTCGTGTCCGGCACCCCCGAAAGGGCCACCAAGTTTGGAGGCCCTCTCAGGGGTGCCGGACATGGGGCGGACATGGGCTCTGACAGGGGTGGCCCGCCCGTCATAGAGACAGCGCCCCGCGCCCAATTCTTCTTCCTCTACATTGCCGGCCCCGACACCAAAATTCGCAATCTTCCCTCCATTTCCCAAACCCTCGCGCCGCCGCCGCGACCTCCTCGCCTTCCGCCGCCATGCCGCCAAAGCCTTCCGTGGGCCTCTCGAAACCCAAGGGGGGTCGCAAGCCACCGGCGTCGTCGGGGCCGAAGAAGAAGGCGATGAAGCGGGAGCCGCGGGAGCTTGCGATGTCGTGGTCATGGCGCCGCTGAGCCAGGTCGAGCTGCGCAAAGCCGCTTCCCACCTTCGGCAAGTCAGGCGACTGAAGGCGAAGGACAAGGCGGTTGGTGATACCGCCGAGATGTTGATCGCCATGAGCCAAAGCAGCTCTAGCCCAGGGGGCGCCAGCGTCTTTTGCGGGTCGTCGTCTGCCCTGGCCTTCTTCGAGGACACCTCCGGCTATCAGACGCAGCAGTCGCGGCTTTCCCCTGACGAGGCCATCGATCTGAACGCGGCGCCGTTGATGTTTAGCGAATCGCTGGCGATGCGGTGGACGCCAGCCACAAGCGGTGACGCGACTGCTTCCCGCGGCCTCCTCTTCGGCAACGCGGCCGACCAGCTCGGCCAGGTGTGTGCTATTTATCTTCCTAATCCACTCTCATTTATTGTGTTTCCCGGCCGATTGTTTGTTGGGCGCACTTATTGCGAGCGTCCGGGTGCAAATTGTTGTTCTGTGTATTTATTGCCGGAGGCCGGATGCAAATTGTTGTTTTGTGGCGTAGGATGCTGGCGCTGAGGTCATGACTAAAATAATCGCCGGTGGTAGCTACGCCCACGCCGACACAGAGGGTGAAGAAGAGGACGGCGAAGAGGAGGAGGATGGCGGCAGGAAGCCAGGTTACAGAGGCCGGACTTGGTGCGACACGGAGGACAAGTTGTTGTGCGAGTCGTGGATGAACGTGAGCATGTGCGGCACGAAGGGCGCCAACCAGAAGAGGGATGCCTATTGGGCACGCATACATAAGGACTACACCAAAAGAAGGTCGTATCCACCTTATCTTGAGTTGCCCAATCGCAATGCCAAATCGGTTGAGAGCCGGTGGGGCGTCATCTCGACTCTCACTAGCAAGTTTCATGGTTGCCATGAACAAATCATGAATAGAGGCGAGAGTGGCAAGAATGACACCGACAAGGTTAGCCGGGCATCTTAACTTGCGGCCTACTTGTAACCGGCCATGTTTACAAGCATACTTGACTTGTTTTTTGTTCGTGTAGTTGAACGATGCCGGCTACATGTAATCGACTTGGAGATGGATCATAAGAAGGTATACAAGTTGATGCATTGTTGGGAGAAGCTTCGGGACTGCCCGAAGTGGAAGCGCCATGTCAAGGACACCCCCGAGGGAGATGAAAGAAGGCTGCCGGCCGCCAGCGCCGACCGTCCAGAGATGGGAGTCAAGGCGTGCAAGCCGGCTGCCAGGGCTGGCAAGAAGCCGGCGGCCTCGGGCAGCATCCAAGAGTCGGTGAAGCTCTACGTTGCTGAGGTGGCCGCGTCGACTGCCGAGAAGAAGAAGATACAAGCCGCGTCCGACAAAAAGTGGGCGCTCTACTTCAAGATGCAAAGGACCACTCAAGGCCCAGGAGAAGAAGGAGGAGCGTCTGTTAATGGCCACCAACACGAACAACATGAGCCCCAACCAGAAGGCCTACTTCATGGCCGAACGGAGGCGCCTTCAGGCTGAGAACACGGCTGCCGAAGCGGCGGCGCTCGATGAATCTGAAGAGGAAGGCGAGGAGGACGAGGAGGAGGAAGCCGACGCGTGATCGGCATGCACCATTGCGCCGGGGGCGCCCTTTTGATGGCCGGCATTGGAGACTAGTTCTCCGGCGCAGTCGAACCTTTTTTGATGGCCGGCGTTGGAGACTTGTTCTCCGGCGCGGTCGAAACTATGTCATGGCTGTGATTTGGTACTTCTAATCCGGCGCGGATGAACAGTTTGATTGCCGAAACCATTCGAAACTTTTATTAATGCATGAATCTACTTATTACATACGATTACAACTAGAAATTAAGAAAACTACTCCTCGTCATCGGAGTCAGCCTTGGGTGGCGGTGTTCCAGGCCCGTCGTCCGCCAGCGCCGCGTCTGGAGTTTCCGGCTGCCACTCCGGTTCTGGTGCCTGGGGGGAGGTTGGTCCTGCATATGCGCCAGCCACACGGGACGGCCACGGGGACCAAGGTTCCACGGTGAGAAAGCAGGACGTGCCGGGGATGGAGTTGCGGGCTCGCCGTCCTGCTCCTGATCGGCCTCGGCCTCCTGCTCCTGATCGACGGCCACCACGGCCACCTTATCCTGATCAACCACCACGGCCTCCTTCTCCTCCTGATTGGGCAGCACGGCCTTCTTCTCAGGCGACGACATGGCGAGCGAGCTGTGAGCGGTTGTGCGCGGAGAGAATGTGAGCGACGTGCGGCCGGCGAGGATGGCTATACTGCTGCCAAGCGGTGCGAACGCAACCCCGAACCGACGCGGCGGCGGTTGCACGTCCAGACGAACCGTCGGGATGCGAAGTGACGCGGCGGTGAACCGGCGGCGGTTCGTGCGCCCAAGGTGTTTGATCTATTGCTCAAAACTAGGGCCGTTTGGGGGTGGGCCTTTGGGGTGCGCCGCTGTGGGCATGGTCCAAAACTTGGGCGGACACATGTCCGGCACCCCCCCAATTGGGCCTCAATTGGGGGTGCCGGACACGAATTTGGAGGCCCCTGGTGGAGCACTCCACCTCAGGAGGCCGATCAGGAGCAGGACGGCGAGCCCGCAACTCCATCCCTGGGACGCCCTGCTTTCTCAACGTGGGAACCTTGGTCCCCGTGGTCGTCCCGTGTGGCTGGCGCATATGCAGGACCGGCCATCCCCCAAGCACCAGAACCGGAGTGGCAGCCGGGAACTCCAGATGCGGCGTCGACGGACGACGAGCCTGGTACCCCGCCACCCAAGGCTGACTCCGATGAGGAGGAGTAGTGTTCTTAATTTCTAGTTGTAATCGTATTTAATAAGTAGATGCATGCATTAATAAAAGTCTCGAATGGTTCCAAATCACGACCATGCCATAGTTTCGACCGCGCCGGAGAACAAGTCTCCAACGCCGGCCATCAAAAAAGGTTCGATCGCGCCGGAGAACTAGTCTCCAATGCCGGCCATCAAAAGCCCCCCCCCCCCCCCCGGCGCAATGGTGCATGCCGATCACGTGTCGGCTTCCTCCTCATCCTCCTCGCCTTCCTCTCCGGATTCCTCGAGCTCCGCCGCTTCGGCCACCGCCTTCTCAGCCTGAATGCGCCTCCGTTCGGCCACGAAGTAGGCCTTTTGGTTGGGGCTCATGTCGTTCGTGTTGGTGGCCATGAACAAACGCTCCTCCTTCTTCTCCTGGGCCTTAAGCTTGCTCCTTTGCATCTTGAAGTAGAGCGCCCACTTTTTGTCAGACTTGGCTTGTATCTTCTTCTTCTCGGCAGTCGACGTGTCCACCTCGTTCAGATCGATTCGTTGAACATCAATGCCGCCGCGTTCAGATCGATGGCCTCGTCGGGGGAAAGCCGCGACTGCTGCGTGTGGTAGCCAGAGGTGTCCTCGAAAAAGGCCGGGGCAGACGGTGACCCGCAAAAGACGCCGACGTTGACTGGGCTAGAACTGCTTTGGCTCATGGCGACCAACATCTCGGCGGCGTTATCTTTCGGCGACAGCTCATTCACCGCCTTGTCCTTCGCCTTCAGTCGCCTGACTTGCCGAAGGTGGGAAGCGGCTTTGCGTAGCTCGACCTGGCTCAGCGGCGCCGTGACCACCGGCAACGAAAGCTCCTACGGCTTCCGCTTCATCGGCTTCTTCTTCGGCTGTGACGACGCCGACGGCTTGCGACCGCCCTTGGGTTTCGGGAGGCCGATGGCTCTTGGCGGCATGGTGACGGAAGGCGAAGAGATCGCGGCGGCGGCGCAAGGGTTTGGGGGAAGATTGAGAATTTTGGCGCCGAGGGCGGCAATGTATAGGAAGGGGAATTGGGCGCGGTCGGCTGTGTGTATGACGGGCGGGTCACCCTATCAGGCGCATGTCCGCTCCCATGTCCGGCACCCCCGAGAGGGCCTCCAATGCCGGACACGAAATCGCTCGGGCGAGCCTTTGAAGGTGTCGCTGGACGTTGGTGGGCGATTTTGCCGTCCGGACCCAATGGACCCGGTGGAGATACTCTTGGAGCGCTTTTGTTTGTGTGGGCGACGTCGATGAGTTGGCCCGGAGCGTCTCTTTTCGTGGTGCATGTTTTGTTTCCTAGCTGGTGCCGTTATCCATCCATGCCAGATTTCCATCAATGGCGTTACTGCTGTTCTCTCTCTGTCTCCCTTTCTCTTTTTCTCCATCTTGGACAGCACGAGCTGTTCAAACCAGATAATTTACGCTGGGTCCAACTATTTTATAGGCTTCATTTTATAATAGATGTAGTCAGCTCATATATCTCTACCATGTACTTTTTACTACTAGAGTATAAATATAACATGGTATTGATTGACAAAAGAGTTGAAGATATATCTCCAAAAATATAGCTGAGTCCGTTCAAAAATTAGCTACATATATGACAAAGCAGTGGCGGAGGACGGAAAAAAATTGAGGTCGGGCGAATTCTAAAGCAACAAAAAATTGATGCAAAAAATCAAAATTGTGTCAGTACATTAATACTTTAGATGATTTTAAGCATAATCATTTAGTACCATAATAATAACAACATATTTTATCAAAAGTAGTACAACATACAATCGTACAGGTAATGAAGTTTTAATGCTGTCTAGAAGTCCACATTGGCAAAACTCTACATTCTTTTTGATTTTTTTTACTGTCGCCAAGATCAAGTCTTTTGCCTGTCAAAAAAAAATCAAGACTTTTGAATATACGTACCTTGCTCCATGTAGCACACCGTAACTAAGTAGGCAATAACTAGCCAAAAAATCAAAATGAGGCTACCCTGCCCAGCTGCCCTTGCTTGCTGTCCGGGCGTCTATGTCCAGACACGAAGAGTTGAGGGTAGCACGGATCAGGTCCAGCCACGCAGAGGCCTCCAACTGATCAGCGGGCGGTCCACGAAGCCCAGCTCAGCTGAGGCAGCTTTCAACTGGTCCAGTTAGCCTTTTTTTCCTTTTATCTTTTTCCAGAACGAGAAAAAACGAAGGAAAATCATACATATCTATACCTAATAATAAAAGCAATAAGATTTCTTGTGGTACATCATTTTTGTTTCCGATTCTACCCTTAGAAAGTTAGAAATATTAGGTGGTTTGCCACCGCCAAGTAACATCGTGATTTTCGTGGTTTTCGTTTCGTACACGAAGAGACAATCCAAACGAAGTATCCTAATATGACCCGAGCAGGCCTCTTATTGCCTTTTCCGGGCCATTAAATACGGGAGCAATCAGCGCAATAGATCACAACTTAGGATCCAAGTCGAGCGTTGCAAACTAACACGTGAGCTGGAAATCCGAGCGAGAACAATGGCGGCGAACATGGCGGACAGAAGCAAGTCGACGAGATGGTAAGGAGGCGAGCACGTGGGAGCATCCTGGCGGAGGCGCGTACAAACGGCGGCCGAGGCGAGCTGGTGGGTGGGGGAACGCAGCAGGCGTGAGGCGGGGCCCTCGCCGTTGAGCTCCGCGATGCAGCGCCACACGGGCGCGCTGGAGGAGGCACGGGCGCGGGGCCGCTGCGGCGGATGGCGCGAGGCACGCGGCGTCGGCGACGCCCGGCGTTGCCATGTGGGGTGCCGCCAGAGGAGGCGGAGGCGAAGGCGGAGAGGGAGACGGCCAAACCATCTCCTATATCTGGCAGTAGCCACGCGTCCAGCTCAGCTCTCCGTACCGTATCTGACCTCCGGCAGGCCGGCCGGGCGACATCCCTGACCTCATTGTCCGGCCGGACGTCCCGTTGTTCGCATTGGTGGCTTTTCAGCCTCGGCGCCGACCCACGCGCGCGACACGCTCTCGGCCGCCTCACGAAGACTCAGGTCCAGGATGTCACGCTCGACGGCGAGGTGGCCGAGTACCAAGAAACGCACGCCATGAATCTGGCCTGTGAGAATACCACATTCTCGGTGTTGGCTATGGTCCGGACGCAGAAAGCTTGGCGGATGAAACAGATGTGAACCTGGATGTGGTGGACGTTGACGCTATGTCCGCTAAACCTTGACCACCCATGACTGAATCCAGTAGCATCATCGCTCCCTACGTCGAGCGATTCTTCCTGGACTCGTCGCCTTCAAGCAGTTTCTTCCGTCGGCTGTGTGTACGGGAAACACCTTCTTCTACTGCAAGTCTATCTCCAAGGACATGTTCATGGAGCGATTCTTGATGCTGCAGCACGGTGGCGGAGCTGGTCGGGCCTGATCAGGTGGATCTGGGCCTGACCGACACTGCCGCTGTGTCTGGTCGGCGTCCGTCTCTGGCGGCGGGGGACTGGATCTCTCCCTGAAGTTTGTCGATGTCGACCTCGCAGGTGCCGTCCAGTGTCGTGCTGCAGGAGGACGTTTGCAATCTTGATGCTGCAGCACGGTGGCGGAGCTGGTCGGGCCTGATCAGGTGGATCTGGGCCTGACCGGCACTGCCGCTGTGTCCGGTCGGCGACCGTCTCTGGCGGTGGGGGACTGGATCTCCCCCTAAAGGTTGTCGATGTCCACCTCGCAGGCCTAGATCCATTGCCGGCCTCACTAACTTGCTGTGTGGACCTTGTGACTTGCTGGCTCCTCGGGTGGAGGTTGCGGATGCCGGGGCGGCGGCCCTAGAAGGTGGTCTGCGCGTGCGACTCTGCGGCGAGTGACGTGGCAGCGGTGATGGTCGTCTTCTCGGTCCACGTGGGTGGCGTGGAGTTGGCGGATGGAGTCCCTGGTGCTGGCTTCGCTTCGGCAATGGCGGTGCCCAGATCGTGTCCTAGTGGCCTGGCTCGAGACTCGTGGCGTTTCGTGGTATCGATGCGGTAGAATGGTGCTTCCGAGCGAAAGCTCGGCGCTTTAGCGCCAACAGCGACGACGTCTGCGGGTGTCGTAACCCTCTTGAGGGCGTTGTTGTGGGTGCCTTCTCCGCACTTAGTCGTAGAAAGGTGCTTCCGGGCGAAAGCTCTGTGCTTCGGCGCCAACAGCGACGACGCCTGCGGGTGTCGTATCCCTCATGAGGGCGCTGTTGTGGTTGCCCTCTCCGCACTAGGGATCCGGGTGAAAACCTTGACCTCTTGGTCGAGACGACGGCGGCGCTTTGCGTCGTGACCCTGTTGGGGGCGTCGTTGTGGAGCCTCGATACTCCTCGATTCTGCGTCCGAGTCTTCGGTGGCAAGTCCGGTTTCCTTTTTTTCTTTGTTGTTTATCTTTGATCTGCCTTGTAAGGGGGGTTCCTCATCACCTTGTATCAGTTCGGCCGTTGGGCTTTATTTATAAAGCGGAGCGAAAGCCTGTTTCGTGGAGTTTCAGAAGTTACATCTCCCTGCATAGCTGAAGATATTTTCCACCTCAGCTCCATTTTGGTGTGTTGTTCCCGCTGATTCACCCTAAATGGTTACCATGATGTTCCAGCTCAGCTCCAGGATGTTGCAGGCTGATGCGTCTTCGGAAAAAAAAATGCTAAATTGTTTGTCTTTAGAACCTGCGATTTCATTGGAAAAAGACGCAGAAGGGCAACTGAATTCAGACCAAATAGTGAAGAGCAGGGACAACAACTACACACTTTATTTCTACTACTCTTATTAGTGCTTGCCGCTCAGTTCAAGAAGATAACTGTGGAAGATTTGGTAGTGTTAGAATTTATATATCACGTGCCCACTGTTTAGCTGTAGACCTACTGTCTCGATTTTTCTCAAACATATCTTCTTCTCTCTTTTTATGGAAAAAGAGAATCGTCTTCTCTTGTAGTCTTGATCCGTTACAACTTCAAGATAAAAAGGAAAAACATGAAAGTCATGTTATTATTTCAATTTTTAAAAGGTTTTGCCCCATATTGATATGTCAGACTGTCAATGCACACTTTGGACTTCAGAACGAGGGAGATATATGGTTTTTGTCCTCGAGCTGGTACCGATCTGCAGGCCCTTACCACTGAAACAAGTAATCAGCCAATTAATACAGCGCTGATGCACAAATTCTCCATTTTGTTATATTCTGTATGTATTTTTGTTTTTGAACATATGCCACAATGCTGGTTTTAGAGGGTTACATAGATGCAAGAAAAAAAGATAGCATCAATCATTAATTAAACAAAGATATCGTATAGAATTATAATGGATTCCGCGAAGTTAATTTTTTTGCGGTAGTTCAATTCATGTATAGAGAAATTACATTGTTTTATGTCATGATATTCGATCTACACTACTTCCGATATGTGAAAAGGGAAACAAACACAGACAATGGAAGAATGTTTCTTGCCAAAATTATGTATGTCATTGTCTTTCACTCACCCAAAGTAAGGTAGAGGCCTTTGTGAAGTGGATGAGGTGGTGATGACACGCATGGCTGATTTGCTGGCGCTTGGACATATATGTCGGGTGGTCTAACTTCTTTGTGCGCATGTGTGATATAGTCATACAGATTTTCTCTCCCGTTGCAACGCACGGGCATGTTTCCTAGTACATGAAAAAGACTATATATGTAGTTTTTTTGTGAAAAATCAAGGTAGGGCAGCCGCCCTACCTTGCCCTAAGGGGAGCTCCGCCCCCTGGTCGTGTGGTTGAAATTCACTATCTGTTTGTACGTCACCAAGAACATAAGTTGGCACTTTGTTTTAAAAGCCCATGGAATCACCAAGGCCGGAAGACGGTTGTTGTCATTCGCATGAATATGTGACATGATTACACTACATTATTTACTTGTAAGGTACTATAAGATGACTCCAATGGCAGACCTAAACGGACGCACGTTTTGTCCGTGTTTTGTTCATTTGGGTCGCCAAACGGACAGGCCTGATCCGCGCGTGTCTGCTCTTCGTGTCAGTGTCCCCAACGGCTCGACACATCGTAAACGGACCGGGGATTTTTTTTTCCAAAGTTTTAGTTTAAAAGACCATACATGGGCCTTTTCTCTCTAGTATACACAAACGGCCATTTCACATTCATATTCTAATAAAAGAAAATAATTAAATCTAATATCTAGCCCTCGCGTGCTTCTACTCGTCTTCCTCGGAGAGGACGATGTACTCCGGCGCCTGCCAGAGGTGCGCCGGTGGAACGACGGCCGGAGGCGTGGGCGGCTACTCTGCTCCTGCTCCGGGAAGGGTGGCGCCTGCTCCCAGCTGCCGCCATTCCAGATCCAGCTCTGCCCGAGCAGGCCTTGGGGTAGGGGCGGCGCCGGAGGCAGGTCCACCTCCATGGACTCCCACCATTGACGTGGCTTGATGGCCGCGGCCTGCTGCGCCTGCAAGGCCTCCTCCTGTTCGCGGGCGACGTCCTGCAGGACCATCTCCCAGCGCTGGGCCTCGTCCTCGGCCATGGACTTTTTGGAGGCCTCGAGCGTGGCCGCGAGCTGGGCGTCCTAGTCGTCGGCGGGCACCTCCATCTTCACCTCCGACGGCCGTGGCGGGTGGTGGTGCGCCACGCCGCTGCGTGTGCGGCGGCGGTGACCAACGGCCGCTTGGCGTCGGAGCCCGCGTGTAGAGGGCCGCCGCAGGCTGTGCTCGTCGCGGAACCACGTGCGCCAGTTGCGCGACATGGCCGCGAACG
This sequence comes from Poa pratensis, assembly GCA_947311845.1. Classification (NCBI taxonomy): domain Eukaryota; kingdom Viridiplantae; phylum Streptophyta; class Magnoliopsida; order Poales; family Poaceae; genus Poa; species Poa pratensis. The sequence continues at coordinate 28,615,991 of CAMZMU010000076.1, read as the reverse complement.
CCGGGTCATTGCGGATCTCCGCCGGGAGGCGCGCGCGGCGGTGCTCGATCTCCCTCGCCCGTGCGTGGCGGCTCGTGGGCATTGGCGACACCGGGATCCGCTGCGGGTTCAGGCGCCAGTGGAGTAGAGAGGATGTGTCGTATTACTCTGCGCAGGTGACAGCTGGATGATGGTGTATCCGGTGCTGGGTTTGTGGTTGGGGCTGACAGATCTAGTTTCATTCTTCGACGCCGTAGTCGTGCGGGGTGTTAGTTTTGGAATTCGACTGCGTGCCCGGGGACATGTTGTCTCGATCTGATTCTTTTAACGACAATTTTTTTGCTTCTGACAAACTACTTTTGGAGGCCCATAAAGGAGATCAGTGATGGAGCCGCGTATAGTTCGGGTGAAGAGGTGATATGTCTTCCGTCCTTTGACAGTCGCTTCGGTGGTGTGAAATGAGGGAGGAGGCGGATAAACGCTTGTCTTTTTCAATAGGATTTTCCGATCTTTTGAGTCATGTGTGTATGACGGGCGGGTCACCCTTATCAGGCGCATGTCCGCTCCCATGTCCGGCACCCCCGAGAGGGCCTCCAATGCCGGACATGAAATCGCTCGGGGCGAGCCTTTGAAGGTGTCGCTGGTGGGCGATTTTGCCGTCCGGACCCAATGGACCCGGTGGAGATACTCTTGGAGCGCTTTTGTTTGCGTGGGCAACGTCGATGAGTTGGCCCGGAGCGTCTCTTTTCGTGGTGCATGTTTTGTTTCCTAGCTGGTGCCGTTATCTAGGGCTGGAATCGAGCCGAGCCGAGCCGGCTCGAGGCTCGGCTCGGTTAAGCTCGGAAAAACTCGAGCCGAGCCTGGCTCGGCTTGCCTCTAAAAAATTCCTGGAAAGTGGGCTCGAAGCTCGGCTCGGCCGGCTTGCGAGCCGAAGCAAATTTTTTTTAACATACAATCGAAGTCAACCGTGCTCCTCGTCCAATTCCCCGCACCCCGCCCCTGAGTCCGACCCCGTCCATCCCCGACCTTGCTTCTACGGTTAGCCCCGCCGCCGGCCGGCCGCCACCACTGAAGCGGAGCTCAGGCCTGCCGCCGCCCTTCCCCATGGCTCCTCGCCGCCTCCTACTCCCTGGCCACCTCCTCCTCCCATAGCTCCTCCCGTAGGTGCTCGCCTGGACGGCTGGACGGACGCGCGCGGCGCCGTCGCCGTGCTTCTAGTGGCCCACCCGACCGTCCCGATCCCCTTTTCTATTCCGAATAGAGCAGCGCCCGTGTTCCTCTCTCCCTCCCCATTCCTGCATTCCGTTTCCCTTTCCTCTATCAAATGAATCGAGAGCGTGCTGTGGATCCCGGCCCCCGAGAGCGGCTGTGCGCGCAGAGAGCAGATCGGCCGTGCCGGATGGGCGTGGAGTTCGTGTGGCAGAGACCGGCCATGCGCGAGGGCGCAGAGCACGGCGGCGGAGACGATCCGTTCGCGAGGGCGCGGATCTCGTTGGCAGAGAACTCGGTGACGGCGTGCGTCCACGAGCTGGGTGGCCATGGGCGGAAGCGCGGGCTTCTCTAGTTCGCGCCTGAGAAGTGTTCTTAGGATAATACGTGCTGGATCCAGTCCTCGTCGGGCAGCTTGAGAATACAGGTAAGTTGTATCTTCTAAATCTTTACCAGCGCGTGATTGAACCATTTTTGTAGATCAGCATCACTGTTCAGTTCATATGGGGTAGTTTGGATTAAGATTGCATCCTGAATCGTTTGGATTCAATGTTCTGTGTCCGATTCATGCCGTCCCGTAGGTGCTGAAACTTTCTCTACAACAAAAACCTGATGCAAACTAGTATAAATGGTGCTTATTTTTTGTATGTGCTTGCTGAAATTTGTTTGTGTACACTTCAGATTCGACATGGCCTCTAACAAGTGACAAGCGCCGACAAGAAGATGAAATGATGGCGCAATGGTCCTTTTGTGGTTGAACTTTATGTTAAATTTTTTTTTGAAGGGAGTTCGTGTACAAATGATCAGAAGAACAAACGCACCCACACAAACACAGGCAAGAAACACACCACACACGCCGAAATCGGCACCACCAAGCTGCAAACCTCCGACGAACCCCAGCAGCACGCCGCCGGGAAGGACGGAAGCAAGCTCACCTCGCACCAGAGCCACCGGCCCGAACAACCTTGTTGAGACGCCGCAGAATCCAACTGATGCAGGCGCCAGCATCTTGCCGTTGAACGGACATCAGCTCCGAGCCGCCAGCTCGCCCTCGCCGTCTCACGCCGGAGACGAACACGAAGACGCCATCCATCTTCCACAGCACCCACCGAGATCGCCGGCGAAGAAGAGCTTCCCGCCTGCAAACTCCCATGGATCTTCAGCAAAAGCACCACCAAACGCCGAAGCGAAGGACGAGGGACCCCCCAGACAAGATCCAGCACCGCCATCACGGACGCTGGATCGAGGGGACGCACGCTGCGACTCCGAGAAGCCGCAGGCGCGCAGGAGACGGCAGCTCCGCCAAGGGCCTCCACCGGAGCACCCAGAGCAGAGGAGAGGACCGCCGTCGACAAAAGCCTCTCCGGCCACGCCGCCACCTCCACAGCGCCGCCGGCAAGCACCCCACGCACACCTAGGCTATGTACACACCGGGATCCGTCGATTCCCCGTCCTCCCGCCGCCGGAGCGGTCGCGGAGGGCGAGGAATCGAACGGAATCGTCGGCGGCGAGCTGGTCGCACGGGGAGAGCCCAAAAATCGCCTGCTTTCACTGTAGATGGGGAAAGGAGGAGGAGAGGTCCGTGCTGGGGGAGGCGATTTGGCACCCGAGCTCAGTTGCTCCGGAAATCTGGTCCGTGAAAACGTTGTTGAGATTGTGTACTGTTTGTTGTCCGCATGTGCAGGAGAAGAGTAAAAACATGGAGGTGCGGTGAATCGCATGGACTGCGGGCCCCACTTGTGACGCTAGTTTGCATGTTCGCCAGCGAGATAACGCGGACTTTTCTTGTTCCGCTGGGACATCATGACAGAAATTCATGGTCCGCCAGCCTGATCTGATATGTGCCCGGAGGTCGCCGTCCCTCGAGCGCCCCGGCAAACGTGCGGCCGCGTTTTCTGTCCCTTTTCGGGCGGCCACGCCTTGCCGCCCCTACCGCCGAGGCGCTGGAACAGCAGGTTCCAAGCCACGTCCTGGTACTCCCACTCCCATGCCGCCTCTTCGGCCGAAGCCTTGTACAGCCGCTTGATGGCCTCCTCGCCGATCAGCTTTGCCAGCTCGGTGCCACGAGCGCGCATGTATATCTACCACAGAACCAGGATGCGTTCATCATCGCCATGACGTACGCCGTCGCCGGGTCCGCGCACACCCTCCGCTCTGCCTCCGCCTCCACGTGCCGGTGCAGCGCCTCTAGACGGTACCTCTGCCAGTGCCGCGTGGGCTCCTTCGCCCTCTGCTTCGGCTCCATCGCCATTTTCGTCGCCGCCGCGCTCCCGCTCCGCCCGCAGGGCAGTGTTCACGAGCCAGCGGTAGTCGTCGGACGCGAGGCACTTGAGGTAGTTCATGGAGTACCGGACGAGTTTGGGCACCTGCACGCCGTCGGCGATGTAGTGCGTCTCCACGCGGAGCCCGAACTGGAAGAACAGGCCTGCGGAGGCGCGCGCGAGGGAAACCTCTGCTGAAGCAATGTTCACACTCCATGCATAATATATTGTCACGTATGCATGTGTATGCGCTCGCAGATGGCGACTAGTGTGGCCGACTGGCCACCGCGTCGAGAGTCGAGACGCTCCCTCTCGCGGGCGACCGCGTCGAGCATGTCCAACAGCTGAACTATGAACTGCCTCTGCGGCTCCCGCGCGGCAGCGACCACGCCATCGGATAAGCGGAAGACCGCGGCCACGATGCACGCGGCGATCTTGGCGAAGCACTCGCGCCAGACAGTCGGTTGTAGGGGCGCGAGCACGCGCGCGCACCGCCGGCGCTCCGTCGTGGGCACGGAAGCTATGGCCACGTGGAAGCGCGGACTCCACAGCGCCATGGCCCATGGACGACGCAGAGACTCCCATTCCATGCCGTCGATGCCCTCCGGCGTGTACGCATTGAGCTCATACTCCGTCGTTGCCGGCGAGCGTCTTGGCCATCCTCGCGGCGGCGTCCACCTCGTCATCCATGCCGAGCTCATACTCTGTCGTGTCGCCGGCGTCGTCCTCGGGCTCAGCATGCTTGAGCCTGAGGAGGAGCGCCTCGAAGAGGTCCTGAAGTCCGAACAGGGCCTCGTACACGGCGCGCAGCGCGGACGCCGCCTCTGTCAGCCGGCGGCCTTGCTGATCGTGTGGCCAAGGAACCCCACCGCCTCCTCCACACTCCGGACGGCCTCCTCAACTCGCGCCACCGCCTCCTCTATGGCATGTCGCAGCTAGTGCACGCGGTCGACGAAGGAAACTGCTGCGCTCTCGGTCTCGGCCGGGTTCGCCGGGAGCTGCACGGAATCCCCAGCAAGGGAAGACACCAGGGCGCAGCACCGTGAGGAGTGGCTCGGCGGGGGAGACTGCACGCGTATGCGCTCGTCACCATGGACTTGGACTGGAGGTTGGAGGAGGAGGACGGCGAGGCGCTGGGCTGGAGTTCGCCGGTCGCGTCGATGGTGGCTTCGGCCTCGACGTCCTCCATCACCATCTGTACAGGACGGTAGAGATGGCGGTCCATTCCGTTGTCGACCATGTGTTCCGACGCGGATGGGAGCCACGGTGGTCATTTAATACCTGCACATGAAAGTGACACGTATGTTTTACCACGGTAGAAATATCCGGTGCATTTGAGCTCGGGTGCCAAACTGCATTTCCGGGTCCGTGCTCTGCTTTTTTGAACTTTATGTTAAATTGTTAAGACTTGTGTTTCGATCGAGCTACAACTCATGTCGTGTTCTATTTGTTAAACTAAGTGCACTTGTGTTTGTGATGTATGAGACTATTGGACCAAGTACATGTCTTTGTGTGATCGACTTGTCATGGATGCCACTGTTATGTTTAGTTCATGCCAGTGTTATATATTCATGCTCTATTGCTGATTACAATTGTCAAATGTTACATTTTTGGCATAGGTCATGTCAATTTTTTTTATTTCATCGAGCCTTCGAGCCGGCTTGCGAGTTTCACCGAGCCGGCTCGTCGAGCCTCGAGCCTTGTCCGGAAAGTCAAGGCTTGGCTTGCACCACCTTCGAGCCGAGCCGAGCCCGAGCCGAGCCTTGTCGAGCCCGAGCCGAGCCTCGAGCTTGAGGTCCAGCCCTACCGTTATCCATCCATTCCAGATTTCCATCAATGGCGTTACTGCTCTTCTCTCCTTGTCTCCTTTTCTCCATGCTGGAGAGCACGAGCCACGAGCTGTTCAAATGAGATAATTACAATGGGTCCAGCAACTTGCCCCGTTACGAGCAAACTGGTCCAACAATTTGCAAAAAAAGGTGATCGCCCGATCTAAGAAATTCTTAGTCCAAGGTAATCAATCCATTTTAATCCGAATTCGTCACGTGGAAGGCACGGCGCCTCTGGTCGAAGGGGAAAATCTATCTATGTTCTCTCGATTCTATTTTATAATGGAAACAAATATAATGAGTTGATTTAGAACCACCACATTGGTCCATATCATCTGAATTATTTTGATGGTCGGATCTAAAATTATGGCTAGGATTTAATGAGATTTTTTTTTTGTCATATAACCGTACGCTCCCGCTTTATGCACTTTATAATTGAGCACAGTTCGGTCATCGGGCGTGCAAAGTGATTAGCGTTGAAGATATATCTCCATAAAAATAGTTGAGTCCGTTCAAAGATTAGCTACATGACAATCGGTACAGTCGTGTGATTGAAATTCACCATCTGTTTGTACATCTCAAAGAACATAATTTGGCACTTTGTTTTAAAGCCCCATGAAATCACCAAGGCCAGAACATGGTTGTTGTCATTTGCATGTATATGTTACATGATTGCACTACATTATTTACTTGTAAGGTATAAGGTATATGAATACCTTGGTGTGATCTCTTCTCTTCTTAAAGTGAAGATAATGGGTTTCGTGGAAAATCCCATAAATTATTAAATACATGGTGGAAACTACCTAAAACTTTGTTACCCTGCTAGTGGCGTGTCGGTGCAACACCACTAATAACATTTATCAGTGGCAGCATACTAGTGGCGTGTCCAATACATGCATCTGTATCAAAAATGGCACCACGCTAGTAGGCTATTTCCTACCAATGTATGGTTTACGAAGTGAGTATAGGTGAGCTGGAGGATGTTGATTTGTGTCATTTCCTTCCTCAGAAGATCAAGAGGGCAGTATCAACTGATAGAACGCTGGTACTGATTGGAGATCAATTCCGGGACATCGTATTGCCCCTCGCCTAATGTATCTAGATTCTGTCGAGTCTGACAACCATCACAAGCTGAACCCCACAGATAAGCGGACTCACCGTGTTCTATACATGGATACTGTAAAATTTAGGAATCTTACTAAGCTGAACTTGGTGAAACCAGGGACATAGGATCCTAGATCATGAATATTTGGGGGTATTAGTGGTGAGCATAATTGGCCTATCTTTTTTGTTTCTATTATCTTTTGAAGTTGATTAGTTTTGCATGTTTAATCTAGTAATTTAATATTTATGTGCTCATTGCATCTACATGCTTTTTGATTGTGTTTTTGCAGTGCAAATCCCCCAACGGAATTATTTACTCTTCATAAGAGCTCAGACCAACCGGTAGCGCTTATCGTGCGTCTCCGTTGAAGACGTGTCCGCTGAAGAGAAATGTCTACCCTTCATGTTGTAGTCCTTCCAGCAAGCATTTGTACAACACATGCATTTTATTAGGTGTTTGTACACATGTTGATCAAATAATCTTTTATGCTAAACTTTTTTACTTATTTATTATACATTTACATGGAAATTACTAATTATTTACAATGATTAACAATATATATTTTTGCTAAAAAATTTGGTATTATTTTATATTTTTAATTATGCCATTTACATTTGTTCGTAAATTTAGACTGCATTTTGTAATGAAAGTTGCATTAGTTTCTTTTCAATTTTGAATGTATTTTAAATGAATATGTATACCAAAATTCCTTAATACGACTTAAAATAAGAAGTAAACTCACATGCCACGACGAATTAAATCTGACCATTCCATCAATGTAGTATATATGTATAAATATATGTATGTCCACGTATATTTAGTATCCCTTAGTTTTGGTAGATATTCCTAAAGTGTATGGTCTAGACAATATCTTGTTAGTGATTTTCTAGATATATAAATTGCCGGTGAGCACATTTGAATAATGAATGTTACACACACATACATATATCAGCTTTGCTCTAAATCTAAATTGTTTCATAAAATCAAGATGAATTGCGATAAAAACACATTTGTACACATCACAAATATAATAGATCCATGCAAATACCATAATCACCATTTGCATGTAAAAGTCTGCATGATTTTTTCTGGACCAACTAATCACCATTTTCATGTACATGGATTAATTTGCTCGCACTAGGCAAGTTGTTGGACTGATTTTGTTTACATGAGTTGTTGGACTACTAGTGTAATTAGCTCGACGGGAGGTGCTGGGTCCCTAGATTTAGATTTAGAGTTTAGTTTTGGTCTCCCTAGCAGCATCGACGTGGTGGTGTCGATGATGACATATTAGAACAAGGTCTCTCTGGCCTCTTCGTACCTCGTCAATGTTTCCAACGTCGACGAAGGGCCAGGTGAGGGTAAGTGATGCTTGGATTCCTTTGGATTTTTGCATTTGTTTTGTCAATATAATTTTCAGTTTATTTTTATTTTATACTGGCCGTAACGCGTCGAGTTGTATCCATTTTTTACCAGTTTTTTTCCTCGATAAATATGAGGTACTTTTAATATCTTTTGTCAAAAAAAAAAAATCAAATCTGCGGAGGAGACAAAGTTTTTCGTTTTTTTGAACACTGCGGAGGAGACAAAGTGGAAGAGCGTGTGAGAGAGTACCGGGTGATGGCCTGGTCCGCTACTTTCATCTAGGAAAAAGTATAGATTTCATCCTGAAATGTCACACATCGGACACATTTCACCCTAAACTTTGAAACCGGATAATTTCAACCCTGAAATGTACAATACCGGACAAATAACCCCTTGGTCTGGTTTTGGATGGATTTGAGTGTTCTTGTTGTCAATTTAGACATTTTTGTGGGATGACGTGGCGCTGACGTGGCCCAAACACACAAAAAAAATCCCCCAAATTGAAGGGCGTCAGCCGCCACCACAGCCTTCTCCTCCATCGTCGCCGGTGGCCCGCTTCGCTCCCGCCTCCCCGCGCCGCCACTAGAGCGCGAGCCTACAAGCGAGGCTGTCGTCTGCGCCGCCGGCCGGAAGTCACCGCGCCGCCTCCCCACGCGGCCGGAAGCCCACGCTCTCCTTCCCTCGGCCAGCCTCCCTGCCCGCAGCGCCGTTCGCGCCACAGGCCGGTGCTCGCCAGGCTGCCCCCAAAACGCCAGCATCCCTGGCCGCGCCGCCGGAGAGCACACGTACGCAGCGTGAATGACAATCTGCGCGAGGAAGCTAGCGCAACTAGATAGATCGATTGATCTAGTAGTCTAGTACTCCTGAGCTAGCTCAACTAGATTCGATAGCGCAGTAGGTGGAGACATCTGGCAGGTGAGCGTTCCACGACGCAGGCAGGTGAGTCCTCGAGCACTGAGAGGATGGGCGAGAGCCGGGACGGCGGCGGAGGCGCGCGGCCGAGGCCAATGCCGGACCCGGCGCTGGCGCCGAACAGGTAGCCGTCCGAGGACACGCGAGGCCCGTCCCAAGATACGCCTGCGTCGTCGACGGACATGCGAGCGGCATCAAGGGAGAACCCCCGAGATGCGCGGCACCACGATTGGGTCATCAACCGGGGTAATCTCGTCGGCCATAACAATCTCGTCCTCCAAGAATGCCTCAGGTTCGCACGGCGGTGGGATCGGGTGGTGCTGGACTTCGAAGGGGAGCGCCGCGGCCGCGGCGGAGGTAGAGGCCGGGAATGCGGCGAACGCCGTGCCGTCGCGGACGCGCTCGCGGTCGTCCTGGTGGAACAACGCCCAGAGCGTGCTCCGGCGGCGCACGTCGTAGGACCAACGTTGCGGCTCGTCGGCGGCCTGGTCCCTGCCACGCCAGCGCATGCGCCACGTCAGCGCCCAGGTCAACGCCAGCAAAACCACCCAATTTGTCTAAAACCAGTCAAATTCGTCAAAAACCACTAGCAGTGTGTTATTTATCCGTATTGTACATTTCCGGGTTAAAATTATCCGGTTTCAGAATTTAGGGTGAAATGTGTCCAATGTGTGACATTTGGGTGATGGCCTAGTCCGCTACTTTCATCTATCTTGGCCGGCCTCGCAGTCCGTTAAGTTTAGCCCGACTTGAACAGCCTAGCAGGGTCGGCCAGGCTGGCAGGTGATAGGAGGGTACCACTAGCCAAAGGGTACCCTTTGGAAAGGGCACCCAACGCAAGAGAGGATGCCACGTGGGCAATGGTGAACTGAAGAAAACTGCAGCACGGCACGTATGTGGTCCCAGCCGATTAGGAAGCCTTAACTGCGCGTTGCTCCGATCGGAAGCGTGGATGCGTACGCGCGCGGGGCTTCCTCCGATCGTTATACATGATCTGACCTGGTAATCCGGCCGCCTGCGTACGCGAGACAAAGTCTTTTCTTTTTGCACTTCTATTTTGGGAGCTTTATTCTAACGGATGTACAAGACCTGGTAGCCTAGCGTACATACGGAATGAATCCATAAAATCTGAGTTGTACAAACGATTTGAGTGTACAAAACGACGGTGTACAAACTATATAAAACCGAGAGTACAATGTATACATCTATATTGTTACTAGATGTACACGCAACTACCACTATTAGATGTATAACTAATAGGTTGTACAACTAAACAGACACATGTTGTGCAACTACATAACACATGTTGTACAACTAGACAGACACAGATTGTACAGCCACATGTTGTACAACTAAACAGACACAGATTGTACAACTAGCAGGTTGTACAGACACAGGTTGTATAAATATATAGGTACAGGTTGTTCAACTACGCAGACACAGTTTGTACAGACACAGATTGTACAACTAGACAGACACAGTTTGTACAGACACAGGTTGTACAACTATACAGACATAGGTTGTACAACTACGCAGACACAGTTTGTATAGACACAGGTTGTACAACTACACAGACACAGGTTGTACAACTATACATAACCGGAAGTACAAAAAAAAAGTTCGTCCAAACCTATCAATATGGGATCTAGTTTTGAAGATCTCGACGCGAGGAGCTCAAAAGTGAAAACGGTTCGTAATTCGGATTAACGGTTCTCAAGATATTTCGTTTTAAAATTTCGGTTTTGAAAAATAAAAGGAAAACTACCCTCCCACCTTCTCTCTCGTCCTCCCCACATTGCTGTTACGGGATGTACACCACATTAATATCGGATATACACCCACACAGATATCGGATGTACAAATTCTACATAACCAGATGTAAAAAAAAAGTTTGTCAAAACCTATCAACATGGGATCTAGTTTTGAAAATATCGACGCGAGAAGCTCAAAAGTAAAAACGGTTCGTCATTCGGATTAGCGGTTCTAAAGATATTTCGTTTTGAAATTTCGGTTTTGAAAAATAAAAGGAAAAACTAGCCTCCCACCTCCTGTATCTTTTCTCTCTCATCCTCTCCACATTTAATATGGTGATGACACTTGGCAGACATGCAAACAACTACATGGCAACGAGCGAGGAGAAGACGACACTTGTCGCGACGAGAGTGAGCGTGAAGTTCACTTTGCAAAGGGAACATTTTTTCTAGTGATTGCCGTGATAGGACTATATTCCGAGGCAGTACAGCCCAAATTGGGCCCATCTGCTGAAATTGTAACTAGAGGAGCTCCCCTCCCTGTCCAACTTGTTTATTTTTCTTTTCTGAACGAACTCAGTGCCGTCTTTGCTTCTTGGCAAGTGGACCGCGTCATGAGCTTTACATAAGAGCATCTCCAACAGACGCCCAACGCGCCGGCGCGCTAAATTTTTTTGCAGCGCCAAAATACCGTTTTAGCGCGCTGGCCGACACTTCTGCTTTAGCAGCCGCGCGAAAACAGGATGGTTTACCTAGCGCGCCACAAACCTCGATCTGCACTTGTTTGCAACGAAACAAGATCAAACAATACAAAATAAATAGACTGAAAATAGCAATATATTGCAGTAGACTCGATTACACGAACAGACAAACACAAACTAGACTAGATCAAACTAAACCGGCGGGATTACTTAACTAGAACTTAACTAGTATATATAACTGAACTACGAACTATGAACTACGCCGGCGCGATTAGAACTCGTCGTCGGAGAAGGAGAAATCGGAGTCGGAGTTGGAGTCGGAGCTGATCTCATCCTGCAGCACTTTCCACCTCTCGTCGTGCTCGGGCCAGTTGGCTCGGCCCGCCACCAGTTCTGCCTCCGCCAGCGCCTTCGCCACCCGCCGCGCCTCTCGGCCCTCACGGCGCTCGGCCCGCCGGTCGGCCCGCTCGCCCGCCTGGGTGTTCCAGAAGTCCATCTCCTCTCTCGCCTCGCGTGGGTTGTTCCGGTACCAGTCGTCGACGGCGCGCTGGTCCCGCTCCTCGACTAGGCCCCGCGTCGCGCGGAGGCGGTGTTCGCGGCGGTCGTCGGCGGTGACAAGGCGCGGCGGCGGCGCCCTGTTCGCCGCCTCTTGCGCGTTGCGGCAGTCCTGGAAGTTCATCTGCGCGCGCGGGCGGTTCAGCCTCCACGCCGCCGCGTCGTACGCGCGGGCGGCCTCCGCCGCGGTCGCGTACGTCCCGAGCGGGACGCGGCTATCGTCGGAGCGGATCTCGGCGTAGAACGTCCCGTTGGCGCGCGGGCGGACGCCGCGGTAGCCGGATTGGGAGCGGCGGCGCGGAGGCATCGTGGCGGGCGGTGGGGATTCCGAGCGGACGCGGGAGAGACAGAGAGCGGTTGGGAGAGGAGGAGAGACGCGTGGAGTGAGCGCGCGCTGGCCGCGGGGCGGGGTATTTAACGCGAAACGTAGCGCGTTGGCCAGCGTGCGCTTCCGTTTTCCGAGTGCGCGCTTTTTTTCCGCGTCTGCTGGAGCGCGCGAAATGGTCCCGCGCGCGGGAAAATTCTGTTATATGGAGATGCTCTAAAAAAAGGGAGTGGAAAGACAGAAATTGCCGACTCGAGAGGGACATCCACGTACTGCCAAAGACTGGCTGACACAGCACAACTTGATTTGAATCAACAGAGAATGATGCTTTGGCCTTTGGGCATACGACCGGTACTTGCTTCTTCGTTTCAGTGTTGTTAGCAGATAGTAAAAAAATGTAACCTACGTAATGTGCCAAAGACATTGTAAAAACCGATGTATACATCTGGTCTAACCCGTCAATCTGTACAGCATAAGTAAGCTATATACTTGTAACAAAAAAATACATAAGGCGGTCATATTAATATTAAGAGACGTAGCCCTAAAAATTGATCTAACACATTGGTCCGGTCTAACACAATAGTATATATTGGATCGAACATTGAATCCACGGTATAACCTGTTAAAATAGTCTAACACACGAGATCATGAGTATTACAACCAAACGCACAACTACAAACAATATTCTAATGAATCCATCATTGTTAAATGAGGGATTATTACTCTTGTGCCCCCGATTCCTTAGTTGTACTCAGTTTTCCCCACGGTTAAAACTTTTGCTCATTTTTCCCCACTCTCTTGTGTGAAACCCTCACGAAAGTTCAAACTGGACGTTTCCATCAAGTCAAAGGTTTGACCGTTAACTCATGCGAGTAGGGGCCCACATGTCAGATATTTAATCTTTTCAGAAAAGAATTTTGAAAAATAATAATAAAAGAGATCAAGGTCATGATGACGTCATCAATGGAGGTCTTCTCCTGTTGATCACGTACTCGACGGTTCCGACCGCCCTAGATCGAACTAGTACCAATTTTAGCTCCGCCTGGCCGTCCTCTTCCTCCCCACTGAAGAACGGGAGCCAGTATGGACTAAAACTCCGGGATCGAGGCCATCTTCCTCGCCTCCGGCCGAGCGCCGCCGTGCTCGATTCCGACCATCCCGCCTCGAACCAGTGCCATGTAGACCTCTGTATGGTCCCCCTCTTCCACCACGCTGGACTAAACGATCCAGGATGGACTGAAACGCGGGGATTGACACCATCTTCCTCGCCTCCGGTCGAGCACCGCATGCTCGATTCGGCTCCGTTTGACCTCCCCTAACCTAGCTGTCTCCGCTATCGTGCTCTGGGTGAGCCTCTGGTCCTCCCGGCTTCTTCTTCCTCTTCGATCTGGTCTAATTCGTTGTCGTTGTGCTGGCTCGGGGGGCGGAAAAGATGACAGTGGCGGCGGTGAATGAGGACCTGATGATCCCGAAGAGCAAGTCTTGATGCCTGCACAAATAACGGGATTTAGGTTGAGACTCCAAGTGCAGAGTGTATAGTATAGTGGAAGACAGTTTTCCCCACGAGGGGTGACTCGAGGGTTTAATATCGAACTCTCGGGGAATGAAGTGGTAGATTTATCTTCTTATCCTTCTTTTGGTTACCTACAAAACAAGGTTAGATGTTTTGGTTCTCAACCTCACCTGTGGTTGTCAAGCACAAGGTGTAAGAATGATATCAGGATAGTTATGCAATTCAAACAGGAAATAAATATGCAATGATGGTGGATGCAATGGTAAATGATATTTTTGGGTTTTTAAATGATGTATGCAAGATGAAAAGTATTTTTGTATTTTCGGATTTAATGATGGCTGAAAATATAAAAGTGGTATATGGTGTTGGAAAGGTGTTTCTTATGATTAAAAATGGACTGGGGTTCATGGTTTCACAAATGCACTCTCTCTTTATAAAGTGGTAGACAATGGAACACACAAAGTTAACATATGAGATTGCAACACAGGGTTTGATAACAAGTTACTTAGATATATGGGCATCACGTCCTAACATAGAGATCTTTTGGTTATTAAACTCTCTTATACTCCACCAAGATGCGAACTAAATCATAACACCTCAGTAATTAAGATAACTCAGAGTATAGCAATAAGTATCATGACATGAAGTGAAAATAAGAACATGCTAGATCTAGTCATGGAGTAGTGGCAATGGTCACGCCCACATCCCCGGTAGCATGGTATTTTAGTTTATCCCTAGTGAGGCAACAAAGTAAGGTAAAGATACCAAAGTGGATCGCAGAACTTTCTCTCACGTTCACTGCACTAGCCACCCCCGTTACTCCAACTAATGCACACGTTCCCCCTCACACGCTCTCATAAACATGCTTGATCAAAACAAGTAGACAAGAACGGGGTACATAATATGCATCTATACTCATAACTGAAACAAACATTACAGTCTCAAACATATATTAACTCATAAAGATCCACCACAAAGGTATTACAACGGTGACCGTAATCATGTTCAGCAGCTCATACGGTACTAATTAGTGAAGCTCAAGAGAGGAGAGATACATAAGTTACTTCCACAAACCCATAGTCCAGAGGTGGACTACTCCCTCTTCATCATGGAGACGGTGGAGAAGTCGATGGAGAAGGTGGAGACCAGGCCGGCAGCGCCCCACCGGAGTTTTCCCCCTCCAATCTGCAGCTCCTGATCTCCGTTTCGGTGTTTCTGTGTTTCTGCGGCGCTCCTTCCAGAGAACGACGGGGGACCTTTTTTATAGGCGTTTTTAGATCAAGACGAAGGCGGTGGAGCGAAGATCGACGGCAACGGAGCCACGAGGCCCAAACGGGTGGGTCCCACGCGGCCACAGTACCTGGCCGCGTGGGCCAGGCCCGTTTGGCCCTCGGGTCTCCGTTTGCTTGCTTCCTTTTTCCGTAGTCCTTCTTCCTTCCAAATATTGACGCCCGTAAATTTCCAGGTGATTTCGTTGACGTTTGGGTCCCTGAAACATTAAAATACAAAACTAGGGTTTTCTGCCTGTGCAGGGTTAATTCCAAATAAATGGGAAAACTATGAAGTATTCCCAAAATCATGATAAAACATTGATATAACCCTTATATGATGCAAATATGATTGGAATATAAGCAATTAAAGTGCAAAGTTCATGTATGCATTTTACATGCATCAACATCCCCAAGCTTAATCCATGCTCGTCCTCGAGTATGAAGATGATAAAACTAACATGGACTTTGCAATTTAATACTTAACAATGGATATCAAAGATGATTACTATTGCTACATATAGTCAAATGATTCATTCTTCAAAGAAGTAGCAATATGCAAATAGTTTATAAAGTGATATCAAGTATTCAAGACAAGGATGTTCATTGATAGTTCACAAAGTGTAACATAGTAGCAAGTAATATGGAACACATGTATGCATAATGATAAGTAGAACATCCTACGATGGTCATAGAGTGTAGATGAAAATCTGAATATGATAGGTGTACACTTTGGAAAGATGTATATGTGAGTAGAGGTAAAGCATGCATAAGTTTCATCCAACTTCCAAACTCTTCTACTTAAGTTAATGATTGCAATAAGGTATTCATTGGTGTCAAGCTCTCATTGCCCCTATCATAGCATCTTGAATGATTAAGGTTAAAGTGAAAGCAAATATGAGTAGTGTGCTTGACAAAGTAAAGGTTGGATGTCTCATGCCTCTTGAATACAAGTACCTACACCATGATTACTCAACTTAGGAAACAAAGCAAGTTCAAGTTATCTATCATTGTAAGTAATAATAGTATCATCAAGAGCGTCAACTGGGGTACCTCTTGTCCCATGATATGGAACAAGCCCATATCAAAATGACAAGACAAACAAACAAAATGAACAATCTCAACACCCTTTTTATTTACCATTTGGAATAGTTTTTTATTGCAAGGTGTATCACAGAAGGTTCACCATAGTATGTAAGTAAATTTCCACCATGAATGATGCATGGCTTAGATTAGCGGCCCAGGCGTCTCTCTAACCATTTATACAAACTCATTTGAACTACTTCATTTTGAAAGGATCGGTATGACACCTAGAGGGGGGGGGTGAATAGGTGCTACTCCAATTTTAGTCTTTTTCAATTTAGGCTTGACACAAAAGGTAAATTCTCTAGATATGCAACTACGGTGAATTTACCTATATGACAAGCTAGCAACTAAGCACGATATAATAAGGCGGTAAACAAGGATAGAGGTAACCGAAGTCAAAGCACGCGGAGACACGGATGTAATCCCGAGTTCCTCCTTTTTAGGGGAGTACGTCTCGTTGGAGAGGTGTGAACCAACACAATGGTTCAACGGCCACAAAGGCCTCACCCTCTTCTCCGGTGAACCGCACCACAAAGGTTTGGTTCACTTCAACTATCGGAAACCTTCGAGGCGGAGTCCGGAGCCTTTACAACAACGATTTGGGGCACAACCCACAAAGGATTGGGGGCTCCCAAACAGCTACAATCTGTCACAAAGACAATCAAGTGAGTACAATAGGGGGCTAGGTTTTCCTAGTGGAAACCCTAGCAATGGTCCCTCAAGTGAATGAGGGGGAAATGACAAACGGCTCGGTGAAGATGTAGATCGGGGCCTTCTCCTTCAATCCTCCAAAGATCAACAAGTTTGGGTGGAGGGATTGGGAGATCTAGTGATTCTTGAGCTTGCAACAATGGGGATCTTGTATTCTGGTCGAGCTAGCTGGCTGGAGGAGAGTGGAGGGGTATTTATACCCCTCCCTGAAAAACTAGCCGTTGCAGCTCTCTTCACACCGGAGTATCCGGTGCTAGTGGCCGGATACTCCGGCCTTGGGGCGGAAACTCCGGTTTCCTGGGGCCGGATACTCCGGCCCCCTCCAGGGGCTGAACATCTTTTCGGCCAAGCGAGGCTCAGCAAACATTCCGGTCCTGGAGGCCGGAAACTCCGGCCTGGGGGCGGAAACTCCGGTCACTGGGGCCGGAAACTCCGGCCCCCACCAGAGGCTGAGCACATTTTCTGCACAGAGGCCAGAAACCTCTGAGTCCGGAGACTCCGGTCCTGGGGACCGGATACTCCGGCCTAAAAGGCTCCAAAAGCTTCTTTTCTCTTTTTGGTGTAGATGCACATGTGCTGGACACATTTAAAACCTGCAAACACTTAACACCAGATTAAAACTATCACATGTGTTGTTAACTAACACACAAAACTAAGGGATACAAAAATGTCCTTTCAATCTCCCCCTTTTTGGTGTTAGATGACAACACAAGGATTTGCGATAAAAAACAAGATCATATCATGTCTAACAAAAGGAGATACTCCCCCTAGATGTGTGCATATAAACAATTACCTTGGAATGCATAAGCACACACATAGAGAGACAAGTCTTAACCAAATAGCAACATGATATGGAAACAACCACATTTCCCAAAAGGACATATCACAATATAGGTTGAGTCTAGGGATAAAACCATACCTTGTGCATACAAATGTAGATAACATCCATATAAACCATAGCACACTAATGTAGGCTCAACCATACATAATAAGAAATCCATATGTCTTACACTCACATAGATAACATCCATAGTTCTCAACACATAAGATGCAAATAAAAGTTCCAAATAACATAAAGGGACACAAGCGCAACAAGAATGATAAAAAGCACATGCTTGTGTCCGACCCATGCAAATCCCACGGAGAGAATCTAATAGAACTACTTCTCCCCCTTTGGCATCGAGACGCCAAAAAGGGAAAAGAGCATTACTAACGTAACCCATGGAGATCACTCGGAGTCTTCACCGTCCTCATCACCATCCCCTTCTCCATTGTAGTCTTCATCTGAAATGTTCATGGGAGCTTTGCCGGTGTTGCGAGAAGATGATGGCAAAGAGGTCACATCCGCATAATCGGACCAAGGAAAGACGTCTTCATTCCATTTGCTATATGAGAGAGTCTCGGCGGACGAGGAGGAGAGAATAGGATTCCCATCTTCATCTTCTTCCGGAGGAGGAGTGACACTACCATTGTTGAGCTTGCGCAACTCCTTGATCATGATTTGTTGGTTGTCAATGATGTGCTTCTCTCTCACATATGAACCATGGTTCTCCTTGTGAAGTGCAACTCCATGCAAAGCAATTTTCTTTTCCACCAAGATAGCTTGCTCACTTCCATATTCACTTCAGCCCTTCCTTGAAGATAAGATGGAGGGTCGGCATTCTTGCTTCTCCTTCTAGGCATTGGGGCCTCGGTCGCCGCCTCCTCATCACTAGATTGTGGAGGAGGTGCATGAGAGGAAGACGGCTGCTTGGAATGCTTGCTCAATTGGCGGAGAGTGCCCTTGGGATGCTTGGTGAGGCGAGAGACATCAACGGAAGGCACCTTCTTAATGATGAGCTTCATGATGTATGGTGCGTACAAAGGATTCTTATGCTCAAAAATGGCCCAAAGCAACTCACACTTGATGAAATCCATGACATCAATTTCTTGACCTTTGCAATTCGGACCGGCCTGTTGAACCTTGTAAGCATGGTAAAGGAGATTGACAAGTCCTCCTCGAATGGCATCCACATTTCCGGCTTGAGGAGCAAGGTTAAACCGAACCATGCGAAGAAAAATGTTGAAGGTGGGGAGGAGGTCTTGATTAGAGCCAACCGATGATGCCACAGAGTATAAAGGGCGCAAGCGACGCTTGTTGTAGGCGACCCCTTCCACATGCATCCTCTTCCCAACTGGGGTAGTAGCCCCCTTGAACACATAGCCCAAAAACTGTCCAAATTCCACAAAGTTGGAGGTGCACTTGTGAGGACCGGTCATCCAAGTCATTGTGACTTCTTCATCATGATCAAAAACAACTGTGGCGAAGAACTGATGAATAAGCTGAATATCATAGCCTTGTTGAGTGGAGATAAGCTTCTCAAGACCAAGCTTCCGAACAATCCACACTGCCTCTTGAAAGTACGGCTTCAAGTTCAAGGCATCAAGACTCAACACTTTTTGCTCACAAACCACATGTTTCTCAATACGGGCATAAATCTCATGCATAATCAGCTGCTGCTCTTTCCTTGGAAAGTTAGGATCATTGGTGTTGGGCGGCAAGTCAAAGAAGGACTGAGATCTCATCCGGCGGAACTCAAGCTTCCCCATACCCAAAACTGTGGTCAAGGAATCAAAATGGGCTCTCTCGGCCTCTTCTTCATCATCGAACCCACCTAGGGCAGCATGCCTTGTGGCTTCCTCATCTATGGCACTCTGCTGACGCAACCGACCAGCGCTGCTATCAAACAACAGCTTGTCCCTTGTTTGACTACGTTCTTTCCTTGAAACCTTGTGAGGATTTGAGACGGTGGCCTTAGTCCTCAGAGCACCTGTGAGAAACAGAGTAGTAGGAAAGCATGTAGATAAGCTTGCATGTCCAGGAACAAAAAGAAGAAGTAACTAAAGAATTCTGGGCACTAAAATCTTGATCTACACCGGAGTTTCCGGCCTCAGGGGCGGATTATCCGGTCCAGACCGGAGAATCCGGCCTGCAACACCGGATTATCCGGCCCCTGAGAGGGGAAACCTCGATTTAGTTCAAGAACTTTGTGCAAATAATTCTAGGGTTACTTCTAGGATACACCTTGCCATCTAAAAGGTTTTGCACCAAGAAAAACTAAGGGAACTACTCTCCAAACCTAGATCGAGAAGAAAACCTAGGGAGAGAGAGTGAGTACCCTTTTTGTCCATGGTGCAGCCCAAACGGAGGAGAGGAAGGTCCCCAGCGTCGGTGAGGAGGAGGAGGCCGGAGGCACGGCGGATTCCGGCGGCGGGGAGCAGCCGGAGCAGCACTTCGAGGTGGTGGCGGCGGCAGGGGAGTGGATGGGGGTCGGGGGTGTGAGGAAGTTGTGAATACAACTCCCACCCCGATCCCCTTTAAGATCCCTGCGAAACTGCCGGACCGGAGTATCCGGCCTAAACACACCGGAGTCTCCGGCCTGAGCCAGAGATTCCGGGGTTTAGGGCGGATACTTCTGTCAGACCGGATTATCCGGCCTTATGCACCGGATTATCCGGCCCCACCAACTCAAAATGCTGGATTTTTTTCTGTTGGACATGAAGGATGCAAGAAGAGCAAGCTTTGGGATAAGATAGGCCTGGGATAAGACACAAAGTCACTGGAAATGGTACTTCACACTCAAACTTGGTAAGAGGCACAAAAATCAAATAAGAATCATCATTTGAGCGTGTTTTCCATAAAGAACAACGGATAGGCAATAAAATCCAATAAAAGACCAAATAAGATCAACTCTTCACAAAGAAGAGGGCGGTGGCCTAGGCCACCATGTATGAGTGTGTGGTGTGACACCGCGAAGATATATCTTGGGTTCACGGCCACTACTCGTCATTTTAAGCTCACAATTCATAAAATGAACATATAGAGACAAAATGAGTTCTTACTATCGGCATAATGGGGGGAGGGATAGTCCAATGGATTAGGACCGCACTCCCCCTATGTCCATGCCTACACCTAAACCAAATAGATAGTCAAGAAATAGGTGTGTATGCAAGATAGTCAAGCGACGCTCCCCGAATCGATGATATTTAGCTCATGCCTCAAATAAGTGAACCTTGCTTCATCAAGTGGCTTCGTGAACATATCGGCAAGTTGGATCTTCGTGGGAATATAGCCAAGCTCAATGTCACCCCGGATGATGTGATCACGGATGAAGTGATAGCGAATCTCAATATGCTTCGTTCTTGAGTGCTCCACCGGGTTGTGACCAATCTTGATAGCACTTTCATTGTCACATAAAAGAGGCACTTTGTCACAATGGACACCGTATTCCTTTAAAGTTTGCCTCATCCACAACAATTGAGTGCAACAACTAGCGGCCGCCACATACTCGGCTTCGGTGGTGGAGAGAGATATGCAATTTTGCTTCTTAGAAGACCAACTCACCAAGGACCTACCAAGGAATTGGCAAGCCCCGGAAGTTGATTTCCTATCATCCTTGCAACCGGCCCAATCCGAATCCGTGTAACCGGCAAGAGAGAAAGTTGAGCCTTTAGGATACCACAAACCAAACCTTGGGGTATGAACCAAATATCGAAAGATTCGAAGAACCGCCGTTTGGTGGCTTTCTTTGGGAGCCGCTTGGTACCTTGCACACACTCCTACACTCAACACAATATCGGGTCTAGATGCACAAAGATAAAGCAAAGAACCAATCATAGAACGATAGAGCTTTTGATCAACATCCTTATCACCCTTTGGATTAAGTTCAAGATGACACTTGGTGTCCATAGGAAACTTCTTCTCTTTAGCATTTTGCATCTTGAACCTCTTGAGCATGTCTTGGATATATTTGGCTTGAGAGATAAAGGTCCCTCCACTCAATTGCTTGATCTCAAAACCAAGGAAGTACTTCAACTCTCCCATCATGGACATCTCGAACCTATCGGTCATAAGCTTTGAAAATTCATCATTAAAAGCTTTGTTAGAAGAGCCAAATATGATATCATCAACATAAAGTTGGCATATGAAAAGCTCCCCTTTAACCCTCTTGGTAAAAAGAGTGGGATCGATTTGCCCCACTTCAAAGCCACGGTCTACAATAGCTCTCTTAGGTGCTCATACCAAGCACGAGGTGCTTGTTTGAGACCATAGAGCGCCTTATCAAGTTTGTAGACATGGTTAGGGAAGTGTGGATCCTCAAATCCCGGAGGTTGCTTAACATATACCAACTCCTTTAAAGGACCATTAAGAAAGGCACTTTTCACATCCATTTGTTGCAACTTGAAATTATGATGTGATGCATATGCAAGAAGGATACGGATGGACTCAAGGCGAGC
Source organism: Poa pratensis (assembly GCA_947311845.1). NCBI lineage: Eukaryota > Viridiplantae > Streptophyta > Magnoliopsida > Poales > Poaceae > Poa > Poa pratensis. The sequence continues at coordinate 28,594,144 of CAMZMU010000076.1, read as the reverse complement.
CACGGGAGCATAGGTCTCTCCAAAATCAATGCCTTCAACTTGAGAGTACCCTTGAGCTACCAATCTTGCCTTGTTCCTCACAACCATTCCATGCTCATCTTGCTTGTTCTTGAATATCCACTTGGTGCCTATAACATTGAGGCAATCTTTTGGCTTCTCCACTAGATTCCACACTTTGTTGCGCTTGAAGTTATTGAGTTCTTCATGCATGGCTTCCAACCAATCCGGATCTTCAAGAGCTTCAAAGACTTTCTTTGGTTCCACCATAGAGATGTGAGCTTGATGTTCATTGAAATTTGCCAATTGTTTTCTTGTGGTGACCTTGTTCTTGACATTAACAATGATATTCTCTAGATGAAGACTCTTTCTTCTCCAATCCTTTTTGACTCTTGCTATACGACGGGTTTCGATATCCTCATTGATGCGAGGAATTTCGGCTTGATCATCTTGATCATTTGAGTCCCCGTCTTGACCGGATTGTTGACCTTGATCATCTTGAAGCTCATCTTCAACAAAAGAAGGAGAGGGTTGATCTTGGTCTTGACCTTGGCTAGTGTTGACAATAGGAGAACTTGGTTCTTGAATAGCCTCTTGGTCAACTTGAGGAGGGCCTTGAACTTGTTCTTGGATAGGTGCATCATTTGCTTCCATAGAAGGTGCAACTTCAACTTGTGATGATGGATTCTCCACATGAGTGGAGCTAGGACTTGCTTGAGGAGGCTCATGACGGATTTCAATGGGGCGATGGAAACCAACCCCCATTCTTCTTATTGCTTCTTGAGGTTCCTCATTATCTACATCACAAACATGAAATTGCGCCACTTGGGAGCCGTCATTCTCATCGAACCTCACATCACAAGATTCTATGACTTTCCCAACGGTCTTGTCATAGACTCTATAGGTGTGAGATTCGGCACCGTAACCAACAAAAACACCCTCTAAAGCTTTAGATTCAAATTTAGACAAACGAACACTTTTGTTCTTATAGAAACACTTACAACCAAAAACTCGGTAGTAGGAGACATTGGGCTTGTTGCCGGTGAGCATCTCATAAGATGTAAACTTCTTGCCAACACGAAAGAATAACCGGTTAGATGAATGACACGCCGTGGAGATAGCCTCGGCCCATAAGAATAGCGGAGACTTAAACTCCGCCAACATAGACCTTGCCATATCCATGAGAGTCCGGTTCTTCCTTTCGGCTACACCATTTTGTTGAGGGGTATATGCAGCGGAATATTGATGACGAATCCCCTCTTCACTAAGAAACTCATTTAAGGTGTAGTTCTTGAACTCGGAGCCATTATCACTCCTAATGACCAAAATAGGGACATTGTATTGGCGTTGAACAATATTGGAAAAGTCGATGATGGTTTGTTGGGTTTCATCCTTCGTCTTGAAGAAATAAACCCAAGTAAATCTTGAATAGTCATCAACAATCACCAAACAATATTTCTTCCCACCAAGACTAGGTTGAGGCACGGCACCAAAGAGATCAACATGAAGAAGTTCCAAAATCCTCGTTGATGAAATAATGGTCTTGCCCGGATGGGGAGAATCATGCATCTTTCCTTCAACACAAGCCCTACAAAGACGATCTCTGGAAAAAGAAACATTGTCTTTTAGTCCAAGAATGTGGCCACCCTTGTGAAGACTTTGCAAAGTTCTCATGTTGACATGGGACAAGCGGCGATGCCACAACCACCCCACGTCGGCCTTTCCGAATAGGCATATTGCTTGAGTGTTGGTAGACCCCGAAAAGTCTACCACAAACAACTCATTTTCAACATACCCAACGAACATGACCTTTAGAGTCTTGCTCCTCAAGAGTACCACCATATCAATAGTAAAATGGACATCAAAGTTCATCTTATTAAGAGCACGAACGGACATAAGATTGTAACCTAGAGACTCAACAAGCATGACATTTACAAGGGTGATATCCCTTGCAACTACCACCTTGCCGAGACTCTTTACCTCAGCTTTTGAATTATCACCATAAGAGACGGTTATTGTATAATCTAGATTTGGTCTCAATCCGTCATAATCTCCTTGCTTCCGGTCATATGACTAGTGCATCCACTATCAACCACCCATTTAGATCCACCGGAAGCATAGTCCTACAAGAAATCATTGCTTGGATTTAGGTACCCATTTCTCAATGGGTCCTCTTTGGTTAGCAACAAGGGTCTTAGGAACCCAAATAGAGTAATCAATGTAACCATCATATGGACCAACATATTGAGCATAAACATCCCCATAATAATCAACATAAAGAATATAGTTGGGGTTGTTATGCCCCGCAAAGTCACTACGAGTGGTCTTGCCCCTTGTGGCACTACCACCCGCAATGGAAGTCTCGGCTTGTGCGGGCTTGGTCTTGATCTTCTTGTTGTTGCCCACTTTCTTCTTGGGCTCGGCTACATAACCAAGACCCTCCTTCCCTTTGTGTGGTTTTTGCTCAAATAAGTAAGCAATACCCTTATCTTTACTTTTGGGATAGAGGTCTTGGCACTAACATTTTCTTCAATAACATTTTATGAACACGAGGAAGAATAGATATGCTAGTTGAGCTAGATTTAGAAAGTTGAGTTTGAAGTTGCTCATGAGACTTGACTAAAAGGGAGTGAGTTGTTTCCAAGGCCTTGTGAGCCTTGTCAAGCTTCTCCATACCCTCAAGAAGTCTAGCATTAGCAACCCCAAGTTCAACTTTCTCCTTTTTAAGCACTTTATATTTAGCAACAACATGATCTCTATCCTTAATGATTTTATTAATGATATCATCATTTTTAGCATCAAGAGACTCAAGTCTTTCCTCAAGAGAACATCTTTCTTCACTCTCTTCATCAAGAGAGGCATTCAAGGATGCTACGGAAGCATTCAAAGAGGCAATGGTGAGAGAATCCTCTCTCTCAATCTTACTCTTTTCTTGAAGAAGTTCTTCGGCCGCACATAGTTGTCTCATGAGAGACTCAACATGTTCCTTAGCTTCACCTTGCAAGTTAGTCATGAACGTATCGAAAGCAACAAGTTCTTTCTTAATCACAAGACTAGATTGATCACTCATTTCATGCATAGTCTTGGGAGAAGGAGATGATACCTCGGTGACATTAGCCATGAGGCAACGAGCGTTGTTGGTGGAGAAGTTCTCATTGGGGGATTCAAAGAGAGAAGATGATGAAGTTGATACAATAGCCAATGCGGCTACCTCTTTAGTAGGTGCATCTTCATCTTCGGAATCACTTGTGGCATATTCTTCTTGTGCCACCAACACAATTCTTGGTGCCTTCTTGAAGAAAGGCTTCCTTGGTCTTGCGGGCTTCTTTTGGATCAACTTTGAATGGTCCTTGGGGATGAGCTTCCCACCATTTTGCTCTCGGTTCTCATAAGGACACTCTCTTATGTAGTGGTTCTTGTCATGACAATTATAGCACGTCTTCCACTTTGAGGCTAGCTCTTTCTTCCCACTTGAGTTGTTCTCTTTATCAACCTTGGCTTTAGCTTTTGCCGGGTCTTGCCAAAACTCTCTTGTGGCAAGAGCTATATGACCATTTAGAGCCGGTTCAAGATCATTTGGAGCAATGTTGCTTGGGCACGCTTCAACCTCATCAAGACATACCACCTTGGCCTTCAAAGCAAGTGAGGGGCCTTGTTTCATCCCCATGGCCCTAGCACGGCTATCTTCGGCATTCTTGGTGGCAACCTTGGAGGCTTGCACTTCTTGCATAACTTCATTGGATGTCATTTCGTTGTAGTTGTGTCTTCCTTGAATGGCCTTCACCTCGATGGGCTCGGAAGGCAAGAGAGCATTCACATACTTCCTCTTGACATAAGCATCATCCACATAGGTTGCCCCCACATCAAAGAAGGCCTTTGCAAGAGTCTTGAGTCTTCCATACATGTCTTCATGAGTCTCATTGTCAAACATGTAGAAGCCTTCGGCATCATTGCTCAAAGACTCATATCGGTTTCTCTTCATGCTTTCATTCCCAAGAAATGCAACCTCAAGACAATTCCAAGCTTCTTTGGCGGTGGTGGCATTGAGAACATAATGCTTGTCACTTTCACCCACTGAAAGTTCAATCATATGGAGTGCGGAGGCATTGAGTTGCTTTTCGGCAAATTCTCTTCTTGTCACATTGCTTGGATCCGCAACCTTGTACCCATCTTCAATGATCCTCCAAAGCTCGATAGAGGCACTGTTAATATGAGATTTCATTGAGCGTTGCCAACTAGCAAAGGCTAATGCATTAAGCTTAGGTGGAGGACCAATGGGGTTTATGCGGGTGGTGATAGGTGGGTCGATAGGGTACCATCCCGGAACGTTATGGTACTCTTCCTTCCCATCTTCATGCTTGGTAGGAGGAGTTGGTTTAGATTCGGAGGTGGTTTCCACCCCCTTCTCATTTTTCTTTTTACCCTCCTCGGAATCACCTTCATCGGAGTTAGAGATGCCCTCTAGTGGGATGGTTTCCGAAACCTTGGCATTTGTGAGTTTCATGAGCATGTCACGCAACTCATCAAATTTGACATTCATGTCATTCATGGACGATGTCAATGTTGTTTCCAACTTTTGATATCGGCCATGGATGCCATGGTCTCTTGGCCTTGGCAAGATCGGCCTCATCCTCACTTAGTGTCATACTTCTCTTAGGCGGTTAAACCCAAAACAAGAGAGCCTAGCTCTGATACCAATTGAAAGGATCGGTATGACACCTAGAGGGGGGGGTGAATAGGTGCTACTCCAATTTTAGTCTTTTTCAATTTAGGCTTGACACAAAAGGTAAATTCTCTAGATATGCAACTACGGTGAATTTACCTATATGACAAGCTAGCAACTAAGCACGATATAATAAGGCGGTAAACAAGGATAGAGGTAACCGAAGTCAAAGCACGCGGAGACACGGATGTAATCCCGAGTTCCTCCTTTTTAGGGGAGTACGTCTCGTTGGAGAGGTGTGAACCAACACAATGGTTCAACGGCCACAAAGGCCTCACCCTCTTCTCCGGTGAACCGCACCACAAAGGTTTGGTTCACTTCAACTATCGGAAACCTTCGAGGCGGAGTCCGGAGCCTTTACAACAACGATTTGGGGCACAACCCACAAAGGATTGGGGGCTCCCAAACAGCTACAATCTGTCACAAAGACAATCAAGTGAGTACAATAGGGGGCTAGGTTTTCCTAGTGGAAACCCTAGCAATGGTCCCTCAAGTGAATGAGGGGGAAATGACAAACGGCTCGGTGAAGATGTAGATCGGGGCCTTCTCCTTCAATCCTCCAAAGATCAACAAGTTTGGGTGGAGGGATTGGGAGATCTAGTGATTCTTGAGCTTGCAACAATGGGGATCTTGTATTCTGGTCGAGCTAGCTGGCTGGAGGAGAGTGGAGGGGTATTTATACCCCTCCCTGAAAAACTAGCCGTTGCAGCTCTCTTCACACCGGAGTATCCGGTGCTAGTGGCCGGATACTCCGGCCTTGGGGCGGAAACTCCGGTTTCCTGGGGCCGGATACTCCGGCCCCCTCCAGGGGCTGAACATCTTTTCGGCCAAGCGAGGCTCAGCAAACATTCCGGTCCTGGAGGCCGGAAACTCCGGCCTGGGGGCGGAAACTCCGGTCACTGGGGCCGGAAACTCCGGCCCCCACCAGAGGCTGAGCACATTTTCTGCACAGAGGCCAGAAACCTCTGAGTCCGGAGACTCCGGTCCTGGGGACCGGATACTCCGGCCTAAAAGGCTCCAAAAGCTTCTTTTCTCTTTTTGGTGTAGATGCACATGTGCTGGACACATTTAAAACCTGCAAACACTTAACACCAGATTAAAACTATCACATGTGTTGTTAACTAACACACAAAACTAAGGGATACAAAAATGTCCTTTCACATTTCCACCTCATTTCACCATGATAGGCATCCATAAACAAAAGTACATGATATCAACTAAATGAGATGAAGGAGCATGTTGAAAGCTTTGCATGTGACAGCACATATGGGCTAACTCCCAACCTCGAACATTTATCAAACCACTAGCATCATAATCTTAATCACAATGGGTCATGTTTTATTTATTGCAATGATAGTAAAATGTGCATCAAGTTCGTGAGAGCTATATAACCAATTTTTCTCATGACAATCAATAACATAAACATTTTCATTCAGAGGTAAGATAACACAAACAACATGTTGAACATACTCGGAATAGCATAAAGCCAATAGGTAGATATGGTGGACTCACTGGAATAACTTTGGTTGAAGGTGTTGGAAACAAGTTTTTGCTTGTTGGAGTTTTTGGGCTAGCAAAAGGGAGAAAGTTGACCATCTAGATGCATGCATGAGTGTCCATAGAACTAACTAATCCATGTTAAACCAAGTAAAATAACAATCAGCACCAAAACATGAATAAGTGATAGCTCTACAAAAAGAATTTGCAAACTATTACTCATAAACAAGCTCATGAATCATGCAACTATATGTATCATAAAAAATCAAGTCAAACATCCCTTTTCCCAATCTTATAAAAGCATCCAACATATTTCAACCCATATTTCCAGTAGCTCTCTCATATATAATTGATAGTGTGGTGGTCTCTCAAGACTCAAACAAAAAACAAAAACGACGCTCCAAGTTTATGCGATAAAGTGTTTCGATCGAAAAACAGAAGTTGGACGTGCGCAAACGAGAGTGTGTAGGTCCAGTGGGGTTGTCTTCACATCCCCAAGCTTATGGTCTTCACCATCCTTGGATAGCTCTTGGTGCATCTCCTCCAATCCCTGTGAAAAAACTTCAAAACACCGTTTCTCCCATCTCTTTTCTGTGGGGTGCATTAATAGTGTTAAACAAATAGGTTCCTGCTGCATATAATCCTTGAACAAAAATTCATATGAATGTCCAGAAAGTATATAATGTTGTATGCCTACTCATAAACTCAATTGGATCAAAAAGATTCAACTTAAAAGCTCAAAGCATGCATCAAACAAAATGGGACAGAATCTGTCCAGAAAAACAGCAGCAGCAAAACGTATTTTTCTACCCTACCAAACTTTCTCGAAAAATTCCGAAAACATTCATGCATACAGAGGATGAAAAGTTGCAACTACAATTCAAATATGAGCTCATTCAGAGTTACAGAATAATAATTAAAAATCATACCGTGCACTGACTCGTGCAGGAATAAAATCTCCGAACTCAATAAGCAACTTTTTCAAACAAAAGGGATAAAACTTGGCACTTTATTAAAAACTCCAGAACCTAAACTATAAACAAAGTCTCTTGTTACAGCAAGAGGACACAAAGAAAAATCACACATAAAAATAACCGGGTTGCCTCCCGCAAAGCGCTTTCTTTATAGCCATATAGCTAGGCTTTTTTACTTGTTGTTTTATTGTGGACGAAGCTCATGAGGGAGCTTGAACTTTGATGGTTCCCTCTTCCTTGGGAAGTGTTCCATGCACTTCTTGTGTGGAAACTGAAACTTTACATTCCCTTCTTTTGAATCAATGATAGCACCTGTGGTACGAAGAAAAGGTCTTCCAAGAATAATAGGACTAGAGGTTTTATTCCCCATATCCATGATTAGAAAATCCACAGGCACAAAAGTCATATGTAACTCTACCATAACATCACTTACTTTTCCTAAAGCATGGTTAATAGAGTCATCAGCAAGTGCTAGTTCAATAGAGCATTTTTCAAGATTTTTCAATTCAAGCACTTCATATAGTTCTTTAGATAAAACAGAGACACTAGATCCTAGATCAAGTATGGCATGGTGTGTCTCTTTTCCAATAGTTACTAGTACCTTAGGTATCCACATATCCCCAAGCTTAGGTGGTATCATAGCCTCTTGGTTGTACCTAGCAATCTTTTCTTTCAAGACATGATTAGCAATATAAGAACCAAAACCTGCTTGGTTAGTGTTGATGGAAGGATCACTTGCAAATTTTTGTAAGATATATTAATTCATGCAAGCTACAATTTTCTAAGTCAAGCAAAGGATCCTTGACTTCATTAAGCATTTTAACTTTCTCAACTTCAACCTCTTTCATTACCCCAATAGATTCTTTAGCAACTCTCTCTTGCTCATGAATGTGTTCCCAAGACTTATTGATAACCTCTTGGCAATATTTTATTGTTTCCTCATGTTTTTGGGCTGTAATAATGCTCTTTAATGATGAAACTTCCTTAGTAAGTTGATCTACCCTTTCAAACAAAGCATCCTGTTTTTCAAACTTAGAGATAAATTCCTTATTAAGCTCTTTTTGGGTAGATATAAAAGATCTAATGGTGTTTTCCAAGTCACTAGAAACATTACCACTAGAAGCATATTTATTTGGCACATATGGGGGTTTATTATAAGAGTTATAATTATTGTTGCCATACCCATTATTACCATAGTTCCTAATGAAGTTGACATCAATATTTTCAGAATTGTTTCCAACTAGTTCTTGCAAAGGAACATTTTCAACACTAGTTTTATTAAGCAAAGCAAGAATAGTATCCATTTTAGATGACAAATCATTAGTTTCTTCAATAGAGTTCACTTTCTTAGAAGGATTAGGTGCCCTATCAGTATGCCATTGACTATAGTTTTGTAAAATGCTTTCCAATATATTTTTAGCTTCTACTATAGTCTTACTCATAAAAGCACCTCCAGCAGCAGAATCAAGTATGTTTCTAGACAGGTAGTTTAAACCATTGTAGAAAGAGTGTAATATGGTCCATTCATTAACTCCATGTGAGGGACAAGTTCTAAGCATAAGTTTTATCCTATCCCAAGCCATAGCAACATGTTCATTTTCATTTTGCCTAAAAGAAAGGATGTTGTTTCTATTTTGCAAAATTTTAACAGGGGATAATATTTCTTAATGAAAGCTTCTTTTAGATCATCCCAAGAATTAATACTACCAGATGGCAAGGAATGCAACCACTCTTTAGCTTTCCTCTAAGTGAAAAAGGAAATAACTTCAGTTTTAAAATATCACTTTCCACATTTTTAAACTTTTGCATGTCACATATTTCAACAAAGTCATGAAGATGCATAGAGGCATCCTCCATAGCACTACCACCAAATTGTTCCCTAGTTATCAAGTTCAACAAACTAGGACTTACTTCATAACTCTCAGCATTTATCTTAGGTGTGGCAATAGCTCTCGTGATAAATTGATCATTAGGAGTGTTTGTGTAGTCACACAGCTTAGTTCTTTCTCCCATTTTAGCAAGTTTTTTTGGTATTTTTAATTTTTTATGCAAAACTGAAATAAATATGATATGATATGCAATGACACTAACAAAACAAATAAATTGCTTTGTAAGTAAAGATGGATAAGATGGTGCTCACGTAGGTGCAACCTCCCCAAGCTTAGGTGTTAGCACAAGATGGTGATGTTGACTTTGTTGTGAGATGAATGCGATGATGCACACCCTTGGATAAATCTCTCAGCTACGATTCCCCGGCAACGGCGCCAGAAAACGTCTTGATGATCCCGAAGAGCAAGTCTTGATGCCTGCACAAATAACGGGATTTAGGTTGAGACTCCAAGTGCAGAGTCTATAGTATAGTGGAAGACAGTTTTCCCCACGAGGGGTGACTCGAGGGTTTAATATCGAACTCTCGGGGAATCTGAAGTGGTAGATTTATCTTCTTATCCTTCTTTTGGTTACCTACAAAACAAGGTTAGATGTTTTGGTCCTCAACCTCACCTGTGGTTGTCAAGCACAAGGTGTAAGAATGATATCAGGATAGTTATGCATTCAAACAGGAAATAAATATGCAATGATGGTGGATGCAATGGTAAATGATATTTTTGGGTTTTTAAATGATGTATGCAAGATGAAAAGTATTTTTGTATTTTCGGATTTAATGATGTCTGAAAATATAAAAGTGGTATATGGTGTTGGAAAGGTGTTTCTTATGATTAAAAATGGACTGGGGTTCATGGTTTCACAAATGCACTCTCTCTTTATAAAGTGGTAGACAATGGAACACACAAAGTTAACATATGAGATTGCAACACAGGGTTTGATAACAAGTTACTTAGATATATGGGCATCACGTCCTAACATAGAGATCTTTTGGTTATTAACCTCTCTTATACTCCACCAAGATGCGAACTAAATCATAACACCTCAGTAATTAAGATAACTCAGAGTATAGCAATAAGTATCATGACATGAAGTGAAAATAAGAACATGCTAGATCTAGTCATGGAGTAGTGGCAATGGTCACGCCCACATCCCCGGTAGCATGGTATTTTAGTTTATCCCTAGTGAGGCAACAAAGTAAGGTAAAGATACCAAAGTGGATCGCAGAACTTTCTCTCACGTTCACTGCACTAGCCACCCCCGTTACTCCAACTAATGCACACGTTCCCCCTCACACGCTCTCATAAACATGCTTGATCAAAACAAGTAGACAAGAACGGGGTACATAATATGCATATATACTCATAACTGAAACAAACATTGCAATCTCAAACATATATTAACTCATAAAGATCCACCACAAAGGTATTACAACGGTGAACGTAATCATGTTCAGCAGCTCATACGGTACTAATTAGTGAAGCTCAAGAGAGGAGAGATACATAAGTTACTTCCACAAACCCATAGTCCAGAGGTGGACTACTCCCTCTTCATCATGGAGACGGTGGAGAAGTCGATGGAGAAGGTGGAGACCACGCCGACAGCGCCCCGCCGGAGTTTTCCCCCCCAATCTGCAGCTCCTGATCTCCGTTTCGGTGTTTCTGTGTTTCTCCGGCGCTCCTTCCAGAGAACGACGGGGGACCTTTTTTATAGGCGTTTTTAGGTCAAGACGAAGGCGGTGGAGCGAAGATCGACGGCAACGGAGCCACGAGGCCCAAACGGGTGGGTCCCACGCGGCCACAGTACCTGGCCGCGTGGGCCAGGCCCGTTTGGCCCTCGGGTCTCCGTTTGCTTGCTTCCTTTTTCCGTAGTCCTTCTTCCTTCCAAATATTGACGCCCGTAAATTTCCAGGTGATTTCGTTGACGTTTGGGTCCCTGAAACATTAAAATACAAAACTAGGGTTTTCTGCCTGTGCAGGGTTAATTCCAAATAAATGGGAAAACTATGAAGTATTCCCAAAATCATAATAAAACATTGATATAACCCTTATATGATGCAAATATGATTGGAATATAAGCAATTAAAGTGCAAAGTTCATGTATGCATTTTACATGCATCAGGACCCGAGACCTCGAATAATTTTAGCAACCACTTGGTCTCTAGCTCCACTCGTTCACCTCCCCCAGGGCAGCTTCTTCCAGATCCCTGCGAAATCCATCTCCCTCGCGTGCTAGGACGAGCAGCCGAGCTCGCTGGAGTTCAGTCTCGCCGGAGTTCAGCAGACTCAAATTTCTCATTTTTACAAAACACCCCCAGTAGTTTCTGGAAGGTGGTGATTTTACAGGAAAATCCTAGAGTTTTAGAAATGGGGTGGATTTTCACAGTTTTGTCCTGGACAGGGTTATGAGAGAGTCAACTGGGTTATGTGGTCAACGGGGTTATTAGGGTTATGCTAGGGTATGGCCTAAACCATACTATCCCTTGTCCAAATGATCCAAAATTTTGCACACGCGTGTACAATGCTATTGCGTACATTGTTGACATAGGTACAAAGATTTGTTTTTGGCATTAAAAATCCGTTTTTCATATTTTTAGTGCTGAAAGTGCCTTTTTTTTGTGAAACAGCTATCAAAACTACTCCCCGAAAGCGGAACTCTCCAAAGTATAAAAAATTATAGACCACTTGATAAGTACATATGACCCTGGGTTTGAATCTAAAAACATTTCTAGGTATTTCTCATATTTTAAAGAAGTTCCTGCCGATTTCGCTGGAAGTGGGTCCAATTTGAACTACAAGTGTCATAAATTTTTCTCTGAAATTTTTATAAAAATCATTTTAAGGTACACAATAAGTGGTTATATCACAGAACCGTCGATAGTTTTGAAAAATTCGACCTATTTCAATGAATAGACACGGTGGCCATTTTGACCCTTTTTTCAAAAAAGTAAAATAAAGTGAAAAAATACTCAAAAAAAGAAATCCTTTGGCATGGAGTCCATTTATGTGTAATAGTTGATAGGAAAAATGATAAACTTGAGTTTTGTCAAAGTTTTCAAAGAAATGCTTCACAAAAAGACCAATCATCTATAAACATGTATAAGTTTCGACTCAAATGACCTAGATATGTCCATTCGCATGGCATAGTTTGTGATAATGTGTCCATATTTGACACATAGGTGTGCCTTGGTATGGCAAACAATGTTGCAGAACTGAGTTTTTTCAAAATATTTTTATAAATATCATTTTTTATTTTTTAAGTGTCAAAAATGATTTTTTTTGAAGCAAGTACAAACAATATTGTGCAAAATGGCTCCCATACAATTTTCTCACAAAGTAGACCATATTGTATGGATAATATCAAAATATTAGGAATTTTCTCGGTTTCTACCTAATTTCGCCTATTTAAACGACTTTATGCCGATTTTCCCAAAGTAATTCAAATTTGAACTACAAGTGTGTGACAGTTTCTCTGAAATTTTTACAAAAATCATTTTAAGGTACACAATAAGTGGTTATATCACAGAACCGTCGATAGTTTTGAAAAATTCGACCTATTTCAATGAATAGACACGGTGGCCATTTTGACCCTTTTTTCAAAAAAGTAAAATAAAGTGAAAAAATACTCAAAAAAGAAATCCTTTGACATGGAGTCCATTTATGTGTAATAGTTGATAGGAAAAATGATAAACTTGAATTTTGTCAAAGTTTTCAAAGAAATGCTTCACAAAAAGACTAATCATCTATAAACATGTATAAGTTTCGACTCAAATGACCTAGATATGTCCATTCCCGTGGCATAGTTTGTGATAATGTGCCCATATTTGACACATAGGTGTGCCTTGGTATGGCAAACAATGTTGCAGAACTGAGTTTTTTCAAAATATTTTTATAAATATCATTTTTTATTTTGTAAGTGTCAAAAATGACAATTTCGTGAAGCAAGTACAAACAATATTGTGCAAAATGGCTCCCATACAATTTTCTCACAAAGTAGACCATATTGTATGGATAATACCAAAATATTAGGAATTTTCTCGGTTTCTACCTAATTTCGCCTATTTAAACGACTTTATGCCGATTTTCCCAAAGTAATTCAAATTTGAACTACAAGTGTGTGACAGTTTTCTCTGAAAATTTTACAAAAATAATTTTGAGGTACACAATAAGTGGTTATATCACAGAACCGTCGATAGTTTTGAAAAATTCGACCTATTTCAATGAATAGACACGGTGGCCATTTTGACCCTTTTTTCAAAAAAGTAAAATAAAGTGAAACAATACTCAAAAAAAGAAATCCTTTGGCATGGAGTCCATTTATGTGTAATAGTTGATAGGAAAAATGATAAACTTGAGTTTTGTCAAAATCTACCTAAATATGAATTTACACCTACTTATCTACCTAAATAGTGAACCATTATTTTTCAGTGGTAAAAATAAGTAAAAATAATAAATGACATCTTCTAGAAGACCTATACATAATTGACAAGGTTTTATCTTCTGAAAAATTCATATACCAACTCCAATATGGCAATGCCATTTGGACCAGAACTGTTTTTCACAAAATCTCATAGAGCAAGTTTCAAACCAGCGAAACCTTGTAACTAGAAAGTTGTAATATATACAATTTGGCGCACAATCATATAAATATTGCTTCATAATATGTTTGGAGTCGTCCGGAACGCGCTGATGCCGACATTGGCATGTCCAGAGTGCGCCCCCAAGGTGTTCGACATCAGTCATCAAGGCCTGATGTTGTCGAGACCACCACCAGCACGCCCATCCTCACCTTCCACGTCTCCCAGTTCACATCCGCCACCACCGCATTGTCATCATCCATCCGACAACATCAACGCCCAACCGCGTCGACTGCCGCCGTGTTGCTGGGCTCACTGACCGGCCACGACGGTCGCCGGTTCCGCTGCCCTCTGTGACTGTGAGGTGGCCCGTAAGGTGGTTCATGGTCTGCACCTCGCGGCGAACGTCCTCGGTGTCGATGGCGTGCGCGAGCATCCGGGGCACTGGACTGCGTCCTCAGCACCGTCGTCCCGAGGAGGGGAGAGGCGCAGGGCCACGAGCGCAAGGAGCACGAGCGAGGCGGCGGCCAGCGCCATGGACCGCACGAGCGCGAGCCTGTTCCGGGTGGGGGCTTGGGTTCGCCGCCGTCTCCGCCGCGACGGTCCCGGCGGCCGCGATGTGCGCGGCGAGCTGCGCCCCGAGGAGCACGAGGAGGGGAGGGGAGGGGCGCCGTCGTACCGAGGAGGGGAGGGGCACAGGGCCGCGAGCGCGGGGAGCACGAGCGAGGCGGCGGCCAACGCCATGGACCCCACGGCCGCCGCCGCCGCCGCTGGCTTGGCGAGCAGGCTTTCTCCTCGTGGGTGCCGTGGAGGAGCGGGGGAGGAGGAGGAGGTCGAGGGCACCAAGGAGGAAGAGGAGGTCGAGGGCGCCGAGGTGCGCGCGCTGTGGGGAGCGGGAGAGGAAGAGGAAGGCGAGGGACGAGGAGGGCGGCGGTGAGCAGGCCATGGTGGCGTGCGTTCTTGCCATTTTTTTGGACAAAAAATGGTCTGTTGACATGTCAACAATTTAAGCGGGCCCAGATGTCAGTTTTTTACTGGCCCCACTCGTCAGGAACTCATCCATGTAACGGTCAAACGAGTTGACCCGACGGAAATGCTCCGTTTGGGCATTTGTGAAGGTTTCAGACAAGAGACTGGGGAGAAGTGAGCAACGTTTTTGAGCGTGGGGACAAGTGAGCAAAGCTAAGGAATCAGGGGCACAGAATTAAATATCCCTTGTTAAATATGTTAATTAACTTCCACATAGGAAGCGTATACTTCACAACACCTCACGTGTCCGACCCCAAAGTACGACGATGTCGCCACGGGGAGAGCGAGGATGTGCCGACACAACCAGAGATGTCAACTTCAATCCTTTTACTCCAGAGCATACACTTATTCTAGAAAATCGAAAAATAAAAAGTCCCAAATAAATAAACAGAAGCAGATTTACATTCTTTTTTGATTTCTAGTGGGAATGTTGAGGCACGATGCTGACAAGCTGGTTAGGTGCGGAGTTGGATTAGACATCGCAGTTTCTAGTTTCAGAATTGGGTAGAGGTTGAGAACCTAGTGGAATGCACTCCGAGGGGGAAGTGCTGAAGTGAAGAAAAGCCCCAATTTTGGAGAGGATTGCAGAATTGGAGAGACTACTAGAATTGGAGCAAAGTCGTGATCTGGTACGCGACTGGCCTGGTACAAGTGCTAGACTGGAGCTAGACAAGAAGCGTTGAGCAGGAACTTGAGCAATTCAAGAAACCTTAGAAGAAACTGGATATGTGGCAACAAGAAGGGCTTCACCTCCGACATTTGATACACATGTGAGAACCTCGCGATCAGTTTTGACTATGAGCAAGTAGCGTTGTTGCAGCAATTTATACTCTAGAAGTTTCTATGAAAATGCTTACTAAATCATCACTAGAAAACGACCTTGAGATATTTGTTATATTGTACTGTTTACATATCTTTATCATAAATACACGTAAAATATATATATTACTCATTATAGGATCAAATAGTTCTATAACAGAAGTTTGTTACAAAATACATTTTAAAATCTTTTAACCATACTTCAGTACAAGCAAAAAAAAATAGTTACTAATATTTAATAATGTTGCCAGTTATGTGGTTAAACTATGTGAACAAATAGAAAAAATATACATAAAATAATATAACATACTAAGAATAATATATATAGAGAAGTATAAAAGTTTAGTATAATTTTTTATTAATCACTAATGTTTATTTTTATATAAAGTATATTCCTTTGTGCTGGGGTGAAGTATGTTCCGTCATTGTAAATTGGTAAGTGCACACGGGAGACCTGATTGGTGGGGTTGTTTGGTGGGGGCTAAGGTAGCGCTGGTATCGTTCGGTGTTGTATTGTTCGGGTACAATTCGATTAATCTGGGCTGTTATATTTCACGCAGAAAAACCTCCGGAAATCTCTAGTGCTCACCTCAACCTTGCAATATATAACCAAGCTGTGATCTTTTCTATTTACGGTCACACGAAATCCATTGAGGCCTCCTAGTTCGGTGAGGAGCAAGCAAAAGGAGCCCTAAGAACACAGGAGATCCCCCGTGCCAATGTCCACGTACTGAAAAAAATGTTCAGGTCGCGGCTGCATGTGTTGTGCCAGGAGCAGCGTTGGGCGCTGCCAAAGTACACCAACCGGCGCGAGGGGAAGGACAACGCGACTAGATTCCGTGCCACCGTTGCTGTCAACGGCCACAAGTTCACCTCGCCGGATTCATCGTCTAAGCTCAAGAAGGCCAAGGAGCTCGTTGCCAAGGCCGCCTTTGATCACCTCTCCACCCTCCCGAAGCCGTGTCCCAATGAGTGACACCATGCGTTGTACTTTTTTTTTGTAAATATAATGTAGATCATTTATAAGATTATTATACACCAATAATAATCAAACCAATGCACGGGCATCGAATAAGTTTTACCCAAATAATTTTAAACATATGAAGCACAAATGAACGTAGCATCCGCCCAAATGAGTAAACGAAGAAAACAAAGAGAGCAAGCAATGTTTGTTGATGGACATCATCACAATAGAGACAGATCAAACTGACCGTAGGAGATACTCGCTCTCTTCATAAATACACGATGTTTTAACTATTGTACATGTTATTTAGATGCGGATTGAAATGAGCGAATATGAAAATTAAAATGTGTCAAGATATACGTACATACATGTGAATGTGGTAAAAAGCTAAAACATATTATATTAAAAAACGGAGGGAGTAATAAAAACTTCTACAGTGTCACCAAAATATAAGTTAAATGTGAAAATATCTATAAAGTAAATAATATGCCAAACACATCGGTACATGCATCCGTTCTAACCCATCAATTTATACAACATAATCAAGCAAACATAAATAACTGTAACAAAAATGCATAAGGCGATCATATAATATTAAGAGGACATGCCCCTAAAAACAGATCGAACACATGGATTCAGTCTAACCCAATAGTATATATATTGGATCGGACAATGGATCCGCCTAATCCACTAAAATAGTCTAACACACGAGATCATGAGTATTACAACCAAACACACAAATACAAACAATATACTAAAGAATCCATCATTGTTAACTGTGCTAATTAAGTATATATGTCATATATATCTCAAAACTAGACATGAATGCATGCATGTGTATACTTCAATATAGGACGAGCATGAGGACATGGACGAGCTGATTTCGCAACACCTCCGTCGGTTGACCCCAAAGTACGACGACGACGTCATCATGGGGGAATAGAAAAGACGAGTCGACACGACCAGAGATATCAGCTACACCCCCGTCGTTCGATATGCACGTGATAACCTCGAGATCGTTTTTGACTATGAGCAAGTAGTCTCATTATTGCAGTTTGTACTCTAGAAGTATCTACAAATATGTTTATTTAATCATACACTAGAAAAACGATGTTGAGATATTTGTTATATAGTACTTTTACATATCTTTATCATAAATACGTATAAATTATATTATGCATTATAGAAAAAATAATTATATAGTAGACTTTATTTACAAAATACACTTTAAAATCTTTCGACCATATTTCAGTACAAGCAAAAAAAAAACATAGTGACTAACAGTTAATAATGTTGCGAGTTAAGTGGTTAAACTATGTGAACACATAGTAAAATTATACTTAAAATACTACAACATACTAAAAAATAATATATAGAGAAGTATAAAAGTTTAGTATACTTTTTTTAAGCACTAATGTTTATTTTTATAATAAAGTTTATCCAAGCGCTAATGCTTTCTTTACATCTTTGTCTGTGTCTTGCGTTGGTTAATTTATTGGTTACCCTTATGCGATTCGTACTCTAACTGGTAAGCTTGCGTGTTTTGGTTCAGGGCTAAGTTAGGTCGGACAAAAAATAGCGAGTCAGTTGTATTTGCTCGAATTTGTTTCAATCTAAAAAGAACAAAACACGAAATAATAGAATCGGTTAAATCAGTACGGGTCCAATTGTTTTGATCTTGCTGCACCCCTACATCATTCTCTCTGCACCGGACCGACCAACACCCCCGCAGAACCCATCTCTCATCTGCATAGGGCACGACGGCCATGAGATCTCCGTAGGAGATCACTGCCCCCGCCATGCATGCATGCGGGACCTCGCGGCGGCAGCGGACCTCGCCGCAGACAGTGTCTTCCAGGTTGTCGGGCTCCTCGCGTGGATAGTGAGCTCGGCCGTCAGCCTCATCTGCGCTCTCCTTACCATCGGTTGCACGTTCGTCAGGGGATGTCGCATCATCTCCGTGTTCCTTGTCTGCATCGCAGTGATCCTCGCAGAGCTAGGCACCATATTCTCCCCCGCAAGCCGCCGACGGTGCAGGCAAGAATACCATAGGATTATGAGGTTCGAATTCGCCGCACTTGTATTCAATTGAGGTCTAATGAGTGAAACGAACACGAGAGACTCGATAGGGCTGCTTTTAAGAAGCGATTAATTTTGGACTCCTAGGGTTGGGGCCTAACATCGAACACTTCGTGTGCGATTCATTTGCACCATGGTCTCAGGCGACGGTGAAGTTTCGATGAGGCTAGTGGCGTAGTAGGTGGTGTCGTGGACCTTGGGGCAGGGGAGGACTCGGCCCGCCATGTTCCCGGTCATCGTGGAGCGGTGGTGGATATTGTGAGGCTATGTAGGACGCCTCCAATTTCAGGTGGTGAGATAGAATAAAACGGGCTACAATAATGATACTAAGTAAATTTCTTTCGTCAAAATGTGTTCATCTTCGCTTAAACCAATCGTAGTAATGAAAAACCAATGCCAAAACACCTGCAGCGCCACCCAGAATTTAAGTCGGGTCGTACAATGTTTGTTACCTTCTGTATGAACACTTAGATATGTATCCTAATCTCTAATTATAGCATGGTGCTTCACCGTATGAAGCATATCCGGATCTCCGATTATGGTTCTCGATGGAGTTTGAATTTGTGAATTGGTGACCGCTTCAGACGCGATATCAAACAGACGTCTGGCGGGTCAACGGATCGCAACTGGCAAAAGACTTGTGCTAGTTGGGCGTCGGCTTGTGCCGTGGCCCATGGTGTTGACATTGAAACCAAGAGGTGATCATCACACGCTGTTGCTTGATTTGCCGATTGAATGCCGCTTGGAGTGCCAGGCAGTTTGTCCACTTGCAGCACCTCACATTTCTCATCGTGCAAGTTTCAGGCCAGATCATAAAACACAGGTAGATCGCCATTGATGACCTTATTGGTGGTGCGTCGCTGCCGCACTTAAGAGCATCTCTAGCAGTACCCGCAAAACGGCCGAACCCGCAAAATTCCGGCGACTTTGCGATTTTGGGGCAATTTTTGGGCCAGACCAGCGTCTGCATATTTGCGTCGGCCCGCAAACGTTTTGCGGTGGCCCGAGAATCCGCACCGCGTGCCCCTATTTATTTGGCTTCCCACCGCATTTGCGGATTGCGATCCCCAATCCCGCACCTCCTCCGGCGAGCAATCCGCCGTGCGCTCCGCCGTCTCCGACGAGAAATTTCACGTCCCCGTCAACAGATCCGGCGACGCCGAGCCATGGCACCGAAGCGGGAACCAGAGGCGCCGCTCCCCGGCGACGACCGTTTCGGCGGAGACTACTCCGATGCGAAGCGCGCGCAGATCGTCCGCAGCGACGGCACACGGAAGCGCGGCGCACGGAAGTACAGCCACGGCGGGTCGGTGCGCTGCGACTTGCCGGAGTTTGACCGGCTCCGGAGGGAGCGGGAGCGGGAGATCGACCGGCGCCGTCGCGAGAAGTTCCTCCGCGGCGCCAGCAGCTCCTCCGCGGGCGCCAGCAGCTCTTCCGCCGCGCCGGGTGCTCCTGGCGCCAGTAGCTCTTCCGCCGCGCCGGGTGCTCCTCCGCCGGAGGGCTACGCCCCCGAGCACAACGGCGTCACGCTCGGGCCGGAGGACTTCATCCCCGACGAGCACCTCGAGCGCACGCTGGCGGCGATGGTGCTGCGGTCCTAGCACGAGGCGGTGGAGTTCGCCGCCAAGATCAAGCGCGACGAGGTGCTCGACGACGTCCTCATGGAGCAGACGCTGATCATCAGCCAGCTCCCGCCCGTCATCGACCTCGTCTCCGACGGGAGTGAAGATCCTCCACCGCTACGTCGCCGCCGCGCCCGTGGCTCCGGTGACGAGCAAATTTTGTGTAGTTCTAGGGTTTCGGCGGCGACGTGTAGTTCTAGGGTTTGCATTTTGTGTAGATACAACGTTGAAATCTATCTGTAGCGAAGAACATCTATCTACTATGAACTGAACTTTGTTCCCGCGAAAATTTGGATGTTGAATTTCAGATTTGCAGTTCCGTTTGCGGGCTCTGTTCTTCGCGGCCCCATTTCTCGCGCAAGAACACGCAAAACCCGACCCCTAAAATTGTTTTGCGGGTTGCCGTTTTGCGGGTACTGCTAGAGATGCTCTAACAATGGATAAGCAGCCCGGCTGTCTCGCGAGATAAGCTAAGAAATCCCCAACTTTCTCCGCCTAGTGCTGCCGCGTCGGCAGTCCACCCAGGCCAAATTTATTGCTTTGCTGCCCGCTCTTCATCCTTTCTGCCTGCTCGCACCGAGTATGTGTTTCACGGGACCTATGTTCATCGTCTTTATGAAACACGGGATGGTTCATCGTCACTGTCGAAAATCACATGCAGAGTTACCCTTTAATTTTTTTCATTTTTGCTAGCTGTGGGTTAACCGAGAACCAAATTGGCGCTCGGTCCATTCCTGCTGTCACAAATCGAGAGAAGAGGAGGCGGAGCTCCTCATCGGGGACAATCGACACGGGATCGTTCAACGTCTTTATGAAACATCGGGTGGGGAAGATGGCGGTCAGGCTGGCTGGTGGCGGTTGCGGTGATCGCCAGAGGGGAAGAAGAAATCGAAGGAAGAAGATGACTGAGCGCTATCTTGTTTCTCGGTCAACCGAGACCTAGGCAGGTCCCTATTATTTGTTCTCCCTCGCGTGCCAAGCGGGTATGTGGGAAGTAGTTAGTAGCACGAGGGCAGAGAAGAAATGAAACTCTCGAAAAAAAACTATGGTGACTTGCGCATGATTGTTTACCCAGTGGTTTCTAATTCATCAGTGAGATATACCTGCAACGGATACGTGTAACTAATGAAACAGAGTGGAATGGGCAGAACATACTCTCTTGTTCTTTGCATATGCAGCTGAAGTTTGGCGTGCCGTGAAGTTTCTTTTTCCTGATCATCTCCAAAGGAAACACTTAAGCACTACAAGGACTTGGGTCCTGATATTTTCTGGCGAGATCGAACGACCGTAAAACGGTCCTGTTACGGTGTGGGATTTATGGGAGACGCGCAATGCCGCCCATAATGAGAAAAAAACGAAAGCACCCAAATAGTCTATCTGAGAAGATTAAAGCCTAGATCGAGTTGATCTTGCTACATCTCTTCAAGTTACTGGCCAACCAAAGACGTGAGACCTCTTCTTCTACACCACATTGGTCTCTGCCGCCGGAAGGTATGGTTGTCGTTAATGTCGATGCATCGTTGTTCTCTTCTTCATCCAAGATGGGGCTCGGTATCGTGATCAGGGTCCCACTACGGAGATTTTCTTGCTGCTTGCAGTAAGTTACTTGATGAGTTCAGGTACCAGAAATTGCAGAAGCATTCGCCATTAGAAGTGTAGTTACCCTCACGCACTCGAAGGTTTTGACAAGTTCATCTTGGTGCGGGACTGCCTGAACATTTTTAAAAATCTAAAAGCTTTTTCGAAATCTGAAAAAAGAAATAAAAAGAAATGAAAAAGAACAGAAAAAGAAACTGAGGAAAAAGGAAAACGAAAAAAAAAAAGGCCCAACCTGGTCGGTCCAGTAGCGTTCGCCATCCCGCCTTCAGGCGATATATAGGATTTGCTGGCATAGCTGGCAGATGACGCACTTTATTCCAAGGCCCAAATCGGCCCATCTCATGATATTGCAACTGGATGAGCCTATGTCCAGCCTGTCTAATTTTCTTCTCTGAACTCAGTGCCGCCTTTGCTTCTTGGCGAGTGGACCGCGTCAAGAGCTTTACAGAAAAAGGGAGTGGAGTAAAGTGCGGAGGAGATACGAAGAACCGAATTGCCGACTCGAGAGGGACATCCACAGACTGGGATTCCGTTTCTTTCAGAGAGTTCCATCCATGCCTTGTGGCGTGTATCATCCGCCCAGAACGAGTAAACAAAGAAAACAAAGCGAGTAATAAGCAAATGCTTGCTGATGGACAGCATCACAACAGAGACCGATCAAACTGAGACCGTGTGGAATGCTTCTGAACATCGATGGTACTGACTGTATGCTTAATTAGCAACTAGCAAGACTTAACATGGAGACGACGACTGACTGACTGACTGCTTCAGACGCAATATCGAACAGACGCCCGGCGGGTCAACGGACGCACAACTGGCAAAGACTTTAATTAGCAGCCCGCATGTTGCAGGCTTGCAGTATACACCCTGTCTCATTTCTCATCGTGCGATTTTATTTAGACCATTTTCAGATCAAAGGCAGGATCATTTGCCATTGATGCTCTTATTGGCAGTGCGTCGCTGCCGCACTTAACAATGGATAAACGGCTCGGCTGTCACCCGGGTCGCAAGATAAGCTAAGAAATACATCCTCAGCTAGTGCTGCCGCGTCGGCAGTCCACCGAGGCCAAATTGATTGCTTCGCTGCCCGCTCTTTCTTCCTTTCTGCCTGCTCGCACCGAGTCTGTGTTTCACGGGACCTAAGTTCATCGTCATTATGAAACACGGGATGGTTCATCGTCACTGTCGAAAATCACATGCAGAGTTACCCTTTAATTTTTTTTCACTTTTGCTAGCTGTGGGTTAACCGAGAACCAAATTAGCGTCCGGTCGATTCCTGCTGTCATGAATCGAGAGAAGAGGAGGCGAAGCTCCTCATCGGTGACAACGACTGGAGCAAGCTAGAGCCAACGCCGACACGGCCGTCCGTGGCGGAGGCGGTGGAGGCGAGCAAAAAACTTAACTTGGTGGTGACGGGGGGTATCGTCGCCGGAGAAGACACAACCGAGGGTAGGGGGATTTAGAATGATGGCCAGGTGAAAGGATTGAGTAGGTTGACTAGAGGGGGGGGGGGGGGGGGGTGAATAGGCAACTACCAATTTTAATTTTCTTTTCAACAAGTTAAGGAATTGCTCAAATATAAGTTCTCTAGATATGCAACTAGGTGAACAATCCTATATGATGAGCAAGAAGCTAGCTAACAAGATATACTAAACAAGGTAAGCTAGCAATACAAGTAAAGGTATATATAAAAAGGATAAGCACACGGTGACACGGAGATGATTCCCGAAGTTCACTTCCCAATGGAAGCTACGTCTTCGTTGGAGCGGTGCGGGGTCACAAGTGATCCCCGAATAGCCGTGATATGGCACACCGTATCTCCTCCACTATATGATGCCCTCGAGGTCGGCAACAAACCTTTACAAGGATGAGGCACACTCCACAACCGAATTGGAGGCTCTCACCAATTCCCACGGCTTCCAAAGCCGCAAGAATCACAAGGCCGGGGCACGTCTCCACAACCGAATTGGAGGCTCCCGGCTAGTCCCCGCGGCTCCCAAAGCCACAAGAACGACCAACGACCGTCTCGGGTTCCAATGAACCCAAGATGCACAAGTTCCTCTAAGGAATGGATATGGAAATCAAATCGCTTTGGTGGAAGGGTAGATCTAGGTCAACTCTCCCAAGTCCTAGAAGGACAAGGTGTTTGAGTGGCTAGGGAGAGAGATCTACCAAGTTTAAGCTTGCAACAATGGTGGGGAGATATTTCTGGTCGTGGTGCCCTCTCCAATGTAGGAGAAGGCCTTTATATACTGCCCCCAGATTCTAGCCGTTGCAGACAGGAAATCGGATAATCCGATTCAAGTCATCATCGGATTATAATCCGATCAGACAATCATCGGATAATCCGAACAGCGTCAGTGAAGATTTCTTTCAGTCCTTAGCAGAATTCCAGCGAAATCTTGAGCATCGGATAATCCGATTATTTCCAACTCGGATAATCCGAACATCTTCAGTGTGACATTTCTTCTAGTCCTTAGCAGAATTCCAGCGAAATCTTGATCATCGGATAATCCGATATTTTGCAACTCGGATAATCCGAACAACTTCAGTGTGAGATTTCTTCTAGTCCTTAGCAGAATTCCAGCGAAATCTGCAGATCGGATAATCCGATATTTTCAACATCGGATAATCCGGTTTACTTCAGCAACAAAACTGGCTCTTTTCAACTCCCTTTTTGGTTTCGATGCAAAGATGTTTTACACACTTAAAACCTGCATCACTTGATTCACATGTTAAATTGTCACTAGTGTTGTTGCCTAACACACAAAACACAAGGGATTAATAAATGTCCTTTCAATCTCCCCCTTTTTGGTGTTAGATGACAACACTAGGATTTGCAAGGAAAGCATAGTTATATATTATCTAGATTCCCGAGCTTAAGTCATGAGAAGCTCCCCCTGAATGTGTGCATATAATTAAATTGCATTGGAATACAAATGCAATACATATGGAGGAGGACACTTCCAAATATTGAGGAAACTAGATGGAGACATATCAAAATAGGTTGAGTTTCGATAGTGGACTATACCTTGTGCATAATAGAGTAGAAATGAACCTTAGCACAAGAATACAACTCATAACCATATTAGAAATCCATATGTCTCATAACTTAAAGGTTCACACACATAAGTTCCACATGAAAACACAACACAAATAAGTTCACGAATAAGTTCGACATAAATGGACACAAGCGCAACAAGAATGGTAAAAGCATATGCTTGTGCCCGAAACCCATGCAAATCCCACACGGAGACCTAATAGAACTACTTCTCCCCCTTTGGCATCGAAACGCCAAAAAGGGAAAAGAGCGATGCTACGACCCAAGTAGATCACTCCGTCGCAGAGGTATCATCATCATCAGTGTCATCACCATCCCTTCTGAAGACTCATAAGTACGGGCACGAGTGTAGGATGGACGGGAAGGGCCGGCAGACGCTGTCTCTAGCAGATGAGACTCAAGCTGAGTCCATGGAAACTGAGAGCCCTCGTTCCACTGAGCAAAAGAGAGAGGAGCAGACTCTGGAGGATCATTTGGGAGGCGAGGAAGGTGCTTGAGAATGTTCTCCTGCCTCAGATAAGTGTCATATTGTCCCCTCCGATGTCAGCATTCATGCACAGAATGTTCCTCTGGAACCAGTTGAGTTTCTTGGGCGGAGCAAAGGAAGGAACCAAGACGGACCAGTGGCACCACGACGAGCATCACCCATGAAGGAACCACGGGCAGGAGCTGCAGCAGCAGAAGATGGAATGACCTCTTTCCTCTTCTGATAAACCTTCTTGTACGTATGGGCTCCATATCATACCGGTTGAAGTTGTGGTTCTTCAGAGTGTCCTTGATGAGCATCATGATGTAAGGAGCATACGGAATAGTGAGCCCACTGAAAAGAGTCACAACTCGAAAGATAAAATGCATCACATCCACTGTAAAATCCTCTTCAGGGTTTTCATTCTCAACAATTTTCTTAGCAAGGCAAAGCAGATTTGCAAGAGGAGCAACTATATTGTCATTGTTACCTCCACTGGGAGCAATAGTTGAGCGGAAGATGATCGCAAGCTGGTCATAGAGGGGCAGGAGGCCCTTTTTTCACCAATAATTGCACCAGCCCCATACATATCCTTCATTATGTTTTTGTTGAACTTCTCAACAGTGTGCATAGTGTAACCATTGGGAGGAAGGTTGCTCTGGTAGGGTGCATAGCCAAGAAGAGTAGACAACCGAGCAAAGGAGGATGTGCACTGAGTGCGACCCGTCATCCACTTCATGGTCTTTATGTGGTCATTCTCGATCACCAAGGTGGAGAAAAACTGCAGAATCATTTCCACATTGTAGGGGCATTGCTTCTCAATGAGTGAAACCAAGCCCATCTGTTCAATCACATCTGCAGCTTGAGCATAACTGGCCTTGGCCTTGATATCTCGCATTCTGTAGGGCTGCATCGGGCGAATAGGATGGTTATAGTGCTTGTAGATGTCATTGTATATATATATCTGCTCCATGCACCAGAAGTTGGGATCTTCAATATCATCATCTCTTGGCATACTCGTATACCAGTTGGACTGACGGACTCGGGCATAGTCAATTGGGTTCATGGTCAAATAGTTGGGGCGAGTTTCCTTGAGCTTCTTGGTTCTATGAGCAACTTGCTTCTTCTTCATGGGTTGCTTGCCTTTTCTAGCATGTTTCTGTGGAGGACTACCCGAATCACGACTGCCGGAACCACCTGTGAGATAGAATAATAGATGGATAGCATAGATGAGTACACACAAGTCACAGAGCAAGGAATGGTACAATGTACACTAGAAGAGCATCCCTAAGTTGAGTCTACTAAGTCCTGGACAAATCAAGATGTGGCTGAAAAATAGCACTGAGCAATTTCGGATAATCCGATTCAGTATGAATCGGATAATCCGACGGTCGGAATATCCGGTTCAGACTGAATCGGAAAATCCGATCTGGATCTGGCAGCAACAAAGTGATTCAAGTCCTAGGTCTAGCAGTAGATCGACAATAAGGGGGGCTAGCCTAGTGTTCTAAGTACCAAGGGGAACCACAAACACCAGCCAAAACAACTTCTTCCAAAGATTTAGGTGAGGAACACCTAGGAGATGAGAGAGAAGAAGTTACCCTCGTCCATTGAGGAAAAAGCTTCGGTGAATGGTTCCCGGGGAGGAGGAGCACCAAATCCGGCCAAATGCCGGAGTTGGGGCGGCCGGAGATGCGGGGAGGAGCCGGGAGAGTAGGGGCGGCGGTGGTGGAGAGAGGGGGTCGGGGGTGGAGAAAGATGCTCGAATGAGCCCTTCACCCCGACCCCTGTTCTATTTGGAGACAAACCGCCAAATCGGATAATCCGATTTTGACTTGGATCGGATATTCCGATAGTCGGATAATCCGAGCAAGTCAGAATCGGATAATCCGATTTTCAGGATTTCGTTAGAAATTCTGGCCTGCTACACCCTTTCTCCTCAGTTTCAAAATAGGACTTGTGTGCATAAGATGAAGTGTTTTTAGGGAAGATAGGCTTGGGATAAGATTGTCAAACTGACATTGGTACTCCACACTCAAACTTGCAAAAATCGAACACGGAAATGCCAAGATGAGTGGGTTTCCCATAAAACCAACAATAGGACCAAAATTCCAAATGATTTTCAATTAAGACCGAAAAGAACCAACTCTTCATAAAGAAGAGGGCGGTGGCCAAGGCCACCATGTATGAGTTTGTGGTGTGACACCGCGAAGATGTATCTCGGGTTCACGGCCACTACTCGTCATTTAAGCTCACAATTCATGAAATGAAAATATAGAGACAAAATGAGTTCTTACTATCGGCATAATGGGGGGAGGGATAGCCCAATGGATTAGGACCGCACTCCCCCTATGTCCATGCCTACACCTAAACCAAATAAGTATCGTCTAATATGGGTAGGTATGCAAGAAATCCACTAAATCCAATTGGATATGTCCACCACATTGAGTTCTCCTCTCAACTCCTTGAATCTTGCTTCACCAAGAGGCTTCGTGAACATATCGGCGAGTTGATGCTTGGTGTTGACATACTTGATTGCAATATCACCCTTCTCAACATGGTCTCGAATAAAATGATACCGAATCTCAATGTGCTTGGTCTTGCCATGAAGAACCGGGTTGTGTGCAATTTTAATAGCACTTTCATTGTCACATAAAAGAGGCACTTTGTCACAAATGACACCATAATCCTTTAAAGTTTGCCTCATCCATAATAATTGTGCACAACAACTACCGGCGGCGATGTATTCGGCTTCGGTGGATGACGAGGCCACACAATTTTGCTTCTTGGAAGACCAACTCACAAGGGACCTACCAAGGAATTGGCATGTACCCGAAGTTGATTTTCTATCCATTTTACAACCCGCCCAATCCGCATCCGAATAACCAACAAGATCAAAGCTTGTACCATGGGGATACCAAAGACCATAGTTGGGAGTATCCAACAAATATCTTAGAATCCTTTTGACCGCGGTTTCATGACTTTCCCTAGGACTTGATTGGAATCTTGCACACATACCCACACTAAACATAATATCCGGTCTAGATGCACAAAGGTAAAGCAAAGATCCAATCATAGAACGATAAAGCTTTTGATCAACTTCCTTACCATCCGGATCTAAGTGAAGATCCGCCTTGGAGTCCATGGGAAACTTATATGGCTTGGCATTGTTCATATCAAATTTCTTGAGCATGTCCTTAATATACTTGGCTTGACATAAGAATGTTCCTTCTCGAAATTGGTGGATTTCAAAGCCAAGAAAATAATTCAATTTTCCCATCATGGACATCTCAAATTCCTTGGTCATTAGCTTGCCAAATTGATCACTAAATTCACGGTTAGTGGAACCAAAGATAATATCATCAACATATATTTGGCATACGAAAAAATCTCCATTTACCCTTTTTGTAAAAAGAGTGGGATCTATTACCCCAATTTCAAAGCCACGGTCTACTAAGAACTCCTTGAGATGATCATACCAAGCACGTGGAGCTTGCTTGAGCCCATAAAGAGCCTTATGTAGTAAGTAGACGTGGTTAGGAAATTTAGGGTCTTCGAAACCCGGTGGTTGTTTAACATACACCAATTCATTTAGTGGACCATTTAAGAAAGCACTTTTAACATCCATTTGATATAAGACAATATTATGAGTAGATGCATAAGCAATTAGTAAGCGAATGGATTCAAGTCTAGCAACGGGGGCATAGGTTTCACCGTAGTCGACTCCTTCGATTTGGGTGTAGCCTTGTGCAACCAATCTTGCTTTGTTGCGAATGACTTGACCATGTGAGTCTTGCTTGTTCTTAAATATCCACTTGGTTCCAATGACATTATGGGAGGAGTCATTGGGTCTTTCCACTAATGACCATACTTTGTTGCGCTCGAAGTTGTTCAACTCTTCATGCATAGCCGCAACCCAATCCATGTCTTCAAGAGCATCATATACCTTGAGAGGTTCTAAGCTAGACAAACAAGAGACATGACCACAAAAGTTAGATAATTGATTGCGTGTGGACACACCTCTACGGATACTCCCAAGGATATTTTCTTTGAAGTGTTGTTGGTAATCCAATTTTGATGCACGCCGGATGACCCGGCGTTCCGAGGCTTGACCAATTGTTTCACCAACACAAATATCTTCATCATTGCCTTTATCTTGCTCATGGTCAACCCGAAGTGGAGTTCTTGGAGTTGTGGGTTCATTATGTTCTTGTTCACCACTAGAGTTGGGTGGGTCTTGACCATCTTCTTGATCAATATTTGAGGTGGATGGCTCAACTTGAGTAGAACTTGTTCCTTCTTCTTGAGTATCATCAATGGTCCTTCAATAGGAATTAGTTCTCCAATCCCCATAGTTCTTATGGCTTGAGATGGAGATCATCACCTACATCATCATGATCAATATGCTCCGCTTGGGAGCCATTATCCTCGACAAACTCCACGTTCATAGATTCTTCAACACACCCGGTGGATATGTTGTAGACCCTATAAGCATGAGACTTTGCGGCATATCCAACAAATATACCATCAAAAGATCTAGATTCAAATTTAGCAATTTTGCAACCTTTAATGTAAACATGGCATTTGCATCCAAAGACTCGAAAGTAAGATACATTTGGCTTTTTACCGGTGAGGAGTTCATATGGTGTCATGTCCTTGAGAGGACGGAAGAAGAGCCGGTTTGAGTAATGACAAGCGGTGTTGATGGCTTCGGCCCAAAAGTTGTATGGGGAATTAAACTCGGCCATCATAGTTCTTGCCATATCAATAAGAGTGCGGTTCTTCCTTTCGGCAACACCATTTTGTTGGGGAGTATATGCAGCGGAATATTGGTGTTGAATGCCCTCCCCACTTAGGAAATCATCCATAGTGTAATTCTTGAACTCCGTACCATTGTCACTTCTAATTGCCAAAATCTTGGAGTCATATTGGCGTTGAACTAGGGTTGCAAAGTCAATGAATATCTTTTGAGTTTCACTCTTCTTCTTGATGTAGAAAGTCCAACAATATCTTGAATAATCATCCACAATCACCAAACAATATTTCTTGCCACCAAGACTATCATATGTGGGAGGCCCAAAAAGATCCATATGAAGGAGCTCCAAAGGCCTCTTAGTGGAGATAATGGTCTTCTTGGGGTGATTCTTCTCATGCATCTTTCCGGCTATGCAAGCACTACAAGGACGATCTTTGGAAAAATTAACATCGGTTAGTCCTACCACGTGTCCACCCTTTACAAGAGTTTGTAAATTTCTCATACCGACATGGCCAAGTCGGCGATGCCAAAGCCACCCCTTGTCGCCTTTAGCCATTAAACATGTAGCGATTTGAGTGGTCTCTTTTGAGAAATCAACCACATACAAACCGTTTTCACGAAATCCAACAAAGGCGACATTGAGTGTTTGAGTGAAAAGGATGGTCACGTGGTATTTATTAAAAATAACGGTGTAACCGGCATTGCATAATTGACCAACGGAAAGTAAATTGTATGAAAGAGATTCACAAGAGGACCTTCTCAATGGATAACTCCGGAGTGATCACCACTTACCAACTCCCACTACCTTGAGTCTTGCATTGTTGCCAACGGTGACATGAGAGAATGAGAGTAGTTGTTTCAATAAGTCCTTTACTAGTTCTTTGCTTCCGGTCATATGGGATGAGCATCCACTATCAATGAGCCATGAAGATCCACCGGAAGAGAAACCCTACAATAATCAAGTCTTTGATTTAGGTACCCATTTTGGAATGGGTCCTCTTTTGTTAGTCACAAGGGTCTTTGGAACCCAAATAGCATAGTGATAATCATCTCCATATGAAGAGCCAACATATTTAGCAAAAACACAACCATTTGTAGATTTCAAAAGAACATATGAGGGGTTGTATTTTCCCGCAAAGTTATTGTGAGTGGCATTGCCCCTAGTGACATTACCACTCCCAATAGAGTTGTCATTTGCTTTGGCTAACTCCCCCTCCTTCACAAAAACAATATCTTTGGAAGGGGGAGTCGCCTTCTTCTTCTTGTTGTTGACCTTCTTAGAGTTGGGTGTGAACCCAATTCCTTCTTTGCCAACCACTCCCTTTTGATTGCTCAAAAGATCATTGAGGTTCTTTTCCCCTTGGATACAAGTGGCTAGGCCCTTCTCAAGTTGGGCCTTCAACCTAGTGTTTTCCTCAATAAGAGATGCCTTGACACATAAAGGGTTAGTGGAACAAGCATTTGCATCTTTATCATTATGAGAAGTGGTGAAGCTAGCATAGATAAATTGAGCTTGTAGTTTGGCATATGACTCCTTGAGTGTAGTGAGCTCACTTGAGGTCACCTTGTGGGTTTCCCTAAGTTGCTCAAAACCCTCAAAGAGCTTGTTATGACTCTACAAGTTCCTCATTTTTACTTTTTAGATCAATAGCAATTTGAATAGAGGTTTCACGAGTTTCTTTTGCCTTGGAAAGATCCATGGCATGTGTCTCCTCAAGTTGCTCACGGAGCAATTGTTCCTCAACAAGTTGATCTTCTAGCTCACCAATTTTGTCGGCATGATCACATGCATGCCCTTCGAGCTCACAAATCCTAACATCCTTCTCATTAAGAAGATGCTTGGCTTCTCCATATTGATACATGAGGGCCTCAACCATTTTCTTGGTTGGACCTTGGAGCTTGCTAATGAAGATAGAAATTTTATCCTCTTCTTCAATTTTCCCTACATCCTCAACACAATCCAATAGTGATGGGTTAGAGGAGATAGTAATTTTTGGTGGGGAATTCACCTTTGTTTCCTTGGCCATGAGGCACATAGGCTTGGAGATCTTGTCGTCGTTTGGAGATGAGAAGAGGTTGGCCAATGATGGAGGAAGGGTGCCCATTGCAAGAGCCGCCATTCCTACTTCTTCACTTGGTTCTTTATCCTCCTCACCTCCGGACTCGTATTCCTCTTGATGGGATGCCACAAGAGCCTTTTGAGGTGATCTCTTCATGTAGGTAGGCTTGGGGTGGTACTTGTTCTTCTTTAGAATGAGTTGACCACCATTATCCTCTCTTCTTTCATAGGGGCAATCCTTCACAAGATGAGTGTCCTTTCCACAATTGAAGCACATTCTTTTTATTGGTGGAGGGTTGACGCTCTTGTTCTTCTTGTTCCAAAACCGGGTGGCGGCAAGTGCAAGAACTTCATTGAGCTCACCCTCCAAGTCTTCTTCACCTTCATAGACCGGGCTTTCTTCATATCTTGGATGGTCTACCACACGAGCCTTCAAAGCAAGAGTCTTTGGGCCACGGACTTGGTTGAAAGACTTGGATGTGGACTTCAATGTATCATAGTGACAAATTGAGCCAAGATGTCATTGGGAGTCATTGTTGTGTAATCCGCTCTTGCATGGAGGTTCATCACCATAGTTTCACTATATGGCATAATTGCTTGAAGGAACTTGGCCTTGACCCATTCATCATCCATATCCTTCTTTCCATTTTCCCTACATGTCACCACAAGCTTGTAGAGTCTTCGGTAAAGTTCGGTCGGAGTCTCTTCGTCTAGCATGATGAAGTTGTCAACTTGATGTTGAAGGACGGCCGCATTGGAGCGTTGAATGCCCTCATTTCCTTCATACACGGTTTCAAGATAGAGCCAAGCCTCATTGCAAGTTTTGAGATTCCGCACATGATCTTCATCATTTGCGGTCATAGCACTCTCAAGAATGTACTTGGCATTTGCATCAAGTTGCTCATCAATCTCTTCTTGCTTGGTCAAGTTGTTGGGATCAACTGGGTTGAAACCATGTAGAACCACCCTCCAAAGATGCACCGATGAGCTGCGAAAATAAGACTCCATAGATTTCTTCCAAGTGAAATAACGAGTATTATCAAGCTTAGGAGGGGGTCTACCAAGGTTGGTTATATGAGGTTGAGTGAGTGAAACTTGAGTGAGATAAGAGCTAGGTGGAGCAAAGTTAAGAGAAGGCTTCTCATTAGGTTTATCATTTTTATCCTTGTCACTAGCACCCTTAATAGGGCTAGCGGATGATGAGGAGCCATTTTGATTAGATACCCGAGTATACACCTCATCCACCATTTTGCCTTTCATGAACCCAAAAAGTTCAATCATGGACTTCATGGTGATTGGGGCATCACCCTCGGGAGGGATTATTCCCGCTTCGATTAGTTCTCTATCAAGTTGTTCTCTATCAAATTTTTCTTGTTCCTTAGCAAGTCTTAACTCCTCATCTTTAGCACGTTGTACATCCTCCGCACTAGCCATCCTCCTCTTTAGGCGATTAAGCCCTTAATAAAGAGACCTTGCTCTGATACCAATTGAAAGGATCGAGTAGGTTGACTAGAGGGGGGGGGGTGAATAGGCAACTACCAATTTTAATTTTCTTTTCAACAAGTTAAGGAATTGCTCAAATATAAGTTCTCTAGATATGCAACTAGGTGAACAATCCTATATGATGAGCAAGAAGCTAGCTAACAAGATATACTAAACAAGGTAAGCTAGCAATACAAGTAAAGGTATATATAAAAAGGATAAGCACACGGTGACACGGAGATGATTCCCGAAGTTCACTTCCCAATGGAAGCTACGTCTTCGTTGGAGCGGTGCGGGGTCACAAGTGATCCCCGAATAGCCGTGATATGGCACACCGTATCTCCTCCACTATATGATGCCCTCGAGGTCGGCAACAAACCTTTACAAGGATGAGGCACACTCCACAACCGAATTGGAGGCTCTCACCAATTCCCACGGCTTCCAAAGCCGCAAGAATCACAAGGCCGGGGCACGTCTCCACAACCGAATTGGAGGCTCCCGGCTAGTCCCCGCGGCTCCCAAAGCCACAAGAACGACCAACGACCGTCTCGGGTTCCAATGAACCCAAGATGCACAAGTTCCTCTAAGGAATGGATATGGAAATCAAATCGCTTTGGTGGAAGGGTAGATCTAGGTCAACTCTCCCAAGTCCTAGAAGGACAAGGTGTTTGAGTGGCTAGGGAGAGAGATCTACCAAGTTTAAGCTTGCAACAATGGTGGGGAGATATTTCTGGTCGTGGTGCCCTCTCCAATGTAGGAGAAGGCCTTTATATACTGCCCCCAGATTCTAGCCGTTGCAGACAGGAAATCGGATAATCCGATTCAAGTCATCATCGGATTATAATCCGATCAGACAATCGGATAATCCGAACAGCGTCAGTGAAGATTTCTTTCAGTCCTTAGCAGAATTCCAGCGAAATCTTGATCATCGGATAATCCGATTATTTCCAACTCGGATAATCCGAACATCTTCAGTGTGACATTTCTTCTAGTCCTTAGCAGAATTCCAGCGAAATCTTGATCATCGGATAATCCGATATTTTGCAACTCGGATAATCCGAACAACTTCAGTGTGAGATTTCTTCTAGTCCTTAGCAGAATTCCAGCGAAATCTGCAGATCGGATAATCCGATATTTTCAACATCGGATAATCCGGTTTACTTCAGCAACAAAACTGGCTCTTTTCAACTCCCTTTTTGGTTTCGATGCAAAGATGTTTTACACACTTAAAACCTGCATCACTTGATTCACATGTTAAATTGTCACTAGTGTTGTTGCCTAACACACAAAACACAAGGGATTAATAAATGTCCTTTCACCAGGGTGACGGTGGACCGATGGAGAGGGAGTTTGGGGGCAGGGCGACTGCACACCGACTGTGGGTGGGGAGGATGGCAGTCAGGCCGGTGGTGGCTGCGGGGGTCACCGGAGGGAAGAAGAAATCGAAGGAAGAAGATGACCGAGCGCTATCTTGTTTCTCGGACAACCGAGACCTAGGCGGGTCCTTAGTATTTGTTCTCTCTCGCGTGCCAAGCAGGCACGTGGGAAGTAGTTAAGTAGCACGACGACATTAGAAGAAACAGAATTCTTGAAAAAACTATGGCGGCTTGCGCATGATTGTTTACCTAGTGGTCTAGATATACCTGCATCAGATGCATGTAACTTCTGCAGCAAAGTGGAACGGGCAGAACATACTATCTTGTTCTGTCCCTATGCAGCTGAAGTTTGCGTGCCGTGAATGTTCTTTTTCATGTTCATCTCCAAAGGAAACACTTAAACACTACAAGAACATGGGTCCTTAGTTTCCTGGCGAGATCGAATGACCATGAAATGGTCACCTTGGCTGTTACGGTGTGGCATTGTGTGCAATGCCGCCCGAAACGGGGAAAAACGAAAGCACCCACTAAAGCCTAGATTGAGTTGATCTTGCTGCATCTCTTCAAGTCCCCGACCAACCAAAGACGTGAGACCTCTTCTTCTACACCACATTGGTCTCTGCCGCCGGAAGGTATTGTTGTCGTTAATGTCGATGCAACGTTGTTCTCTTCTTCATCCAGAATGGGTCGGTATCGTAATCAGGGGCCACAACGGAGATTTTTTTGCTGCTTGCAGTAAGTTACTACTTGAGGTCAGGGTACCAAAAATCACAGAAGCACCAGTGCTGAATTTTATTTTATTTTAAAACAGTACTGGTCCATCCGGTTCTGTGTGGGCAAACGGCCAAAATCTTTGACTGTAGTCGAGTCGGCAGCAGGCCAGAGAGCGCCGTTTTGAACGTCACGGGCGCCAGCCAGGCGGAGCGGAGAGCAAAGTAAACTCTGCCTCGCCGCCGAGACATTCCCCGGTCCTCTCACCTCACCAGAAAAAAAAAAAAAAAAAATCCTTCGAGAGACAAGTTAAAAAAAGAGTTGCGCCCAGTTTCCTCCCAACCTCCGCCGCCCGCCCCATTTCCGCTTTGGTCTCGGCGTGCGGAAGTCAACCCCATCCCACCCCGCCCCTCCCGAAATCCATCCTCCATCCGGCGGCCATGTACGGCGACTCCGACGGATCCAAGGACCCCGGCGCCGCGCCGCCGCCCTCCGACCAGCCCTTCCCAAACCGCGAGCTCACCCTCAGCAGCTACCTCTGCGACAAGCCCACCCTCGCATCCGCCGCCGCATCCGCCTCAGCAGCCGCAGCCGCAGCCGGCCCTTCCTCCCCTCCCAAACCCGCCGCCGACGCTGCCGCCGCCTTGGACGCCAAGCTCTGCGTCGAGCGCGACTTCCTCCACCTCTCCGCGCCCAAGCGCGGGGCGATCCTCCCGGTCCCGGCGACGACTCCTCCGTCGCCGGCGGGAAGAAGCCCCGCCTCGACTCCCTCCAGCTCTCGCTCTCCCTCGCCTCCGACGAGCCCGGCCAGCCATCCTCCCAGCCGCAGACGCACCTCCCGTCCATGCTCCCGTCGGCCGACGCAGATCCCCGCGCCGCGTCGGCCGGCGCGCCGCCGCAGCCGAGGCGGACGTACAGCGCCAACACGGGCCGCACCCGGAGCATCAACTCCGACGACATGTCCTACTCCTACTCCATGTTCTCACACAACCCCAGCTGCTCCCTCACGCACAACTCCAACACCGACATCTACGCCGCCGGGGAGGGCACCAACGGCTCCGTCCACAGTCGCTTCAACTTCCGCCCCATGGGGGACGGCAGCGTCGCCTTCGCCACCGCGCCGCCCATCAAGGAGGGCACCTCCTCCTTCTTCCCATCCGAACTCCCCGCCAAGATGGCTGCCGCAGCGGCCGCCGCCGCGGCCGCCAGCGCGGGCGGTAGCTTCGACGGTGGCCGCGCCGGGCAGACCTCGCGGCCTGATCGGATCCTGCGGGAGATCGTGACGGACTCCGTGTCCACCATGGCGCATGTGCTGCAGGATTTCCCCAGCGAATCTCTGGAGGTGCTGCGAGAAGCGGTGCGGACCATGGTTAACGCTCCAGAAAAAAGAGACGAGCTCGCGAGCCTGCAGCGGAGGCTGGAGCGCCGATCGGACCTGACGGCCGAGGCGCTGGCCCGGGCCAACAGGACTCAGTTGGAGATCCTGGTGGCCATAAGGACTGGCACCGCCGCTTTTGTCACTGGCAAGGGCCGGGTACCGAGCAGCGAGCTCGTGGAGATGTTCCTCATGACGCGGTGCCGCAACCTCAACTGTAAGAGCGTCCTGCCCGTCGATGACTGCGAGTGTAAGATCTGCTCCGCCAAGAAAGGGTTCTGCAGCGCGTGTATGTGCCCGGTGTGCCACAAGTTTGACTGTGCTGCGAATACCTGCAGCTGGGTGGGCTGTGATGTTTGCGGCCACTGGTGCCATGCTGCGTGCGGGCTCGAGAGGAACTTGATCAGGCCTGGGCCGACACTTAAGGGGCCGATGGGGACGACCGAGATGCAGTTCCAGTGCCTTGGTTGCAACCATGCCTCTGAGATGTTTGGGTTTGTTAAGGAGGTGTTCAACTGCTGTGCAGAGAACTGGAATGCCGAGACTCTGATGAAAGAGCTCGATTTTGTTAGGAAGATCTTTGCTGCCAGTGATGATTTTGAGGGCAAGGGGCTTCATGCCAAGGCGGAAGAGGTCCTCAGCATGCTCGCAAAGAAAGTTATTACCCTGTTGGATGCAACAAACATCATGCTACAGTTCTTCAAATGTAAGATCTCTTTAATTCACCTTCTAAACTACGATGTTGCAGATTCTCTAATAGACCGTCACCTGCTTTATGACTTCCATAAGCATGGTCTTGTAGCAGCTGCATATATTTTCCGTGTCATTTGGCACTTTAAACTGCCTAGAAATAAGAACATTGTGTATATTCTCATTCTGTGCTACACACCATCTCTGTCAGTCATGTTTAGGTATCCAGGCAGAATTTCTTCTATTTGTCCCATATTTGGGTAGTACACTTTTGTGGCACTACAACTCAAGGGATTGCTTAGTCATCTTTAGGTGGTTCATAGATCTTTGGGCTTTGATCGCTGAGTCATCCACAATTATTTCTATTAGTCCCATGTATGGGGGAAATCCATTTTGTGTGTCACTACAACTCATGGCATTGCGATAAGGATGTATGTTTGGCCACATTAATGATGCAGGACATGCAGAATCAACTTCCGCCAGTTAGCACGCATACTATGATATAGACAGTGTTTTTCTGAGTGGCTTGAATTCAGGTTGACGATGAAATGAAGATAGTATTAAGCCAAGAGCTCTAAAATGTACAAAGTAACCTTGTTTTTTGTGGTGAACAGTATCTTTGTTGAATTTATTGGAAAAACGTATTGCTCCTACTGAACCATGAACTATTAAGGGGCTTGGGATCCTTGAATCTACTTATATTCCGTCAGCAGGTCATGAATTACAAGAATAATGTTGGGCATGATATAAGAAGCAAACTGTTTATTCTGTCGACATAGTACTCCTAATCTCTCAAAATATAACAAAAATCTGATGTCACCATATATGCTCTTTTAAAGCAATAGGGCCGAAGGTCCCCTCCACTACTTAGTATGAAACAGAGGTGTCATTATATATGCTGCAATAGAAAATTCTTTGGACAGTGATTTATATAGCTTATCAGGTACCACAGCTCTAATTAACTTTTATGTTTTCACAGATGGTGTTACAGACTGCTCTGTTACTGGCAGCAAATCCAAAGGTATATTGGCGGCAGCTCAGGCGAGCCAATCTACGATTCCCCTTCTAAGTCCAACCATGACTCCAGGAAAATCCTTCAATTTCAATGCCAGCACATCCATTCTTGACTCACAAATTGATGCGCTGAAGGCCAGCCCAAAGCCACTCTCGATTGAACCCCGTTATGGCGCCAGCCCAAAGCCGCTCTCTATTGAACCCCGTTACGGCACCAGCTTAAAGCCGCTCTCTATTGAGCCCCATTACGGCACAAACCCAAAGCCACTCTCTGTTGAACCACCCCATTTTGGCAGCAGCTCAAAGGCACTCTCTATTGAAACCCATTTCGGTAGCAGCCCAAAGCCACTCTCTGTTGAACCCCATTTCAGCAGCACCTCAAAGGAGGATGACGCGTCTACCCTCGAGACCATCGTGAAGTGCAAGGAAGCTGAAGCAAAACTGTTCCAGAAGTTGGCTGATGAGGCCCGAAAGGAAGTAGATAATTACCGCCAGATCGTCCGCTCCAGGACACAGAAGCTGGAGGAGGAGTATGCCGCGAAGCTGGCGAAACTATGTTTCCAAGAGACGGAGGAGAAGAGGAGGATGAAGATGGAGGAGCTCAAGACGCTCGAGAACTCGCACTATGACTACCACAAGATGAAGTTGCGGATGCAGACCGAGATCCAGGGCCTGCTTGAGCGAATGGAAGCCACAAAGAAGATGTGGGTATAGACCACCCCCAGTAAAGAAATATACTCGCTGCTGCTCCTGAATGTCTGAAAAATGCATCGTTCTCCATTAGAATGGTTCCTGAGTTGCTGTATTATTTCCATCTGTAATTTGTTTTTTTTTTCCATTTAACTGTTATAAGAGGAGGATGCCTAACCTCTCGCTGGCAGATACAACTTGACAGATAAAATTTCAGTTACTTGCTTGCAAAAAGTGTGTCATGTCATTGCAAATTTTATTTCTGGTCTGCATAGTGCAGTTGTTGGGTCATGACCTTTTCATTTTGCGCCATGCTATAATTGGCATCGTCATGAGAATATTTCAACGTCTCGATCTGTCATGCTCTCTCTTTTTGAATGATTTGTTTTGGGGTGGGGGCACACAGTGTTGGGTGCATGCGTTGGAATCCCGCGTAAGATTTTGCCTGCTCGGCTGTTTCAGTTCAGTCTTGATCCAATCAACGGTTGCAATTGCCAACTCCTGTTGGGACATCATGGTCTAGCAACAGAAGCGGTGGCCTCGACCTCTCGCTCACCGTTGTACTCCGGCGCCGCCGCTGAGAGCGACGGCGGTGGAAGCATGTCGACACCACACCGGGACAGGAGATTTCACACAGCCATCACATGAAACTTGATACCACGGCAAGAAGTTATAGGGTACACGTTACTACCAATACCACAGGAGCGCACCAAAACTGTACAAAAATACTTCTACGTACCGACGTAGTATGCGTGCATGAAAACAATACCAATCGTCTACCACCATGATGATCTGATCTGCTCTGATCGATATCGAGCCGGAGCAGAGCTAGCAAATCCTCAAGAACCTGACGATCGAGTTACACCAACCTATATAGGAGATCGACGGCGTCGTACGGACTGGCTAGAGTCTAAGCGTGAGGTCGGGCTCCTCGTCGGCTTGCACCACGGGCGCTGCTGCTGCTGCCGAAGTAGGAGCTCGGGTGGTGGAGAGCGGGGAGCACTCCGCCGCCTGGTGGTGGCCTGAAGCTTCCCGGCCACACGAGGCTGGCCCCCTCGTCGGCGCCCACGAGGAACGGCATCGGGCCCAGCAGCGCCCGCGCCCGCGCCTGGTCCTGCTGCTGCTGATGCCGCTCCGACGGCGCCGGCACGGCCACGCCCGGGTGGTGGGCCGACGCGTGCGCCTGGATGCCGATGGGGTACAGGCCGCCGTGGGAGCCGTAGAACGGCAGGGAGGACACGTCGGCGTAGCCGTAGGGGTACGCGTCCAGCCAGTGCACCGCGCGCCGGGCCAGCGTGCGCTCCCGCCGGTGCGCGTTTTGGTGCCCGCCCAGCGCCTGCGAGCTGAAGAACTTCCTCTGGCAGTAGTTGCACGTGAACACACGCGCCGGTTCGCGGGCGACCGCCGCGGCCTGCGTGCCGCCGTTGCTGTCGGTGGTGCTCGACTCGGTGGTGGTTGCGGCGGCGGCGACGACGGTGAGCGACAGGTCGAGGGTGACCGGCGGGCAGGAGAAAGAATTGGACACCTCGTTGTTGGATGCCGCCTGGCTGCTGATGTCGGACAGCTGATCCTCACACGGTTCTTGGCGCAGGACGCTGTTGCTCTTCATCTCTGAACTGAACAATCTTTCCCTGAACCCTCTTCTTTCTTGGCGCAGGACACTTTGTTTCCTTATCTCTCACCTACATCCAGAGGACAAAACAAACTCATGTAAGCAAGTGCTTGTGTGTGTACTTGGTGAAATGATTCGATGCATACACTGACAAGGAAAGATGTGTGTGTTTCTAGTCTTAGCTGCACTCATTGACTTGCCCTCCGGAATGCAGCAGATAAGCCATGAGTGTACAGGGATAAACTAGCAAGTGTTGCTCTTGTCAGTGCGTGTGGTGATCATGACAAACTGAATGCTTAGAGATGGGCATGCTTCTGTTAGATACAACTGTGTGGATAAGCACCATGGTGTCTGAATTGACACATTTTTGTCTGAGATTGCTTCGGGTTTACGTGATTCGCAGTTGCTTATGCTGTCAATATAGGAATCTAAGCAAATAATTCACATCTTATCCAGATGGCTAGAGAAGCACAACAGAATTTCCAGCTAATAATCTTGGCAGATGCACATTCTCATGTTTGCTGAATAACTGAATGTGGAGAGCAGAGATGGGAAGTGTGACAAATCAAGAGAAGTATCTGATTCATTGTTAAGCCCTATGTCTGATGCCAAGTCTAAGGGCAAACAGATAAAAAGCATGGCTTCTTTTCTGGTCTGGGAATCTCTAAAAACGAACCTTATCTGATAGAAAAAGTTAAATCATGGTGCTCCACTAAAAAAAGTTAAGTCATGGTGTTCTAGAGATCTAAACCATTGGATGATAACACAAACCGCAAATGCTGGATAACTACGCAAATTCACCAACAACAAAGTCTTTTCTATGGAAGCCCAACTAACAAGATTACTCTGTTCTTTTTCACGTGCCACAAGTTATCTGATAGTAATGTCTAAAGATCACTAGATTGGACTTCTTTTGTCAATGCCATTGCAAATATCACTAGATTACTACCTGCAGGAGAGTGACAAATAAGCATTAGGAACTCTG
The DNA here is from genome assembly GCA_947311845.1 of Poa pratensis. Classification (NCBI taxonomy): domain Eukaryota; kingdom Viridiplantae; phylum Streptophyta; class Magnoliopsida; order Poales; family Poaceae; genus Poa; species Poa pratensis. The sequence goes on along the minus strand of CAMZMU010000076.1, from coordinate 28,552,104 downwards.
ATGTGTCGAATTTGATGCATGGTCCTACTCGATGACAATTAATACAACTAATTTGTGAAAAGTAGTTTTGTTATACAGGTTATTAGTGATAGCAGTAGTACCTTAGTATTTAGGACACATAAATTATCCAAAGTAGTTGGACCAGGAGATTCGCCAATTTTGGCAAACATAGGAAGCAAGAAAACATAATTATCCAGAGGCGAGATCGCTGAGCCCTATCAACTGCATCTGGTGTTATAAAGAACAAAAACCTGGTAGAGCGACGTGCTACCAACCGGCAAAACATCACTGAGGATGGACTGGAGAGTACGCACGAACTAGATTCATAAGAGAAATTCTACGGCCAAAAAGGTCATGCTTGAGTCAGTGGATCATCGCTTGAAAGGATCTTAACTACTACTAGCCCACAATGAATCACGCAGCGTACTCATCTGAACGCAAATTGTACGGAAGTTCCTCCTTTACCCATGTAGAGCCAAGAACACAGCAGAACTAAGGACGACCATCATAATTCTTGAAGAAAAAGAAAACCACTCAAGATGCAAGGAAAAGGCCAGAGAATCACCTGAAACACCCAAAGGAACAGAACCCTGCACCGCGCCTCCTCGCTTCACCAAGAAACCGGTTGGAAGAAGGTCAGGCCATGGCTCCTGGCAAGATCGTCCCTCGCAAGCGCTCACCGAAGGAGGTGGTGTGAGAGGGAGGAGAGAAACAAACAACCAAAGTGACGAACGAGAAGGCAGGGAGGAGGTGGTGTGTTTCAGTTAAAGTGGTGGCATCCCCACTGCACTGCGGGTGTTTAATTATGGAATGCAGAGGTTTGGTAAATTGCTGGTAGGGACTACTGAGGATGCAGACTGCGCTCAGAAGTGGTACTACTGGAAAAGGATGTATCTGCACTAAAGATACAGCAGCAGCACATCTCACTTCACTGCTATACGCCTCCGACTTGCCTTTCTTCACTAGCACCACCACCACCATCCGAGAAAAGCAGCGGGAAAGTGCCCCCTCGCCGCAATTAGCAGACAATTGAGCTGCGGTTCCTTTGTTTATTCATAGGATTATGTGTGTTTCATCTACCCATCAATTGCATGATTAATTACTCTATGATACTACTGATAATTATATATGCATATATGTGTACATATATCACCATATTATACAAAAAGAAACAGATCAAGAGATGCGAAGGATGATGCCTGTGTGCGGAAGTAGCGTGGAAGGGAGTTCGTAGGGGACCAGAGGGCGGCATGATACTTTAGTCAGAGGGGTGAGTCAGGGTCGTGCCCTTTTGGGCACTGCGGTGAAGCTGTTGCTGCGTAACATGCGAGCTCACTCGTCCTCCTCGCGTGTGCCGTTGTACTTGATGGTACTGTATTTATTTTGTGCGGCGAGTGCAGCGCCCGGCCCAATGGCATGGTCATGACCAGTGCGTGAGTTATTTTTCTTGTCAGAAAGCAGTTTGAGTGTAGCTTTTGCGTTCCTCCTTTTTCCCTCTGCGTCCTGCACAACATGCCTGCCTGCAAGTTAAACTCCACTGCCCCTGTGTCCTTTCTCTGATGGATCCCATGCAATACCTCTGTGCCCCTGTGCTTGTGTGTGCGCCTGCCACTGCCATCCCCTCTGGATGGTTGGAAGGGAGACAGACAGCTCGGCCTGTCATCAAGAAAATAAAGTTCTATGCTGTTTGCAACTTCGATGTGAGATCTGGAATTTTCTTTAATCTCGGCAACAAGATCATCACGCTCAAGTCAATTGCGAAAATGCGCAACTTTATCTCTTCTTTTTGGAAAAATTCCTGTGATTAAAGACAAGCACAGCACACACAACACAAGTGATGAGTTGAACGAAGAACAGGACCACCTGTTCCCCTTTTGAGCTAGCCCTTGGCCTCAGGATAAACTGCGCTCCATATTTTGGTGTTCGCCACGATCATTCATTCGTTCGTTCCCACGACATCGAAATGCTCCACCAGCTCGCAGGCAGGATGAAAAGAGGAAAAGTAGGCCACATTCCACGTGATTGACGAAAGTGCCAGATTGGTGACGAAAGGGATCAAAAGGCAACTACTACGCCTTTTTTTCGATCGAGTTTGAACATGAGCACAACAGGAGGGCGTCCTTTTGTTCCAGATAGACTCTGAAGAATGAATGGATGGGTGAAAGGAGAATAGCTCACAGTTTGGAGACCAAAAAGAGACAAAGGAATAAGAGGATCGGATAAAGTGATTGGACTAGAGCTACGGATGGTGTACAAAGAAATGAGCTTGTATTCTCACTTTTATTTCCAAAGGTTTTCTACAAGAATTTTATTTCCAAAGTTGATACTTAGTGTGGTGGGAATTTTGTATCTGGAAGTACCAACATTTGTGGCAAAAGCATAACGACCACATAACAACAGCAAGTTTCAGAATAATGCATGCACGAGTCGCAGAATTTGTGTAACAGTACTAATCAACACACCGCAGAATTCATGTAATAGTACTAATCAGTACAACATACAAATTAGTACCTCAGAATGGACAAAATCACAAATTATAACTATATCACGCATCTGTTCAGCTCAACGAGCAGCTCTAAAACAAGCATCTTTATAAGCTAATCCCCCAAAGTTTCAAACATCACCTGGGGATCTTTACACACCGCTAAGGTAGCATCTCACACAAGAATAGAGAGGAAAAACCGGCAGCTGCGGCAACTGGAAGAAGAATATATGTAGCCATCGACTTGAATCCTATGATACAGGAGTCCTACCATCTCAGCCAAAAATCTAATAGCGTACATGAATACCTCCTAAATATCGGACCTATCATGTCACCTCCAATTTATCTGAAAGTGCAAGAAAATTATGACAGAAATATTAGGTTTCGTTCTTTTTTCTGTAATCATAGTGGCAGCTGCCAAGTAATTATGCCTTACATCAGCAGTCAGAAAATGAAGCCACAGGCCTTCACTGTTTACAAGTTTCCATTTGATTTATCACCATCAAGCTCTTTAAGCTTTTCCTGCAATCATTATGAACTCATATATAAGGGTGCAACATTAACTCGAAAGTAAAGTCGGGAACAATGAGATGATGTGCTGGGAGCACAAGTGTGTGAGGCTCCAACAAAAGAAGGGAGAGCTTACATGTAAACTTGTATTTTCTGAGGTCAAGCTATCACACTTCTCCTGGAGTTGTTTCAATTCTTGTTTAAGTGAATTATTCTCCTCCTTCAGCAAATCTGCCCGATTGGCTACTTCCTCCCATTCAGCCTGTAGTATAACACCATTTATTCGGCAACATATACTTTTTGAAAGAAAACTTTACGGGAGGCCCATACAGTAAAATTTCATCGGTAAGTAAAACATATTTACAAGATAGGGCAGGAAATATACAGGGACTAGGCAAGCTGATCTAGCCAGGCCATAAGGGGAGCTGCATCTCCTCCTCCATTCTAAAAGAAAGAAGAAAATGGCATCTCGAAGAGAGAAGACCAAGAAGCTATGCTAGGATTAATACTGACAAAGGTAAATAGCAAATTTCCATTAAGGCCCCCCCTTTGGAACAAAAACAAAAACATAAAAATATAAGGATTGGATTCCTTTCGAAAAAATCCCATGGTGACATTTGGAGCACGAGGAAATCACATCAGGATTCCTTCGAGGATGGCCTATTCCATAGGAAATTTTGGAGGAAAACAAACATGAGGTCTTACATCATGTTTCTTCTATCCTGTGTCAACAGTTCCTATTTTTCTGTGACATCCAAGGGATATGTTTGAAGTTTTCTGTGGTTTGGGTTACTATACAAAAATTATTTTTGTGACATTTTTTAAGTTTTCCTATGTTAATCAAAGTTGGGTCATATATATTCTCGCATGTTTTCTTCTCTTTTATGTTAACAAATATTTGCCCAGATCTTTGTTCTGCAAAAAAAACTGGTTATGGCATCCATAGAAGATAATTCTCTGGTACACAAAACACCAGCACTATCCTAGACTCCTAGCTAAGTTTGCAGTCACACATGCATGCCAAAGATGGCCATGCCTACTTAAGAATCAATCCCATGAAGTCCATCCAGATAGGTTCGATCGCATCTCAACTCACTGCTGTTTAGGCTAGATTTAGGAAGCTGAAAACTTGATAGTGGCCAGGTATGGTACACCAACTGGACACCAAATCTGATAGGCGTTATGTCTTTGTAATGGAGAATGGTTTAATCAGTTATATCTGAAGTCAACCATCAGTTATTCCCACTCCCCCACTCGTATCTTACTGCAGCTTTAAACTAGAGAACCACCATCAATGGATTATTTTCTCAAACAAGTTGGTCTCTTCTAGATAAGCAGTCAAATACCCAGTAGATACACATGCTAACATTGAACGGTTCATGCAATTATGCAAAATTAAGACCTGTTTGCGCAATCTTGAGCGTCGAGCTGATTCCCTGTTTGATTGCTTCCGTTTTTGTTTCTTCACTTCTCGCTCGTCCTACATCAACGAAAAGTAAACCTAAGAAAAAAGTGAAAGGCAGGGTCCTTGAACAAAATAACAAGGAGAACAAAAGTCTGAATAGTAACAAACCTGTATGGCTGGATCACTGTGAACGATATCACGGGAATTTGACGAAGGAGCTGATGTTGGTGCTGCAACAGCTTTACCATGCACGGCTACAGAAGTAGGAGCACCCCAGTAATCCATTCCCATGTTCACACCAGTTGCTGGGCCAGCCATGGGAGGAGGGACTGGCCAATATGGCATCATAGGGTTAACCACAACTGGCCCAGAAGACGCTTGTGTGGGATCAATTGCAGCGCCCTGAGCAGTGACTCCTTTGTTGCTAGCATCTAGCAAAAAAGAAGCAATCAAATCATAGCTGTTTCCTAACACATGAGAAAAAACATGTCAACTAATACATGTACTTTTTAGAACAAAAATATACTCCAATCCTTTTGCTTCCACTTCCCAATGAGGCATTGATTACCAATTTTTAAATATTGCACTATAGATTTGTAGTCCTACCATTAGCCTGGCCATGCTCAGAACCATCCTTTGTCCGTGAACCCTGCATGTAAATGATTCGTTTATGTAGGTCTTAGGTTAGCATGACAACTGTTATAACCAGCCTACAAAACAAGAAATAGAGGGTAGCATGCATCCATCTAGTTTGTCCATCGGCTAGCAGGATAATCATATGTTTCAAACGACATGCAGAACACTGATCATGATAAATCTTACAAATAAGATACAACTACCAAGGATGCATGCAACATAAGCCTAGATTCACAAATTATGAAGCATCTCACACAGGAAAAGTTACTGAGGACGTAAGCAGAATGACCAACAGTTGATCTTAACAGAGAGTCAAATATAGTAGATGATGTAAGAAACTACTAATAATCAGCACAGCTGTTAAGAGGTGCTGGGCATGGGCGAATAGTCAAGAATTCAACAGAAGGGCTACCGTTAGACTTTCAGGATTGCCACAAAAAATGGAGCTGGATAACCAGCTGTTGGTATCCTCTTAACCAGGATTCACATTCCTGGAATTTGCAAAAGATCTGGACCCTGGCAGGAAGAACCGGTCTGCAATCCTACCAAGTAGCACCTTTAAGTACTGGATCAGCACAGTGCAGGCAATAGTTGAAAACCGGAAAGTTTGGTGGTTAGTCATGTCAAACAAGACCTCCTATAACGGGAAGAACGGTGAAACAAAAGCAGACTTTCTTGGAATCTGTCGCAGGTAGCTTTAATGGTGATAAACATAAAAGGTAAATATGATAAAGTGACGTACACTTTTAGAATTTGTACTGCTTCCTTCAGAATAACTTCCGCTTCCACTCTCACTGCATATCAGATGGTTGAGGATTCATCACTCATCCATTAGCAACACATGAAAGGAATGAAGGAATTACCTTTGTGAAGAACCTTCATTAGAGGATGACACTAAAGGTTTTTCAGGTGGCGTTTTACTTTTCACTGGGACTATATCAAGACTACCTAAGCTTCCTTTCATCTCTTCAGCGGAGTCTTCCGCTTACTTTTGTTTGACTTATCTGCCTCTGACCCGCCAACACCAGATGTCTAATAATGATGAAACAGAAGGGGAAAACTAAACAAATGAATTCATATGCAGTACAATAATAATAAAAATAGTTAACAAGTTACACCAATGTCACCAGAACAGAAATATAAGGACACATCAGAAAGACTCGAAGAATAAACTTTTGAAAAGTACCGAGAAATAGAGCAGCTAAAAGATACCAATAACTTACAGGAGTTTGAACTGTCCCATTTGGTGCTTGAACAGGATATGGGCTGTATGGGTGTGAACCCTGATGTGGAAACAGTTTACATAAGCATGATAAAATTATACAGAAAAGTTAAATGTAAGAAGTGAACTACCGGTGGCATAGGTGCCTGCTGATATGGTGTGCCTTGGGCATACATCGCTGCGTATGGTGGTGGTGTCCCATAAGGAGGCATCATCTGCCAACAGATGAATTTAAATCACGTGTTAAAATACTGATTTTTCAGACTTTCAGAGGTCATACTAGCTAATAACATCCTTGTATAAAAGTACACTTGCAAATCCTATGAACAAAGGTCAAAGGATCTAAATAACTCGCACATTCATGGAAAAGTTCATGCTACTTTATACTCACCAACACTCATCACTAGTTAATCGACATAACTCTTGCAGAACAGACTAAGCGATTGCAGCCACTAGCCAGCCAGCCACGGTTAGAACTTAGAACATTATGTCGATATCACAGTAATTATACACTACAATTCAGATAACGTACCTGTGGACCCCACATATACGGATGCCCCTGAGGATTTGGAGCCATGGTTGAATGAAAATAAGCCGGTGGCGTCATTGGAGCCGTACCAGGGACATTATAATATGCCTAAAGATGTATACTAACTGTTACAATAATAAAGACATATAGATCAATTAGAAAGGAATGCAGGATCATCTCATTTTATGAACCTGAAACTGAGACCAGTCAGGATATGCTGTAGGAGGATTAGTAGGTGTACTCTGTTCGTTCTGAAACAAGTGAAATAAGGTAAGTGGGTGCCAATAATTACTCTTGCGGTTTCAGATTGTTCATACAGACCTGTGTTGCCGACGATTTCTGAGGTTTGGCTCTAGTGGCCACATCTCCCTTTCCCATTATAATAGCTTCTCCTCTAGTCTTCTGTTCCTTTTACTTCCTAAGTTAACAAGGTAGTGTCCTGTTTAAAAAAAAAAAAAGTAAGGCACTGTTTACACCTTAAAGCATGAGAAAACAGATTGGGGTGATGGCTATAAGCAACATAGAATAATTAGAAATCAACAATTATCAAAATCAATTACTAGGTTAACATCAACATCATCTCCCAGATAAGAGATACTGGAAATATCTAGGTCTGATCAACAAAATGTAGAAGCACCGTCAAGTGGAAAGTCCTACACCTACATACCAACCAAGCTCAAATCTGGATAGTACTTGTGTGAATGGAAATGTATAATTTTACAAGAAAAGCATGTTGTGTGCAGCGTTTTGGAGGACGGGCTTCATGGAGCCTGAATTTTGAAAAATTTAAAAACCAAATTTCTAAGTTTCGAAAAATTGTGAATAAAATGTAGAAAATGATTATTTCTACCGGCGTACTAAAATGCGAAATATTCTATATTTTGGGCTGTGTAAAAATGACAAATTTCTGGATTTGAGTTGATGAACAGGTGCAAAATTCCAAAAATTTCAGATTCGTTAGAAATTGTCGTTTGTGTAGGCCGGAATACAAACTATTTCGTGTTGAAATTTTGCAGAGCCGCACTTCATTGTCAACATCTAGGATTTTGTCAGATTTTTTTGAAACTTTAAATGTCGATTTCAAAAAAGGCCTCCAAAGCGACTTTTCGTAACATGCCAGGTTGGCTTCAAAACATAGGGGCCACCATAGCTTTTCAATAAACTAAGGAAAAAATTGTTTTAAGAGGCGGCTATAAAGAAGAAAAATAAGCAATCTACAGAAATATGTGTTTATAATTAAAAACTCATTTGATTCTCTCCAATGTGGCTTAGCATTAAAATACAGTATATTTCATCACCCCACGTTCAGCTTGTGGGATTTGGAAGACCAAAAAAGTTATTTCTTGTTTCAAACTATTAAACTGAACAAATCAACGCAAAAAACAGCAGAACCGCAAGACCGCATTGATTCATCAACCGACCAAATCAGACATACATGTAAGAAATCCATAAGTAAAACAGCGAACATATAAAGAAAAAGGTAGCAGCTTCCTACCCACAGGCACCTTTGTTCTTTTATATGTCCTTTCTAAATGGAGCGGCGGAGTCTCTGACCAGCCCTGAATGCCAGAGGGGAAAAGTTCTTTATTAGCACTGGAAAAATTACAAGGAATGCATAGAATGTATCAGTAATAACTTTTGCTAAAAACAAAGCAAAACAAACACTGATTACACCCCACTAAAACTAAAAGTAACTTAATGATCCACACTAGCAATGTGCATGAAACATACGTATCATTGCATGATCAAATGTATACCTCGAGTATCCAATCAGATAGCAGCAGCATAATGCGCATACCAGCATTAACGGTCACCACGGACTAGTTTCACAGGGTTCATGTCAGAATCTAGCTTGATGTATTTTAACCTTTTAAATTCATATACTTGGGGTACAATATTGTACTAGGCCCATCATGCTGGTGAACTTTGAGAGCAAAATTATTAGGCGTTTCAGTAATTGGCTAAATTGGACTCCTGTTACTGTTAAGTTGTACACTCATGGCAATGAGATATATGTATAATTGGTAGATGCAGATAGTAGTTATTTAAGGTAAAAACTTATGGTGCCATCATCATCCAGCATACCCAGCCAGCATTTAGCATTTATCAGGTTATCATCATTCATCAGCTATTATTACTCTATTTATTTGCGGAGCTGTCATGTCACACAAAGATTGCAGTGATTCTTTTCCCGCGGACTGAACTCCTATAGCAACAAACGTGGCCGCTGAAAACAAATATACCAAGCTAGACAAGAGGAAGCCCTTGGGCATTGGCATACATATGTAACACTTTGCACTGCAGTGATACAATACCCTAACACACAACAATTTGGCCAGGGTATCTAGCTAAGGAATTCACATAGTGTTAGAGTATAAAGCTTTCAATCGTTTACTTGCTTATCAAATGACTTTGTTGGTATCCAACTGGATTGAGTTTCTTAATAGTGAGAACGCAGGAGCGTGATGATCATGACCTGGGTACGATTCCTGGCAGGAGGGTTCTGTTTACTTCAAAGGTGCTACAGCTAACTTGCAAATAAGTGCAATTTCACATATTGAGATGTCTTCCGATTTACGTACTTGACTATTAATGTCAATACTAACATGTTAGTAAAAATACTGAGTGATCCAAGATAATTAGTGCTACGAGAAAACCTGGTTCTGTAGCATCTAAATATCACGACTTTTAAAATAATACTGAATCGTTTCAGTTCATTTTTAAATACCACCAAAACTTACATCTATTCCTTTATGTGCCAATACGTTGGTTTCTAATTTTCTGTTCATAATTCTCGCCTCTCATATTTTTCGTGTAAATCAAGGGGAATTGAAATGTCAAGATAGCACGCGAACAAAACAATTTGCACAGGGTGCATGAAGGGCTGCCTCGCGCAGCCAGTATAGTCAACGGCAAGGGGGTCGACAGCGTCATGGTGACACGTAGCAGATCAAGACGATAGTGGGGCTGTCAACCAACTAGAAGTGGAACTTCGGATTCGTTACATGGGATGAATCAATCTTGCTCTTGTTTGGATCCTCCATCAAGGGTTGAGGCAGACGATGGTGATGCTGAACTGAGGCAAAATTGGATGCTATTAAAAATGGATCACAATGGTTTGGTGGTACTTTGCCTAAGTGGTAATGTTCCAGCTGAACAGAGTGATTTTTGTTTCAACCTAAAACCCTCAGAACAGTACTTGTCAACGTTTAATTTTTTTGAATAGCTGCATCTAATGACAGGCAATTGTTCGAACAGGGTGTGTACTAAGTAGTTTATGAAGTTCCTCGGGCAAAGTAGCTATCTTGACTCCAGAAGCAAACTAACTGGTACAAATAAAGACACAAGTCCGTTGTGACTAAGACTTCGCACTTAAAACTTCCGGGGTTCACATGATTAAGTACTCTAATGGCGACGTCGCGTTGAAGTGATACCACTAGACAACACTAGGCAATACGCATCAGAACAAAAATTAACCTACGGCACAACAAACAAACAAAAACAAGTTGACGGAGTACCATCAGACTGGCAAATCCACGGATCCTCGGCAGCAATCCCACACGACAATCCAGGAAATTGCTCGCGAACACCACGCAGATCTAAGTAGCGCCCTAGCTGGCTCCGAATTCAGGGGCGGATTCGGATTCAATTGCCCGTGGCCGAGAAGACTAGAGAGCAAATCCGAACAAGCTAGGGCTTACCAGCAGAAGGAGTCGGCAGGGGTGGATCTCCAGTCCGCGCCAGTCCGGTGGAAGGGGAGAGGGCAGATGAACACGTAGAGGCGGCGAGCTTCGCTCCGGTGGGAGGAGGCCGTGGAATTGGGAAATTGGGGCGGAGGCGTGGCGAACGTATGGAGACCGGAGAGAAAATGGTCCGAAGGAACGAACGCACTCCCAATCGCAACGTCAGAAAGACAGACAGGGCAAAGAGGAGGGCGCACATCATAAAAAGAGGAATTGAGTGGCGAAGCGTGGTGTTTTACTACTTGCCCAATTTCCTTCCTTTTCTTTTTTCTTATCCTGGGACGGCAAACAAATCGAACAAATAACCTAGTAGCACTCTTTTTTTAGATCAAACAACCTAGTACTGACGGCGAACCTTTTCAAGACTTCTTTTTTCAAAAACTTTTTTATTTTTTGAAAACTTAGATGAGTGGTTAGCTTGCAAATTTGAATATACTTGTGCACAAAATTAGGCAAATCTGAGTTTGGGTTGTATGCTTATCTTGTCTGTCATTTGCCACTTCAACTTTTTCATCATGGTCTGCCTTGTTCTTCCGTCGAGATATTGCCATACACACCTCCGCTTACGTAAGTCGGGGCGTTATCACCGTTACTCGAGCACGCGTATACTCTAAGTCACGACATGGTGCATAATACTGGTCATGTGCCCCTTGCGAGTTTGGCGTTGCTGTCAATGTCACCGTCTGATCATTAACACCAACTCGATTCCCTTTCCCTACTTTTTTCTTCTTCTTTTTCTACGGTTCCACTCGAATCCCGTTGACTCAAAGAAAACCATATCATGTATCATTCGGTCTTATTGGAACGCGAAGACTCTACACACAATGTACAAATCACAAACTCTTATACCCAAGTCTAACTTTAGTCAGTATGCCAGATATTTTCTAGTTGTAAGTGTTATTAAGCAATGAGTGATTATGTGTACATGTATTCTTAAATAAAAATCGTAGCATGATGTGCAAAGACATCTTACATAATAACAAATTATCATAGCACTTAGTACGGGTTTAGTTAGAGGGTGTCCTGGGTAGTATCATGACCACCCAACCCAGTTATAAAATGAATAGGAGCATGTAAGAGCACCAATAAGGTTCAATTATTCATCAAACAGAAATCATGAACACGAAAGAGAAAATATTGCCTCTCCATGTGCAATTAGTCGTAAGAATTGTATGAAATGTGAGCCACTAGAAAATCTATTCGCCGAAAGCTTGTACAATAATCTTGTAACGGTCTTCCGGGTACAACTGATTCGAGAAGAGAGTGCGGGAGGAGGAGCTTGAGGGCAAAGAGTGATGGAGAAGGGCAGGAGGAACAAGGAAGATGGAGTGGCCTATCGCAATCTTTCAAGTTTAGGAAGATCGAGCATGAATTGAGAGAGAAAAGGAAAGGGAGGTGGCCGTGCGCGAGAGAGAAGGGAAGAAGGGAACAGAGGTGGAAAACGGCCGTTCGCTCGTTACGCGTGTGGGGCGACCGTTCACGCCTGGTGCTGCTAACGACAGTTGTTCGCTGGACTGAAACACCGCCCGAAAGCCCTCCAAACCCCTCTCTCCGGCCGTCCGGCCCCCGCCTCGCGCCGCCGCCATGGACCTCTCCGACGACTGGCGCTTCCTCTTCCCCATCTCCGCCGTCTTCAACCCGCCGTCCCTCGCCCCGCCGGACGCCTCCCGCGGCCCCTCCTCTTCGCCCCTCTCCCGCCGCCCACCCGCTCCTCTCCCTCCCCTTCCCCTCCCCCCGCCCCTGCACGCCTCCGCCACCGCCGACCTCCGCCACGCCCTCCGCTACTTCGTCGCCTCCACCTCCTTCCTCCCCTACTCCGACCTCCGCTCCCTCTCGCCCCCCTCCTCGCCGCGCCCTCCCCGCCGTTCCCACCACCTTCCAATCTGCTCGCCGTCCTCCGCGCCCGCTCCTCGCGCTCCCTCGTCCTCTTCTTCCCGTACGGCGAGAACGCGGACAAGGTTGCCTTCGCTACCCTTGAATCATCCCTCGCGAGCTCCGCGCCCCTCGTTCAGAGCGATGGGTTCAAGCATCCTGGGCACCGCATACTGCAGCTTGCTGCCGCTCCTGCCCAGCCGTCCTGGTCGTCGTCGGAGCCGGATGACGGCCGTGTCGAGGGCTTCCTGCTTGCTGCGACGTTGTACTCGGTGAGCTGGTTCAGAGTCGAGTGGGGGGATTCGGGTTCCCTGGCACTTGTGCCGGTGGCCAAGCAGGGATTTGATGCTACTGTCGTGCACGCCTGCTGGAGCAAGCATTTTCCGTCGCAATGCGTGGTGCTGCTGGAGACTGGGGAGTTGTGCTGGTTTGATCTGGATACGCGGCTCGGAGGCAAGACGAAGGTTGGTTCTGGAAGCGATGATGATGTCGACTGGGGGGACTGGTTGAGCTGTGTGTATGGAGGGCAGCCGTGGATGGTGATCGTTGCGAGCACAAAGGTCGTCCTCTTGGTTGATTTGAGATTTGCGGATCGTGGCGAATACAAGGTTCTAGCAAAAGCTGCAGTGCCAGGGTTGTTTGAAACCGAGCCTTTGGAAATGATCGAGCATTATCTTGCGTTCTGCAAGGCTGGGTTTGATGATTTCCACGTGTCAGTAGTGACGGAGCGTCACTTGATTCTCCTTGATGTGAGACAGCCGTTGGTACCTGTGTTGGTTTGGCAGCACGGCCTTGACAGCCCAAATCACGTTGCTATGTTTCGCCTATCCGAACTGAGACCTTCCGAGGAATTCGAGTGGGCTTCAGGTTCTGGTTTTGCCATTTTGGTCGGTTCATTCTGGAACGGGGAGTTCAGCTTGTTCTGTTACGGGCCTAAGGAGCAAGGCTGTCCAGATAATTCGCATTTATACGCGTGGGATACTCCTTCACGGCTTTCTCTGACAGGTCAGCATGTGGCTGCAGCAATGGAATCATGAAAGAGGTATTCGCAACGCCTGTTTCAGGGCATGGTGGATATGCCTCCCAACACGGCGCGAACTCCATTGCTGGCTACTATGTGCTTCCAGACGACCCCTCAATATCGGAGCCTACAGTTGCCAGCTTTGCTTTGATCCGGCTGACAGCACTGGGGAAGTTAGAAATGCAACAGTATCGTGCATCTAGAGATTTGCACGATGACTTTGTCACCCCATGTGATGAATCAGAACATGCATCCAGGGATATTAGTTCACCCATTTTTGTCGATACTGAAGAAGAAAATTTCTCAACCAAACATCGATTCTTGAAGTTGCATTTCCTATCTGAATATCTGAAGGGCAATCTATGCAGTGCATTGGCGAAGCATGATAGTGTTAACGAAGACGGGGAGCACATTACTATCAGTGAAGATGTGTCAGCATTTGCAGAGGAGAACTCCAGATCCAGTTCGCTATCAGTTTCAGATTTTCTATGTAATGCTAGCGTCCCCCTGAACGTTTTTGAAATTGCATGTCAGAGCATATTGAGTGGTCTATCTTCAGATATTCTTCGTGTCTCTTTTTCTAAATACAAGGACATGCTAAAATCCGGGACAAAAGAAGGCTTAATAGAATTTTTAGAAGTTCCTAGGGATTTGATGCATAATGAACCTCAGTCTTTACTTTTACCGAAACCATCAAGCACATGCGAGAACCTGACTAGCAAAGTGATATATCAAAATGCTATTGTTGGACCAGTGCTCCCTGTACCTGTTCTACTTGCAATGGAAGAGAGGAACAATTGCATAGACAGCCCTTACGACACAGAAACTGCTGAAACCGACTTTGTACGCGATCGATGTAGTGAAGTTCTCGAAGCCTTTGTTCCGACATATCCATTCCTGAGGCAGACTGGTTCTCACAAAAAAAGAATGACAATAAGTCCTATTTTATTTACAAGCCTCGGATTGAGAATAGGTTTACTCTTCATGACAATGCTCCAAAGAAGAAAGCAGAAGAGCAAAATGTTGGTGATGGTGCATGTTTTCGAACATCTGCAGCACCATACAAGGATGAGAACTTCATGGAATTTGTTTGTGGAAAAGCCGGGAGTTCTGATTCTGGGCCTGAACAAACAACATCTGATTTGTTTGATTTCAGCCCAGTGGGATGGATTTTGATTCCACGGACCTAGACATTGAGCCTGCTGAAGAAAAAGAATACAAATGCTTGAGGAAACAATTTTTAACCTGGCAAAACAAGTTCAAGCCATACCAAGATTTTTGTAGCTCACATGGAGTACAAAAGCTGTCATAATGGCCTGCCGTGCTCCAGTCAGTTCTAACAACTATTGTATATTCCAATATAATTGCATTCATATTTGTTGAGAGAAAGACAGACTATTGTCGATCTCAGGCACTTTGCGAAATATAGACATACGGTCCTGTTTGCATATGCATATTCCTTACTAAGGTCACAATGCTACAATATTAGAGTGAGATGTGGTGGACAGCACTGGAAAGTAATAAGTGGTAGGATTTGACGGCCGACTTAAAATATTGTTGAACTTTATATCATGTCTCGTTTTTACAATCTCTTGTTAATACGACACAACATATGACAGTAACAAAATTTGTTGCAGTGTCTTTGAAGGTATACTGATATGCAATTTAGCATTAACCAGGGTCGTAGTAAACATACTTATATTTAGCACTCATCCTTTTATTCAGTTTAGCATTTTGAGTAGGAATTTCACTCGGTGTGATGTTTCTGTTAAGAAGCAGTGGTGCACCATTTATGGACGGTGCTCTAAGATCAGATTTGTTCCTTGGTAATGAACCACCTTATATAGCATGTTCTAAGCTTCTGGATGTGTAATATTCATTATTTGCCCTTTTTAGTAACGATGTCCCACATGGTAACTGAAATGGAAGGAACTAGTAGTATCATGCCAAAGGATATTTTGGTTTATTTTTATTGGGGTTAATTTACTTCTAATTTTCAGTGAAGGAACTAGTAGTGCCATTCTAAAGTGAATTTTATCCTCTATGTAACTAATGGCTAGACAATCTACAAGCTTATGAATTTTCAATTGGGGTTCATTTACTTCTAATTTTCTGTGTTTGCGCTTTCTAATGGTGAACCAAGAAGAAACTGGATTAGGGAGAATATGAGTGCTGAACTCTGAAAGTTTCTCAAGCATATGAGCTAAACACTAATTTTGCAACTGTTCCCTTTTATCTTTTTTGCGTTGCTAAGCTACAACTGCAGTCTATCGTGCAACTGTTGTTTCTTTATCTTTTTTTCCCAAGAATCATACAACAGTTCTAAGTTCTAACCCAGTCTCTGCATGTCCTTAGAATTATCCGTCTCGACATCGCAAATGTTTTGTTCACTTCAATGAGCGCTTAAGCAAGTTTTTCGGCTGCAAATCCTTTGTTTGCTATGATCTACAAGAGCAGGCAGTCGCTGGAGGCTGGACAAGCCAAATAACCAACCTCTTCCGTAACTTTCCAGTGAAGTGTACATATTTTTTGATTTGAGCGTTTACAACTGTATGTTAGGATTCTGAAGCTCCGAGCTGATGCATGAAAGTAATCCAATCAAGTTGAGGCCCTCATGATTAATGGTACAGTATTTCTGCTGTTCTTGGCATTGAGAATGCCTGCTAGCCCGCCATATACATACCATGCGGAATTCGGTGTAGGGACACAGCACCCTTTTCACCTTGCATTGCCATGGCCCATGTACTACCTGTTAAGTTCAAAATCTTCTCCCGGTGCTATGCCAGCGACTGCCAATTACCATGATCTCGAATATAGCTGTAGTCTGTAGAACTAATGTATATGGCACAGCGTGACGGAGCACGTTCTCCTATTTTGTTGTTCCACTTAAATATGTATTGTTTGCCTTTTTTTGTTCTAGTATTTCTCAGGCACTCTTATTTCTAGGTTGACGACCCGAACATTCATTGTTTATTCAATGAAAATCGAGTATCGCTACACTTTGGAAGTAGTGTTGCAACTTAATTCAGTTAGAAATAACTTGTTCGTTGGCAACTTACTAGTAGTATCCGACCGAAATTCAGTAGTCAAAAACAGTTTAGAAATTGTGCAGAACTTGGTTGTTTGGGACAACATTTCTTAGACGATTTTAAATCGCAAATAGAAAGTCTAAGAACATACACAAAATCCACCAGATCTGGCAATCAAATAACTAAGATCAATAACATTTGCAAAATTGGGAGAGCATAATTAAATGGGGTACATACACTTGGCAACTAAATTACTAGCAACTTTATTCAAGTTGTCCCAGAACTCTATAAAGCCCCCAAAATAGACCGCTGGAATTAGGAGTCTGAAAAGAACAACAGCGCCTAGAGTTGAACAGACCACGATGCAAAGACTGGCATGCGCTCTCATCGGCCAGCTCATGCCTTGGGGTTCCGGGATGAAGAAGCTCTCTGGTCTACCGGGTTACCGCTGCCAACCAAGTCTCTATAACGCTGCTCCCAGTCATCCAGCTTCCCGTTTGCAATGTCAGAATGAATTGCCCTTCGGATACCTTTTACGACGAAAAAGTACTGGAGAACAGCATGCAGGATATCAGTGAAGTGTTCTGTTCATAATTATGCTGGGATTTTACAGTTATTATCATGTGAAGAGCTAACCTGCACCGCAAGGATGAGAGGTATGTACTTCTTCCAGCGATTGTTGGGATTTGGACCATCGATTAACTTCTGATCAACATGAATGGGCTTGCTCCCATTTGAGACGACAATAGTAATTTCTTTCATCAAGTTAGGAATCCAGGGAGTTCCATCAGGAAGAATCTGGACACAGTTGTATGACATCCTCAATTAAAAATCAATAAGCTTAGGCACAACCAAATGCAATTCAAATACATAATGAAACAGACAAACCTTGGCACCATTATCGTTGGTCTTGCACCTTCCACTGTTCTCTACCAAAGCTAATGGCAAGGGATAATCCTAAGAATCACAACAGTGTGCTTCCATTAGAAATTAGTACCCATATTTCATACACAGAAAACAAAGATCCATAGGATGACTTTTTGTGTACAGAGCCTGTCATACACTGACAAATTTGATTGAGGTGTTGTGCAATAGTTCGTAATTAGAATGTATGTCACAAAGTAAAGCAGAAAACATAGAATCCAAAAGATGACTATTTGTGTACAGAATCTGGAAAATATGTCGAAAACTGAAGAACGTGGGAACCAAGCATATCTGAGAGAGTTAATGCAAACTCCCAGAAAACATACAGCTGATAAAATACTACCAGAACGTAAATGATAGCACGCAAAATGCAAACTGAAGAATTGAAAAAATATGAATTTTATTTTGTAAACTCAGTGTTGATAATCAAAGCACGCAAGTATGGCCAAGCTAACACTCTTAAACTCTGAAACAGTTAAAGACTTTGCAGAGCACAGTAGTCAATTCTCCTTTTCTTTCCGGCTGAGAGTATCAAAACACTATAGATCACAGAAAAATCCCATTACAGACCAGATACAGTTCCATAATGTAAATATCAAACACATGTTAGCACTTCTACAGCAAAACACAATAGAGCAAAGTTGGTCATGCAGAAAAAACCAAGATTAGACCCAAAGAGGATGAAAAATACACTTTTCATGTAATATCTATTTTTGAAGTCTCCAGGGCAGAGAGCACCAAATAATAACAACAAAAGCGAAAATAAATAAATTGGAAGTATTTCTAGAGGAGTATTTCAAATAAAAACAGCAGCAAACATGTAATTCAGGCAGACCAGGCTCCACACAAATTGCAAATAATTGATGGGAATTGATCGCGTGCTGATATTGCATAAAGTATGATGGAAATTATTGTATAGCAAGTAAAGATGTAAATTACCGCAGATTCTCGTTTGCCTATTCCTGCACCAGAACGGATGTACCGCAACAGCGAATCCGATCTTCTTGTAAGGAAATCATTATAGTCAAGTCCATCAGGTGGAGAGAGTTGGGCATGGGTTAGTACAACCAATGTTCTTCGCCAAATGGCCTTTCCAAATGAAGTAGTGATGGCTCTTATAACTTGTTCATCCAATGTATCCATTCTATATGTATCCAAGCGATCCACGTACAGAAGGACATCAATGGTCTTCTCCAGAAGAAACCTGCAATACCATTCATAACATGTAAGATGCAAGCAGAGGAATTCAATATTATGATATACAGATTGTATAACAAGTTAACAACACTACTGAACAGGGACCATGAACTTTTCTACAGATGCCAACGTAATGAACTACATTCTCAACAATCGTTGCTGTGATTGCAATTGTCAATAGAAAAATAGTTCTAGAGAAAGGGAAAATCAATACAAGGAATAATGAGTATTTTACATCCTTAGGAAAATGAAGAGGAACAAGATAAACAAGCACACATGTATTAGCGGTTTAGCCTGGTCAGAAATTGGGGAATTAAAGTATGAAAGGAACGCTTATAAATATAATATCCAAATCGGCAAGACATGGTACAGATGCACCCACTGCATCGTCCTGGTAGCACACAAAATTATCTATCATATCAAGCACTTAAGGTGGGGTGTCCACCAGCTGGCAACTATACACTATTTAGAACAAAGATGACATTCTATGACAGAGCGAAATTAATATATCTGCATAGACTATATGAGGTTAAACACTTTCAGAGAAAATTAGGGAGTTTCACCTATAAATTATGATTCCTACATGCTACATCAGAGACAGCATTAGCACAAAAACAGACCAATAATGATCTAAGAAGAGCAACAGATGAAAAAGACAGGTACGTCCACGAACACAAGGTTTCAATCTGAACAGGAATGCAAATCTCTTGTCTTTTTTATTTAGTTTCATTTATGTTGTTAAATCTACATCTCTACCCATGTAGACCATTGGAAAAACTGATATGTTAATGCAGACCCAAGCATTCACCATTCTTTAAGGACGTATCAGCAATATGATATTCCTGACTAATGTGATTTTTATGCACAGTAAAATCTTTTACCTAAATCTAGGACCTGTATTAACAAAAAGGAACAGCTGAACTTACTCATAAAGTCATTTATTACATACGACCCAAGGATCAGCAATTCAGCTGTGTGGTAATTCAAACTGGAGCACGGTTCGAGCAATGCAACAAAACAATCTTACCAGTTTGAAAAAACAAATAGAACATAAAAATCAGAGCAACCTGATACAATGAAATAACCCACTCTTGTCCCTAAGTTGAACATGGCAACACATGTTCACCTAGAGTGCTACCCAAAGCCTTAATTTTTACAGTATCTACAATCATATGCTCACTTGCCCTAGGCTACCACCCAAAGACCTAACTTTTCAAGTTGAAAATAGCAACCCTTGGTCGCCACCAAAGCCCTATATTACAAGTTATAGTATCTACAATCAATTGCTCAGTTGCAAACAAGCACGGTTGGCACCCAACATGTACATACCTCTTAATGATCTCAACAGCCTGCTCATTGATGTACCCACCTTCAATGAGCCCAGGGGTGTCAATGATGTTCAAGGTGAACCCTGCCCTGGTGCGGGAGCACATCATCGGCCTCAGACCCTCAGACTGCATAGAAGCATCATACAATGATGCACTCCCACATAAGTAACCCAGAACAGAGGCACAGCCGCACAAAGAGAAACAGGGCCAGGAAGAAGTGAAACCTGGAAGGCGCTGACGTTAGCGACCCTCTCCCCGACTATGGAGTTGACAGTGGACGACTTCCCCACACCGCCCTTCCCCATCACCAGAATCGTCAATGTGCTCACGTTCTTATAACATGACAACATAAGCAAACATGCAATTGCCATCAATTTTCGCCAAACATCACAACACAGACACAATTAGAGCCTAGTCATGGTCAATTAATTAGCTGGTACAGGTAAAGAGCGACGGATAGACGCGCAGTACCTCCTCCTTGAGCTTGCCGAGCAGTTCGTGCAGACTGGTCTGGGTGGCCGCCGGGAACTGCTGCAGCCCAACCCACTCGCGGGGTATCGGCGCCGCCATCACCGCCCGCTGCTTCCTTTCCCCTGACACAAGGACGCGACCGGACAAATCAGAAACATTAACCCAATTCGGTCAAGGCGCACAGTGGCGGCGGGGGCGGCGGCGATAGTGCGCAGACGGACCGAGGTGGTAGGTGCAGGAGGTGCTTACCGGAAGATACGGAGGCCGACGAGGCGGGCGGTAAAACCCTAGAAGCGGCGGAGGTGGACGGAGACGGGGAGGAGAGTACACCGGGGAGGTTTATGAGAAGGGAAGAAGAGATAAGGAGAGAGATGGGGACTCTCTCTTTTTGTTTTCCGTTTGTTCCTCTTTTCTTTTCGTTTTTCTTTTTGTCTTTTTCCTTTTCCCTGTGGGCTAACGGGCTGGGCCTGGTGCCGCTTGTTCTTTTACGGCAAAAAGGCCCTTGTTCCTTGGGTTGGAATATCTGGGCCTCCAACCAATTTCCATTATTATACATATCATAAAAATATCGCAAAATTATCCTCAAAAAAAATCGCAAAATGTGGCCGACATTCAACCTCTTTTTTTTTGCGAAACACAGTACAACGCAGACGCTCACATACACGTGCACACACTAATCCCTATGAACACACGCACGCACACCCTACCCCTATGAGCACCTCCGAAAGACTGAGCCGACGATTGGGTCTTGAGATTGACAAAGTCACCACAGACGCCTCGCTGTCGACGGGAACGTCGCCTCCCACTGAAGAATATTCCGTCTAAATGAGAAACACCAATGTCAAATCTAAGATTTGAACTCTGGTGGGCTGGGGTACAACCACCCTCCTAACCATCTTGCCAGACGCAAGTTCTCGCCGGCATTCAACCTCAGTCTCCATTCATTCATATCTAACGATCTACATGTTTCCAGTGAATTCGCAAAACATACCATCTTTTTCGGTTGCTAATTGGAGCACCAATTTCTATGGCATACTCCCTCCATTTCTAAATTTCTAAATGTAAGATGTTTTAAATGTTGCACATATTGTTTATATGTGTATTAAAATGAGTGAACATACATATGAAATATGTCTAGATACATTTGTGTACAAGTGAATGTGGACAAAACTTAAAACATCTTATATTTGGGAACGGAGAGAGTAGTTTCTAATGCATTATTTTGATATTACAACCATATTTAAGGCTAACCTCACATATAATGGCTCCTCATTTGAAGTTTCGAACCTTCTCTATCACAATCGAAACAGAATCCTCGAGGCTCGAGGACACGCGAGGCACCCAACTCTGCCCGAGCCGGTGCTTGGGAGATGTGATCCTCGTGTCAGAGGAAGAGGCAATGCAAGACGTTGGACTCTTGTTCCTCTTTTTGGCCCTGAGGGCACTTGTTCTTTGGGTTGGCTTGATTTACTCCTCTAAGTAAATTCCCCTAAAATCGTCTAAACAACTAATATCCCCAAAAAGGTAATTTCTACCGCCACAAAGAAAACAATGGGTGTTCGGTCTCTACAAAGCTGGAAGGACCAGATCGACACTTAGCTTGTAGTCTAGATTCTTTAGGTTAAACACGTGTGTCCTAAGTGATATTGTCGGCAGGGGCGATTTTACCATACCTCTGCCTAGGGCACGTGCCCAGGCTCTATGCCGCTGCATCCATGAAGTCCGGTGACCTCCTGGGACGAATATGGTCGCTGGAACATCGAGATCTTACTAAAGACGATGCCCAACTGCTTTTTGTCTAAAAAAACACGTCTCTCCCGTCGCTTGGGCCTTAACAGGTTACGTTTGCTTCTTTTTGTGGCTGGACTTGGGCTTTAAAGGACATACCACGGCCCTCTAGCTAGTCTGCAATATTTAGCCAGCATGAACGAGCCTTGGTTGGGTCAAGAAAAAAATCCTAAGCTTAACTATCATCGATACTTTGGTTCCTGAGTTCGTGCCCAGTTTTGTCGGAGTGCTAGCTCCGCCACTGATTGTCGGCGTCATATGAATAAGAGTCCCCCAACTCTTTTTTTTTGGCTTGGCATGGTTGTAGTTGTCGAAACCGAGGATCAAGGCGATCTTTATGTCTTCTTGATCGACGACCAATGGTGTTTAGTTTTCCGGTTTCATCTCTTTACACTCTTGGTTCTCTTATTCACTGACTTGGTGATGAAGCAACGATTAAACAACCTGCTCGACGAGGGGTCTGTCACCATCCACAACACATTCAGTGATTTCATTCTCGCCTCTTTTGGATGGGCGTCATATGACTCTTTCAAACCTTCAAGGTTACTCAAAATGTAAAGACAGCAACTTCAGAGGTATGACAATCATGCCAAGTTAAGCGGCCGTGGGTGGCATCATCCGGATCTAGCCAGTGAACAACGCTAACAATGCTAAACATGGCGAACGTTCTTGCTCTCAAAGGCTCAAAGAAAAGGGTTGTTCAAGATGAGTGGAGCCACGCCAACGGACAACAATAAGAACCAACCCTTTATCCATGAATACCAGCGGGAACAAAAACTCGAAAAATACTCGCCGATAGAGGAGTAAAGACCGAGGTCTTTTATTCGAGACAACATCGCCATCACCTGTGAGCATGCTACGGCAGCATGAAAACAAAACATGAGACCGAATTTTCTCCCATCTGCCCCATGACACCGGAGTAATGGGTACTGTTTTATTTGGTTGGCTCTGTAATATCATTGCGTTCGATCGCCCCCTAGATCTTTAGAGCTAGCCTTGTGGCTTAAGTCATCACGATTTGCCTTCTTATGGTAAATCATCACAACTTCACTCAGCTAAAATTGCAAGCATCACACACAGTTAGAATGATGCTGGTCGTTACGTTACTGGCACATAGCTACGATCCTCCGCCGAAATAATTGCATGTCTGGCGATTTACCGAGCTCGATATCAACAATTTACGACATGGTGGTTTCAATCTCAGTATTCCAGCGTACTACTACTACTAAGTGGATAATCCAAGACGTACAGCTCAAGTTAATCAGCTCCTAGCGCTCGATCGTGCCGCGGCCGGCTGGATCTCCTCCTCCTGCACGTAACGCAAATTGAACTCTCAAATAAATAGTGCTAGCTACACAGCAGGGCCTGCAGGCCATGGACAGGAAGGAGTCAAACTTCCGAATGGATCGGAGACATTGGTCCGAGTCCGGCTACGTACGTTACGTCGTCGGTGCAGTGCATGCATGCCTCCGTGCCACTCGATCGACGTTTCAAAGTCCAGAACTGGTACACCTCATCAGCAGCCGTGTCTACGTGGACTGGACTGACCCGGCCGGAGAGCGTGCTGCAGAATATTCCAAGTTCATGAGTTTGTCGAACCTGAAAACGCCACACACGCACGGGCGACGAGATGGAACCGGATTTGCTTGATGTGGACGAATGGATCACGGCCGCAATCCGGACGGTAGGATCAATCGAGTACCTTCTAGCAGAATCTACTTCGAGATTCGAAATACATCGACATTTTCAGAACATGTAAAGTCAAATAACACTTCTTTTTCCATTACACTATAGAAACCCAATGACCTGATTGTATGGATATGAATAATACAGGATTCCCGATCCTGGCGGGAAAAGAAGGTCATGGGATTCTCATGCTTCTAGGGCTGAAGACTCATACAACTCTCTAACTGCAGATCAATTGGAAAGATGGAACTTATCTACCTGTCAGGGTAGATGGAAGGTGGATGTTTCGGTGCGGTCGCCCCCATTCCTATTTAGGTTTACTTGATGCCTATTGTGAGAATAGGTCTCCGTTCAAGCGGCCTCTTGATGGTGAGTATATGCTTCGATCAATTCTTGTGCTCTCCCTATGCGCGTGTTCTTGTGTTCTTGATCACCGAACATGTTACAAAATAAGTTTATGTTCTTTAACCAAAGAGGCCCAAGGATGCACCATCAGCTCATAGCATTCAGTTTGTGTTCAAATGGATCCCAACCATGCGTCTTTATTCATCTGAATTACATTCTGCGTATCCAACCGCCATATGACATCGGGCCTCCGCTTCATCAAGAATCGACTGTGATTTCTAGAATTATCAAGAGAGTGAGAAAGAACTCATTGTGCACTCTTCTTAGGTTTTCCATTTGATTACAGTTGCTTTGAACCTAAGCTTGTTGCTGAATTAGCGTTTAAGTGCGTCCAAAATAGTGTTTGTATCTAACACCTAGCTAAGGAAGGGGATTTTACATCTAACTATCCTACAAATACAAATCTGCTTACACATCCATCTTTACACCAGTTTTGATTCTAAGACAGCCTATTGAGCCCTCTGAAGTCCATAGCGTCGACGCATTCCCCTGCGCCTTTGTGCCTGTTGAGCATCCTGAGCAGCTCGGTGGTCTTCTCCTTGGTCGCGTCCCTGCAGCCAACCTGCAAGAGCAGCAGCAGCTTCTGGAACGCGCCGACCCGTAGCGCCTCAACAAGGGACCGCTTCACCGCACCCTCGTCACCGCCGGCGCTCTTGCCGAGCCGCCACATCGCCGAGACGGTGAGCTCGGTGGCCAAGTCGGACACGCGGAACATCTTCTTGACGAGCACGGGCACGGTGAGCGCGTGCCCCCGCGCGCTAGCGCGGCCTTCCTCCGACGCAAGCACGGCGTCGAGCATCGCCAGCGCCTTCTCGGCCATGCACTTATCTGCGTCGACGAGGGCCTCGACTAGCAACGGCACGAGCCCGGCCGTCGCCACGCGGGCCGCGACGCGCTCGTCGGAGCGCGCCAGGTGGTAGGCGGCGACCATTGCGGCCTTGGTGGCCTGCGGGCAGATGGGGGCCTTGATGATCTTGACCAGCGCGTCCACGATCTCGTCGGCCTTCAAGCCCAAACCCTTGCACGCTCCGTCGCGCGAGGACACGACCTCCTTGATCACCAGCACCGCGTTGAGCCTCCCAGCCAAGCTCCCGTTCTCGGCGACGGCGACCAATGAGCCCAGCGATCTCGGCGAGGACAGAATCTTGGCGGCCTCCTCGTCCAACGGTGCCATGCGGACCAATGCTGCGAGAACGTCCTCGACAAGAGCGCCCCCGCCGGCTCGCGGCCGCTTGCGGCAAGCGACTCGAGCGCGGCAGCGAGCACGCGGCCCGTGCCGATGGACACGAAGCACCTCCGGTTCCGCTCACTGTCTCTAGCGAGTGACCTGACCCTGGAGACAGCGGCGGCGCACCGGGCGGCCGCGCCGCCGTCGCCGGCGCGCGCGGACTCGGCGACCTCGAAGAGGAGCTCGGAGGCCTGGACGGGCGTGACGGGGATCTTGGGCGTGGGGATCCGCTCGACGCCGCGTGACCGGTTGGCGACGCACCAGTCCTGGATGACGCGGCGGAGGGCGTGGTTGGGGACGAGGTCGTCGCGGCGGAGCGGGGCGTGGGTGACGGGGCACACGGCGGCGCGGCCCGTGTCCAGCCACGCCTCGATGCTCTCGCGGTCGTACGTGATCCCGGTAGGCGCCGTGACCGGGTCGCGCATGAGGTCCAGCGAGATCGGGCACCGGAAGTGCGCCGGGATCGCCAGCTCCACAGCCACTGGTGCCGCCGTCTTCGCCGTGGCTAGCGATCTTCTCGCTCTCCGCGCCAGCAGCGCCATGTATTGATTGATGCCGAAGAAAGGGTTGATTGATCTGGGAAGTAGAAGGTAGGTACGAGCTAGGTGGTGTTTCAAGATCGATGCTGTTGGAGACGATCGATGGATCGTGCAGCCGCGTTGGGCGCGTGGGAGCTGGGTGTCAAGGGAGTTGAATATGAGCGAGGACTGAATGGAGTGGTGGGAAGAAGGGTTCAAATAGGGAGGGGAGGAACGGAAGGGTAAAGGCTTTGAATCGAAAAGTTGACCTTGAATTGATCGTTTGTACGTAAGTTTGAACGAGAAAAGCCGGTGTTGGGAGGAAACGGTCGGGTTGGTCATGCCTTATTAGCGCTGTGCTTTAGTTAGGTGCCACCATGGCCGTCCTTTTCATTAGTACGTTCTTCTTTTTGCGAGAGTACATGGTGCCGCATACAATCCACACATTACACAATCACACTCACAAACATGACATTTTTTTTTTGGCAAGATGTCTCGTTTAGTCGTGAACCGATTGCTCCAACGTCTTACTAACATAAACTTATCACAAGAGCGAGAAGATCTCCAATGAAACCTAAACTACGATAGGCGATTTTCATTGAGCTCTAAGCACTCTGCTCTCATGCATAGTGTTGTTCCAGTCACCAAGAAGAAATTTATGACACTACAAGTTCCTTTAAAGGCGAAGATATTTACGGTTTTTGTCACAGTGATGGCGCCATATCTCCTTCTCAAATTACAATTGCTCGCTTCGAATGGGTGGTCGATCATTCAAGTGGCATCTAATTTGTATCCCCCTTGCAATGTTTTTGTGCGAATACCTCTTTGAGATCCTAAATCTTGGTCAGGACCATGGCTATTTGTTGGTCGTTATGTTCTTGCATAAATTATGATATTTTCTAGGGTCGGGAGAGACGTAGAGGGAACCCATGCGCAACTAGATCAAATGAGCAAGGAGGTGTTTGCTAACCATGGATGACACTCTAGGCTACAAATTGACACTCATGCATCTTAGTATCTTTTATACATGAGCTTAGTACATGTTTCTGTTTCACGTATGGACAAATATTTTACTCTGAAAATATGTGGCATGATTGCGTGCATTGCACCGGTACCAAGTACCTCGTGGTACTACCCGGCTACGTATGCACGACAGCACTACAAAACATTTGCATAAGGACCTTTTTGATTCGCAAGATTCTAAAACGCGGGAATAATAAAAACATAGGATTGAAATGCTATGTCTATTCCTTATGCTAGGTTTTGATTACATCACAGGAAAACCAAAAGATTCTTTTCAAGATGTTTGAGTGGATGTTAAATTTACTATGAGTGTATATTCCTTATGAAATAAATCATGTACGATTCAGTCCTACAATCGAATGCCCTACATATGTAAAGACTCTAAGGAGTATAACCCTGCAAAATTCCTATTGAAATCCTTCCCGAGAGATTTGATTTTTTTGGTACATTGTGCTGGCGCTAAGTTGACGAGGGAATATATTGCGGTGTTGTTTCTATCTCCCCGGCAACGGCGCCAGAAAATATGCTTGATGCGTGTAATGTCACACGTCAGTTGGGAACCCCAAGAGGAAGGTATGATGAGTGCAGCAGCAAGTTTTCCCTCAGTATGAAACCAAGGTTTATCGAACCAGTAGGAAAACGAGGTTGCTTCGAAGGTGTTGGTGAAGGAGTGTAGTGCGGCGCAACACCAGGGATTCCGGTGCCAACGTGGAACCTGCACAACACAATCAAATTACTTTGCCCCAACTTAACAGTGAGGTTGTCAATCTCACCGGCTTGCTGAAAACAAAGGGTTAAACGTATCGTATGGAAGATGATGTTTGTTTGCATAAAACAGTAGAGAACAATGATTGCAGTGGATTGTATTTCAGATGTAAAAGAATGGACCGGGGTCCACAGTTCACTAGTGGTGTCTCTCCAATAAGATAACTAACATGCTGGGTAAACAAATTACAGCTGGGCAATTGACAATTTATAAGTGCATAAAACATGCATGTGCGAGTTGTGGTGTCTACTATGAGATTCATTTGGGCATTACGACAAAGTACATAGACCGCTATCCAGCATGCATCTATGCCTAAATAGTCCACCTTCCGGTTAACATCCGTACCCCTTCCAGTATTAAGTTGCAAGCAACAGACAATTGCATTAAGTAATGTGCATAATGTAAACAATACATTCATCCTTGAATAAAGCATTGTTGTTTTACCCCTAGTGGCAACAACACATCTACAACCTTAGAACTTGCTGTCACTATCCCAGGTTAAATAGAGGTTGAACCCAACTATCATGCATAAATACCCCCTCTTGGAGTCACAAGTATTCACTTGGCCAAGGCTTCAACAAGTAACGGAGAGCATGCAAGATCACAAATGACATAGACATGATAATATAATATTAAGTTTGCTCCCAAAAGATTGGATAAATTTGCATTTGTACCGTCTGATGGTGCCTCAGGTGGGCTGTTAGTTATGTGGACTGGAAATGTGTTCACTGGTACAGTCGTGCAGCAGGAGTGTTTCGGCCTGATAATTCACTTCACCTCATCTGTTTCAGCTGACGATTTCTATCTGGTTAATGTGTATGGCCCGTGCGATGGTGAAGCCCGTGAAAACTTTATAGCGTGGCTTTTTAGCTTGCAAATTGAGGATGATGAGTTGTGGCTTTTTGTAGGAGATTTCAATTTCTACCGATACACTGACAGCCGTAATAAACCAGGTGCTAATCATAATGACATTGCCACATTCAATGATGTCATTAGCTATTTGGGTCTTATTGAGCTGCCTATCAAAGGTCGTGCTTACACCTGGAGCAATATGCAATCTGAACCTCTCTTGGAACAACTTGACTGGTTTTTTACCTCTCCTAGCTGGACGATAAAATTTCCTAATACCATGGTTCACCATTAGCTCGACCTACTTCGGATCATATCCCTTGTGTAGTGGCCATCAGCACCAATATCCCCAAAGCAAAAGTTTTCAGATTTGAAACCCATTGGGTGAAAATGCCAGGTTTTTTGGATGTTGTGAGAAATATTTGGGACATCTATTGTCCAGGGGATGGGGCTAAATGCCTTTCTTCCAAGCTCAAACTTCTACGCAAAGGCTTGAAAAAGTGGAGCACTAGTATCTCGGTGATTAACAGGTTGGTAGAAAACTGTAATGCTGCAATTTTCATGATTGATGATATTGAAGAACAACGCACCCTAGATATTACTGAATGGAACTTCAGAAATACTGTCAAAGCCAGGCTTGGTCATCTATTAAGTTGCAAACATGAATATTGGAGGAAAATATGTACGGCTCGCTGGGCAAAATTTGGTAGTGAAAACACGGCGTTTTTTCACTCCATGGCTACAATTCGGTACAGAAAGAATTCTATCTCTTCGCTGACTCGGACAGACGGTTCTCTGGCTGTTGAACATCATGAGAAGGCTGGCATCTTACGATCTACATTTTATGAGAGACTAGGAACTGTGGTTCCAATCGATTCTTCGTTCAACTTCTCTGCTTATATCCACCCTGTTGCTGGGCTTGAATCTCTATCGGTCCCTTTCACTCATGAGGAGATCGATGGTGCTGTTGCTGAATTGCCCATCGATAAGGCCCCGGGCCCGGACGGTTTTAATAGCCTATTCATCAAGGTTTGCTGGCCTGTCATTAAACCTGATTTTTATAATTTGCTGAGGCAATTCTGGGAAGGCTCGGTTAATTTACAGAGTATTAACGATGCCTTCATTACTTTGATTCCAAAGATCAATGCTCCTGAAGGACCTAATGATTACAGGCCTATCTCTCTACTAAATACTTGCTTCAAACTGATCACCAAATTACTTGCCAACCGCCTACAGAGAAAGATTCTAGATTTGGTGCATGTCAACCAGTATGGTTTTCTTAAATCAAGGACGATCCAAGACTGTGTTGCATGGGCTTACGAGTACATACATCAGTGCAAGCAATCTGGCCGGGAAGCAATTGTTTTGAAACTTGACTTTGCGAAAGCGTTTGACACGATTAGCCACCAAGCCCTTGTACAGATTCTGAGGTGCAAGGGTTATGACGAGGCATGGATCATGTGGATTCAGTCCATATTTGCAACAGGTTTCTCCTCAGTTCTTTTAAACGGTGTGCCCGGAAAGAAATTTCCTTGTCGTCGTGGTGTGCGACAAGGAGACCCTCTGTCCCCGATTTTATTTGTGGAAGGTGCTGATTTGCTTCAGACAATGGTCAATCTTCTTGCTCACCAAGGTTCTTTGGTGGCTCCGCTTCCAATTCCTGATACCGACTTTCCGATTGTTCAATATGCTGACGACACTTTATTGATCGTCCAAGCCTGCCCAACCCAGCTAGTGGCCCTCAAGCATACTCTTCAGCTGTTTGCTCAAGCAACAGGTCTTTGCCTGAATTACAGTAAAACTTGCATGATGCCCATTAATCTCTCTGAGGTCAGACTGACGCAATTGGCCGACATTTTTGGATGTGCTACAGGCTCTATGCCTTTTCCGTACTTGGGGCTTCCTCTAGGCACCACTCGCCCGTCAGTTAATGATTTGTCCCCGATTGTGGATCAACTAGAGAGGAGACTGAACGCCAGTGCAAGATTCCTTGATTATGGTGGTCGTGTTACTTTTGTGAACTCGGTTCTATCATCGTTACCAACACACTACCTCTGTTCACTCAAGCTGCCCAAGGCGATCATCAAGATGTTTGATAGAGGGAGAAGACATTGCGTTTGGGCAAAAGAAGAGGGCCGAGATTCGTCTCATTCCTTGGCTGCATGGTCTCTGGTCTGCAGACCAAAACGACATGGGGGACTTGGAATTAAGAACCTTGAGATTCAGAACACTGCTCTCCTGTTAAAACAACTGCACAAGTTTTTCTGCAAATCTGAGATTCCCTGGGTAAAACTAGTCTGGTCCTTGTATGGTGATGCCCCTCCACAAGCTCATTCGGCCCGTGGATCTTTCTGGTGGCGTGATATTTTCAGTTTGATTAATATATACCGCAGCATCACCTCTTCTGTTGTTGGGAATGGCGAGATGACCCTTTTCTGGAAGGATTACTGGCACAATGGCACACTTCTTTGTGACTCCTTTCCTCACTTGTTTTCTTTTATTCTTGACGAGGATATCTCAGTGGCAGCGATGAAACGCGCAGATGATCTAGGTTCTCTGTATGCATTGCCGCTGTCAGTTCAAGCCTTTGAGGAGCTGACACAAGTTGATAATATTTTGAGCTCAATCGAGGGAGATTCGTCTACGCTTGATACGCGAATTTTCGTATGGGGTAACGCTTATACATCAGCAAAATATTATAGCTTCATTTTTGCTCCTGTCCCACGCGACAAAGCTATCGATTTGATTTGGGCGTCCAAATGCTTGCCAAAGCTTCGTATCTTCATGTGGCTTCTGATCCATGATCGCCTGAATACCAAAGATCTCATGATTCACAAGCATTGGAACATTGAAGATGGGCCACACTGTGTTCTCTGCCCAACCCAAGTCCTGGAGACGAGAGATCATCTCCTTTTTGAATGTAATTTTGCAGCCGCATGCTGGGGTGCTGTTGGGATCAATTGGAACTGCCACTTGCCTATCTCTGCTCGTATTTTGTCAGCAAATCTGTCATTTCAGGGACCTTGCTTTATGGAAGTGGTGGCGTGCGTTGCATGGAATATTTGGAAAATTCGAAACGACTTTATCTTTAAAGAGATGAATGCTTCATTTGGAAGGTGGAAGGTCTTATTCCAGAATGATGTTATGCTTCACCAACACAGAGTCAAAGCTAGTATGGTGGCACCGCTATTAGTCTGGACCAGGAACATCTTTACCTAATGATGCCTACCCTTTTCAGTTTTGACCCACCTTGATTTTTCTCCTTTTGTACTGTTCTGTATTGGTGGTCACCTACTGGGTGACTCCCTGAACTGGTGTTGGTTCATTAGAAAATTGAAAATTATACCGTAGGGGCTTCCCCTACGGTAATCAATATAAGTCAGATCCCAGCAAACACAACATGTAGCATTACAATAAGATGATCTTGATCATGATAGGCAGCTCACAAGATCTAAACATGATGGCACAAGTGGAGAAGACAACCATCTAGCTACTGCTATGGACCCATAGTCCAAGGATGAACTACTCACACATCACTCCGGAGGCGGGCATGGCGATGTAGAGCCCTCCGGTGATGATTCCCCTCTCCGGCAGGGTGCCGGGAAGAGCTTCAGAACCCCCCGAGTTAGGGTTGACGACGGCGGCGGCAGCGAATATGTTCTGGATGAAAGGCTCGGTGTTTTTGGGTTTTCACGTCTCGGGGAATAAATAGGCGAAGGGGCGATGTCGGCGGACCCCCGAGGGGCCCAAACCACCAGGCGGCGCGGTGGGCCCCCCTGCCGCGCCTGTGGTTTGGCCACCTCGTGGCGAGTCTTCGTCTCTCTTTCGGACTCCGTGTACGTGTTGGAAAAATAGGGACGTGGCCTTTTGTTTCGTGCAATTCTGAGAATATTTCCAGAAGTAACTTTCTGAAACCAAAAACAGCAGAAAACAGGGAACTGGCACTGTGGCATCTTGTTAATAGGTTAGTCCCAGAAAATGCATAAAAGTGATATGAAGTGTATATAAAACATGTAGCAAATGGTATAATATAAGCATGGAACAACAGAAATTATGGATACGTTGGAGACGTATCAAGCATCCCCAAGCTTAGTTATACTCGTCCTCGAGTAGGTAAAACGATAACAACAAATAATTTCTGAGGAGACATGCTTTCACACAATCTTGATCAATATATTGCAAGGCTCATGTCATGAATGAAGTGACTCAAAGCAATGGTCTATAGTTTGCTAACAGATAGATAAAGAGTAAACAATGAATCATATAAGCAAAAACTTTTTATGAATAGTACTTTCAAGACAAGCATCAAAAAGTTTTGCATAAGAGGTAACTCATAAAGCAATAGATTCAAAGTAAAAGGCATTGAAGCAACACAAATGATGATTAAGTTTCAGCATTTGCTTTCAACTTGTAACATGTATATCTCATGGATAGTTGTCAACATAAAGCAATATAACAAGTGCAATAAGTAAACATGTAAGAATCAATGCACACAAAGTTGACACAAGTGTTTGCTTCTAAGATAGAAAGGAGTAGGTAAACTGACTCAACAATAAAGTAAAAGATAGGCCCTTCGCAGAGGGAAGCAGGGATTAAATCATGTGCTAGAGCTTTTTAAGTTTTCGAAAGCATATAGAGAGCACAAAATAAGTATTTGAGAGGTGTTTGTTGTTGTCAACGAATGGTAGTGGGCACTCTAACCCCCTTGTCAACCAGACTTTCAAGAGCGGCTCCCATGAAGGACGTTATCTCTACCAGCAAGGTAGATCATCCCTCTTTTCTTTTGTTTACACATGTATTTTAGTTTCTTTATAGTTGACACTCCTCCCAACCTTTTGCTTACACAAGCCATGGCTAACCAAATCCTCGGGTGCCTTCCAACATTCACATACCATGGAGGAGTGTCTATTTGCAATTTAAGTTGCTTACTGATAAATCAGGGCAAAACATGTGAAGAGAATTATTAATGAAAGTTGTAATTAATTGGGGCTGGGCACCCCGTTGCCAGCTCCTTTTGCAAATTATTGGATAAGCAGATGTATATGCCACTAGTCCATTGGTGAAAGTCAGAAGTAAATGACAAGATTGAAAGATAAAACACCACATACTTCCTCATGAGCTATAAAACATTGACACAAATAAGGAGTAATAAAGTTTTGAATAGTTTAAAGGTAGCACATGAAATATTTACTTGGAATGGCAGGAAATACCACATAGTAGGTAGGTATGGTGGACACAAATGGCATGGGTTTTGGCTCAAGTTTTGGATGCACGAGAAGCATTCCCTCTCAGTACAGAGTTTAGGCTAGCAAGGTTGTTTGAAGCAAACACAAGTATAAACCGGTACAGCAAGAATCACATAAAAACATATTGCAAGTATTATAAGACTCTACACTGTCTTCCTTGTTGCTCAAACATTTTACCAGAAAATATCTAGACCTTAGAGAGAACAAATATGCATCCCAAGTCTCAACAAGCTCTACGGTAGTTCTCCACTACTAGGCTTTAACTACATGATGCAAGAGCTTAAACATGATCTACTTGAGAGCTCAAAACAATTGCAAAGTATCAAATCGAAACAAGACAATGATCTACAAGAATGCATATGTCTTTTCCAATACCAACTACTACATGTAGCATTTTCTTTCTTCCAAACAAACACCAATCAATTTATTTAAACATAAACTCTCCAAATGATAATATAATGCAGCAAGAGAGTATTTATAAACAAGTGCTAACAGCTCGAAGAGATGCATGAAAAACAGGAGCTAAAAGCACTGCAGTAGCTAGTTAAGAATACTCAACAAATATAAGTGAAGAACATGAGTATTCACATGAAAAAGCGGAGCGTGTCTCTCTCCCACACAAGGATTGCTAGGATCCGAATTTATTCAAACAAACAAAAATAAAAACACACAGACGCTCCAAGTAAAGCGCATAAGATGTGAAAGAATTAAAATATAGTTTCACTAGAGATGACCTGATAAGTTTGTTGATGAAGAAGGGGATGCCTTGGGCATCCCCAAGCTTAGACGCTTGAGTCTCTCTGAATATGGTTGGGATGAACCACGGGGGCATCCCCAAGCTTAGGCTTTTCACTCTTCTTGATCACATAATATCACCCTTCTCGCTTGATCCTTGAAAACTTCCTTCACACCAAACTCAAGACAGTTCTCATTAGAGGGTTAGTGCATAATCAAAAATTCTCATATTCTGTAATGATACAATCAATCCCAAAGCTTCTGGACATTAGCTACAGCCACCAATGCTTTGTGGAGCAAAGAAATCCACACAAACACAGTAAAAGAGCGAATGCAAAACAAAAGGCAGAATCTGTCAAAAACAGAACAGTCTGGAATGACGAATTTTTTCGAGGCACTTAAGTTGCTCAGATGGATCTGGCCTAAAATAATGAAAGTTGCGTACATATCTCAGGAATATGCGTGATTTTTTCAGAATTTTTTGAATTTTCTACAGGGAGATAAGCTCAAATCCGTGACAGCTAAAAATCTGTCACTGCGCAGAAATCCAAATCTTGCATCAACTTTCAATATAGAACTTTACTTGGCACAACATTGCGATAAAATAAAGATACAAAGGAGTTGCTACAGAAGTAACAAAACTCCTTGACTCAAAGAAAACAAAAATAACAGCAAATAAAAACGATGGGTTGTCTCCCATAAGCGCTTTTCTTTAACGCCTTTCAGCTAGGCGCAGAAAGTGAAAATCAAGTGTTTCAAGAGAAGAAGCATCAACATCATAACTTGCTCTAACAATAGAGTCAAAAGGTAACTTCATTCTCTTCCTAGGGAAGTGTTCCATACCTTTCTTGAGAGGAAATTGGTACCTTATATTACCTTCTTTCATATCAATGATGGCACCAACAGTTCGAAGAAAAGGTCTTCCCAAAACAATAGGACAAGATGCATTGCATTCAATATCCATAACAATAAAATCAACAGGGACAAGGTTATTGTTTACTGTAATAAAAACATCATTAACTCGCCCCAAAGGTTTCTTCATAGCATTATCAGCGAGAAAAACATCCAAATAACAATGTTCCAAAGGTGGCAAATCAAGAATATCATAAAGCTTCTTGGGCAAAACCGAAATACTTGCACCAAGATCACACAAGGCATTGCAATCAAAATCATTCACCTTTACCTTAATGATGGGTTCCCAACCATCTTCTAATTTCCTAGGAATAGAAGCTTTAAGTTTCAACTTCTCCTCCCTAGCTTGCAAAAGAGCATTTGTAATATGCTTTGTAAAAGCCAAATTAATAGTGCTAGCATTGGGACTTCTAGCTAATTTTTGCAAGAACATAATAACTTCAGAGATGTTACAATCATCAAAATCAAAATCATTATTGTCAATGGTGGTGGAACCATTGTCTCCAATAGTTTGAAAAATTTCAGCACTTTTATCAGAAAAAGTTTCAGCAGTTTTAGGCAATTTCAAACGCTTTGCAGAAGTAGTAGAGACATTACCAACACCAATAACATTACCATCAATAGTAGGAGGCTTACTAGCATGTAAAACATTAGCATTACTAGTGGTGGTGATAGTACAAACTCTAACTATACTATTCTCTTTTTCAAGTTCTTCCTCTTTTTCCCACCTAGCATGCAATTCAGCCAACATCCTAATATTATTATCAATTCGAACTTGGATGGCATTTGCTGTAGCAAATGACTTAGTATCTTTAACTTCATTAGGCATAACTTTCAGTTTTAGAATTTCAACATCATGAGCAAGACTATCAACTTTAGAAGCAAGAACATCAATTTTTTCAAACTTTTCCTCAACAGTTTTATTGAAAGCTTTTTGTGTGCTAATAAATTCTTTAAGCATAGCTTCAAGATCAGAGGACACACTTCTATTGTTGCTGTAGGAATTACCATAAGAATTGCCATAACCATTTGAAGGATAAGGCTTATAGTTGTTGCTACCAAAATTATTCCTATAAGCATTGTTGTTGAAGTTGTTGTTTTTAATGAAGTTTACATCAACATGCTCTTCTTGAGCAACCAATGAAGCTAAAGGAACATTATTAGGATCAACATGAGATCTACCATTCACAAGCATAGACATAATAGCATCAATCTTATCACTCAAAGAGGAGGTTTCTTCAACAGAATTTACCTTCTTACCTTGAGGAGCTCTTTCGGTGTGCCATTCGGAATAGTTGATCATCATATCATCAAGTAGCTTTGTTGCTGCACCTAAAGTGATGGACATAAAGGTTCCTCCAGAGGCGAATCCAATAAGTTCCTTGAGGAAAAATTTAATCCTGCATAAAAGGTTTGGATGATCATCCAAGTAGTCAGTCCATGAGTGGGACAATTCTTCACCAAAGATTTCATTCTTTCCCAAGCTTGAGCAACATGTTCATTATCAAGTTGTTTAAAATTCATAATGCTACTTCTCAAGGATATAATCTTAGCAGGAGGATAATATTTCCCTATGAAAGCATCTTTGCATTTTGTCCAAGAATCAATACTATTTCTAGGCAAAGAAAGCAACCATTCTTTAGCTCTTCCTCTCAAGGAGAAAGGAAAAAGTTTCAGTTTTATAATATCCCCATCCATATCCTTATACTTTTGCATTTCACAAAGTTCAACAAAGTTATTAAGATGGGCAGCAGCATCATCAGTACTAACACCAGAAAATTGCTCTTTCATAACAAGATTTAATAGAGCAGGTTTAATTTCATAAAATTCTGCTTAGAAGCAGGTGGAGCAATAGGAGTGCATATGAAATCATTGTTGTTTGTGCTAGTGAAGTCACACAACTTAGTGTTCTCAGGAGTACTCATTTTGAAAAACAAAATCAAACGAATTAAACAAGTAACTAATTTTTTTGTGTTTTTGATAAAGAGAGCAAACAAGACTAAATAAAAATAAACTAAGCAAGACAAATAACAAAGTAAAGAGATTGGGTGTGAGAGACTCCCCTTGCAGAAGCAATTCGGTTTTCCCCGGCAACGGCGCCAGAAAACGTGTTGCTAGCGCTAAGTTGACGAGGGAATATCTCCCCGGCAACAGTGCCAGAAACAATGCTTGTACGTCACACGTCAGTTGGGAACCCCAAGAGGAAGGTATGATGAGTGCAGCAGCAAGTTTTCCCTCAGTATGAAACCAAGGTTTATCGAACCAGTAGGAAAACGAGGTTGCTTCGAAGGTGTTGGTGAAGGAGTGTAGTGCGGCGCAACACCAGGGATTCCGGTGCCAACGTGGAACCTGCACAACACAATCAAATTACTTTGCCCCAACTTAACAGTGAGGTTGTCAATCTCACCGGCTTGCTGAAAACAAAGGGTTAAACGTATCGTATGGAAGATGATGTTTGTTTGCATAAAACAGTAGAGAACAATGATTGCAGTAGATTGTATTTCAGATGTAAAAGAATGGACCGGGGTCCACAGTTCACTAGTGGTGTCTCTCCAATAAGATAACTAACATGCTGGGTAAACAAATTACAGCTGGGCAATTGACAATTGATAAGTGCATATAACATGCATGTGTGAGTGTGTGGTGTCTACTATGAGATTCATTTGGGCATTACGACAAAGTACATAGACCGCTATCCAGCATGCATCTATGCCTAAATAGTCCACTTTCCGGTTAACATCCGTACCCCTTCCAGTATTAAGTTGCAAGCAACAGACAATTGCATTAAGTAATGTGCGTAATGTAAACAATACATTCATCCTTGAATAAAGCATTGCTGTTTTACCCCTAGTGGCAACAACACATCTACAACCTTAGAACTTGCTGTCACTATCCCAGGTTAAATAGAGGTTGAACCCAACTATCATGCATAAATACCCCCTCTTGGAGTCACAAGTATTCACTTGGCCAAGGCTTCAACAAGTAACGGAGAGCATGCAAGATCACAAATGACATAGACATGATAATATAATATTCAGCTCCACATAGGTATCAATATAAGTCAGATCCCAGCAAACACAACATGTAGCATTACAATAAGATGATCTTGATCATGATAGGCAGCTCACAAGATCTAAACATGATGGCACAAGTGGAGAAGACAACCATCTAGCTACTGCTATGGACCCATAGTCCAAGGATGAACTACTCACGCATCACTCCGGAGGCGGGCATGGCGATGTAGAGCCCTCCGGTGATGATTCCCCTCTCCGGCAGGGTGCCGGGAAGAGCTTCAAACCCCCGAGTTAGGGTTGACGACGGCGGCGGCAGCGAATATGTTCTGGATGAAAGGCTCGGTGTTTTAGGGTTTTCACGTCTCGGGGAATAAATAGGCGAAGGGGCGATGTCGGCGGACCCCCGAGGGGCCCAAACCACAGGCGGCGCGGGGCCCCTGCCGCGCCGCCTGTGGTTTGGCCACCTCGTGGCTCTTCGTCTCTCCTTCGGACTCCGTGTACGTGTTGGAAAAATAGGGACTTGGCCTTTTGTTTCGTGCAATTCCGAGAATATTTCCAGAAGTAACTTTCTGAAACCAAAAACAGCAGAAAACAGGGAACTGGCACTGTGGCATCTTGTTAATAGGTTAGTCCCAGAAAATGCATAAAAGTGATATGAAGTGTATATAAAACATGTAGCAAATGGTATAATATAAGCATGGAACAGCAGAAATTATGGATACGTTGGAGAGAGACGTATC